>OY756248.1:7784040-8486730 GCA_963576845.1 Megachile leachella | reverse complement strand
GTATGTTCGAATACATGTTTGCTCCTCAAAACCACAGTGTATTAAATCCAGCCTACTTAACATTTAAATAAAAATAATTCAAGTTCAAGTTTAAACTCCTGAATTTAAAAAATAATACAACCTTTAAAAAAATATAAAAATAGTATTAAATATATACCTTGTTCCAAGAGTCTATTATTTTCTATTATATATAAAACTTGTAGAAGTGTAATATACATTGAATCCATAATTCAAATACACAAACAGCGAACATGATACTATCCACCCAGAATAATACAGAATTGATCAATGATTCAACAGGGAACATTTTCAATCACTCTATTACGATTAATAATTTATTACAAATATTCGGAAACAGGAGATAGGAGAGGTATACATGCGACAAGTTATCGATGTAACTAATGATCGATCTTGCTAATCCTCGTATCATTCGAGAGATTAATTAATCACGTAACCCGACAAATCCTCTATGTTAGATCATGCAGATAGCGGTTCAAAGTTGAGTAGAAATTCCGTTGTGCAATTTCCCAGATGATTTCCCCATAGACAAGCACGGTACACTGTAAAACTTTGTATCGGGTATAATATCGACTGGTCACAGTCAGACGAATGGTATCGATCGGTATTTTTCAATCAAGCTAGTCTGAAGAACCGCATATTGCCTATTTCGATCTTCGACTGCAACCTGCTGATTGTCTTCTCAATGAAACTTTGCTTTCAAAACACTATAACTGGGCGTTCAGGATTTATAAGGATTATTTAGTTGGTTAAGATTAAAAATTATATGGTTTCAGACCTTTTGGTTATATACTATTTGAAGATCTTGTTGAAGAATTTTCCAAATTTTCAAATTTCTTAATTTCTCAATTTCCCAATTTCTCAATTTCTCAATTTTTCACTTTCCCAATTTCTTAATTTTGCAATTTTGCAATTTTTCAATTCACCGATTTCCTAATTCACCGAGTTCCCAATTTCCCAATTTCCCAATTCACCGATTTCCCAGCTCACCGATTTCTCAAATCACCGATTTCCCAATTCACCGATTTCCCAAATCACCGATTTCCCAAATCACCGATTTCCAAATTCATCGATTTTCCAAATCACCGATTTCCAAATTCATCGATTTCCCAGCTCACCGATTTTCCAAATCACCGATTTCCAAATTCATCGATTTCCCAGCTCACCGATTTCCCAATTCACCGATTTCCCAAATCACCGATTTCCTAATTCATCGATTTCTCAATTTTTCAATTTTCCAATTCATCGTTTTCCAAATTCATCGATTTACCAACTCAACGATTTCCCAATTCACCGATTTCCCAATTTCCCAATTTCCCAATTTCCCAATTTCCCATTTCCCAAATTTCCCACTCACCGTCCGCAAACACCTAGCAAAAAATGGCTTGTCATAAAATTAAAACGCAAAGACTAATATTTGTCGGGGCATAAAATCTGTAGAGAAGCCATCGCAGTTTTTGATGAATAATAATATACGAGCGACAGTGAAGTATAGTATGATCAAACTGAAGCTAATCCAGCATATTCTAGCAAAGTGTTCAACGTAGAGCTGTACGAAGCATTATGTTATAGCAGAGAGATGATATAGGTCTTCCAACAGTGCGTTGAGTGCCACCGTCGAGGATGGGGCGCATGCATAATTCGCGTTTTCGAGTGCAGAACAGCGAGACAGGGGTAGACGGGGGTAGAAGAAGGGACGAAAACACTTCGAGAACGAGGAGAAAACCGCAGGAATAGATTTTCAATTATCCTGGAAAGAGTACTTGAAGCATTCGAGCCAAGGGGCTGGAGACTTCCGAACTAGTCTCGCGTGTTTCCTCTTCTCATATATTGCAAAATCTCGGAGGAGACATTATTGTATCGCGGTTTCAAATAGTCTTGGTTTGAAATTTTTAAATTGGCTGTTAAACGAATGTCTACAGACATTTTCAATATGCAAAGAATCAAGAAATGTGCATATCTACAGCATACAGGGTGTCTCACAATTAGTGAAGGTCTAACCACTCTTCATACTCCGGTTATATCAAAATACATATATTGAGATCTATGTATAATAATTGATTCGTAGACTCTACTAATCTCTTTCCTGAATGTATTCAATTTTATAGAATCACATTTGTACATTATTTATGTGCACATAATTTACAAAACAAAAGTCTTATTTTCAATATTCTGCACTATATGGATAAATAAGTGTGCTGATATAAAAGGAATATTTCTCTATTAAGTTCTTTGTGTTTACTGCATAATTTTGCGAAGACATTCTGAAATTTTCATAGTATACAGAGAAGATTTTTTTCAATGATTAATTTCGTTATTGATATTCGCGTCACGTCTCGGGTCTAAAGCTCTCCTCTAACAAGAGCAGTTAAAAGATAATATAGACAAAGTACGCAATAAAGTATATTAAAAATTCATTTTTTGTCGACTTCATTACTAGTTTGCGAGATAAACGAGCGTTCAGAGGGAAACGTATTTTTTTAAACTCTCGAGAAATATTTGGACTTAAAAACGTGATGTACGAGATGTATTTTGTATTGCTTTATAACGCAACTGTACAGAGAGAAAGTAGATTAGCGTCTCTCTCTCCGATGTATCAAGTTATATTAAAAAATTGACGTTAACAAACGCGACAGAAAGAATTCACGCAAATGAAAAATCCTCCTTTTGATCTAGTAGCGCACTTCGTCGAATTTCATTGAAATTACCAACGTGGGTCATAAATTTCCCCGTCGACGTAACTGGCTTCTTCCTACCTATTATATAGTATAAATCGTGGAAATACAGTTTCCGTTCGAGAACAGGTGAAACGATAAATTTCTGGAAATATTTCGACACCTTTTGGGGAAACGTTCTCGCGCAATTTACGGAACCAGCTGATCAAATATGGATTAGGGTGTTAGAATAGCTTTATCCGCAGCACGGTATTTAAATCCAAACAGTATCGACCGAGTCACCGTTTCGCGAACTGACAACCGTCGAGATATTATAGAAATTACTTAAACGGACCTCTCTACGGCACGTGGTTAGTGATATCTACCGCGGTGAACTTTGCGCACGTCGATTCAGTTTCAGCACTCGACGACACCTGCGGGAAACTGATATCTCATGCTGAGACCTCACAGCAGTCTTATGCGGACTTATAAGAAGATATTAACAGCCAGTTACAAGCTATCAAATCTAATCACTCTTATCAAGTGGATGCAAGTTTTGCTGGTTCTCAGACATTTGCTCTTTTGGATTCCTTCATTTTGCAAAGGTTTCTGTGTCGAATCATAAATCTTATCAAGATTGGACATTAATCTTTCAGTTGACAATTAGCTTCTGAGACATCGATAATTGAAATCTTTTGATATTTCATGACATGTGGACATCTAGATTCATTTATTAAATTTTTCTAGTTCTTAGATATTTTTATATATCTGGGTCTAATATCTGTAGCAAATGATACTGAACTTGAGACACCTAATTTTAGTAATAAACATTCATAACAATTTATCATTTCATTGGATATCATTCATTGCATATCATCTTATTCATTGGATATTATTCTTTTGAACATGTATTTGATTTACAACGACACAGTTACAATGATATACTTACTTCAGGCTCTACAAGTGTCTGATCAAAATCTTTGAATAAATCAATAAAAGCACAAATATACAAAAATGATATTTTATATATCACACAAATATATATAAATGATGTTCAGAATAACAATCAAAATGTATTATGCGTCTTTAAATTTTTGTTACCGTAGCAGAGAAACCTATTCCGAACCGAGCAGCGACAGAACTTTGTTTCAACGTTGAATTGTTGACAGAACTAGTAGTAGAATCGCAACCACTGTATCGTCGAGTGAACATACGCCAGAGGAATATTATAAATTTGATTTGAAACTTTCAACGTTGTTTCCGAGTAACTCGTATTTGTGTCATTGAACTTCTGATACAGGACGTTAACCAATGCTTCCTCGAGAAATTCCTCGCAAAATGTAGACGTCTTTGTCGTGGGAGAACGTCGAAATTGGTGTGCAATTAGTGGTGAGATTGTGGAGCGGAAAAAAACTTGCTACAATATACGATGAAGTGTATATGAACATATGACGTCTTCTAACGTTAATTCAGTGTTAAGTTGATTGAATAGTTGTACATACGTATGCGTAATCGTGCGAAGGAATGAATCATGCTATTAGCGAGTATTCATTATCAATCCAGCCATAACCGATTTCAATTAAACAGGGTAATCTTCTGTGCCGCAAGTCTCAAGTTACCGCTAACAGTGCAAACTTATGTCGACAAAGCTTGCAACGCGGGATCTTCAGACGTCTTGTTCCTTGAAAGCGTATTGTGCTGCCTTGAATTACGAAACTTGCTTTCTGTTCCAGACATCTGCTTCTACGATTCGTTTTATTGTTGATGATCGAATCAGGCTATAATTCCTCTTGTGAGTTTACATGTATATTTAGATAGCGTACGCAATTTGCTTCTTGAATATTGAAGAAAGCTCTAATGTTAATTCGATATTTTTCGAAGACTTGCAGCAAATCTTTAAGTAAATATTTATTTAAAAAGTCTTATTTATTATTAAACGGTGCTTTGACAGAATTTGTATATTTACACGGCCTGGAATTATCGATGCAAAATAACATCCACAAAGTCCATCGATGCAAATTAATACGTTGAACGTTTACCAATGCAAAGTAATACCTGTAGATCGCTTAATAGTCTTTGTACCGGTACTCAGGTGAGAAAAGGATGTGTAAATAGTTGGAAATGAATCTCTAATGCTCATATACATATAAATAGCCTTGTTAAGATGTTTACAACGTGAAATTTTCTCCATCGTCAAAGAGAAAATTCTACAAATAGTGCGCGTGCAACAGCACGCCCCGCTTGATAATTTCATTTCCGTTTTTAATTTCTTTCGTGCTGTTCCAAAGGACCTGCCAATTGCCAGTTTAACTTACGTCAGGATCACGTAAAAGGGAACGAAAGGAAAGAGAAATGGTAGAGTACGACGAAGAAAATTGATTTACGATACCTCGACGGTGTAGGGGTCTTATATCGGATATTGCACGACAAGATTTTCACGGATAAAAAGTTCTGTTGCTGGTCACGAGCACGACGTAAGCAACGCATTACACATCTATAATGCCCACGAGTTTCTACGTCACAATTCAATTTTTCATCTTAATCGCATCATTCGTTATCCTATGCTGTTTCATTTACCATTTCTTCCTTTAGCATCTGCTGATGTAGGGATTTCGTATCGACCTTCTACCATACATTTATTTTCTCCTCGTATGTTATTTTTATTTTTCTTGCTATTATGCAGTCTGGATTTTAAGTCTGATGGATTCTATGCTTCATGATATAAATTCTCCAATTCTTAGTTTATAAAAAATATGTAAAATGACTTTATAAAAAATAAGAACCTCAATGGTACCACATGTTTGAACCTACTTAACAATTTTTTTAGTTAAACTGACACATATGCAAACTATGGAATTTGTAGAAAATGAGAGCTCAATGGTATCACATGTTTGAACCTACCCTTATTTTTTTATAGACAAACTGACACATATGCAAACTATGAAGTTTATAGAAAATGAGGACCTCAATGGTACCACATGTTTGAACCTACACATACATTTTTATAATCAAACTAACACACATGCAAACTATGGAGTTTGTAGAAAATGAAAACCTCAAAGGTAACACATGTTTGAACCTACCCATACATTTTTATAGACAAACTGACACATATGCAAACTATGGAGTTTGTAGAAAATGAGAACCTCAATGATACCACATGTTTGAACCTACCCATACATTTTTATAGATAAACTGACACATATGCAAACTATGGAGTTTGTAGAAAATGAGAACCTCAATGATACCACATGTTTGAACCTACCCATACATTTTTATAGATAAACTGACACATATGCAAACTATGAAGTTTGTAGAAAATGAGGACCTCAATGGTACCACATGTTTGAACCTACCCATACATTTTTATAGACAAACTGACACACATGCAAACTATGAAGTTTGTAGAAAATGAGAACCTCAATGGTACCACATGTTTGAACCTACCCATACATTTTTATAGACATACTGACATATATGCAAACTATGGAGTTTGTAGAAAATGAGAACCTCAATGGTACCACATGTTTGGACCTACCCACACATGCAATATTTTCGCGTAACATAAAAATGTAAAAATAAAAAAGTATAGGTATTTTTAAATCTGCGACATATTTGCATAATTTGAACACAAAGAACCTACGCAAAATAGAAAAATGTACTTAGAATCCTGTTCAGAAGCCTTTATCTGTTTCCGATAAATGCGTATTCGTGAACATCCGGCGTGTACTAATATGTTTGAAGTCTTAAGCGAACAGTAGGAACGCGTTCAGGTATATAACAGCGTTCTCCAATAGTTTACAAAGAGAAAAGAAGAAAAAGAGGGAGATGGAAAAAGGCAGGGACAGTAACAGGGTGGATTGAAAAGGGAGCTTAAAAAGCAGTTTTCTATTCCTGAGGAAAGCATCGTCCAACGACGATAATTTTGTTTTCCTGGCGTCGTTGACGTCGTCCCATTCATTTTCGTGGAAAGTGGGAAGGAATTGACGGGTAAAACGGAAAACTATGGTGCGCTCTAGTCGGCGCGCTTGAATGCAACTTTGAATATGCGTTCGAAACAATTGGTTCCTTTAATGAGATTGCTCGTGTAGATGTGTAGGTGTTACACACGCGGGGGAAGATACGTTTGTGCATACGATCCTTGCCGTGCTGCTCGAATCGCCGAGCGAAACGTTATTAACCTGATTGACGGGGCAAAAATACCTTTGGCTCGAGCCAGCTCGGTCATTGCACTCGAATTGATTAACTAAAACTAGAATATAATGTAGTTTGTTCAACGATCGGTTCATCGTTTCCAATCACTGAACTTTTACTTTGATATTCGCTGCACTTGCTTACTTTTTTAGTTTATCGATTGTAAGAGTGCAGTTGGAGAAACTTCGAATTATTTTGTGGAACGGGTGGAAAGCTGAAGAGCCATCTTGGAGGAGCAAGTGTGTAGGATGGAGAGGTAGCTGACATTTTTCAGAATTTCTGCATTCAACGATTTTTAAATTTTCTTATTTTGATGTTGGTAAATTAGAATGTTTCTAATTTTCGCATTTCTAGGTTTTCGTACTATCGAATACTCCTAAATTCGCACATTTTCAGATTTCCATATTACCAGGTTCTCAGACCATTGAATTCCATAGATGCATATTCTCACATTCCCAAATTCTCGCACCACCAAATTCTCTAATCCCTAAGTTCTCACGTTTCCAAATTCTCACACTTCTAAATTCTTACATTCCCAAATTCTCACGCATCCAAATTCTCACGCATCCAAATTCTCACGCATCCGAATTTTCACGCATCCAAATTCTTACATTCTCAAATTCTCACGCATCCAAATTCTCACACATTCAAATTCTCACGCATCCGAATTCTCACGCATCCAAATTCTTACACATCCAAATTCTCACACATCCAAATTCTCACGCACCTAAATTCTCACGCATCCAAATTTTCACGCACTCAAATTCTCACGCATTCAAATTCTCACGCACGCAAATTCTCACACATCCAATTTCTCACAACTCCGAATTCTTCCACCCCCAATTTCTCACAACCCCAAATTCTCCCACCCCTAAATTCTCCCACTCCCTAATTTCTCACAACCCCAAATTCTCCCACCTCCAACATCTCTCACCCCCAAATTCCCACACCCCCAATTTCTCACAACCCCCAAATTTTTAACTCTCCAAATTCCCAAATTTCCCACTAGACAATCACCAAATTCCAAATTTCCGAATATTACCAAATACAAAAATAGACCAAAGAGCGATAACTATGCTTCAGTTCGAAATTTCGTTATTGTCCCTAAGGAACCCCATACTCTCCAGAGTACTTTATACTTTATGAACAGATATGTAGTTCGATATATACGAGACCGTATCAGCCTGTTTTGAGCTTCAAACTGCTGTATGAATTTCCCTAAAGTATATAAGTCTTGTTCTGAATGAGCGACCACCACGAATATGTACGACGATACTGGTACTTTCGGATAATCTCGACGCTGACGTACTGAATTAGGACGTTGAAACTGTTCCTACGGTTTTAATGTCGCATATGTTAAATGTTCGTAAATGGAAGCGGAATAATTGCGGACCATGATTGCTTCCTTTTTACATTTATTGTACTGTTGTGTTATAACGCGGTGATGAAACTCCATTTTATCATTCAATCGTACGATCACTCTTTAATACAAAATACTTTTAATAATTTTTAAATATATATTTTTGTAATTTTTGTGGAGAGTTGTTTGCATTATTTGTAGATATTATTTGACTTGTTTATTATGGGTTGTTTATTATATTATTTGTGTTATTTTTTTATATGTATTATATATGTATTATTTGTATTATTTTTTTATATGTATCTAAGTCTGGTTATATTTTTATTCCATTTCTATTAAACTTGAACATTTTTCAAAAGAATGTCTTCAAAAGAGTGTTTCTTACGTCCAAATTTTCTTTAAGAATGAATTACAAAAATTTTCATCTAGCACTATGAATTTTTATTTTTGATTAATTATGAATGTATTAAAAATGATTATTATAACTCATAACTAAAATGCATAGCAAAGTTGAACTTTTCAGTCGACACCGTAATTCAGGAATTTAATTATTTGACTTAATCACCGTTATTTTAATTAGAAAGAACGTGACGTGGAGATTTGTGAAATTCGCTTAATGATATTTTAAAGTTGCAAGCCAAAAGGCAGGAAAGATGAGAAGAATATTAATTTCGTGTTCGTAAAAAGAACTTTATTCGAGCAGATTTTTGTAGGATAATGATTTTCTTTGTGGAAGGTATCCTTACAAAATTTAATCCACCGGTTGAAGGTTGGCGAAAATTTTTAATTGACCCATATAGTTAATATTGCAATATCACGCCCGAATGCAAATAATCCGTCGTTTATTCGACAAGGTATACAATAATGATTGCATAGCTGCCAGTTGCAGCTTGTTTAATATTATCTCCATCCTCTCTCAATTATTGCGGCATAATAGGGGAACTAATCGATTCGTGATGACTATGAACAGGCTAGCCGCCCTAGGATAATCCAAAACCGGGGCACGCATACCTACTGTTTAATACCCATTTTTTAGGTAAACCGAACGGAAATTGATCAACATCAGCGTGTAATAGAAGCACTTGTAGCGTTTCGTGTATGGAGGTTCAAATGGAGTAGACTGAAAGCTCAAATTAGAAACAATAATTAGAAACAGTAAATAGAAACCTAGAAATTTACAAACCTAGAAATCTATGAATGTGGAAATGCAGAAATGTAGAAGCTTACAGTCGAGGAATGTAAAGATTTAGAAATGTGGAAAACTAAAAATCTATGAATTCAGAGATATAGGGATCTGGAAATCTAAAAATCTACGAATGCAGAGATATAGAAATCTAGAAACCTGAAAATCTAGAAATTTAGAAATCTAGCAATCTAGCAATTTAACAATCTAGAAATCTAGAAATCTAGAAATCTAGAAATCCAGAGATCCTCAAACACGCAAACTTCAAAACTTACAAATCCCAAAACGCAAAATATATTAAAATCCACACAAATTTCCATCTCCCAATGAAAAATTAAAATCGAAAAAATAATTGTACATTCGCAAATTGGGTTTGGTGAACGTCCGAAATGGCCGCTAAAACGATTAACATAAACTGATAACGAAACAACTAAAATTCACGCGTGCAACAACGAAAATTCTCGATAAATCGTTGGTCCGCGAATAAATATCGGGATAATATTTGCTATCTGGGTTGACGGTATTCGCGATAAAAGTTCGAAGTTCGTTAATAAAAACTGGCGCGCTAATTCGGTGGCAATAAGTAAAGGACAACGGTGAAACAGTATTTGACCGAAATTAACAATTGACCGAAATAAATCGTTTAAGTGCAGGGTATTTGTTCTGTTCCACGTTTTACCCGCTTTATTCCGCTGGCCAGGTTGTCCTTCCTTTTATAATTACCGCTGCTAGCCGCATGGTTATTAAGTTTATTAGTCGTTATCGTAGTTCAACCGTTTAGCAAAGTACTCCCTACGCAATTGCGTTGAATCATTACTGTCAATTTTTTACTAATTAACATTGGGTAAAAAAGTACGCAAAACAGATGCTATTTATTTTATTACTACATGTGTGAATTATTAAATCAATAATTTTTATGATTTTTCTGTAGCGTTTGTATGAAAGTAACTGATGATGATTTTATATGAAAGTAGAAATGAAAGTGATTAGAATTTGATCAAAGTTGTGTGATGAAACTAACCTAACTTCATTGAAGAACTAACCTAATATGAGGTTAAGTTAGATAAATAACCTAACACCAATAAGTATAAAGAAAATACATGTGACATTAAATATGATAAAACATTAAAAACTAACCTAATATACGGTTAAGTTAACTAACTAACCTAACACCAATAGATATGAAGTTAATACATATATTATTAAATATGATAAAACCTAACCTGAATAACAGATAAATATTAAAAAATAAATGCATACTTAAATATTAAATTTAAATGACAAAATGTAACACAGACTAACATTACCTCACTTAAGGTTTATATATAATTATGTATCAAGGTTTCCTATTTCTGATAATTATTACAGTTTACCTAAACAATAATTCGTACTATCATATCACGTTTCATGTTACTGCCACAAAACCTAGCCAATAAACTATAACCAGTATAACCAATAAATTGAAACGATTAAACATAACACAAACTAACCTCATATGTCCTCAAAACTATCCTTAAAATTATAATACAATGTTAATTATTTCCTACAATAGTTATTGTAATATACCTTATGAATATTTGTACATCTATAAACTGTGCCCCGTCTTTAATTTATAATTCGTAATATTACGAAATAGACCAAGCACGAAATTCAAGGAAAAGGAATTTATTGAAATGGCACGAAAGAAGGAGGAATACAGTTTTTAGGAGTCTGATTATCCGAGACTATAAGGAAAGCATGGAAAGAGGAATAAATCCGTCGGTTAATAGATAACCGGGTCGTCGCCCTCGAGAGGTCGACAAGGCTTTTGGCAAAGAACGAGCAAAGAAGAAACGAAGGTGGGGGATTCGTCTTTCCTAGGTGACTATGTCTAGCAAAAGAAGTTGTGCAACGTGTGCAACGTGTTATAAAAAAAAAGTAGAACGGGGTCAAGGCGGTTCATCGTTCCTTTTTTACTGGAAGAAAATTGCCTTGAGCCAAAGTCTTTTATTTTTCTCCTGTTTTTTTTTTGTTTTAATCCAACCAACTGTTTAACATCACAATTTATGTTTACCACCAACAACAAACGCTCGAGTGTAATTTCCTTCGATGAATCACGGTTCGCACTTATCGTTTTCGCTGCGATAAAAGTGTATGGCGATGCACTTTCGTGTGCGAGTACGTTTAAGAGGTTGTTATTTATCGATACTGATATCGGTATCTGGGGATGTGGAGATACGTAGATCTGGGGTTGTAAAGATGTAGAGATATAGAAACTAATGTGGATTTCGGGATATGTGGGTGTATAGATTTGGGGTTATATGGAGGATCTCGAGATGGAGGAATGTGGCAATACAGGCATTTAGAATTACAGGGAGGTTGTAGGAATCTGGGGTTATAAGGATCTGGGATAATGGAGACGTGGGTTACAAGAATTTCGAGCAGGCATTTGAAGTACACAGATTTGAGGGTATAGGGGTTATAGGTACAGGGTAAGATCTAGATTTACAGCCATCTTGCGAAATAGTGATTTGAGGATTAACTTATGGATCTAACTTAACAGAGATCTAGGCATCAAAGGATTTAGAGACATAGTTTCAAATCTACGAGTCTAGAAATTCAGAAATTTGAAAAGCTAGAAACGTTTCTCTTTTACAGCATTGAATGTCTCACCTGACACGTTTCATGCTCGTCCCATATTCTTCGAGTCCAAGTTCCAATATTGTCCATTTCTCGAGACTCCTCGTGTTCTGTTGTAAAAATTTCCGCTCCACGTGATTCCATCAGAAACAAAAACAATGTTCAACGGTAATTCAGGGAAGAGCCTTCCATTCGTGTTTCCTCTCTGATTATCGTGATCCTCGGCTGAAACCGTGCACGTGCTGGAAACTTGTCGCGGAAAATCGTGTCACCTCTCGCGATGCACATTTCGAACACGATTTCTTACTCGATCTTCCCGCGAATACACCTGTTTGTACAAAAGCAGCTGGATCGATAATCATTTCGAAATGCGTCACTTTAAACTCGTCACCGAACAACGACCCATAGGATCGATCACACGAATGAAAATGATCTTTCTTCGTAGAACATGTACTCCCTTTGTTCGTACGATCAAATGTTCACTGGTATACGATTTATTACCGCAACGTTAATTGATATTGACTCTTATTGCTAATGGAGAAACATCGAACGCATCGTTCGAGATGCAAAGTCTGTTGATGAGGAAATTTCAGTTCATCGCTTCGGAAGCATGATCGACGCCTCGTTACCCAAAAACACGCTTCAACGACGAGCTCTCGCGACTCGATTCGAACACATCGTTGTCAGGGATTTTCATTGTTGCTCCCCTTTTAGCATCAAACAGAAAATCGCGGATTAGTCCGGCACAATCTTTTGCCCGCTTTGAATGCTCGCCCTAAAAAGTGCAAAATGAAAAGCTGCTTTTTATTGCTCTGTGGGGGACTCGGTCGTTTCCACGGGATCACGAGCGCTTGTGCTACACGGATTTAACGTTGTTCCTGTTTCGAAAATACTTTTTTCGCTGATATCACTGTCCACTGTTCTTCCGCCGAATCTTCCTCCTCGAATATCCTCATCGATTCCTAAAACGACAGTTGCCGATACCTCGATTTCGAAACTAACTTACAAGTCGCTTGATCCCTCATCGATTTCGAAAATAATGCAGTGGAGAATCGTCTGATACCTCGATTTCGAAAATGCACTTGAGAATCGCTTGATCCCTCATCGATTTCTAAAATCACTTGCCGAGAAGCGGAGTTTCAAATTGTACGGAGACTTATAATCTCTGCGAACGAAGGATTTGTTCAGAGTGCACATGCTCGAAACCTTTCGATAGAGCCAACTTTAAATACCGGAGTGACGTGTTTCCGTAATCTTCGAAGCAAGAGCGGAATTTTTGAAATCTCGCTCATTAGAATGGTTGTCTACGTCGAACGTTTCGCGAGGGAGAGAAAAGAGGCAGCGTGCGAGAACGTTAAAGAAAAAGGTAGAAATGAATTTTCCGACAAGGCTCTTCCACCTCGTCAAGCTTATTTTTCTCGGGCGTCTTTCAACCTTCGTGAAAAATCGCCAGCTCCATTTACGTTTTCCTACACCTGCGACCTGACAATTTCTGCAACCATAACCGTAACTACCATGGAAATTCGATAATCTTTTAACTTGGTACATTGGAGGACGGCGGTCCGGAACGTTGGGATTTGGTGTTTGCAATTTATAATACTGGAAATATGCAATTTTGGTATTTGATAATTTTGGAACTTTGGAGGTTGAGGTTTTGGGAGCTGGAATTTTGAAAATTTGGAAGTTAGGATTTGCGATTTAAGATTTTGGAATTCGAAGTTATGGAAATGCAAATTTTGGAATTGGGAACTATGGAATTAGGAATTTTGGAATTGCAAAATTTGGAACTGGGACTCTTGGAATTGCAAATTTTGGAGTTGCAAGCTTTGGAATTGGGAATTTTGGAATTGCAAAATTTGGAATTGGGAATTTTGGAATTGCAACATTTGGAATTGGGAATTTTAGAATTGCAAGCTTTGGAATTGGCAATTTTGAAATTGCAAGTTTTGGAATTGGGAATTTTTAAATTGCAAAATTTGGAATTGCTAGGTTTGGAATTGGGAATTTTGGAATTGCAAACTTTGGAATTGGGAATTTTGGAATTGCAAGTTTTGGAATTAAGAATTTTGGAATTGCAAGTTTTGGAATTGGGAATTTTGAAATTGCAAAATTTGGAATTGGGAATGTTGGAATTGCTAGCTTTGGAATTGGGAATGTTGGAATTGCTAGGTTTGGAATTGGGAATTTTGGATTTGCAAAATTTGGAATTGGAAATTTTAGAATTGCAAGATTTGGAATTGGGAATTTCAGAATTGCAAAATTTGGAATTGGGAATGTTGGAATTGCTAGCTTTGGAATTGGGGATTTTGGAATTGCAAAATTTGGAACTGGAAATTTTGGAATTGCAACTTTTAGAAGTGAGAATTTTGGAGTTGGGAATTTTGAAATTCCAAATGTTGGAATTTGGATTTTTGGAATTCGGAATTTTGGAAATCGAAATTTTGAATTCTTTAAATTTTACCATTCCATAATTTTGTATCTTTAAAACATTGTTCACTTTTCGACCTTTGAACTTCAGACCTGAACTCCTCAACCCTGAACCTTTTCAGTCCATTCAATATCTAAATCTTGACTCTTCAATTTTCTAAACAAAATACCCTTCTTCAATTTTGAATAAAAAACCCTAACTTCATTCACATGAAATCACCTCTCTACTTCTCAAAAATGCAATTCCAATTGCAAGATTATTTGAATACCGTCCACCTTACCAAAAGGAAACATCCACCAAGAAATCTATAATGAATGGACAAAGGAATATCGAAGCAAAGTAAGAAACTCGAACAGATCGATGCTCGATACGCGTGAATTATACATCTGTCGGTATATTTCATCGTGTGGAACGTGTTCCAGCAAAGGGCGCACGTAATGTTAAAAAATGGGTGTAAAATCATGATCAATGAAGGTATCGTATAAAAAGAAAGAATAATATATCGAAGGAATAGTCATCCATTTGGCAGGTTGTTGGCCGAGCTTACACGCGCGAAAGACTTTACGACGAACGTAACGTCTTACAGCGACCAAAAGAATGGAACATACCGCCGTTCGTTCCCGTGAAAATCATACCGGTCGTTGTTTTATAATTTATCTCGATACCTGCGGTATCATTTTATCCGGCTGACTAGCGCTTTCCGATAACAAGATATCGACCCGTGGAAAATCCACGAAAAACTTTCTGTTCTTGAACTGTCGCGCTCCCATAATTCGTATTATTCAATTTCGCCATTGTCTCGTTATCGAACTGTTCCGAAAGAAAACACGATATACGAGCTATTCTTTTCTGGACTCGCTATTCAATCTACAGAAACTATAACTTTATTTTTGTGATGAAGATTGGGTAGTATTGAAATTTTTATAATAAACAATCAGTAGGAGAGAAGGTATAACGGATTGTTTGGAAAATTGAGTAGGGTGGAAAATTTAGAATTTGGAAATTTGGGGTTTGGAAATTTTGGGGTGTGGGAGTTTGAGGATTTGGGAATTCGACAATTTTGGGATTTGATAATTTGACAATTAGGGGATTTGGGAATGTAACAGCGTGGAAATTAGGGAGTGCAAGGATTTGAGAATTTCAGAATTTTTAAACTTAGAAATTTGAGAAAGTGGAAATTCGGAGGAGTGAACATTTGAAAATTTGAGGACTTAGGGGTTGGAAAATTTTAGAATATGTAAACTGAAAGTTTTGGGATTCTAAATTTTGGAAAATTGCAATTGAAGGATTTGACAATTTCGAGACTTGGAAATTTCCAAATATTGAAATTTAATAATTTGGAGACCTGATCTGAGAATGTGACACTTTGGTACCTTCTACCATGGAACTTTCACATCCCAGCCATTTCCAAAAATAAAACCATAAAGATTAAATATTCCTAAAAGAACTATCGATCAAGATTTAAATCCGAAAAAAGATTGATACTCAAATAAAATCACCTCGGAAGCTTATTATCCCCGGAAACATGGAAGATCGATTTTCAGATCTACCGCATCAATCGCGACATAATTTATGCAGAGAGCGTTCTCTCGACGAATAATAACATTCGACGTCGCTTTAACGCGCCAACGAAATTCATTTTCAGTAGCTATCCGACAAATTCTCCTTCAAACGCGAACTGATCAACGAGATTATTATTTTCGAGATTATAACAAGCCCCGAATCACGGTGTAACTACAAACTATTTGAAACATTCTGACCAATTGGATGCTGTTCAAAGGGAACGATGTACTATGAATTTCAGAGGTTCACAATTTATTCGTAACCGGAAGGGATAACCTTTGTAAAGATGAAAGTGTATGAAGGATGGTTATACTTTGTTAAAAAAATTCACCTCTCTTGTCAGAAAATGAAAAACGAAGCAAGGATGACGATTTGTCAAAGGATTGTCAAATCGAAACACGATAGAGATTTTTGTAAAATTTATACAGAATTTGATGGAGAGTTCTGGGTTCATTTTTTTGAGTAATTAAAACACTATTCAGAGATATGAAATATGGTCGTTCATATATGATATGATAAAGCTTGAGAAATTTTTTAATTGGTATTACTCAAAAATTTTTAATTAACGAATCACTCAATCTATACATTTTCAAGTTTTCCAATTTGTGATTTTATAAGATTTACTGTTATAAGTTGTTCGTTAGTTCAGATTGGTGTTAGCCTTTTTATTAGATAAAAATTGTGAAGCAATCGAAGTGATCCTGCCTATTTTTTTTAGAGAACAGTAGAAAATTATTTGGACCGATTTAATGATGTTTCGTACACAATTACCAGTGATATTCCTAGACACTGTCTTTCAAATTCGATGATTCTCCTATAATTGTTCCTGCAAATTATTCCCTTTGAGTCGGTGGTGAAAGGTCGACATTCGGTATGCCGAGACACCACTTTGATCAGTTAATTGACTCGATGGACCAATAGTAATTAGCACACGAATCTTAATTCGCTTTTTACTGGCGACTTACCAGCTTTCCTGGAATTTCGAACATCCCCAACGCGTTTGTGACTTTACCATTCCCATCTCGCATGTCATACGTGTAATTATTTGGATTTCAAATGTCACTGCGGGATTTGAATAATCCTTTAGACGGTCGAGTTCAAAATTCAATTTATACGTTTACTTGGATTTCATACTCTTATGCAGAACCTTCATAATTTATCAAACTAGAAATTGATTTTCTACGATCATTTGCATATCAAACGTTAACTCAAAGCTTTGTGCGTTGAATTCGAAATTGATTTCGTAGAATTATTTACATTTCATGCTTTACCTCAAATCCTTGATTATTCGACAAATTCTAGGTTGATTTTGTAGAATTATTTACGTTAGGTTAACCAAAGGTTTTTAATAACTTGTCGATATTTAAGTTCATTTTATTCTGTTATTTGCGTTTTGTTTACTCGAGATTTGGGTATTTCTCAAATTCAAAGTTTATTGTATACGATTATCTGTACTCTAAATTATTTATACTGTTAACAAGAATTGTGTCATTTGTCAAATTGAACTTTGACTTTGAACAACTTGCACTTGTAACATTCACTCAAAATTTGCTTAACTATTCAGATAATTCATCTAATTCAAAGCTAACCCTTTAAGTACTATTTCGATCCTCATAATCTTAAATTTTAAATAAATCATCAAATTTAAAATTGAATCTCAATAATCATTTATGTTATACCCTACTTGTCAATTATAGTAATTTGATTCCTCAAATGTCACTACACCAGAACCTAAAGAGTTAAATCCAACTCCCACAGACAGAACATTACGAAAGATAATAGAAACATAAACGTAACTTTCACAAACAGCGCGCAAGTTAGGTAAATTAGTCGAGGGAGGAAAAAATAATAATTGTATGGAACTTACGGCTCGTAATGTCTTTAACCTTTCATTCTTACAATACGCTGTATACAGGGATACGGTGGAGTAGGCTTGACGAGAGTAGAGGATTGCTCTCGAGGCAGAGAAGTGACACAGAGTAAAAGAATGATGGAAGTAGGGGAGAACATGGAAGAGAATATTTCAGTGTTACGCATGTCGGAATGCATTGTAGTAAGCCGCAAACACTGATTACCGATGTTCATCTAAAAAACGAGGTACAATACCGAACAAACTGTTGTCCCGATTTCGTTCAGGGCCGTCACCGATATTTTGGGAGCCTGTTCATCGAATATTCCACAATATTTCCTACATTTGTACGTTTCTCAATCGTTATTGATTCTATTCGTACTTTACGTATCGTATCTTTTATTTCATCTTTTGTATTTCGTTGTGAAACGATAAACATTTTGGATAATTTAAATTATTTCCGGGACTTTTATGTTTAAAGTGTTGTTGAAGAGGAAGGAAAATGTTTGCTTAAAGGAAACGATAGGAGAGTGATAATATAATGGAACAAGACACGTGACTGGCCTCTCATATCGAACACCACACTAAACTAATAAAATAATGTCATTATAATTAAAATATCTTATACAAATTACTAATCCAAAAATATGATCGTAAGAAGTTAGAAAAATACCTGAAGAAAAACTATTCTCATCGAAAACCTGGATCCGAGTTCAAAGCCTAACCCAGACACTCCTACGCTTCGTCTTAATTAAGAAAAGCCTACATCGCACCCTGGTGTGCATAGTTGTCGGCATATTTAATAATTTAGGTAAACAGGTATAATTTGTTACTTTCTAACGAAATTCCTGTGTTCTCACCTCGACAGTGGAATGAAATCAGAAACAAAAATTACGGGAGCATCTTTGAAAGAACACAAACAGCGTATCCTCTGTTTGTCGGCTGTATGCCGCATCATAAATGCTACAAAGCAAAGAAGAACGGTGTCAGGAATAGAGACAAAAAAAGGAACGTGATCCAATTTCAGCGGCAACACCCGCAAACGCGTAACACCGTGTCCGTTTAAAACGGAAGATTTAGTTTGAACGCGACAAACGGTGCTTCGACAAACGGCAAACTATAAATAACGTTGTACAAACACGGACCGAAATTGAAGTACCGCAAAAACCGCGTTCGGTCTAGTTGGAACGCTACTAATGACTTTACTATTCCGCGTTAGCGTTGTGTGTCACAAGTATCGCGAAACCCTCGTTAAACGTCGCGGTATGATTGAACGTCGAGACCCTAGGAAAAACGCGACAACTTTTACGAAGCGGCTAATAGAGCAACGTTGACCAAACGAGCAAGAAGAGTCTATTGTTCGCGGCAGACGGGGCAAGAAAAAAGGCTGAAAAGGTTAAGCCGGCAAACGAGTCGGACAGACACGGAAGGAAGCAAGGTGCACGGGGTCATTGTCCTGTAAAAGGCGCGTAGCTTCGCGTTTCCGCGAGAACCTCGGCTACAAAGCCGGAAGAGTCCCTCTGACTCTTGTTTCCAAAACGAAAACCGGGCAAAAGGTGTCTGGTTTACCGTTCGTTCGAGCGTTTATCATCCCATGCTCGGCGAGGAGGAGTCGGAGTCTCGGAGCCGTGTCACGCGTCACAACATCGTCGGTTCACACGCGACCCGTACGCGACACGCCGAGGAGGATCGACGCAGACGAAGAGAATCGAGCAGACGTCATGTCGCGTCACCAGCATCGTGCATTTTCATCACACACCCACTATAACGTTCGGTTAACGAGCGGCACGGGTTCCACCGGGACCCGGTAACGGATTCGGCACACGCTTCCTCAGGGTCGTAGTAGGGCTCGAGAGGCGTTGAAAAGAGGGTGCTCGAAGGGGGAGGTGGAGAACGCGTATCGTCCGCGTGTGTCTTTTGGGCTGCCGGTCCCAACGTTGACTGCACCATCGGACTTTATCGCGCTACTAGCCACCGCCACCACCTCCATCGCCACCACCACTGCCGCCACCACCGGAGCTATCGTGGCCGCCGCCACCGACGCCACCGTCGACGACGACGACGACGCCGTCGCCTCGCGTTGCTTATCGATTTTTCCGCGCAGCCTCCACCGCCGGAGCACACGGACCGCCAAAGTCTACTGGATAGTTTTAACGTACTCGCTTGCTGATACTTTAACCCCTTCACCTGTTCCGCCTTCCTTTTCTTTTTCTATTGCTGTTTTCGCTGCTATCAGGCTCATCTTTTTCAAGAACAAGGGAAACGTTTCTTTAGAATACACATTTTTTCCTGCCGTTGCAAATGCTAGCCGATCAATTTATATTGTCAATATTTCGGGACGGGCGTATGTTGTCAACATCCGATGTTGACGGTACTGCTGCCACGGATGAGATATGGGGTTTTCAATATTCTTTTCACATGCACATTCATACAATCTCGAACTGAAACATTTGTACTGAAACTACAAATTTTTTAATTTTCAAACTCAAAAATTTATAAATTAGTAAAATACCTACGAATATCTCGGCCTTCAAGTCTCTGATCAAACCCAATTTCAAAATTTTGAAGCAATCTACATCTATAAAATTTCGTACTACAAAATGTTTCTAAGTTTAATAAACTGAGAAATTTGTAAATTTCCAAGTCTTCTCAATTTCAATAAGTACTGCAATGAGTGTTTTCAATAAAGTATAAATATTCTACTTTTGTCTATATATAAATATGTTTCCTCTAACTCACCACAAAAATCTAATATCGTTTCATGGAATATAGTTACGTAAATATTGTTACGTAGTTTAAAAATGTAAAATAGTGACAGGGAGACTAGTATTAATAATAAATGAATGTTCGTTACGCTGTATAATATTTCGGACGGAATACTTTCTCTGTAAAATAAAACGAAGATGGGTTTTTCAATTCTTTTATGCGTTCTCCAAGCCTTTTATTGATCGCGTTTCTGTTGATCTTTCTTCCATGGCCTCGTTACTGTGAAATCTGAAATCTCTCGGCGGCTTTATGAACGGGTTACGTTCTTTTGTTTGTAATAAACGACGAATATGGCTTTTGTCGTTCGAGTACTTTGCAATTACTTCAATATTTAATTGAAATTTTGTAGGTCTTTCGCGTGGGAATGATTTAAAGGTCCAGCTGATAGAACGCGAAACGAAATGTTTCGTAAAATTCAATCGCTAAAATACCTGTCTCTATCCTTTTATCGTTTTAACCGGCGTTGAACAATTTTCGGACGTTCTTAGTTCGTCTCTTGACGCGAAGTCAACTTGGCAACAATGAGTTCGCTGGAAAAATGTGAAAGAGCACTCATAAAAACGAAGCTCAAAGGAAGACATTTTCCTCCGAAAAGACGAAACGTTCCTAAGATAGAATGCGCGATTTCGTGGAAAGATTTCATGGAAAAAGCAAAAGACGGAGACTACCGCTCCACTTTCGTATTCTACGATCTTTTATTCGTAGATCTGCCGTCCCGTTCGTCGCGCCGGTGCTTCCTTCAAAGCCGAGAATGGCCAACAGCCGGCATTCTCGCTAACGAACGAGTCACGAATTTACACCGACCGTTAAACGATGTTTGCATTCGTTAGACAAAATTGATGTAACGTCGAACCAATCTTCTCTCTATAAAATCGACGGGAACAAAAAGCACTCATGACCTTACTACTGTGGAATGGAAAAATTATACGATCCTTTTAGAAGTTAGAATGATAAAATGGGGAAACGGTAGAATAGAAAAGTAGTAAAATAAAAGAGTAAAATCGTGAGAGAGTAAATTAGAAAAATTATAGTGTAATAGGAAATATAAAATTGCTAAAGTAGTGAGACGATTCATATAAGAACAAGATCCTCATCTTTACCGTTCGGGTCAAAATTAGCCAGACTTGGTACTGTCACTGCAAACACGTCTATATCTAGCAATCATCGAGACAACTCAGGTGTTCCACACGACAGTGTATAGACTCAGTGTGTTTGGCTGTGTTCACACATGTGTGCGTTTTGTGGTGTGGTTCCCCATGTAATTTGACATGTTTACGCGTGTATACAATCTGTCCCCTTTTGTGGTTGCAGAGACCTGGTGTTTTCTACAATATTCTCTAATGTGTCTAAACATGTACATATTAGTACACTTGTATCTTCTAGGTATTAACATATTTATGTATCAAAATAATTTTCCAAGTGCATATGCAAATCTATCAGTATACATATTTTACGTAGACATTACTATGATAATTTTACGTGCATATTCTACATACTGTATTTAACTATGTACGTGTACATTTATCAACATACATATTTCATGTAAATTCGTGTGACATTTCATAAATTACCTATTAAGTATATCATAGACTACCTACATATGTATATTTTATGATACGGTTCCTTACACGGTCTCATATGCAAGTTTCTTTTTAAATATATATGCTGGTACACATGTAAGTCGATGAGTACTTATTTGGCGTAAACTTGGGCGTGCATGCGAATAAATACGAATACGTTAACTATGATACAGTTAGTTAGTCAGCGAGTTGGTTTATTAACATTAGGAGCATCAAAGGCTAAGGAATGACTTGGTTTACATTACCTCTTAACTTTCACTCAACTTGTACTCTCACACGAACACACCTTTATTTACACGTATTACATTTAAACCCTCTTAACGTATCCGGCTTATCCTACCTACAAACGCCCTTAATCCCTTACTTTATTTAATTTACTCTTTACCGTGTCCCTAACCGTTTAACTACCTGTTTCTTCTCATTTCTCTTCAACGCCTTTGCCATTGTACGACTTGTTTTCTTTATCTCGTAGCTATATCTTTTGTCTATCCTCTGGGAAATGTTTATATTTTGCCAATTAATTCTTACATTCTTAATTCTTAATTCTTATTAGAAACACGCATTATATCACTACTTTAGTATAAAGCATTTATCAAGTTAATTGGAACGCATCAGAAATGAATTGCCATAGTTGAAAATGTAAATTGACAGCGAAAGATTGGCAGACTCGGAAATTTGTTGTTTTCAGAATGGAATTTGGATCAGTAAAGCAATCTTTCTCCGGTGATCAGCATGATGCCCAGTCTCGATTACACGGTGGATAATTACGGTAACAGAATTGGTCTATGGTTGATAGGTACAGTTCACTAGTGGGTCAATCTCTGCAGCGTGTTGCGAGTTCAGTGGTATGAGTCAACGATTGGTGAGCCGCTCGATTTAGTAGCCCTCCAATTTACATGTAAACGGTTCATAGTTGTATCGTTTTTATGTTAAAGGGAACCGAGTAATACAATAGTGACTAGTCGTATCTTTGATATAATAATGCGATAGTGTAATCATGCGGTTGTAAACTATTATGCAATCGATTTTGATATTGCTCTTTGGGATTTGCGAATTTAGTAGTTTGGGAAGGTGAAAAATTGGAAATATGCAGAATTGAAAATTTGGGAGTTTGAAATATGGAAAATTGGAATACTGAAAAATGAGAAAATGGAAAAATTGAAAAATTGAAAAACTGAAGAATTACAAAATTGAAGAATTCCAAAATTGAAGGATTGAAAAATTGAAAAGCTGAAAAACTGAAAAACTGAAAAATTGGAAAATTGAAGAATTGAAAAAATGAAGAATTCCAAAATTGAAAAATTGAAAAACTGAAGAATTCCAAAATTGAAAAATTGAAAAATTGAAAAATTGAAAAATTGAAAAATTGAAAAATTGAAAAATTGAGAAACTAAAAAACTGAAAAATCTTCAAACTTGAAAATTTGTAAATTTCTCAATGCACAAATAACAAAGAACTTAATTCCCCAAAACTAAAAATGAAGAAATTTGCAAACATAAAAATTTGAACATAACTCTGAAAATGTCACGACGTTATGTAGGAGACATTTTACGTGTCTAACGCAAAATGTGATCACCTTCGTCCCCATTTCCCAGAAAATCCAAGCTCAAACTGCATTCCATGATGGCAAAAATAAATTATCGAAGTGGAAAATTAAAACGTGAAACGAAGTAAATTTATTTTGCCGTAGCATTCGCGCAAATGTACGCGTGTGTACGAGCAGCGATTCAAAGAATTGCTGGCCATCTACGTGCCAGTTTAGTTTCGCAAATTCCTCTTTTAGGAAGGTAGGAAATGTTCGAGCAGTCGTAATTTTTCGTGAATGATTTTAGCGAGGCTTTACGTCGGAAAAAAGAGGCTATTTACTGAAAGGCCCGGTAATTTTGGAATAAAAGAGAGAAACCACTAACGACTGTTCATCTTCGAATAGGCCATTATTTTTATGCCACTATATTCATTACTCGCGTTTGTTTTAAAGTACTTGGATTAATGTACTATTAAATCATAGTATCAAGTTAGTAAGACGTGGCCGTAAATCTATTTCTCGTTACACGGACCTGCGGGCTAAACAGAGTCAAAACTCGTCTCTCAACTTGGCAACAGCTTGACGAACGTGGTAATAATGGAAGGATGCTTGAGATTTGGTATTAAAGCTTGGTCACTTCCGTAACTACTTTCATTGTGGCTGATAACTAATAATTAGCAAAATCTTGAGCAAAGTAAATTTTATAATCCAGTACTGAGTAAGTAAAAAAAATTATATGAGTCTCCTAACTAGAAAATTTTTAAGATTGCACAAAAAAAATGCAAAATTTGAAACTTTGAAACTTTTCAATCTGCAAGCAAAAAAGTTAGTAAATTTCTAAATTTTTTAATTTTAAAATGACTGTGCTTTACAGTTAAAAAACTTGAAAGCGTAAATTTGAATATTTGAATACTAAAATTTTTGTATAAATTACGGACAACCTGTTACCAAACTTTCTTAACGATCATTTCGCAGACAAATTACAATTCGAAGCAGGAAATGATAAAGTATGTTAATCGGTCTTACGCAGTACTTCATCAACACCTCAGCTCGCGTGCCGCTAATTAATCACATTCAAAAGTTTATGAAGTGATACCGTTATACATTATATAAGCGAACATCTTACAACAGTATCGTTGTTCTAAGATAATTCGGAACGATAATAATCACGCGATGTTAATAGAGACAGGCAAGTTTCCGACAGCGGAACTATGACGGTTATTAAAAGTGTTAGGAAAGAAGAGATGATGTATCGAAATATCACCGCTGAATATTCTGTTTTCCACTCGGCAGTTCCAAACACTAGTTAATAGTGATGGAAGATGCATTAAAGGGATATTAACACTTTCACGGTAGGGAAACTTTGGCATCAACAAATCATTATGCACGCAGTAGATTATGCTTAACTTCAAGATTGATATTCTGCAAATCAACAGATGTAACAAATTAACATTCACACCGTGGGCATAAAATATGATTAAATAATCGTATAATATCTATTTTAGGTAGACTCGTATTAACTGCAACTTCACTGAGCGAATAAATTTAAATTATTAGTAATATTATATTAAACACGCGTATTACATACGAAGTATCAAGTAGCAAGTGCAGATTGAAAATTAAAAAGCGATCATATTCTGAATGACTAGTACAGCAGATGTTTTCATTGAAATATTAAACGCGTTACTGAGTTCACTCATCGATCGACAATGAGAATTTGATTAAATTTTAAATATTTAAAAAATGAACCCAGTGGAATATATTGAAAATACCAGTAGAATTGTTCTGATAATATGAAGAGTAAAATGTGTATAAAATTAATATTTAATGTTTTTAATGAGCTATCTCCTTTATGGACCTTACTTTCACTGTGTCGTTAATGAGTCTATTTTTAAAGGTACATAAGAGTAAAAAAAGAGTTTATAAAATTAGCAAATAACGCAAAGTTAGAACTAAAGGATCGAACCAGATTTCTTTACTCAAGTCTGATCTGAGAAGAATGACTCTACTTGATGCTAGTAGTGCTACTCAATCTGTAGCCAGGCAATAAAAGGAGTAACGCTTACGCCAGCGAGTTTCTCGCGATAATAGGTGATCTTCGAAACGAAAAAAGGTGGAGAACGAATTTTATAGTACCTTTATTCACAGTGCAATAACTGATACTTATCCTGAGAGCGTTAACACGGTCATTGTCGCAAAAATTAGATAGGTAGACAGGTGGTAAATTAATAATTTTATTTTTTAATTCAAACCTCCTAATTACTATGTTATATAATTGTTGCAGTATTAAGGCAGAAATGAAGTAATATTACTTGTAAAATATTTGTAACTGGAAATTTTGTAATGGAGTTAATTATTTGGAAGGGTGATTACAATTTTTGTAGGAGTAGATTTTTGTATGTGGGAATGAAGTAGTTGGAAAACTGCAACTATCTGAACTTGTAGATTTAAAGATTTGGAAGTTTGTAAAGTTTGTAAACTTGTACATTTGTAAATTTGCAGATTCAAAGACTTGGAAGTTTGCAAACTTGT
Source organism: Megachile leachella (assembly GCA_963576845.1). NCBI lineage: Eukaryota > Metazoa > Arthropoda > Insecta > Hymenoptera > Megachilidae > Megachile > Megachile leachella. The sequence continues at coordinate 8,460,459 of OY756248.1, read as the reverse complement.
AAATTTGTAAATGTGTAAATTTGCAAATTTAAAGATCTGTAAAGTCACAGAGTTAAAAGGGTGAAAGTTTGAAACCTCGAAAACACATAAATTTACAATGTTGCAAAAGTGAAGGTTTGATTTAATCTTTCACTACAAATCTTCGCCCAACACGAATTAATTAAACCGAACACCAAAGAGGATAACCCTAATGAGAGCCCTATGGCTCTGAAAATGAAACAATCCTCGCAAGACTCCGTTTCCCGATATTCTTTAAATCCTTCGTTGTTCAATTCAACAGAAACAGAGTAAAGCTGCACGGAAACAAATTCATTCGATCCGGAATGAATCTAACGGTCTGCCCGCGAGATTTTATTTTACGGGAGAAGATTAAAAATTTGTGAACTCTATGCACGCTTTCGAAGCAAGGATCGCGTAATTAAACCGAACGAACGTTTGCAGTGGACGTTATTCAAACTGGAGAACCCGAGGTTCTCTATTTTAAACAAACACTCGGGGTTATATGACTAGAAGAATTTTTGTGATGCAAGTTTAGATATACTATTATATTTTTATTGTATATTTTCGTGTTTAATTATTGTGTTCATTATTACAATCATTATGATCACAATCACAGTCTTTATAGACATCATAATTACTATTAGAATCATTATAATGACAATCACAATTATTATAATTATTATGACAGTCAATGTACTTAATAGTATAATCATCATTACAGTTATTGTAATTAACATCATAATCATCATCACAATTGTCATAATCGTAATTATAATCGTCATCATAACCATCACCATAATTATCAACATAATCATCATCATAACCACCATCATAATCATCATCAGAAACATCAACCACAATCATCATAATCGTCATCATAATTATTATCACAGTTAAAAGATATTTTGATTATACATGTTCAGATATACAATCACAATTTGATTGTACATTTTCATTATACGATGACACATACAAGTTGGAAAGTTAGATTGGTGTATACCTATAAAGGTTCATGAAAAATATTCCGGGAAATACAATCGATGAAGTATCGTAGCTGGAAAGGTTTTCCGAAGTGAAACGATAAAGGATCGTTCTTTGAAGGACACCAGGAAATGGGGATAAGGACGAGCGCGAGGGACATTCAGATAAATTCAGAAAACAGTACATCTCCCGGAAATCTCTTTTCGAGTTGCTGCAAGTGAGGGATAGACACTGGAACAAGTACAGATAAGTACCTATACAACTGCGGTCATGAACGAGCGAACGAACTATACCATTTTCAAACTGCTAACAGACATTTTCAAAGTCGAAAATTTACGTCTGTGTTCTGATGTGCAATATTTTGATGTGAAGTATGAAAATTTGTTGATATTCAAGTATAAAAATTGTTAGATATTTAAGTATGCAAACTGAATGTTCAAGTACACAAGTTAAATGTTCAAGTATCAATAAATTTAAAGCTTCAACTCTTCAAACCCCAAATTCCCAAACTTCATTTTACCAAACCAGAAATTTCATAAACTTCGTTTTCCAAATTTAATAATCTCGTATCAAATATTTTTACAAACTAAGTCGAAAACCAACAACCGAAACGTGACCGTATTATCAAGAAAATACAAGCCGCAACAATTTATCTGATAAAATTGAACAGCATCTGTTGTTGTTCCTGCGATTTCTGCAAACGATTCGTGCACGAGTTTCGACAAATGCGCGGCGCATAAAAGTGTAAAAGGCATGGGAGTCCCGGTACCAGGAGAAACGATCTTTTGTTCGTGAAAGATCGATTTCGAGCTAATCTCGAATATCTCTGAACAGTAAGTACGCAAGCCAGAAAGGCAGGTCACTGATCGAACGATATATTGAGTTTCCGTGTACAGTGGCGTCAATTTCGAGAGTGTCCATCCATAATCCTTAGCTCCTCGGTCAGTATACAGGATAATGTATATACTTATCGGTATACGGAGTGTCCTCCTTCCTAAATCTAGGAGCTTTTTAACTTCGTACAACGTACGCTATATTTTACGAGAATAAAGAATAGAAGTCGCGCTTTTATGATGGCGCCGGTGTTTCCTGTTCGCGCGAGAAACTTTCTCGTTTCGTTGAAATTATAACGTGAGAGTTGTAAAAGAAAATTAACGAGTCGGAAGAGATGTAAAATACATTTTATAATTATTTTATTGGAGATTAATTTATGAAGAAAGACGACGATGTTATTTATCCGGTGCATAATTTAATTCTACAGGTTGTCTCACAATTAGTGTAAGGATGTAGGAATCTGAAGATTGAACGATATGAATGTCGATATCTGATACTTTCGATTTATATGAATTTCGAAATTGTGCGCTGCATAATTCAGTTCTATAGAGTGTCTCACAATTAGTGTAAGGATGTAGGAATTTTAAGATTGAACGATATGAATGTCGATATCTGATACTTTCGATTTATATGAATTTCGAAATTGTCCTATGCATAATTCAGTTCTATAGAGTGTCTCACAATTAGTGTAAGGATGTAGGAATCTGAAGATTGAACGATATGAATGTCGATATCTGATACTTCCGATTTTATAAATTTCGAAATTGTCAGATACATAATTCAGTTCTACAAGGTGTCTATCTATTAGAGTAAGGATATAGAAATCTAAAGATTGAACGATACGAATATCAATATCTGATACTTTCGATTTATATGAATTTCGAAATTGTCCGATGCATAATTCAGTTCTACAGGGTGTCCCACAATCAGTGTAAACATGTAGCAATCTGAAGAAGTAGGAACTTAAAGATATAGAAATATCGATATCTGATACTTCTGATTTATACGAATTTCGAAATTGTCCGCTGCATAATTCAGTTCTACAGGGTGTCCCACAATGATTGTAAATATGTAGCAATCTAAAGATGTATTAACCTAAATATACAGGAATATCGATATCTGGTACCTCCAATTTATATGAATTTCGAAATTGATTAAGTTTCATGAGAACTTGGTAACTTGCAGTTTACAACCTCATGACTTGAGAATGTAAACTCAGAATTTGGAATCCGTAAAATTTCATCCTATCGAGAATCGTTTTTGGTAACCGATGAAGTTAGAAATTCCTCCTGCAATAAATGCGATAAGGAAGTTCGATATCTGTCGGTTATTATCGTTGAAATTCGATGAGGGAGGATATCCGAAAAGTTTAGCATGCAGGGAAAGACTAGTTAAAGTATTACTTTCATTATCATTCGTTTCTTTCCCGAAAACTTGGTATCGTCATACGGGTAGGCGTTACGTGAAAGCTTCTAAGGAAGTTGAGGAACTTCGGATCGCAAATTGACTGGGCGTATTAAAGGTACCGGTATATACTTGATCGTAATTGAAATCTCGAAAATCAAGATTTTAGATAAGGACTGCTCGTCGTGCGACGTTCGCTCGAACGATCGCGTGTTTATCTTGCTGTAATATAGCAAACCGAAGAAAATGTTTTAATTATACAGGTTGTCTCACAATCAGTGTCGGGTAGAAATAGGGCAACTGACGTGTTTGATTAAGATTTCACTTTGCGGAAATGAGATTTGAAGCTTCGTTTTTGAATTATTAACAAGTTAACTGTGGAATTTAGATCACCACAGGGTGCGGAATTAAAAACAAGCAACGACGTGTATACACGTCGAACGCAGGGCAAGTGGGACTATTATACATTTTACGAAAAATGAGGAGGTATTACATTTTTATTCGTGAAAGAAAGTAATAATTCATTTATGAATACGTTATTTTTATTGAAGGCTGTAGAGATTTGGTCCGATGTGTATACATGTTGAATGCATTTAACTGGTTAAGGAAAAACGTGGACTAATCAGAGCGCGAGGATTACGCGTGCGCAGATGCGAGAGTGACTGCTTCGAATTTAGTTATTTGGGAGTTGAGGGATTTGGAGTTGTGGATTTGAGAATTGGGGAAAGTGGAACTGGGAAAATTGGGAATTGGAGAAATTAGAAATTGGGGGAATTAGAATTCGGGAAAGTGGAAATTGGAGAAATTGGAATTGGGAAAATTGGGAATTGGAGAAATTGGAAATGGAGAAAGTGGAAATTGGGAAAATTGAGAATTGGAGAAGTTGGAATTGGGAAAAGTGGAAATTGGGGGAATTAGAATTGGAGAAAGTGAAAATTGGGGAAATTGGAAATGGAGAAAATGGAAATTGGGAAAATTGGGAATTAGGTAAAGTGGAAATTGGGAAAATTGGAATTGGGGAAAGTGGAAATTGGGAAAATAGGAATTAGAAAAATTGGGAATTGGGGTAATTAGAATTGGAAAAATTAGAAATTGGGGAAAGTGGAAATTAAAGAAATTGAGAATTGCGGAAATTAGAATCAGGAGAATTGAAAATTGGGAAGAGTGAAAATTGCAAAAATTAGAATTGGGGAGAGCGGAAATTTATTATTTCCCTAAATCTCCAAATAGCCAAATCCCACTGAAAGCACAATCAACAAATTAAACCGATTTGTAATTACTTTGCTGCGTACAGAACTTCTCAGATGGAAAAACTGTTAGCGCCCAAGCCATTTCTCGAAGCGAGATTAACCCCAAAAGCAATAAAAACTTAGACGGTTATTTTTCAACGATTCACTGAAAAGTCGTTTGCCGTCTTCCTCGATTCCTTTCGACAGTTTTCGCGGTTCCATTATCGAACAGTTCCTAGCTCACGTTCAACGGCATTAAATTTAGTGCCTGTCGTTCAAGAAACCGCGGTTTCATCAATTTTTGAACGGTCTCCTTTCGTGTCAACTTCCTGGTTACACAAAATGAATAAAATACATTTCGAATGGACTACGAATGCATCGCTTTGTCAACAACGTTCGCAAAACGACATAAATTTTAGATCACAATAGCGAACGTCAATTGTAGACCCTCGACAAATCACGGATTCGATATGCCAATATGTTAGATTAACAGAGAAATATGGGCGTACAATGATTTAGATCACCGCGCGAAAGATCTCCGACTATAATTTCGACAGTTGAATCCCGAACAAAACTCTGAAGTACAAGTACAAACTTCGCGATGGGAAGTTATCAGCGGTTAGAAGAACCCGCTTCAAATGGAAACACAAACTGCGAACTGCAAACTGTCTGTTTAAATGCTTGTTCAAAATATCGAAGAAAATCTTCAATTTACCGGCCAAAATTTGACCGAGTCAATAAGAAATATCCTCCAAAAATATCGACATTGCAGCGAAAATAACAATCGTGTTTACTTATCCTTATCGAAATATTATCCGGGCGGATTTAGCGTAAGGTAATTCTAAATCTGACAAGTCGCGTGATGAAAATATGTTTGAATTTTGCAAAACTTCGAGGAAAGGATTTTAAGGAAAATGTTCGACGTCGTTAAATTTATATGATGGAAAAGTTTTATGCAGAGAAAGGAAATAAATTTTCCACCTGAAATCTGAACGTATATTTTACCTGAACTATAACAGGTTATCTCATCTGAGGGTTTATGCAATTTATTTTTTTAGGAACGTATTTTTACCTTGACATTGAAATTCCAATATTTCGTAAATACGGTCCTCGAAAAAGTGATCGGTCATATTTACTTTGTACTCGGACCAGTTCTAAAAAGAATATTCGATCCGGCTACTATCCTGCGGATTATGTGTTAGCGTACACGACCCCGTTTCTTATAAAACAAACTCAATTTAATCTGGAATCGAGTCTGAATGCAGCGGTGTTAATGGAATTCAGTCTACTGGATGTGACACGCTCGGCTAAGTCTTCGGACTCGATTGAAAAATAACTACGAGGTTCGATTTAACGGAGCGTGAAAAAAAATCCAATGTAAAACAAACTAAACGTGTACAGGATACTGTGTAAGAAATTAATAACTTCGATACATCTTATACTTGATCAGAGATAATCTGCAATTAAAATACTTTACAAAGAGGGAACTAATAGTCGGTTAGTGACAAGATGAATGTTGGGTCGAATGAGACTCGATCTGATATTTTACGTGCGAATGTGTGAGGCAATTTTTATATCAATCATTGCGTGACTTTTGCAATTCTATGAAAAAATTACTTTTCTATTCATAGTGATATTCAGAAGATAATATGTACATGTTCTCATTAGCATGAATTTATTAAAACAGCATGGAGATTGCATTAAGTATTGCGAAATATTAATAATTTGGAATTACAGAAATGTTCTCGATAATTTTAACGAAATATTCGTGTTTGAGAAGATACATGATGTGTTTTTATGTAGTAAACGAACGGTCCACTTTTTGTCTTTAAATTGTATCTTCATACAATGATCAAAGAGAAAAATATACGTGTAATTCTGTAAATAATTCGTCTCTCGGCTTAAATGAAATAAACGAGCGGATAAAATACGATGCATTTTGAATTTTTAAATGAAAGTCAAACGATAACTGCTATTAGTTGCGCTAAATAATTCAGCGAGCTCCAAAAAATATTACATATAAAAACATGTATCATTTATAAATTACGAATTCATATTGATTCTCTGCCACGAGCAACAAAATTTGATTCTCTCTAAATTTGAAAAAGTAAAAACGTGAAATTTTGAAAAGTTACAAATCTGAAAGTAGAAAAAAAGTTTGATAAATCGTAGGTAAAATTAAAAAGTTTGAAAAATGGTAAGGAAACGCCATTAATTCGAGTGACAGTATAAAAATGAGAAAATAACGAAGGTCTACGGTACTCACATTACTTCGACGACGGAATCATTACAAGTCAAAATCTTGGAGCAAAAAGTTTCGTCTAGGATAAGACAGATACAAGAGATATAGGTCACCGGAAGTTGGGGTAAATTATCCGGGATACAAACGAGCTTATGTTCCAGGACAAGAACGAAGTTGGACCTTGGACTAGTAACCCACATAATGCTCGCTGAGGTAACACGACTGTCCTTCGAATATCGATAATGCTCATGCACGGGTTACTCACAATTCCGTATCCTTCAAATTTTGTGCAACTTCGGTTTATACTTCCATTGTTCTGGAACTCTATGAACGGATAAATAATGTTTGAGTTATCGCGCGCTATTCGTCACGAATTAAGAACAGGGTACAGTCGACAGCAAATCTAACTTCCCGACGGTAAATATGCCAACAGGGAACTTTCTCAATCGCAGTTTTACGCTTGATAGATTTATAAATTTCTGGCTTCGAATTTGGGCATCTGACAATTTCAGGATTTAGGAATATATTGTTTGGGAATTTTATAGAGTGTTAAAACATGAACATCAGATAATTCAACATTTTGAGAATCCTTTAATTTAAGAATTAAAAATTGCAGGTCTGTCAATCAGAATTGAAAATTGGGAATTGAAAATTGAACTTGAAAATTGAGAATTGAAAATTGCAGGTCTGTCAATCAGAATTGAAAATTGAATTTGAAAATTGGGAATTGAAAATTGAACTTGAAAATTAGGAATTGAAAATTGAACTTGAAAATTGCAGGTTTGTCATCAAGAATTGAAAATTGAACTTGAAAATTAGGAATTGAAAATTAAACTTGAAAATTGCAGGTTTGTCATCAAGAATTGAAAATTGAACTTGAAAATTGGGCATTGAAAATTGAGACTTGAAAATTGCAGGTTTGTCATTAAGAATTGAAAATTGAACTTGAAAATTAGGAATTGAATATTGAACTTGAAAATTAGGAATTGAATATTGAGAATTGAACATTGAGAATTAAAAGTTGAGAATTGAAAGTTGACAATTGAAAATTGACTGAAAATTAGGATTTGAAAATAAAAAATTGAAAGTCACTTGTGTATTTAAAAACTTGAAAATCTGAAAGTTTGAAAACTTGAAAACTTGAAAGCTTGAAAACTTGAAAACTTGTAAGCTTGAAAACTTGACAATTTGAAAATTTATATTCTTTGAAAACTTAAAAATTTAAAAGAAGCATACTATGCACCGAGGAATACAATTTCCCAATGTTCTGCAACAAATCAGATTACACTGAATCTAAATGTCAAAGTTAAAGAAAGAGTTGCCGGTGTCCGCCTGTATCGTCCATCATTTCCTATTTTTCTTTCCATGTAACTTGAATTTCTTCGTGCGCGACGAATTCGGTATCGAAACGAGTGAATCGATTCTATCGATTTCGAGCAGATCCAGTGTGGTTCTTGCAGGAGGAAGTTGTTCCCAAAACGTGCCTTCGCACCCTGCGACGTCTGTCGATACGTTATTCAATTCCATGCTATTGGATTTCCCTTCTCGACGCTCTGCAGTCAACCAGGAGCTGCGACTGCAGCCGCTGTATCTACCAACGAGATGTGGTTCCATCACAGTACTCTCCCATTCCTCTTTTTTTTCCTGTTTTCCTTTTCTCCGATCGAACTATGTTTCCGTGATTGACTCGCGAAACAATGGATTACAAAATATTTACGAATTCAAATGAATTGTTAGCGGCGAAATACTGTGAGTGGAAAGTAGGGATGCTGAAAATTTAGGAATTTGGAGGTGTGATAATTTAGCATTTGAGAATTTGACAATTTGGGAATTTAGGGATTTAGAAATTTGAGAAATTGAGAATTAGAAGAGTTGGAAATTTGCGAGCTTGAGAAATTAGAAATGTGCGAAATTGAAAATGTGGAAAATTGGAAATGTGAAAAATTGAAAATGTGGGAAATTGGAAATACAGAAAATTGGAAACATGGGAAATTGGAAATTTGGAAAATTGAAAATTTGTGAAATTGAAAATGTGGGAAATTGGAAATGTGGAAAATTAAAAATTTGAGAAATTGAAAAATTTGAAATAACATTAAAGAAAATCGCAATAATACCGCATTTCACACAAAGATTCCTCAAGAAACTTGCATCTCGGCAGCTCCGTATTTTAATTAGGTTAAACCACTTAATAAAGGCAAATGTATTTCTCGTTCAATGCTATTTCACATTAAAAATTCTAATGGGTAAGTGATTGCATATCATAAAGCAGACATGCACGTGGCTGTACGTTCCCGATAAGAAGCGCGTCTAATTTGTGACGCTGTTGCCTTGCAGTCTGGTGCATCCATTATTAATTCTGTACGTAATAATGGGGGCTTCAACTTGTATCTCGTACCACGGATGAAGATGCATCTGTGCTCGGATTAAAATTCATACATCCTTGAGTACGAGTTCGAGTATCAATATATATACATATAACGTTTCCGGTTGCCGTGATTTCGATCAACGAAATAATCGGGATTGTTACTGCGTTCTTTATTCTGATTCTGTGCGGAGCTACAGTTTTTAATCGCTGTTCGGAAATTGGTCATTTCGCGTTCTATATTCTGATTGCGAAAAGAAATTATCGAATGGCGATTTTAAAGAGATTTCATATGTACGGGGTGCGCTTTCAGATTTCAGAGTTTAGGAATTTGGAAATTTATGGATTTGAGAATTTGGGGATTTTTGGAATTTGGAGAATTTGGGGAATTTGGGGAATTTGGGGAATTTGGAGAATTTAGGGAATTTGGGATCTAGTGAATTTGGAATTTGGGATTTAGGGAATTTCGAATCTAGGGAGTTTTGGATCTAGGGAGTTTTGGCTCTAGAGAATTTGGAGTTTGGAAAATTTGGAATCTAGGGAATTTGGAATTTAGTGAGTTTGCGATCTAGGGAATTTGGAATTTGGAGAATTTGGAACCTAGGGAATTTGGAATTTAGGGAATTTGGAGCTGGAGAATTTGGAATCTAGGGAATTTGGAATTTAGGGAGTTTGCGATCTAGGGAATTTGGAATTTGGGGAATTTGGAATCTAGGGAATTTGGGATCTAGAGAGTTTGGAATTTGGGGAATTTGGAACTGGAGAATTTGGAATTTAGAAAATTTGAAATCTAGGGAATTTGGAATTTAGGGATTTAGAGAATTTTAAGACCTTGAGATCTAGGGAATTTGGAGAATGAAGAATCTAGGGAATTTGAGATTTATGGAATTTGGGAAATTTTGAGAATTTAATGATTTTAGAATTTGAAAATTTAAGAATTTGAAGATGTGGATATTTGAAATTTACTAATATAAAAATTTACAAATATGAACCTAACAATCTTCAATCCAAAAATTGTTAACTAATCGTCATGATTTACAAGTTCTCTGCATTTACTGATTTACTCCATCCACACTTCACACGTCTATCGATTTTAGAGAAAGATGACGTAACCATAGCTGAATAAGGAATTAGAAAATTGCTTATGAAAATGTAATTACCTCGGTAATCTAGATTTCAAACGACTGGTACATCGTAATTTCAATGTATGAAACATGTTAATGAGTACACCTGTCTCGAAGGTGTTTATAACAATCTTCAATGCCACACATTGTACCGCCTCGCATTATATCGCAGACTATAACGTCACACGTAGCATTACAACGCATTGAACAATCATATATCACCTTACGATCACTCATTATATTATCGTCATAATATCGAATAAATAAGTTTTAACGAACCCAATTCTCAGCATCAGAAATATTGTGCTCCATTAATGGCAATATGACGAGAGAGTTACAGACAATTGTCGATATTATTGTAGTGGAAAATTCGAATGAAAGTTATCGCAGCCTTGAACATGTAATCGAGTATGCATTCGATACATCGGGTCAACGATATATGTATCGGATAAAAGTCTGGACACTGGGCTCGGTGGAAAAAGAGAAGAAAAAAAGAGGAAGCACCACGAAGGTTGCCCGTTGTCGATAATGTCTAATAGAACGGAATATCGTCAACTCGTAAAGTATCGTAACAATGTAACGGACATTGTTTTTTACATAACAACGACTATCGGTACTTCGGGATCGACAAACGTGCACAGTTAAGAATCGACAGCCGTCGTTTGAAATATGCATTTTCGACATAAACAGTATCGATAATCGCGTTCGGGGAACTGAAACGTAAAGAAGATGAATGCGTGAGCGATCCGATCTTGGTTATCATTAATACATACATTTGTACGTAACGATAATGAGTAGAATTTCGAAGAAAAAATTCAATCTTGCAACTTGTATCTTGTTATGATTAATACGTTGACAAACGCAGTCACGCATGGTGTGCTATAACTGTAATTATGTATTAAGACTGTGATTATTTAATGCATTCGAGCTGGCATTTAATTCTTCGGTATCCGTAGATCTTTATGACGCATTTAATTCGTTCGTAGCTATCGGTAAACAAATGCGTTTAATTAAAATTCGAACGAATACAAATATATTTAGCCTGAATAAACATAAAGTATTGGTTAATGAAGCGATGCTACGGTAATTAGATCTCGACGCTTTTGTACCAATAGCAATAAGCTTAAATTTACTGTTCCTATTTTTTTTCATTATCCGGTTATAATAAATTTACAGTGACCGCTATAATTAACTGTGGCGGTGTGCAAGGATCCCAGCTTTTCTTCCACAAAAGGCAAGGGTGAATTCTGCGGTTAAAAATAAGCGAAAAATGTTATATAAAGATTGACTATAAATGTTTATGAAGGTACACGCAAATGTTGCACGAAATAGGTAACATCGGATTTTCTATCATAATAGGCGAAAGGTCAACTATGTTTATCTTCTGTGCATAGTTATAGTGTTCATATTTAATATCAGCGAATAAATATTAACATTGACGATAATTTACTATGTCTGAAATTCTTAAGAATCCTGACGAGTTTCTGTTGCGTTCATCCATTAATTACCTATCGTAAAACTTTTGGTTTGCTAATACATCACATTAACTGTTAGCTATCATGTAACAAAACGTTTATGGACATTCTTTACGTAACGTGGGAATGTCATTAGGGATAGGGGAATGTCAAGTTTCTGAGGATATTTAGAGTTTGAGGGGTGTTAAGGTCTATTGGTGTTAGGAATGTGAAGATGTTAAGGAGATGGACATAGTGGGAGGTGGAATATTACGAATTTGGGGATAGTAGAGATCTGAGGATAGTGGAGGTTTGGAGATATTAGAGATTTGGGGGCAGTAGAAATTTGGAACACTAGAGATTTGGGGGCAGAAGAGATTTGGGAGCAGTAGAAATTTGGGATAGTAGAGATTTGGGACACTAGAGATTTGGGGGCAGTAGAGATTTGGAGGCAGTAGAGATTTGGAGGCAATAGAGATTTGGGACACTAGAAATTTAGGAGCAGTAGAGATTTAGGGATAGTAGTGATCTGAGGATAGTAGTGATTTGGGAACAGTAAAAATTTGGGGGTAGTAGAGATCTGGGGATAGTAGAAATCTGAGAGTAGTAGTGATCTAGGGGTAGTGGAGATCTGGGCATAGTAGTGATCTGGGTATAGTAGAGATCTGGAACCAGCAGAGATCTGAAGATAGTAGAGATCTAGGAATAGTACAGATCTGAAAATAGCAGAGATCTAAGAACAGTTGTCACCTAGGAAGAATATTTGAGGATAGCACAACCCTAAGGATATTATCAATCGATGACTACCAGAAATCTAGAAGACTCCAAAGATCTACTGACAGAACTATTGATTTTAAATATTAGAGCCATTACTAAGAAAGAGCTATTACTAAGAAAGAATCTAGAAATGCACACATGCACGAATACACCTAGAAATACCTACAAAGTCACCAATACACCTAACATAACGCACTCCGCATAACGACAGACTTTGATCTTACAAAATAAATCCTTGCATTTCTTGTGTAAAAACTGCAGCTACCATATAGTTATATTTACCGCCTATTAAGAGTTGAAATTTTTTATCAGTTTTATTCGTGGCGTCTGAAAGAGAGCGCCATTAACATTATTTGCGAATCGCCTCGTTTAATTTAGGTAAAAATCGCATAAAAAGAAGTTGGAAAGAAACTCCGTTAACAATCTTTTCATGTACGCATTTTCGCGAAGGCTTCATAAATTTAGCAATAATCTTGCAACGTACCGAAACGCATAAAAACAGCAAGAGCGCATACACGCTGGCGATCGTGGATAGAAATGCCGAGGCTCTCGCTTTAAAAACGTCCGGGTCGTTATTTGCTTTCTATGAAATTTTATGAAACCTTTTCACTTAAGGATTCGCCGTGCAAAACGACGAGGACAATATTGACTCTCGTAACGGGGAGGATCTTTTTTACACGTTCATTAAGAACACAACGTATAGTTGTTAGAGGTTATGGTCTTTCAAGACCGGTTTACTTCTCATATTTTTCTTCTTCATCTTCGTCTAAACATTTTAATATGCGCGTTCGCGGTGAAACAGAGGCGTGTATCGGCCAACTTCAACCGCGACACACCCACGGTTCCACCTATCACGGTTCGTCGAGTTATCTTTTTCTTTATTCACGAATCTCTGACGCGACTCGTTGCATATTAACGCGTTTAGCCGTAATGAAACCGGAAGCATGTATCATACCACGCTATAATTGCAATTATTGAAAATTATGGATACAGGAACGAGTAACTTTATTTGCAGGATGTAATTTCGAACACAACGAAATTAACTTCGTTCTCATTTACTGATCAAATAATTTTACAACAAATATTAATTTCAGTAATTTAGTAAATCAATTATTCATTGATTCATCTTTTACCTCTGAAAATATTGATATTGTATGGTCCTTTGAAAGGTTCAAGTTTCCTACGTTTGGACCTAAGAGTTATGATGGACCATCTCCCTAATTAAAAGTTTCTCGAGGTGTTCAGAATGAGCTAGTTTCCAAATGGAGCTCGAATATTTTGATGCAATTTTAAACGAAGATACAGTTTCAGGAATATGAAAAATAAATCGCGTTTGCTATTTTGAAGGACTGCAGATTATTGAACCTCGAATGAACATGAGAGCTAGCGATTTTCGGCTGAATAATTGAGGCAGAACGAAAATTGGTCGTCTGTGAATTTTTTATATTTCTAACGTGTCAGTAATTTTTATGAAATTGTACCAGATCAGAAGGTACAGGTCAAATTAAAATAAACTGTAATAAATGCAGGTAATCTTATATTGCGTCGCCTACAGAAGTTCAGTCAAACTCGTAACATCAAAATAAATTGAATATTTCGACCTTCACCTTTTCACATTTAACAAAAGCGCGTGATTATACAAAGATTTTATGTTCTTCGTACTGGAATAATGTCATATTTAATTTTAGCAATCTTACGCCTCAAATTTGTTCCAGTGTTTCACAGTATATATTCAAAGTCACGTTTGTTTTTACACTATCTTTAGAAACTTAGATTTACGATTTTGTTTTTTACAAAGGCAGCTAGCAATTTCTATACGGGTTTAAAATTTGGCTTGCACGTTGCTAGCGCGTTCATGGCATGCAAGTTCCAGAGCTGTTTTTGAGAGTCTTTTGTATTTTTTTTAATTTACGATGTCTTTGTCCAAGTTCTTCCGACGGTCTCAATAGCTAATTGCTAATGCCATAAACGTGAATTTCCGAAGGGTCCGAGGACAGGGCCTAGAAGATATAAACCAGGCCCCCTTGTTGACAACCCGACGGAAACTCTGCCTTACGTCCACTTTCTCTTTCCACCTCCGCAAGGCCCATCCGCACGGATCGCGCTAAGGGCGCACGGGGTAGGATGGTGTCCTTTTTTAAAGGATATTATTGGCAAATAGAAGAACCAATAAGGAAAGTCTCCCCATTTTCTCGAGTTTTCTCAGCTTTCCTTCTTCGAAAAAAATCTTGAAGAGACATTCTTGTTAAAACGATCTTACTGTGAAGATCTCCCGGGAAATCGATTACGGAGTTCAAGTCAATCTCATACTTAACAACATTTTACATTTACAGTCTTTACAATTTTTTAATAGCTTTCTTTACTTTCACGAACCCAGTACACATTATCATACAAACATTTTTGTTCTTTAGTTTAAGTGTTTTTTAAGTTATTAAATTGTTATTGGAAAGCTAACCGCACTCTCATTATTTAAACAATTAATCAACTCTATCGTTGTAGAAAACCATAGAGTCACGCGTTCGATAATTTTCGGAAATTTTTGATCGTGCGCGAACATCCAGGAACAAGCACTTTCAATTACAGAAACGAGAGCTGGAAGCTTGATTAAAATCCTGAAACAACCGTGCATGTTCTATTTCGTAAAAATCGTTACCGGCAAAGAAATGACTAACGGCTATATAATTAACAAAGCAAACATCATTACACCTTGTATCGCAGTCGCTTACACACTGCTCGTTTATCACGCTCATATTATTTCCTGATACTCCTCGACAACGTTACAAAACAGAACAATACATAAATTGAACTAGATTTTTTTTACAAGACAATTTATCTCGCATAAAGTCACTTTTATGCCCATCCATTATCACCTGGGAACAAAGCGAAATGTTCTATTGTAATTTTTAATGCGGTACATGACTGCATACCGACATCACGTTTTTTCTTCTTCCTGGAACATGAAATCGTTGAGGAAAATAATCAGACGTAACAGGATTGATGGTTCCGATACCCTGTCTGACATTACATGGAATTTAAATAAAACAATATGCCAGCTATAAATCTCTGTCCGACATCTACTGCTATCTATAGATAACCAGACTTTTACCTTTTCCGAAAAAAATTTGAAACTGGAAAACAGGACGATAAATCCAGACATCTACATTTGGCATCTATCGAATGATAGTAGGAACCCAAAAATCTAGAAATACTAAAATCCTAGGAATAATTCTAATGCACTTTGCAATATGAGCAGAATTTTACAAACATCAAAAATTTAATTTTTGCAAATGTGTATCGCATACCTGTTATTGTAATGCAAGCAATTTCGATCCCTATCAGCGTCTTGGAAATACAATGTAGAAAGTTAAACATTTTGAAACGACACGGGTTATTAATTGAATAAGTATGTGACACATAAGTGTAAACGTGACAAGGCAAGAGGCCAATGTACTATCGTATGAATAGATATCACCGATAATAATCAAGTTATTCCGAATCGACGTCACAGTCAAGTAAATATGCGCTTTTACTGTTGACACTTACGAAACTGCAACTCGTTCGGTATCTAAGGATATATTCACCTAACCGCCTGTTATTTCACCCAAGGAGAAAGTATTTATAGAATCCGAATTAATCTATTACGTAACAGGAAAATACCCGTTCAGATTGTCCCACGAGAGTCGATGAAAAACTATGATTGCATTTCCTCAACGTGTACGTCACGGAGGTTAGGTTTCCTCCGTCGGGTTTCCCCGTAAGTTCCGGATATTTGACGTCGATCGCGATTTCCAGAAGAATCAAAGAATTCTAATTCTAGTTTCAGTATTAATAAAACGAAAATAAATATTTCTCACTTACTTACCAATTAATTTTAATGAACTAAATCATCGGCTTTAATGGATCTCAGAATTCCTTATATCAGTAGATGTAAGTCATTAACGCGTCTGTTGGATAAGATACATGTCGATGCAAATCTTTAATTGCACCGTCAATTAGGCCAATTGCGCATGCTTTAAGACACGTTCAAAAAACACTTTGGTTCGTATTTTCTGCTAGTACTTCTGCACTTTGAGCCATGTGTTTACTGGGATATTTTTATTTCTTAGTAAAAATTAAATAATGCCTGGTTTGGTGAATACATGTGATGGATTTATAAGTTGTTCTAAGTAAATCAGTGATGGGCACGTAGTCAGAAAACTTGAGAACACTTATTCTTAAT
Source organism: Megachile leachella (assembly GCA_963576845.1). NCBI lineage: Eukaryota > Metazoa > Arthropoda > Insecta > Hymenoptera > Megachilidae > Megachile > Megachile leachella. The sequence goes on along the minus strand of OY756248.1, from coordinate 8,443,833 downwards.
ATTATTATTTACAATTAGAAGAATAGAGTATTCAATTTTTTAAATTTGTGGATATTCAAATTCCTACATTTACAATTTTAAAATTTATAAATTTTTTGCTTCTCGAATTCCCAAGTCTGAAGTTCCTTATTTAAAAAGTCTTTAATTTTCAAATGATCAAATTTGCAAACTTGTCACGTCAGTACAAGTGGAACTCTCTGTGGATTGTCAGTTCCAAAACAGTATTCTCACTTGACGAACAACATGAATCTACCAAATCGACAGTCTGTGTAAATCTATTTTTAAAAAGGTGTCCAAAAAATACCAACACCACGACCAGTGTTTACACGACTACCTACTTAAAATTCAGGCATAATCAATAACTTTCCCCACTCGAGTCTTCGAGAGAGTTAAATTAAGCAATAGAGAAGCATGTACCCATACGAGGTTCGACTGCAGAGAAGTTGTGCGACTAACATAACAGGGTACTTTCAAGGCGATCCACAGTAATCTTTGTTTAACGATGAAACACGGCTTTCGCGGGGATATGACGTTGAACCTGAACCTCCCGAACCGGGGATAACCCATTCTTCGAGTACGTGGCCTTCGAGGAACACCGCGATCGCCACTCGGCGGCAGGAAAAGGATCAACGTAACGAGCAAAAACGGGGAACAGACGATAAAAATCGAGAGAACAGCAAACCTGTTCGCCTGTGTTCCTTATCCACCCCCACTCGACCAGTTGTTTCGAGTTAAGCACCAGCAGGAATATAAGGATCTTCGTAGATCGCGCAAAGAAATTGTACATTCTGGACGCGCCACGCTCGTGCTTTGCATTCTCATCGGGTCGGTGGGCAAAAAAGAAATAGGATGTTGCTCGATCGGATGCTAATTGCCGCGGTGATATCTATCGTTGTCACTGTGGCCAACTGTGATCTGGAGTTGCAAATGTTACACCTGGTAAATTTCAAGACTTTCGATGACATCTTCGCAGAAACAACTTTCGTTTTTATAAATATCCCGTGGTAACAGTGAACGTCGCGTCATTCGATTTGTGCACGCATCTCTTGCAGTCTGTGGTCGAACTAATGGTTCCACGTGTTTTTAAAGGTATTTCGACATGGTGACAAAGTGCCTCATCGGGAGTATCAGAATTATCCCACGGATCCCTACAAGGACTACTCTTATTATCCCATGGGCAGCGGAGACTTGACAAACGTAAGTTGCAGTTAAAATTAGTGTTGCATGTCTGTTTGTGAAAATATTCTTCTGACAGTTTCGATGAATAAAATTTGCTTTGGTATTCATGGTATTCACTAATGTAGAACTAATAAAAATTGTTAAATGATAAAGTACAAACATAGTAAAATAGTAGAATAGCAGAGTAGTTGAGTAAAAAAGTAGTAAAATAGTAGATCAGCAAAATTGTATAATTGTAGAATTGTAGAATCATAAAATAGTAAAACTGAATCACCAGTACCGTAAAAAGCTAACGGAAGTGTAGAATAATAGCATAATGAGTCAGAATAACAGCACAGTAGACCAGCAGGAAATAGCATAATAGAATAGTAGAACGATAAAATAGTAGAACAGTAAAGGTCACAAGTCCAATTATAATCTGCTTATGAAGATTGCACACATGTCAAACTAAAGTTACTGTATCGGTAGGTGTGGTTGCATTACGTATGTTTCGAGAAATCTTTAAACTTCTGCATTGAATTAATTTGTGAGTTTGTTTCGTACGTAAGCTCCTTAACCGGTACACGCCTTCCTAATTGAATGATATTTTCCAATAATATACAGAATTCTCGCGGCAGGTGTTACGGATGAAATTATTAATTTATTCATGCAATTTAATCTACATATGTAATTTATTTACGCGATTCTTTGTTAAAGATAATATCGTTCAAACTTATATTTCTTGGAGCTATTTATCCTTCAAGATGATGCATTTTACTTGATTGGAGATAACATTCCATTTGAATTTATCATGGATGTCACTTTAGAGATTTGCATGAAATTATCAGCAACTTCTGCTGCAGAATGTCCTGATTGATTTTCACTCTGATTCGTTGCATATTGCCATAACTGACAGTCGAATTCGACTCCTTTCCTGCGGCTGTTTCGCCATGTAATGCTTTCATATGTCCAATTAATTAATTTCACGTTAAATACAAATGTAAATAAAATAATTTTGTCCTGCAAATTTTACGTGCAGCGAGATATTTCTATCACGAATGTTTCCATATTTAATTATCATTTCAAAATTTCCACTGCGAACCAATTACGATATTTCAAAATGAAGCGGTCGCCTTTGCAAGCGAAAGATTAATAAAACATATTTCGTAATTATCCCTATTTGCGATCAAACCATAAATTGTTGGAGCACACGTGCTATTTTATGTCATCAAATTTCACATTTAAGTATAAATCATTCGATATGCAACAGCTCAATATGTACCCTCAATGATCAGAATCGAGAAAAGCATTAAGTATTCCGTTGTTCAATAATTCCTAAAACATCACACACTGTTTTAATTATAATGCACAATTGTTTCACGCAATCATGCAGCAAGGTAAGCTGCGTGAATACAGGATCGGCACAATGCTCCGTGAACGTTACAATCAATATTTCGGGCCGGATTATTGGCCAGAGAAGATCTATGCTCGATCGACATACATCCCAAGGACTCAGCTATCTCTACAGCTAGTTCTGGCAGGATTATTCCCGCCCTCGGAGAAGCAAACCTGGAATCCTCAACTACCATGGATTCCCGCAGCCACCTTCTCCGTACCCTACGAGGATGACAATCTTCTATTTCCACATCATTGCCCTAGGTAATTCTTACGGTGTGTTCATCCACTTACTCTTGCACGAGCAATCTGGTACCCGGATCAAAACATTCATTTCTTACGTAAATCATACATTTTTATTACAAACACGTAGATCTGTACAACAGTGTTCATAAAATGACAAACTGGTACTTGTGGTATTTTCATAGGACTCAGCAAAAATAAAATACAGAACTAATTGGGTACTAGGTTGTTCATATAAGGGTTGTCATATGTGGGTCTAATCAGAAAGATGATATTTTTGTTTGGTTATAAGTATAATATTTTTTATGACATAATTGAAGAACTCTCGGAACTAAACTTGTAATATTTCCATAAAAAATATCATCAAGAATGAAGAAGTTTATTCGTGCATCTCTAAGTACCATTGAAGATTTGACAACTTGAGAATATGGGAATTTAAAGATTTGTAAATGTAGAAATTCGGGAATCTAAAGACAGAGAGATTTTAGGATTTGAGCATCTAGGAAAGTGAGAATATACGAATTTGAGAATTCAGGGTCTATCAATTTGGAGATCTAGAAACTGAAATTTAGAAAAACTTGAAATTTAGAATGCAGAGTTAGATCTCGAGATTAATCCTGGGATTAGAACATTTAGAGATTTGAGAATTTGTGGATTCAGGGTTTGAAGCTTCTGTAATCTCGGTATTAAGTGGTTTAGAGATTTGTTAATCCAGGAATTAGAGGCATGTAGCGATTTGGGGATGTAGAGGTTTAATGTATGCATTTGAGGTTAGCGAAATTTGAGGATTAGTTAGAATGTTTAGAAATCGCTGAATTCAGAAACTTTCAGGTTTACATATGTCTTCTTGTCTAACTAAATGTATACATACATAATTATATACATATATACTATATGTGTATACATGTTACATATGCATATACGTATACACATACATGTACATATATATATCTTCATATCTAACCAATGTATATCTTATATAATTCAGTGTAAAATAATCATTATTCAAACTTCTTCAACCACTCCAAAGAAAGAGTATTTTTCTAAAGTTCCAAAAGCAGCATGCACGAGGCAGTTCTAATTAATAACGCGAATCGTTCCTAAACACGCGACCCACTTTGTACCCTAATATTAATTAGCTAACTCGTGTTCAACTAAAGGTACAGAGAGGAGTACGATAAATTCCTGCGGCAAAAGAACGTGCAAGACATAGTAGGGAAATACAGAAATGTTATGAATTATCTGTCAAAGCATTCTGGAAAAGCGGTGAACACAACATCCGCAGTGACGTACATGTACAATCTACTGAAAGAACAGGTATGATACTATCACGGAATCTATTTTATATTCATAGACTAGTTTAATGATTGAGTATCGTTAATGGCAGGCCGCTCAAAACCTGAGTCTTCCCAAATGGACAGAGACAGTGTATCCTACGCCGATGAAAGAAATAATAGCGTTGGATTTCAAACTGAGATCGTATACGAGGACGTTGAAGCGTTTGAACGGAGGTATTGGAATAATCGCGTTAATCGATGAAACATTCTATATTTGAATCGATGTCACAGGCAATGATCCCTGTTTATTCCAGGTTTATTGTTACGGAAAATGATAGAGGACATCAAAACGTATCAAATGGGGAAACTGGAGCCTTATGACAGGAAAGCGTTTCTTTTCTCGGCTCATGAAATGAACGTTGCTGCGGTTGTAAGAGCATTGGGCTTAGATGAACCCTCGGTGCCTGCCTATGGAGCTACTGTAATCCTCGAAACCTTGAGGGACAAAAAGGGGAGCTACTATGTTCGGGTAAATATATCATTTTTAATTTGATGTAGCTAAGTCTGATGACCTCCTGATAAATTAACATTTTTTAAATTAATTTATTCCAAATAAGAAATTTGAAAGTCATTGCATCAAGTGTTATCAAATTTACAAGTGCTTGGAACTTTTACAAGTGCTTAAAAGCTACAACTCTGTACAGAATTCACGTATGCTATTTCATTAATATAATATTCATTCCCCTCCGCCCATAAAAACGCTATAAAATAAAATTTATTTCACTGTCGTCGGATTTTATTATACAATCAATAACGTAACCTCACATTTTTACAAAGTTAATTAAAAATATAAAAACTGCTTGATGCGGGGATAAAAATACGCGTTCCATTACATCAATCACACTTCCATGAGAATTGTGGATAATGCGTATGTAAATTTTAGAATGATGCAATAAATATTTCAAGTACCGTAAAAGCAGCACTGTAGTTCAAAATAGATTTCTCAATAAATACGAGATTAGTTACGGAATGTCGAATGACGAGTTAATTCGACGTTTAACAGGTTAAGATATTTAGCATACCAATAAATTTCACCGAGCCATTTTAATTTAAAAATACAGCAGTCGCAATTTTTCAACGTGTAAAAAATCGCGGGAATATTCATAATGAAATTTTTGCATACAATATTCATGTAATATGGTAAAGAAGTTTTTTTGAACTGTTATAAAAAGATTGAAAATAATTTTTGAAGCAACTGGAAGAATATTGAAAATAATTTTTTAAGTAACTGCAACAATATTGAAAATAATTTTCGAAGCAATTAAAAGAATTTTGCAAATCATTTTTCAAACAGTTGCAAAAATATGGAGAATAATTTTTGAAGTAATTGCAACAATATTACAAATAATTTTTAAAGCAATTACAATATTGAAAGTATTTTTTTAAGCAATTACAATGTTAAGAATAATTAGTGAAACGACTACAGCAATATTAAGAATAATTTTTCAACCAAAAACGACGAGGTGAAATTAGTAGAAAATATTCATCATGAAAGAGAGAATTCGCACCGAAGTTTAAAGTACGCGCATAAATATTTTGTGAAATATATAACTTTTCCCCAGGTTTTACTTTGGACTGGAGTTTCAGAGCAACTTATAATCGAAACGATCCCAGGTTGCGTGGAATTATGCCCGTTCGACCAGTTCTTGAGCATCGTAAAAGACGTGATACCAAGAGACGACGAGTATTACTGCCACCCAGGCGAAAAATTGAACAAACCGGAGAACAGCGAATACGTAAACTCTTCCACGTCAAATATAATCTTAGCTAAGACTTGGTTCAATTCGATATTATCAGTTTTCTTCGCGCTACTATTTACGTCCTATGTCATTGACATCAAACATTGAACGATCTTGATAAGATTGCAATATTATTGATATAGCAGCTAACACTTTAACGGTCAATATTCATAGATTGGTCATAAATTAGTTTACACAATATTGTCATTTATCTTTCAACTTCGTTATTTATCTTACTTAGTTTCATTTGTTTCGTCAGATATTAATTTACATTTAAAAATCAGTATCTTCATATTGCACATAAATGAATACTCAAATATAAATTATATTGACACTTCGTTAGGAAGAAATTTAAAATGATAATTGTAGAAAGTGTCAGCCCGTTAAAGTGTTAACACCGCCTGAGGCTTCAAAGCAAAGATGGACTCCATTGCCGAGAGAACAACTAGTAGCTCGAGTTCGAAACTTTGCGTTCGAAAATTCATAAATTTACAAACTTTTACCTTACTAAATTATTAGTATAGTTTGCGTTTGTAAGTTTGAAAACTTAAACATTTAAAAACTTGCAAATTTAATATCGAAACCTGAACTCAAAAATTCGAAACGTTAATTTGTAAATTTGAAAATTTCTGTATTTCTAAATTGGATGAAGTATAAAGTTAAATAACAGTGTTATCACAGATTGCAACATGCTTAGGAGTCCAGCGGAGCGTCTGTGACCTCCATAATTGGAAGGAGTAACTGTAACAAACTGAGCGATGAAGGCAATCAAAACTCTCGATATTGTAAATATTTATACACCTTTCTGTTTTAACTCGAAAACAGGAGGAACGAAAGTTTGCGAAACTTTGGATGTACAGATAACTAGATTAATAATGTAGATGAAGTATTACAATACATAATAGCGGTATCGTAATCTCTAGTCAGATAGTTAGGTCAATCTTAAACTACAGATGTTTATGCATTTATGATATATTTAGGAAAGAAGAACGAACGCAAGAAAATGAATAAAATTCGCAATATGCAAATTGTAAGAGCTGAGATAATATTTTAAAGCGTTTGAAACGAGAAAATATTTGCACAAACATCTGCAGTGTAATCATTGTATATCTTTCGCCTTCATGGAAAAATGTTAAAGAATAAATTTTAACTTATTTACCATATAACTATACATGTAAATTATGTATATAAAAATAAATGTATATTGAGAAAAATATATTTTGTTTTACGAGAGACTCTCAAACAAATAATTCGTCATGTAATATACGCAGACGTCAGTATTTCAAATAAACGTAGCGTACGTTTTTATAGAACACAGCTGCATAAAGACTAAAAATACGGTCCAACGAACGCGATAAAGCCAATATTCCGGTAAATGCAAATTGACAGTCTGATTCTTCTATTTCCGTCCGGGTTAAAAGTTCAAGAACCTCCGCGAAGCATCGGCAACGAAATATTTATTAATTTAGAGCGATAATATCGAATGAAACGCGTTCATCGGTCGATGAGAGCAAAGAGAATTAGGAAGCTCGTTATTAGTATAAAACAGAATTAACGTTCATTAAATTTAATAAAAGACTTTCCATGCATTTTCATTTATTTTTAAATTATTTATTCTTGCGCCATTCGAGATCTTTGAAATTTAAAAGGTAAATTCTAAGTTCTCTCGTTTCTTAAACAACTAAATTAAATTAGTAAAGATATTTCTTTGACTGTAACAATAAAATTGTTTTCCAAAACAATTAACAGCTGAAACCCAGACAAAATTAATGTATAGGTATAGCTTTGTGTTTAGTAAAAATAATTTACAAACCGAAATGTTCGTACGGAATGTGTGGCACGATTTGGTGCAAACATTAACACGCTTCAAATAACCAGCGCGCTGATTTATACAATACACCATTGCAATTCACACAAGCACAGGAGTCGAGTTTCTCCTATAAATTCAATCGCTTAACGACTTAACACTTGTACGACCTGCTTGCAGTATCATTGGCGTAATTAGGATTTTTGTCTCAGGTGAGTCAAGTTGCCTCTACCAGACATTTCAAGCATCGTTACTTTGCTTTTATTGTGGCTGGTTTCTGATTTTGTAGACTTTGACTGGTTTAGTTACTGCAGTTCGCATTCACAATTTCACTCTATATTATTTATTGTATATTTTGTATAAAATATTGTTTAATATAACGTTTGGCCATACGTGGTGATTTGAGGATTTATTTCTGATCAGACTTGACGAGATAGTTATGATCAAAATTCAATTTATTTGAATACTTTTGTGGAAGTAAATTACCCTAATCTCATCTACTTATGTCAATAACCGAGTGTTATTTTATCTATAAAAAAGTTGCATCTTATTTTATCTACAAGAATCAAATCTAATTGTAAGAATAAAATTTTGTTTATAAGAATCTCCGGAATCTCGTTTCATCATAAATCTCTTTCTCCAATTCCCGATAAAAAGAACTCGAAGAAATTTATTCCCCATGTACCAATAAATCTAGCACCTCTGACGCATTTCCTCGTCTTAAACAATTATAGAAAATCACAGACAAGATCATAAATCCCAAAGGATATTTAATAATGTTTACGAAGCTATCGATCATAATGATCATCGTTCGATAATCAAGTGATGAAAAATACTTAGGTACGAGCCACAGGAAAAAACAATTTAATTGCATTAAATACCGTGAGCTTAAAAATTGTAAATTAGTTTTGCATGATTACTGAATGTTCGTTTAATTACATTAATTGTCACGACACGTGAATGTGTTATGTAAATCTTCATTGGAATGCTTTAGCCGCATTGTTCAGAATTCTTTTTGTAGAGAAATAGTATTTTACTAGAAATATTATTACTAATTTTAGTATTTGAAGTTGTGAACTATTGTGGTCAAACAATTCAGGTCATGTCATATAAGAAGATAATACATACAAAAATAGATGAAACTTTTAGCAAACATTGTTGGCCTCAATGTGATAGCGAACTGTTGACACGTTATCGTTAAAGCGATAGATATATTAGACAAATAATAAATAAATGAAAGAAGTAAAAAATGAAAGAGAAGAAATATAATAGAAGAATGTTATTCATGAATTTTCGTTTGATCATCATCAAATCGTGAACAACTATTAACAGATTGTCATTAAAGAAATAAGTGATCATTGATATTAGACAAATAATAAATAAATGAAACAAATAAAAAATAAAAGAAAACGACTGTAATAGAAGAATGTCGTTAATGAACAGTATAATGGATTTTGATCATCATTGAATTGCGGACAATTAACGAGGGCAGCATTCCCGATGCATATAATTTCGCATCGGATTCAGGATGATCGCAAGTGGAAGGGATAAACGTGTGGGAATTCATTGAACAAGGTAAGCAGCAGCTCCTCAAGGCGAGGATTTCCCAATAGGCATGTGACTATTTAAAAGACGGACGCAGATAAGCAACCACGACTAAGTACCCTGAAGAAATTCCCGAGTCACATCGCGTGAATTCCGACCTTGCATACCTTCACCGTGTCGCTCATCGAAACTCATTTTTATTTTCCCTGTATTCAACAGCGGCTTACCAAAATACTCTAACACTTCGACTCCTACGTTATGAGGTTAGATGTTAGATTCGTTAGATTCAATGAAAATTGTAATAAATACCGATTTAACTTCGTGTGTTTTGACGAGTCTCACACGTGATGCACAAGAGTGACAAGTGTTAGACCTCAAATGTAAGAAATCTTAATTAAATTTTGAATAGTCTTCAACTTGAAACTTAGGTCCAACTATAAGTTGCATTATCAAGAATCCTTGAATATAAAATATTTACATTTTACTTTTCTTTGTTAATTTTAATATTATAGCCCTCAGTAGTCAGACTTGACTGACACGTCTGGGTTCGATAAATCTGATCTTGAATAAAACATTTATTAACAAAATGAATCGACAATGAATTTTCGTAAGCATGTATCTCGAACACGCGGAAATTCTTAGTGATTCCACTTAAACCGAGAATAAACGGTATATCGCATACCTCTAGATTTTATGATGTAGTTTTTCGTGCGAAGAAGGTCAGGGCCGTCGGCGCGAATTCAAAGCAAAACCACACCTTGACTAATTAGGAGGCGAAAAGATTCTAAATAAAGGTGCTTTTGACATTGTTACGGATTAACGAAGAATGTTTGCATTCATGGAAGAAGTCGACAAACGTGTTAAAAGTGGATGAAATTAACACACTACACGTGTTTTCCAGTGGCTTTAGAAATCATAGAAACTTTCTACGTTTATTCGTTGCAATTTTAAATTATAAACGATTCGGAACACGGTACTCGATAATAAAGTGGTAGAAATTTATTCTCGCTCGAGTCGTGAAACTTGGAGATTTTTAACTTAACAGCCGCGTTAGAAGTAGCACAAAGGAACAAGAACACCAACTTATCGCAATCGTTGCAAAGAATAACACGGGAAAAGCATTGTTCGAACTTTACCACGTACCTACACCTTCTATAAATTTAAATTGCAAGAATGCGATTTTCTTACGTGGAACGACTAATTACTCTGTGGTTACATCACAAATAACCTTCGATTCTCTCTACACTTATTCATCTGTAGTAACCTACAGTCGGTCACAAAAATATTTAGATATCTATAAAATTATTCTACACTGAACTAAACGACTTGAATTTTTTTACAAATTATTAGATGACCTAATTTTCACCTAACGAGTGAAAATCACCAATAACGATAAGATCAATCTTCTTTCATAAAAGTTTATATTAATAATATATATAGACATGAAAATAGTATTTTAATAGCGATAGATAAAATTAGTAAAAGCATTTCCTAATGCAATTTTAAGTAACGTCAAGGTGACAGTTGAGGTGTTCGCTACAATAAAAACCCAGTTCGTGTACTTCAAGTCGGTTTAAATGTTTCGGAGGAACTTTTGTTTGATAGTCTGAATGGTAAAACCGCGTTCGTGGTACGTATACGAGTGCATTATCAACACCAACCGTAACTACGTTAAGCCATGGTAAATGCATTTCGTGTGTCCGAATGAAATACATGCTCATTGTTAATCTGACTCTAAATTTTTAAATTGCTACATTTCTACGTCTCCTAAATTCCAAATCGTATTAGGTACAAATACTGCAATTTTTAGATACTTTAATTTAAAAAATACATAATTATCAAATTACTTAATTATGGAATACATCGATCAAGTCTATAAATTTGTAGATTTATATGTTTCGGAATATCTGGTGAGTACATTACCAACTTTGAAATTCACCTAGTTCTAAGTCCTCTAAGTCTCAAATTTCTGATGCTCAAATTTTCTAAGCTTCAAATCATCCAAGTCTTAAATATTACAACTCACAAGTTTCCTTAGTCTTAAATTCTGCAGTTCATAAATTCCCTAATGCTCAAATTCATCAAGTCTAAAGACCTCCAATTCCAAATCCCCTAATTAACAAGTTCCCTAAATCTAAAATTTCTTAATTTGCAAATCCCCTAATTACCAAATCTTCCAAATCCCAAATCTTCCAAATCTCACACATCCCAAATTCCACACATCCCAAATTCCACACATCCCAAATTCCACACATCCTAAATCTCACACATCCCAAATTCCACACATCCTAAATCTCACACATCTCAAATTTCATACATCCCAAATTCCACACATCCTAAATCTCACACATCCCAAATCCTAAATCTTCCAAATCTCACACATCCCAAATTCCACACATTCTAAATCTCACACATCCCAAATTCCAAACATCCTAAATCTCACACATCCCAAATTCCACACATCCCAAATCCTAAATCTTCCAAATCTCACACATCCCAAATCTCACACATTCCAAATTCCACACATCCTAAATCTCACACATCCTAAATCTCACACATCCTAAATCTCACACATCCTAAATCTCACACATCCCAAATTCCACACATCCCAAATCCCAAATCTCCCAAATCCTAAATCTCCCAAATTCCAAATCTCCCACTTCCCACCTCCAAATTCCAAATCTCCCACTTCCCACCTCCAAATTCCCAATTTCCTAGATCACCACCTAAATCCCCAATTCCCAGATTCGCAAATTTCTATCTCGCATATAACGACGATATAACGGCAGTTTGCCGTAGATTTCCAATAATATCGACTTTTGCCTCGAGCAGCAGAAACCATAGCAGTGACTGTGCCCATTATCAACCGGTTCTCATTAACATATCGACTTATCGTTAACAAATATTAAGCGCGAACTCGCTGTGCGGATCGTATCGGAGTACGATTATTGTAATTAACTTAAAGTTACTTAAATTATACATCGACGCCACGGGAGCGTGGATTATTTACAGAAAGTAATGTGGAACGTGTGATGGCGATGTCAGTGAATGCCTATTACTGCGATAAGTATCATGAGACGCAGCGTAATTCGCTCCGAGAAAACTCATGCGAATTAAGGAACACGCGATGAGCAACGTGTAAATTTATCTTTTGCGTTAAAACGTTTCGCTTCGTTCATCAAAAGATTCAAAATAGTAATTAGCACGGCTGGCACCACAATGATGCATTTACATCAGAAAGGAGGAAAAATTATTTTGTAATTACAATCACTTACCTGTAATTACGATCTATTAAATTTTTATGCCAGGATTTTTCGAACGATTATGAATTATTTAACCTGAAATATATACCGGTTATAAACTCGCGAGGTCGCGAATTAAGAAATTTTTAAATATGCAAATTTAAGAGCGAAGGAGAAATCAAAATTTGAACAGTGTGATAAACAAGGAGACACGGATCGTTAGGCAATAAAATAGCAGGACTCTTAACTAACGCTCCTTCGGAAAAAAGAAAAAAATACGAGAAACGCGGTTTTCATTGATTGCCCAATCCGGCTAGCACTTTCGAATTTCTCATTTATCAAATATCCGTTCGCGGTTTTCTATCTATTTGAAACAATCTGACTCGAGCGCCACGTAAGGTTGCGTAAATGTGACTCACACTCGAGCACTCGGCGTATTATGACACATTTTATATAACGCGGCTTGTAAATTGCAGACAACAAATACAAACGTACACACGTGTGCGTGCATTCGTCAAAGCGACGAGATTGGAAATAACCGTGATGATCGAGATTCAAATCACGTAACGCGTCGCATGCACACGTGAGTACGAAGTAAATATATACAAAACACTCACCTATATTAATTCTATCGGCAGCTTTGAACGGTCCTTCGTCATTTTGCCGCACCGCGTTCCGTTTATCACGCGAGAATATCCGCGTAAAAATCGCTTAAAATTTCTGCTCCATGGCCGTTTGTCTTCGACACTTTCCCGATCGAAACTCTACTGGTTAGAAAATCCGCGACGGACAGCTTTGTTGGGTGTCGTGTTATATCCTCGAGCAACGGTTTAATAACAAGCCGACGGGAATGTTATTGTTTGCACGCATCGTTTCACTTGACGCCGTGGTTGTAATCGGCGGCCGGTTTCCAAGTCGTTGCCTGATCGCTTTGTTTACCACGAAAAACGAGTGTTCGAGGATGAAAAGCGGACACTTTGAAATTTCACTAGCACGCTCGGACACAAACGTTGTAACCGTTATACCATAAAGCACGGGTACACGATGTCAGCTGTCAGAAAAAATACAGCCACTTGGCAATGTACCGGACAGCTACAAGCAAGTGCACGTTGCCAGGTTGAATCTGCTGTCACGCCTCGGGCTTCTCCGGTGCATCGTGAACAGGTGCCAGGTAAGGGGTTAGAAAAGTCGGTGCCCTCGGCATAGTTTCTTCCTCCTGCAATTGTATTCGCTGTTCTTTCTTTACGTTTCTTTCAATCGCTCTGCTCACATCATTCGTTATGCGATCATAATGCTTTGACCTTATTAAGGTTTACTTTGGAGCTTTCTACATGTATATCTACATACATGCACATCTCACACATATCTAAACAAACCATTCGTATTGATTCCAATAGCAATCAAATATTTTTGACACGCATACTAATTAAATAGTTTCAAACTGTTTTCCATACAAATAAACTGTCAATTATTCATTTTCGATAAAATGTCAATGTCGTCAATTTAAATTTACTTTTCGATTATTATACAACATGGACGTCGAATAAAGTTTTTTGTTACCAACCTCTACTTCTATGCTGAATTCCAGAAGCTTCGTTTTCTTAGTACGAATTTGTACTATTGCATATGATTTTGGTATATTAATACAAGATACCGTGATCAGGTACCTATGAAGTAGATGACGCATACATTGTCGAACTCATGGGATAGTTATGCATTGAACGTTGTCGTGTACAAAGGTATAAACACTAAATTGAACTCTTTGAAAGGTGCACATAAATTTAAATGCTACTTTGGGTGCTCTACTTTTCGAATAGAAAATGGTGCTTTTATCGTACGATGCAACTTGACTTCCTCAACACTTCCACGTTGTAATTGTTTATTCTTTGGTCGATTTGTTTTACTTTTAAATGATGAATTCTCACAATTTGGACTAGAATAAAAGGAACCGGAAAGTACTACCGCCAATTTTCAAGTTCGACTGTCGACACGGCGCTCGCGACAAATGGCGGAAAATAAAACAGCTGTTTTCGCGAACACGAGGACATCTAACGGAACGCGCGCGCAATCAGGACCGCGACGACAGGGAAGAATGGGAGACGTGTGGGTCGAGGACCGATTGTATTTGCAGTAGCCGCGTCCGTCGAAGGAATCGACTAACGAAACATGGCTGCAGGTTGTTGTGGAACGAAAAAGCAGAAGCTGAACAATTCGTTGAGTGTTCCCTGTAACGGATCGGTGCTGCAAAATGGCACTCAATTAAGAAACGGTGTGATAGTGAAGCCCGAGATGGGCTTCTTTTGCTTCGATGTACTCTATTGCCAATTACATCAACTTGACCCTCCAAAATCACCCAACTTCAGTAACGAAGCGTTGTGAGTAATTATAGTTGGCGATATTGCCTTCACACATTTCATTTCTTTTTGGACTTTCTTTCACATTACTATCTTTCTTTTGCCTATGGTGTTATCTTTGTCTTACCTACCCGCGCCATTAGCTGTTCTCTCTCTCTCACTCTTTCGTTCTTTTCTGACCAATGTTATTCTCGCGTGCCTTTACCCTCCTAAAGTTTCTTTGTTGAGGCATCGAGTCTTATATTTTGCAATGAAACAAAGACTTTTGTCTTACAAATATTTGTCAATGTCATATTTTATAGTTTGTGTATTTCAAGTATTTCACAAACTTATTCCTATTACATAGGTTGTTTCCAATGTTTACTGTTTATAACATATAATACAAATATTTTATAATGAATATATTAACAATTTCATGTATATATTATATAGCAAAGAATATGAAGTGCAAAGTTGAATACTTATGGAAAGATTAATATTTAGAAAAATATTTAAGTAAATATTGAATTTTATTGGCAGTAATAAAAGAAGGAAGAAAGATGATTAATTGGGTACTCCTAATTTTGTAGCCCGTTATTTGTTACATGGACTATTGGGAAGGACATGAGGCTAAGAGGTTGTATTGGCACATTTAACGCGATGCAGTTACATGCTGGACTTCGGGAATATGCAACTACAAGGTAAAATTGTTTATACTTTTATTTTAAATACTGTCATTGCTCTATATATTTAAAGACATGAGATACTTTTCAAAGTGCATTCAAAGATTCACGTTTTAATCCTATAACACGAGAAGAACTTCCACGCTTGCATGTAAGTGTCTCCATTTTGAGACACTTTGAGGATGGTGTTGATTATTTAGATTGGGAAGTAGGTGTTCATGGAATTCGTATAGAATTTCATAATGAAAAGGGCAATAAACGAACTGCTACCTATTTACCTGATGTTGCAACAGAGCAAGGTTTGTATACTATTTTGTTATCATGAATAATAAATGCTGTTTATTTGATAAATACATACAAGTGTTCAAAATTTTTATGTATTTTTCAATATGCACAATTACTTTTATAAATGTAATTGGTTTGATAGGCATAATTTATCCTGTGTAGGATGGGACCAGATACAAACGATAGATTCGTTGCTTCATAAAGGTGGTTACAAAGGACTTGTTACTCCGGATATTAGACGTAGTGTCAAATTGACCCGTTACCAGAGTGAGAAGGTTACTGTAAGCTATCAGGACTATATGACGCATTGGCATAGTCGAAGATGCTAGCAGCTGGCTTGGGGTCCTAGCCAAGGATCCCAGTTATCACAAAGTTCTATTGCAGTTCATTATAATCCTAACACCTCTCATACTTCTCATTTACTATATAATAGTTCTCAATGCAATTCTTACATGGCCAGTCAAGATCATGGATTAGTAATGACACAACGTAATCATCCTGCATTTATACATCCCCTTCCAGTACCTCCCATTTCCCCTGTTATGGTACCTATATGGGATTATTCATCATTTTGGTGGGATCAAACGGGTTCACCCTATCCTCCTCCTCATCCACACCTTTATCCTCCCCCTCGAGTTCACCGGTTTCCGTCACAAGAATCCACCGATCACGCAATTCGTAAACGAAAATGACACTGGAGGCGGCTATTGTTTGCGATCTTTCACTGTTTGAAATGGTGCCTACTATACTTTGTATGTTTTTGCATACATAGTTTTCCCTTTATAATACCACAAAGTCCTCCTTGAGGATGATAGAAGTTTATGTATGATGGCACTGTTTTGTTTCTTTGTTGATCTTTAATAATTATATAAATAATTATAAAACATGTATGAAGAGTACATTAACTTTAAACTTAATATTTATAATTATTATACGAGGTTACACATTAATTATTGAAATTTGAAAACTTGTACTATAATATAATTACTCATTCTCTCATGCTTTAATGCGTTCATAAACGAAATAACCTAATTCAGTCCACAAATAGGATGTAAATATAATTAAATTAGCTCTGCCATCATACTTACCAAATGTCCATTTATAATTTATGTCTGCAGTATACGAGTGACATAAACAATTTTATAGCACAGTGATGCTGCCTGCAATTCACTGCCTGCTTCACAAGATTTAATGTACAAATTCGTGTGAAAATATGTTTCTATTATTCGTATATTATGAAAAACGAAACATAGAACGTCATTTTTAGATTTGTGTACGTAAAATATGTACATAAATGAAGAATAGGGGAATACAGATTTTCTATTGTCGGCATTTCTTCTGATGTTCTCTTAATTCTTATGTGGCATACAGTTATTTGCAGCATTTTATGTTACTTGCCATAGATTTTCATTCGAATTATCGTTAGTATGAATTAGATAATCAATGCAAAATATGTTTTGTTTTTCTTTTTTTAATATGCAGAGAAACTTACTTAAAAACATTTATTTGTACAACACTCGCGCATTAAATCCACTAATTTAAATTTCTTTGTACTAATGGTATGAATAAATGATTTCTGTTATATTATCTGCAAGTGATTGTTTGTATCAAATTTAAACATTGGAATCTACAGAAATGGAAAATCTGCAGTATCATATAGAAACTTATAGGTGATAAATGATTATTTTTGTATTTCATTTTTTTAATACCATTGCTACATTGAAGTTTAGTAACTATGGTTATATTATAGTCCAGAGTTTTATTACAGCAAAGGATTCTTATATTTGTTAAAGATATTTACGTATAAATTAACCACATAAGTGAAGAAGTTAAATTAGCATTGCTCCAAATTTTAATACTTGTTGTGATAACTTCCTTCTGTTTTGTGATATAATACAATTTAGTTTTAATTTTTAAGATTTAGATAATACTCTTTAAACATATGTCAATGTGATGAAGAATTTATAGAATGGGACCTCTACTGTAAATAAGCAATGGACTGCATTATGACTATTAAAATCCATTAATAATAGTTGTAACATAGCTATAAGTAAAAATGTGACGATCTCATTGTGATTTTAATTCTGTGACTCGTAAAATACGAATAGAATTGCTATTGCTTTGTATAAAATGCTTATCTGATTGCTCTATTTTCATTGAAACAAGGCATAATACATATTAACATACTAAAGCAGTTTAAAATTTTGCATTCATCAAGATTGAGTAAAATATGTTCTTCCACATATTAATATCTTTACTTTTCTTATTGTTTTATTTTTGCTTAATTCTTTTATACACTGCCAATTTATTAATAATTATTTTTGTTATTACAAAAACATCTTATAAAAACACCGAAACCTATTAAATTTTGTTAATTTATAGTTGATATTTGTTGCTAGTAGAATATTCTATTATCTATTTAGGTTCTGACACTTAATTATGTACTTAATATCTTATAACGTCCAATAAACTGCCAGTTATGTAGTAAAATGTACAGTATTCATTATTGGAGTAATAAAACGTGTGCTTGATTTGTGACAATGTGTATGCAATGTAAATAAATTTGATATTAACATTACTAGAAGTAATAAATGATTTATTATAAAATGAAAAACGAAAGTTTTGAGACTACGGAATTTAGTGTAATAATAAATTAGATTGTCATGTGGTAGCTTGCAAACCACATTTTATTAATAACTCCAAATTTTCCAATGTTTAAATTCCAAATCCCTAAATTAAAAAATTTTTATTTTTTAAAATTTGACAATTTTTTATTTTATTCCGCAATATACGATAAGATTTCGTTTGCTAATTCATCAGATAAGCATCGACAAATATTTCTCCTTTGTTCATTCTCTCGGTGGGTAGTCAGCATCAGAAAAAACATAAACAGTGAAACAGCTGTTTTCTTAAATGGTGAGACACCTAGCGGAACGCGTTCGTAATTTAGTATGCATTTGCAACGGACGAGCGAGATGTATGATTCGGAAAACGATCGTGTCCATGGTAGTTGAAAGAGTTAAGTAACAAAATATGGCAGCTGGGTGTTGTGGTGCAAAAAAGCAAAAGTTGAACGATTCCTCAAGTGTTCCGCGTAACGGTATTGTTAGTTTACAAAATGGTATTCATATGCGAAACGCTATAATAGTTCAGCCTGAGATGGGCTTTTATTGTTTCGATGTCCTTTACTGCCAATTGCACCAACTTGATCCACCAAAACCACCCAACTTCAGCAACGAAGCATTGTGAGCATATTTCATCGATATCACTCTATGTTTCGTACCTTCATTCTTGTAACCTTCAAAATAATTTAATTTTTCTTTTCTATAAATTGTCAATACAGTTTTTGAAATAGAAATTTTAATTTGTTGGTTTTTACATGTATTTGTAACGTGTTTGGTCTAAAGTACTTATATATCGTGTTTACTATTGTAAACAGTGATTATAAGTTTTTTTTTATGATATGCCATATAAACCTTGAGCGTTTTAGGTCAATTATACTATTATTTCAAATATTTTGATATATATATGTTTATCTGTGTTTCAGGATACTAAATAAAACAATAGTTTCCTAGCCAAAAAACACATGTATAGATTCATTTGATTATATCTTTTTGTATTTGTAATTGTGAAACATGTCATATAATGTACAATGCATTTATTTATTCCGATATATTTTAGTTTTTTGTAATTTTTTATCTTAAAGTAATTTGAAAATTTATTGAAATTCAATAATAGTCAATTGAAATATCTAATCATCAAATTTTCATCATATTAATCATATGCTAATGTAATATTTATATTCAACTTTGAAGCCCATTGTTTGTAACATGGACTATTGGCAAAGATATGAGATTACGAGGCTGCATTGGTACATTTAATGCAATGCATTTACATGCAGGATTACGGGAATATGCTACCACTAGGTATTCAATACATGAGTATTGAAAATTATGATACCTTTTGAGGAGTTTTAAGTGTATTGTTTCTCATAGTGCTTTCAAGGATTCAAGATTTAATCCAATCACATTGGAAGAACTTCCACGTTTGCATGTTAGCGTTTCTATACTTCGACATTTTGAAGATGGAACAGATTATTTAGATTGGGTTGTAGGAGTTCATGGAATTCGCATAGAATTTCATAATGAAAAGGGAAATAAACGAACTGCTACATATTTGCCTGATGTAGCATTGGAACAAGGTATGTACCTAATTTTTTCAAAATTTATATTATTAGTCTGAGATTAAGAATGCAATGTGAAAATTTGTTTAGGGTGGAACCAAATACAAACAATAGACTCCCTTCTACATAAAGGTGGCTATAAAGGACTGGTCACACCAGACATCAGGCGTAGTTTGAAGCTAACTCGATATCAGAGTGAAAAAGTGACTGTAAGTTATCAGGATTACATGACACGTTGGTGTGGTCGACGATGCTAGCAACTGCCTTGGGGTCCTATTCAAGGGCCCCCTATTTGCCAAATGTCTGGCAACATTTGTTGTCCAAATACACATATGTTTAATTATTGTTTGCAATATATTAATAATCAATATCATAGTATAACGGCCAGTCATCGATCATTCACTACAATAAAACCTAATCACATTTTATTTATGCAACCATATTTTACATTTGTTAGTTCTCAAACTATATACTTTACACAAAACAATCCTTTGTTTTTGTGGAATTTAGTAGAATTTTTCTTTTTATTATCACGCTGTTATAAAATATGTCTTCCTGTAGAGAACCTTGGATTATGTTATTCAAAAACAAAAATAATATTAGAAATAGTACAACACAATTTTTTACCATTTCAAATGGTGCCTATTATATTTTCTGTACCTCATCTTCATCTTCTTTATAATAAAATATGTTTGTTAATAAAGATATTAAACCCTTGGGTATGAAGGTGCTATTTCTTTCAGAATTATTACTTCAAACTGAAATGTTAAACACACCTAAGATTATATTTAACTTCAGTTTAAACATCATTAGAAATTTCCGAATGATTTCGATCTTTTTACGAACTTAATTATATCAAACAATATCTTTATTTACAAATTCTCGCAAATATTGATTATTTATTTTTGTTACATATGCAATAAATTTTTATTATTTAGCAATTTCCTTTTAGTCAACATTTAAGAAATCCACATTGTACTTAGTATATTCACTTCAACTGTTTATGTATATTTATTGCTCCAAATTATTATTTACCTTAATCAGTGTTTCACTTTTAACAATGTATTAAAAAGAAAGAAGAAAAATACTTATGATGTAAATACTAACGAAAATGACATAGAAATTACTTTTTTGTGGTATCCAGATGTTTATTTTCACTACATTTATAAATACATGTTTAAATATGTATTGCATCATATATCAATATATATATACACAGAATATACTAAATCAAGATATTTAAGCTTCTTTCTCTATTTGATTTCTTTCAGTATATTCTTTAACTTTCTGTATAATATTTGCCATTGTGTCTGCTGCTTGAAACTGTTTATATACAACCACACCAGCAACAAGTGAATTTATACAAAATGCAACTGTAAGATGATTAAGTGCAGGTTTAACAACACTCCACCAAAATTTAGAAATCTCTTTAACTTCATATACATATGGAATTCTTAATCCCAGATTTCCTGCCACCTGTGTAAAAAGAAATGAAAATATTAGTTATCATATTACAATTAATAGTAAATGTACATATAGTTATAAAATAATCTTACCGCAAGAGTTATTGCTGGTGATAGAATTAAAGGATACAGCATACCATTGGCATTTAAGAGTAAACTTGCTTTTACTTCAGTGCATATTGGACACTGTTTTTTGTATAACAATATATTGTCTGTAATATACTGAAAATAATAGTTGTAAAATTGTATATAGTTTTGTTAATATATTAGTGATTAGAAAACATTTTACTGTAAACTGAAGTTAAATTTAACATACAGCATCGTGAGTAAAAGCTGCGATTCCCGCTGGTCCTATCATCAAAGCAAGTGTTGTTACTATATCTCCAGTATATTGTAATTTTAATTTTCGTTTGAATAAACCATTAATCATTAACGACGTCATAGAAGCTGATATTCCAACAAGATAGCTTCCATATTTTAATGCCCATCTAAAAGTAAAGAGATAATGTTAATCAATATTGTTCGCTTATTATATGCATTGAGTATTGATACAGAAAGAGGTTATGTACATTTCACGTGCAGGTTCCCAAAGTTTTAATAAATTTTTCTGAACCTGGAGAGCTTGCAATTTCGTTAAAGAACAAGTCTCTTTCAAAGTATCTGAATCCATAAAAGTATCTTTTTCTACAGGTAAAAGTGCCATTGTAGAACTGTTCACTTATTCTATAACTCCATAAATAAATACACGTGCAGATGAGAGTTGTTAGACTCAGAGATTATTTAAAACCACGATCATAACATTTTGTGTATTAAATTTATTATTTTACAGAGAATTTAATATTCGTATAAACTTAATCAAAAGTCAGTTTCTCTTTTATTGAAATAAACAGAAATCAATAAAGTGTTATAGCATGTACTTCAAGGTTTTTCGTACATACAACCATTCGTTTAAAACTTTAATGCGAATATATTTTGTAGTATCCCTCGTTATCTCAATGACAATATTTTATAAGTAAATCAATTGTTTAATACAATATTTAAATAATTATCAACTCGGATAGATATGTACCCTTATTTCTTTAAGAAATTATATTTCAGATTCCACCGTTAGATGACACTATTCGTAATCTTGACAGATCGCGCCACATATTGGAAGTCAAGCAAAGTACGCTACAACTAATTCTAAATATACTGTCGATATTCAAATATTATTTGCATTATTGATAACTCAACATATATTTTAAACAGTTCCAAAAATAGAATAAAAGGTGAAATAGAATAATAGAATCGTTACATTCAAGTATCCTCTTCATATTTTTCTGTGTCGCGCACGTGTACTTATATCGTGCATGTCATGTGAGTTTCGGGGGTTGGTTTTACGGTGGAGCGTATTAGGGTGCGTTTAAACTAAACGAGCAAGAGCATTCGTCGTTGCTCGTTTAATACAAACTCATCGAGCGAACGTTCATGCAATTCGAGTACAGTGCATAAGAGGAAGGTAATTGAAACGCTATGAATTCTTATTTTCAATTGCAACAGTATTCTTGATCATAGATTGACAATATTTTGTAGACGGTTAACCTTACTGGTTAATTTAAAGGAAATTTATATTTTAGGAGTGTGTTAGTGTGAAACATTGTGTCTCGCATCAGACACGAATTAGTATACATAGAACTTCTGACAAGGAAGGAGTTCAGGGGTCACATGACGTAACCCCATTGATTAACCCCATGAATAAATTTTGCATAATGCGATCTTATCTATTATCACGCTGTTCAATTGCTGATTTGAATCAAATTAAATTGAATATTATACTGAATCAAATTTAATTGAATTATGCTTATGAATTAATATTGTGGTAAATCGAATTGAGTTAAATGATGTCCAGTTGTAAAATGTCGAGTCAGAATTGTTTACAATAAAAACGTTGTAGATATAGTCAGAATCGTATTGTATTTAATTAGACTCGTCTTAGAGCGTTCGTTCGTAACAGATCAATCGCAGCGAAAGAATGTTCGTTGAGTTGAAATTTGAACGAGCATTCGCGCGCCGAATTCAAACGCACCCTTACGAGGCGATCTGACGTCACGCATGGTGCGATCGACCAATCGGAGGTGGCGTTCCTCGCGGCTAGTCAGTTTTCCGGCTGCTAGAGTAAGCGCGACGCCATATTGCCCGTGGCCGAGTGGTGGCGGTCTGTGTTTATATCCGTTTCGTTTTACCACGTTTCGACGGGCCACCGGGAGGTTTCGCGAGTGACGTGTCGAGCCGCGTACGAGTCTGTCTACGCCAGCCGTGAAACAGGTCGTCGATTCGCGTGACAAATAGTGCGCGTTCGTGTAGTATCGTGGAGTGACACTGCGTGCTTTTGTGCTACTCTCTTTTCCGTTTCTTCATCCTTCTCCGTGAACTAGTGTGTGTCGTGTGTTCACGTTCTCTCTCTCTCACGTCGTGTCAACCCCTTAGCCCGCTGCAACACTGTGCCTCGTCGTAGCTGTACCAGGATTTACCCGACACCGAGCAGAATGCCAGTTCGTAAGCAAGGTGGTAAGCTCTCCGTATTTTACATCGAAAGAAAACCCTTCAGAACTCGTCGATTCGGAGCTGTAAAATCCACGAATCGTCGAGGGCGAGGGAGGGGCGGTTACGTACGGGTCACTCGGTCAGCTGTCATCTGACTGTCACTCGCATGCCTCTTTAAATCGTTCTCGTTCGACATCGAATTCTATCGAGTTTCACACGAACGATTATTTTTCCTCTCCTATTCAGAACGTGTAATGTGTCCAAAGGGAACGTTCTATTCGTCGATACTATGTATGCGCTAACGAGAAAAAGGGATTCGTGAGCTCGTTGTTATTGTTAGTTTCTCTAGTTCGACCGCGAGTTGCGCACAACGTTCGACCTTGAATTATACGGCTAATCGAGAGAGGTCGCGTGTTTACGGCCAACTCAAGATTACGTTCAATGTAACCTCGGTCGGGATTATTAAAGGGTTGCAATGATCCTGATACTTGTTGGAATTGCAACCACGTGTACGGTTTCACTACGCCTATGGTGTGCCGTTTCATCAACGTGACAGACATTGGGGTAACTAGGTTGTTGTTCGGGGTGGGACAGATGGCCTCTTTTACTATTAGTGTCAACGCCCCGGTATCACGTAATGACCTAGCTTTGCAAATTTCAATTTTAGGTGATCTTTTATTTTGGAATTTGTCTTTTAGTCATTTTGGAGTAGAGGTTTAAGGATTTAGGCATTTGGGAGTTTGAGGATTTGGATATTTGCAGATTTAGAAATTTGGAAAATTAGGAAGTAGGACATAAAAGTTTGGGAGCTTAGAAATTTGAAAAATTGGAAAATTAGGAAGTAGGACATAAAAGTGTGCGAGCTTAGAAATTTGAAAAATTGGAAAATTAGGAAGTAGGACATAAAAATTTGGGAGCTTAGAAATTTGGAAAATTGGAAAATTAGGAAGCAGGACATAAAAGTTTGGCAGCTTAGAAATTTGGAAAATTGGAAAATTAGGAAGTAGGACATAAAAGTGTGCGAGCTTAGAAATTTGAATTGGAAAATTAGGAAGTAGGACATAAAAATTTGGGAGCTTAGAAATTTAGAAAATTAGAAAATTAGGAAGTAGGACATAAAAATTTGGGAGCTTAGAAATTTAGAAAATTAGAAAATTAGGAAGTAGAACATAAAAATTTAGAAAATTAGAAAATTAGGAAGTAGGACATAAAAATTTGAGAGCTTAGAAATTTGGAAAATTGGAAAATTAGGAAGCAGGACAAAAAAATTTGGGAGCTTAGAAATTTGGAAAATTAGGAATTAGGAATATGGAAATTTGGAAGCTTGGAAAATGGGAAAATTAGGAATTAGGAATATGGAAATTTGGAAGTTTGGAAAATGGGAAAATTGGCAATTGGGGATATGGAAATTTAGGAGCTTGGAAAATTGGGAATTTGGAAATTTGGAAATTTAGGAATTGGAGATCTGAGAATTTGGGAGCTTGGAAATTTGGAAATTTTGGATTTAGAAATTTGGAAATTTGGGAGCTTGGAAAATTAGAAAATTTGGAATTGGGAATTTTGAAATTCGGGAGCTTGGAAATTTGGAAATTTTGGAATTGGGAATTTGGAAATTTGGGAGCTTGGAAAACTGGAAATTTTGGAATTAGGAATTTGGAAATTTGGGAGCTTGAAAATTTAGAAATTTGTAGAATTAAAAAATGTGGAAATGTAGTAAACTAAATTCCTAAATGAGTATTGGTAAGTCAGCCTTATTCTCCCACCCCTGGTGTCACGTGGAATCTGAGCATGTTCTATGTGGTCCAGGCGCACCCCAGTCCATACTCGGTTACATCAATGGCAGTTCACCGTACCGTAGTATGAGGTCGTTATTAAAGTCGATCAATCGTTGAATTTCTATTTACAAACGTCCACTTATCATTCGTCGGTTGTACGTTACGTTAACGTATCCTAAGAACGAGGAAGTCGTTGACGGCTCGATCGACGAGTTCGGCGTATCATTGTCATATCGATGTAGGCCAGTATAGGATGTGTTGCAATAATCAGACTGGGCTTTTAGTTGTCGGTGTTTGGACGGTGTCCAAGAAAACGCAATAATTTCAGCTCTGGCGGGGCTCTTTTGCCGCGGTTATGCGACCAGCCACTCACGGCCATGGGCTCGACCGTTCGTATGACGTTTCTGCTCTCGAAATTTCCTCTCTTCTTTGCCACGATCATCTGCATCGCGTTTATTTTAGCTTGGAAATTAGCTGGCGTTAATTTCTGTTCTAACGAACCGCCGAAGATAACAGCTTAAGTTTTCGGCCAGACGTTCCGTGAATTTTGCGAATTCCATGGAACACGTGGGGCTGACAGCAACTAACGCAGTAGATTATAGGGTCTGTTAAAGTTTCGAGCAATAATGGAGTAACCGTTCATTCTCGCCCATAAATTGATTACAACAAAAATTCACTATAAATACTCTACATTCTAGCCACCAAATAATTTGTTAACACACTTAATTTGTTAAGTTCTGCATACTGGTTGATCTTTCTTTGTAGATATTTACGGACACGAATTTGTAAGAACTGTTTACATGAACTTTCTCTTAAACTCATCGATAAATTTTTATTATTGTTAAAAGTTCAAGATAATTTTTTTTAAAAGATGTAAGAAATGTTACATTTTTATTATTGTCTAATGTATTAAGAATGTATGAAGTTTTTTTGGTAACAGAACTAAAAATTGAGAGAACTGATTGTATAAAATCTAAGGATTATTATTAGAAGTTGAAGTTAATTTTTTTTTTAAAATGTAAGAAATGTTACATTTCTATTTATGTTTAATGTATTAAAAATGTATGAAGTTCTTTTCGTAATGGAACTAAAAATTGAGAGAACTGATTCTACAAAATCCGAGGATTATTGTTAAAAGTTGAAGTTGATTTTTTTTTAAACATGTAAGAAATGTTACATTTTTATTATTGTCTAATGTATTAAAGATGTATGAAGTTCTTTTGGTAACAGAACTAAAAATTGAAAGAACTGATTGTACAAAATCCGAGGATTATTATTAGAAGTTGAAGTTGATTTTTTTTTTAAAACGTAAGAAATGTTACATTTTTATTTATGTTTAATGTATTAAAGATGTATGAGGTTCTTTTGGTAACAGAACTAAAAATTGAGAGAACTGATTGTACAAAATCCGAGGATTATTGTTAGAAGTTGAAGTTGATTTTTTTTTTAAAATGTAAGAAATGTTACATTTTTATTTATGTTTAATGTATTAAAAATGCAGGAGGTTCTTTTGGTGACAGAACTAAAAATAGGGAGAGATTGTACAAAATCCTAGGATTTGAGCTATAAAGCGATTTGAGCTGCATCAGATAGGATAACGCAAAATCCTGGAATCTAGAACATATCCTGAGCTTTGCTATTAAACAGGGAATATTGATTATTATAGCTGAAAGGAGATTGTTTTGTTGCGTGGCTTAAAACCGGAATCTTACGGCAATGCCACCCCCTACCATCCAGAAAATTTCTATGCAGCATAATATAGCGAATAGTATGGCATTATTCCTGGCATATTGTATACGCTAAATATAGCCTTAGCATTGTAAAGGTAATGAGAATGCAACCGTCAATGAATACAAAATTCTCGGTATTAATAGCGAAACGAGTCGTTCTTGCATAAACGAATGGAAAACGAATCTGATAGTTGAAAGAGGACTTTTCGTAATCCTGAATGCTCGTTGCCCTCTCGTGGGAATATACTGAAGATGAGTACTCTTTCGTAGCACGTGCCAGCAAGCACTGCATCCCCTGTGCATGCGTGTCGATCGATAGAAAGAGTTTTAAAAGCGCTTCACGTCTTACCAGCGAACTTTTCCACCTTATTAAAGGCACTCGGATTCATCTGATTACCGTTAATCCTTCCAGAACGATCTACCCGTACTAACAAATTTAATAGAATCCTTCCAACTTAAATTCACAAATTAACTTTTGTCTACACACAACCTATGTAGTTATATTTCGACTCTGTATACTGATTTATGATACAAGGTAACTGTACCCACACTGTATGCTACCATTGTTAAAGTTAATAAATTCATGATACTTTTGTCGTTACACTTCCTCTTCGGGAACGAACAAACATCGAATGAATGAAAAAGAGTAACGTTTGGAATACTCTGTGAAGACGAAAGAATGGAAATGCAGGTACGATTCCGCATTGAAGGTTCTCTCGTTTGCGGAAAAGAGTAGTTCGCTCCAAAAATTTTTGGCAAGGGACCGAAACGTGGTATTGTTCGCAACGACCTATCGCGATGCTTCGACCACTTCATTTAATATTTTCCACTTCACAGTAGCGGTCTGTTGACTTTTGTTTTGACCCTTTTACATTGCACTTCACCGTGGGTTTAGTTATTTCATCAGTGACGTCAATAACGAGCCTTGTAAAACTGGTTGTTCTACGGTGCCAGTATTTAACGAGCACAAACAGTAAGACAAATCTTTTATTCTTTTTTTAAGGATTTTTGAGGATTTGGGAATCTAGGGATTTTGGGTGTAAGGATTTTGGGATGTAGGGATTTGGGATCTGGGGATTTGGGATCTAGGAATTTGGGAATTTAGGGATTTGGGAATTTAAGGATTTGGGATGGAGGGATTTGGGATGTAGGGAATTCGGAATTTAGGGATTTGGGAATTTAGGAATTTGGGAATTTAAGGATTTGGGATGTAGGGATTTGGGATCTAGGGATTTGGGATCTTGGGAATTCGGGATATAGGAATTTGGGAATTTAGAGATTTGGGATCTAGGGAATTCGGTGTTTATGGAATTCGGAGTATAGGGAATTTGGGGTCTAGGGAATTCGGGGTCTTGGGAATTCGGGATCTAGGGAATTCGGAATCTAGGGAATTCGGGACCTAGGGAATTTGGAATCTTGGGAATTCGGGGTCTTTGGAATTCGGAATCTAGGGAATTCGGGGTCTTTGGAATTCGGAATCTAGGGAATTTGAAATCTTGGGAATTCGGGGTCTTTGGAATTCGGAATCTTGGGAATTCGGAAGCTAGGGAATTCGCGGTCTTGGGAATTTGGAATCGAGGGAATTCGGGGTCTTTGGAATCCGGAATCTAGGGAATTCGGGGTCTTTGGAATTCAGAATCTACGGAATTCGGGGTTTTTGGAATTTGGGATCTAGGGAATTCGGGACCTAAGGAATTTGGGATCTTGTGAATTCGGGATCTAGGGAATTCGGCGTATAAGGAATTCATAATCTAGAAATTTGAGGCCCAGGAATTTACAAATCTAGGGATTTTGCAATTTTGAAATGTGAGAATTAAAAATTTTCCAATATAGAAATTTGAGAACGTGAGAACATATGGATTAACGTATCAAGAAATTTAGAAATTTAGAAATTGAGATTTGTAAATTTGGATGTTTGAATTCTAAGAAATAAATGTATAAATTTGAAAATTTGTGAAATGGAAAGATATCGATTGTTTTACCCCTTTATAAACGATTTAAACGATGGCAGTAATATTGAAATCCTTTCTGACGACCTCGTTTCCTCACAGCGCGTAACCCGTTTGCTCACTTAATTACACGGCCCACCTTAGAAAACATTCCGGTCGCGAGGTCTCGTTGAATGGTCGCAATGAAATTCGCCCGTATTTATCTTCGTTTCGAAGTTATTTAGAAATCGGTGCGTTTGGTTGCCGGTTTCGCGAGCACCAACGATTCAGTTCGCTTTTCAGCGTCCGGAGACGACCGCGAAAAAGTTTTCTACCTCCGTCAGGCCCGTAAGACGATACGCAAGCGAGCGAGCGTGCAAGAGGCTGCCAACCGAGCCTATAGTTTTCAATTTCTGCGGTGCAGGCATTTCGTGGCCAAAGACAAGGAGAGAGAGGCTGAGCAAGAGGGATAGGGTCAAGGATGATTTATGGCTCGGTGATTCGCTTGCCCTGCTAACTCGCGAAGCTTTTATGCATACCGATGTATGTACATTTTATATTCCTATCCCCGCCTCTAGCGTTTCCGCCGGTAAAACCTTACCAAAGGTGCTGCGTTTTGCCTCGAATCCACCGAAAGGGTTGATTTTAATGGGACACCGCTCGCGAAGGGAACCCGACTCGCGCTACTTCCACCTTTGCCGACGATTCTCCTCGAAAAAACGCGAAATGGAGGCAGATTTGCCTTTGCACGCAAATAACCACTCTTTTTTAACTCATTGTACACTTTTCTAACTTTTTATGTATTAACACAATTACCACTATTTTTGCTTCCTCATCTTATATCGATCTTTCAGATCTGTAGATATTCCAAATTCTTTAAACTGTTTTGGTAAATTCAGGAACTCAAACGTAAACATTTTTTAAGTTAGACGTTTAGTATTTGCAAAAATTATGAACTTCAAAAAATTCAAATTTGTAAATTTCTAGGTTCATCAATTATATAAATTGATATTTAAATATTTGCAAATGTATAAGCATTGTCTTTAACAAAGTAAAGGATTAATGTACTAATTCCTTCGTAATCGTTCAGAGTTAAAAGTGACTCATATTTGATATTTTGATATCACATTTTCAGTAACGCGATGTTTCAGCATTTTCCAGCTTTAGATCGTAACTTTTAGCGGTAAAAGGTCTGCGGATGTTATTTTAGTAGGTAAATTCGTGGGAAGTTGCTATTGGAGTACACAGACGTGATATATACGAGACAGAGGTGATATAGGACGAAAGGGGAGACAGCGTGGCTGATAATGAGAGCAATGAATGGGAAGTGGAGCGAGAGTTTATGTACTTACTCCTCTCGTGGAGATGTGCTCACCGTTTCGTAGAAACCATCCATTTACTTACATCTCTTCTATACACTTCTATATCCGCCACTGACGTTTTAGATCCTACATCGTACCTTTTGTTCGATCGTGGCTGGTCAACCTATTGTTTCCTCAACGATGCTCGATTTGTTGGGAATGAAAAATATCCGACAACGTATCCACATTTTTTATTTTTTTATTTACTGCAACTTCCCTACTGTTGCTACTCGATCAATAACAGTTTGCAAAGAAACGCGCACACCGAATCGACCTGATTCTTCTTCTGTTTTTGTTACGCTTTGGGCGAGTTCAGTTTTGTTCATTTGTTCTTCGAATTACACGGTTTAATTTCATCTGCAGAATGGAGCTTTGGAACACGGGTTTAAATGCACTACAATTATAGCGGCTGCAGGCAATAATTTTGCGAAATTATAGTTCAAGAACTTTTGATATAAGGCAGCAATTCGGGATGAAACTTTCTTAATTTATGCTAAAAAGTGGCACGGTTAAAATATGTAATATACATAATAAGTTTGGCGTCTGAGTCTCCAGGGATGCTCTTCAGATACAAAAATTAGAGTTACCTCAAAGTAGCTATACTGATGTTGTCCAAATGATAAAATTGCCAGTGGATAAATGTCGTATATGGACCTAAACAATTTCGTGATTTACACACTCATGAATAATACTTTAATGAATGTAGAAGATAAATATTAATATTGGTATCCACAAATATTCATACACTTTCCCTATCCCGACATCAAACATGATATATCCTTACGTGTTACCGAACAGCCCTATTTGTCCCAAGACAACCATAGATGTCGCAGCATACACGTAAAGGGCCATAAATTTAGATACTCCTAAATGTCTCCTGACAAGCTAACATGACCTAGGTATCTCCTTGGAATTTCGTTGTCCCTATATCTCCAAATGTTTCGATACAATAAATGTAATAAATTATTGAATTCTACTGATACCAGTGTAATATTATTGAAGTACATCGCTATAGATACGCTTCGATTTGCGTGCACATGTTCCTGAACACAATTAGGTTTACGAGCGGGCCACGTTACGTGCAATATCTACAACATGAATAATTCTATCAACTCGCCGGCGCCCTAGGTTGGTATTAATCGACAATAATCGCCGCGAATCCCCTACCTCGTTGGCGAACGCGTTTGGCCATTAACGTGCACGAAATCATCGAACCGAATTTCCTACAGGTACAATATACTTGGCTGCATCGAATATTCCAGTATACTCGGAACCTATTACCGCCAGCCACGTCAGCCGTGGAATTTTCTTCAATTTTTCGCGCAGAGTCTCGACGCTGAAACATCGATAATACGATTCTATCGGATCCTTTCCAATTCGTTTAATGTACTCGACTCGAGTATCCTGATAACGTTTAATCCGCGTCAACGTTCATACGCCCGATTGCCATGTAATTTCTTATTCCTCGAAACAAGCGAATTTTTATATTTTACCTCCGATTTTTTATCGTACAATCGCGCTCTTCGTAGAATCTGCATTAACTTTTGCAATTTTAAATTCGCCGTTTCATCTAACGGAATTACGTTTGTGCAGGATGTGAAATTACTTCGTTGCATGTGAAATGTTGCATTTTGAAGGTCACGTAATTTAGTGAGATTAAACAAATACTTAAGTGGTAATTTTTCCTGATTTTCGAAAGATCAGAATTACGCACTGGAAATAAACGGATCACGAGCGTCAATTATTTAACTGTCTACCTAAATCGACGCTAAATTTGTACAGATTTATCTGCACAGCTACGAAACGCCGGAAACAAATTACGTTCGAAAGGATTAATTAATGACGGTCAATCGAGTCTCCATTTAATATTGTAATGGTCAATTAGCGATAATTGTCAATAGTGGCATAATATACTGGGTGTTCTGCAAATTCCTTTACATCATGCTTTCAGCAGCGGATAAAAAAGTTACTCAAAATCAGGGTGTGAATTGATGGTACTTTATATTCCTACAACACGAACTATTAATAGTACAGTATACTTCTTTGTAATATAAACTATTTATATT
This sequence comes from Megachile leachella, assembly GCA_963576845.1. Lineage (NCBI taxonomy): Eukaryota > Metazoa > Arthropoda > Insecta > Hymenoptera > Megachilidae > Megachile > Megachile leachella. The sequence goes on along the minus strand of OY756248.1, from coordinate 8,411,037 downwards.
ACATGAAACATTTTTTTGTAATATAAAATATTTATATGTAATGTATTTCGATATGAACTATTGAAATATTTCTCCGTAATATAAAATATTTATATGTAATGTATTTTGATATGAACTATTGATCATTAATAACGAATTTATATAAAATACAAGCTATCTCATACTTTTTTATAATAAAAATTATGGATACATTCCATGTCTTCAAGCAATAAAAAGAAACAGCACCGATTTTATGGCAATATAGATTTTATTTTTGGCAAACTATAATAATGTAGCAGTGCCGTGTTTAAACATTACACCGCAGTGACTCGCGAACAGATTTACAGAGATGCCAACAGCGAGACCATAAACTGACTAACCGTGTACGTATAGAATATGAAAAATTCGTGACAATGGTAGAACTCAAAAGAGACAGAAAAAAGCAAAGAATGGGTAAACCGTGGAACGATCTGCAGGAGTAACATTAACGAGCGAGGTTAACCCAGCGTGCAGAGGGTTCACGGGAGAAACCAATACCGTGAAATATCTGCGAACTTTACAGCAACCGGAAGCCACCGCGAATTGTTTCACCGGAACTTGCCAGAATGGCGTACAGGTGCAGCTACGAATTGCTGTTCCAAAAGCTGCCAGAATTCAATTTAACGTCGACCTGCGATCGCCTTCCGGCATATTTTAATTCACGGTATTGTCTACGTTGTCTAGACCGACTCTTCGTTAACGACGATTTTCTAAGTCGAACGCGATCGACGTTTGTTCGTTTGCAGTAATCACTGTCTGCCGCGATCGATTCGAAACCTACGTAGTTTATGCAGGGATAGTTTCGGAACTTCGGATGGGAAACTTTCCGACGGATATTTGAATGATTGAAGATGTTTATCGCGTTGAATGATATGTAAATCACTGATGAATTTTCCCTGAATATGAAACTTTCGTTGCACAGAGAAACTGACTTCTTGAATAATTGACATGGAATAGGCAGCAAAAGATTAATGGTAATTTTGCACAATATTATTCTTAACTTCTATCATTTAAGTGATATGCGAAACTGGAAATTATGCGAGATCGCTTGTTTTGATCTGTCTCGAAGTCATTTTCAAATTCTCAAAGTTTCAGATATTTAACACTAGAACTACCGAAATTAAATGTTAGTTTGTCGAAGAATGAAAAATAAAATGAAAAGGAAAATAAATCAATACTAAAGCATCAAGTAACATATAGAATTAGTTTTTACTTCAACAAAATATGACAGACATTTCCATAAAATCACAACAATAAAATTTTATAATATAAATTGAAGAATCTGAAATCAGTCATTTTGAGTGGTTGGTAGTTCTAGTGTCAAATCTTTCGGAATTACGTAGAATAGGATTAGTGGGAAATTTGAATCTGGGAGGTTGCGATTTGGGGAAATATGCATATAGGGAATTTGGGAACTAGGGAGATTGGGAACAAGGGAGATTGGGAATCAGGAAGATTGGGAACTAGGGAGATTGGGAGCTAGGGAAATTTGGAACTAGGGAGATTTGGAACTAGGCAGATTGGGAGCTAGAGAAATTTGGAACTAAGGAAATTTGGAACTAGGGAGATTTGGAACTAGGAAGATTTGGAATTAGGGAGATTGGGAACTAGGAAGATTGGGAACTAGGGAAATTTGGAACTAGGGAGATTGGGAACTAGGAAAATTTGGAACTAGGGAAATTTGGAACTAGGGAAATTTGGAACTAGGGAGATTGGGAACTAGGAAGATTGGTAACTAGGGAATTTGAGAATTAGGAAAATTGGGAGCTAGGGAAATTGAGAGCTAGGAAAATTTGGAACTAGGAAGATTGGGAACTAGGGGAATTTGGAACTAGAGAAATCGGGATCTAGGGAAATTGGGGTGTAAAGAAATTTTGGCCTAGGGAGATTGGGATTTAGTGAAATTTAAAACTAGGGAGATAGGGATTTAGGAAAATTTGGAACTAGGAAACTAGATACATAAAATAACTAGATACATAAAATACTCTACATAAAATAACTTTCGAAAAATATGTTTATTTCGTCCTCAATGGTTTCTTTCGACTAGCACAACAGAAAACTTTAAACTTTTATCGCGTACTACATCCAAGTTTTATCAAAAATGTGGGGTGGTGCCTGGTTATCACCGGTTGTAACGAGAGTTTGGAAACTTTTTCTTTCTCGCGTTGTTCAGTTTATTTCCTACAGAGGGGCGGAACGAAAGGAGGGTCAAGATACCGGACGTATTATTAGCTTGTCGCAATTATCGACTTATATCGACGCATGGTATGCTTGGCGTTAATGAGCAATCGTTGTTGCCAATTAGTATCGATAGATCAAGTCTGGCGACCACGTTGGGCGTTCGTGATGTCGCGTGCTATCAGTCGTGTCGAAATCAAACGATGTCTGTCATTTAGATTGTCCGTCTGTTTATTCAGACAGGAAGTAAATATCTACATTGTCAAAGCTTTTATTTTCGAAAGCAAATATTTATGCTTCTGTTTTATGTTCGGGAGAAGAGGTTAGGGTAAGGTCGACAATTTTTGAAAGAAATTCTTGAAAGAACCGTAGGTTAATATTTCGTTGATCTTGGTCTAGCGATTTAATAATATCACAGCCTTAATTGCATACCGGCCTCTCGTATTTTGGCACGGTCTGCTTATGAAAGTAAACTAATATGCGCGCATGCAATTCCGTCTGTAGTATTGCATAATTTTACTCGCGGCTTAATATTAATTTCCATACGTACGTTTATGCACAGTTTTATCCGATATTTTCTCCGGTCTTATAATAGCATGCTCTTACTTATAAAGACTAGTTCATTTTCTAAGACCTTACAAAGGTTAGTTCACTTTCTAAGACCTTACAGAGACTGGTTCATTTTCTAAGACCTTACAGAGACTGTTGAATTGGAGAAATTATCAAATTGACGAGATCTCTGTGTTTTGGAGTTAGATTATAAATATTTCAATTACGAGGTAGTGGGAGTTGGTGAAACACATTTGGCTACTTTCTCAGACTAGCTGGGGGGATTGTCCCCACTCTGTGTTTGACTTCCTGTTTTTTTTAAATCGGACCATTTCTAATTTATAGGGTGGATCATTTGTTTCGTGATATAAAAGGGTTATAAGTAGGGTGATATAGATTGGAATTCTCAGATTTCAGAATTTCAAACTTCCCATGTTTCTTCCTTTCCATCTTCGAATGATCAAATTTCAGAATTTCTGGATTTTCGAGTTTCCAAATTTCCAAACACCTACACTTCCAAATTCCCAAATTTTGAAATTCCAATTTCCAACTTGCTAAATTCCGATACTCTCACATTGCTAAATCCCTAAATCTTCAATTAATCAAATTTTCAGTACAGAGATTTCCAAATCCTAAAATTTCCAAATCTTCAAATTACCTAAATCTAAAATATCTAAACTCCAAACTTCCCAATAAGAAAATTGTCAAATCATTCAACCGGTTAACTTCCCTCGCTGCTCTCCCATTTTGCGACCACATCTAAACCACACTAGTTCCTGCGGGAATCTCAGTAGCACCCTGTATAAAAGAGTCCAAAGTACGCGTGTCTATAAATGATGTGGGGCAAACCGAAGGGGGTGGTACACCTGTATGTGTATCTTCGCACGCGACACACAGTTTAACAAAATACCCACACCTAAGATGAACATGTTTGTACAAACGTGTACAAACACATTCGAAGAGATTCTTCTAATGTGGGACGCAGCCGAGAATGCTAAATTTAGGGTAGGTTCGAGCAGTCGATTCTCGAATGGTGCCCACGCACGTTGCAGGTGCGTCTATCGAAGATTTTGATCGGTTTGCAAACATAATCGAAAGTAACGAAAGTCCGCGAGTGTCGTAGGAGTGTTCGTAGTTCTACCAAGCAGACAACCAGCGTTCTGTCCGCATTATTCTCGTGCTATCGTTCGCGGTTCGTTCTCAGTTCGAATATCACGGTGAAAATCGCGATTCATCCGCGAACAATTTCACGTGTCACGTGTCATCGAACCGACACCACGTGTAGAGGCGTGACAATACAAATAAATAGGATGCGCGTTGGCTGAATGCCAATACGCGCCATTATCGACTCTGAAATTGGGAATATACATGCATCCGAATGGAGACGGATAATCGTGGGAATTAACGAATAATCTTTCGCTAATTGCTTCGATCAGATACCTTTCTTGTTACGAGAATTATCCTACTAAATACTGTACGGTATTATTCCCTCTAGTAGCCTATTCGTCGATCAAGGAGAATATTATTGACTGAAGTCAATTCGATTCGGACTTCAAGCGTCGTTGAATATTTTAGAGATAATTGTTTGGATTTCTATCGAACGAGACGGAATTAAATATATTATGGGAAGAAGATCGGTCCAGAGGGAGACATTGAATTATTTGCAGAGGGAAGCTTGAATTATTTGCTGTTCTGCTAGGAACAAGCTGGATGTTCGAGATGTTAGCAAGGTTCCACTTGAAATTCTAGGAAATATATTGTTGGAGAAGATTTTGGAGAAGGTTCATAGTACGACATCTTTGTAGTAGCTTATTTGAAGTTTCGCTACGAACAAAATATAAACTAAACATTATTGAGGAACACAGTTGTTCCAAACAAGAGACATCTTTCAAATCTAAGGAAGGTCTTGAAAGAAGTATAAAAGAAATATATTATTGAACAATGCAATTCCAAAGAAAACAAGATAATTGTTCATAAATTACACAAGAAACACGTAAAAGACGATTGTATAACAGAAGAGACTGTCTAAAAGGTATTCAAACTACATAAGAAAAGTATTACAGATCGTTGAAGAGATATATCCTTCAGACTCTATTTCCAAAGTGAATCCAGAATATTTCATCGACGTAACGTACATGATATGATACATATATTGGCCACGTGTGACGACATATTCTATGTTGGAAACGTGACTAGTGACTATAGATCGTCTACATGTATGATGACGTCTGAGGTATCTCGAGACAAGATTTTTTCAGACGTGTCTCGTTGAGTCCACTTGGTATCTGCTACGGTCGATGATCTCTGTGCTCGTTTCTTGCTACTTTTTTTAACTCTTCGACAAGCTACAGACTTTCGAAAACTTGTAACAATTTTGGCAAGAATATTTTTACGTAGATATTGAACAGTTACTATATTGCTTTATTTTTAATAACCTTGGTATCAGCGTTGGTGTAAACGTGTCGTTGGTATCGATGAGTATAATTGTGACTTTGGTAACATTGGATGAATTGTGACATTGATAACATTGGTATCAGCGTTGGTATAATTACGTTATTGGTATGTACTAATATTGGTGCAAACAAAACATTGATATCAACATTGGTGCAAGCAAAACATTGCATATGATCATTGGTGTAATCTGACACTGACATCAACATTGGTTAATCGTGACCAACATTGGTACCAACATCAATTGATATCATCATTGCTAAGTCTTGATACTAATATCAACAGTAGTGTATTCGTAACATTAGTATCAATACACCTTCAAACCTAACTTTGGTTCAGAAAGGTAGAGTTTCAAGAGTGAACGTGGAAAGTTATTAGTTAATTAAAGAAGGATTTGAGTGACTCTATAATAATGTGGCTGCCAGTTATTTCCATTTTGTGGGCCATCGTGAACGTCGTGCAACGTAAGCTGACAACCAATCGTGCAGCGTATTCCACGTTGAATGAGACAGAAGGTACGCAAGCTCCCTTTACGGCATTAAGAAGATTAGAAATGATAGAACCCTTTGACACTATCATTTCCGAAATCCCTCCAATTAGTAATTTTACGTTCGATAGATTTGCAGGCAACTTTTCGAATTTGAAAAGACGTAATTAATAGTGATTGAGGAACATATGTTATATACTATTCTGTAACCTTATTTGTACATTTGAGACTTCCTAAACTTATAAATTCGAAAAACTGAATTAACTTTGAAACTTTAAATATGAAGACCTCAAAATTTGAAACTTGAAAAATATGAAAATTTCTAAACTGATTTTGAAATTTGAAACTTAATAAAATTAAAAACCTCCGAATCTCCAATCTCTAATTATTCTGTAACCTTGTTTGTACATTTGAGACTTCCTAAACTTATAAATTCGAAAAACTGAAGTTAATTTTGAAACTTTAAAAATGAAGACCTTAAAATTTGGAACTTGAAAAATATGAAAATTTCTAAACTGATTTTGAAATTTGAAACTTAATAAAATTAAAAATCTCCGAATCTCCAATCTCTAAAACTGAGAAAATAAAAACTCAGTAACGCTTTGAAATAAACGATTAAAATAAAAATAAAATAATCAGCAAAGTAATAAAACAATAATGAAATGCATGCACGAGCGAATAAGATAAAAGCAAATAAAATGGACGAACAAGCGAATAAAGTAAAAATAAACGAAAGGAATATTCCACGAATAAAATATCCCTAAAATAAAAGGGAGCGAACGCTTGGTTGGTCACAAAAGTGTATCGTTCAAAGGATTAATCGAACTCGATAAAATGATAATTCAAGAGGTTAGACACGTGAATATATCGAAACATAATATCCCGTGGCAGGAAAATATCAATCACTTCTCTAGCAGAGATTTACGAGCATTTCGAATATGCGATATTGCGTTTCATTGGTTTAGATATTGATGAAAGTAGTTATGCGCTTTCTGTCGTCGTTTCGGTGTTCCCTGATGATTTATACGATTCAGTGCAACGTCGTATCAGCAGCCGTGGAATTTGTTACAGACCGCACCGCCAGTTTCACATACCAAATTAGATAATTAATTGGCAGATAACTGAATCGGTGGAATGCTTTTCACTACGCGTATTATCGTCAGATTTATGTTTCGATAATAATCGTGTTCCGTGAGAACGATTCGACCGTGCTAGAATGTTTTATCCGAAGATTAATCGGTTTCTGCGCCTACCAATTGGCAAACGTTTAACTTCGTCCCTATCTAAACTACTCACCAAATCCTGTCCTTGAATCTTGTTAAAAGTTTCGTCAAATAATTGATAACACTGTTTGATACGATTGTCACTGTTCAACGCTCGAAACAGGAAGCTATGAATAAATTAGCAAGTTGATTGTACTTTGTGCGTAGGAGATTTATACGAGGTGCATGGATTCACCGGGAGTTCGTTAAGTAAATTAGCATAACTGATATTCCGAAGACTACGCTACCTTAATGACATAATATAGTTCCATTGTTAAAAACTTGAGTCATTACTAGTCGATCCAAAATCTCAACTAGAATTCAGCTGACTGGCGAAAAGTTCGAAGAAGCTTACGACCCACGAATTAGCATGATTGAAAGCTCCTGCGCAAAGATTTAACCGATAGAAATTGGCATGGCAAACTGCTTGGACACACCTGGCGAAATCACCGTCGTGTCCCCGGTTTCCAAACAGAAATCAACGTCCTAACGAATTAGCATTGTTAAAATTGTCAAAACACAGACATTTTGCATAAATGTAATAGATTAGCAGAAGGTATTCGGAATCGGTTCTAGGAGGGTTCCAGACATTGACTTCGGAACTGTTAGATGTATTGGTGGGAAGAGATTTTAGGATTTAGGGAGTTTTGATTATAGGAGGGATTTAGGGATTTTGGAAGATAGGGATTTTGCAATTTAGGGGTTGGCGATTTAGTGTTAAGGTTAAGGTGGACTATAAAAGATGTGATGTGAACGGTATCGTGGACTTTATTAGAATGAGTATAAAAAATGAGCAACGCAACTTCCTTCTCGGTGGTACACGAAGTTAGTTACTACACGTATGTAACTGCATATAAACAAAAAAAAAAAATATACTGATCGAATTGAGTAACCTTCTCCTTTTTCGAAATCGGTTAAAAAAGGTATAGAGGCTTGCCAATCGTAAAATATAGACTAACATTTAGGAATATTGGAATTTGGGGATTCTGAATATTTGAGATTCGGGAACTAGGGAATTTGGGATTTGGGGAATGTGGGATTTGGGGAATTTGGGATTTGGGAAGCTTGAAATTTTGGGAGCTTGGGATTTGGAGAGCGTGGGATTTGGAAACGTTGAGATTTGGGAGCTTGGGATTTGAGGAGCTTGGATTTTGGGGAGCTGGGGATTTAGGGAGCTTGGAATTCGGGGACTGTGGAATTTGGGGAGCTTGGGATTTAGGGAGCTTGGGATTTAGGGAGCTTGGGATTTGGGGAGCTTAGAACTCGGGGACCTTGGAATTTGGGGACCTTGGGATTTGGGTAGCTTGGGATTTGGGAAGCTTGGAATTTGGGAAGCTTGGAATTTTGGGACCTTGGAATTTGGGGAGCTTGAGATTTGGGGAGCTTGAGATTTGGAGAGCTTAGAACTCGAGCACCTTGGAATTTGGGGACCTTGGAATTTGGGTAGCTTGGGATTTCGGAAGCTTGGAATTTGGGGAGCTTGAGATTTGGGGAGCTTGGAACTTGGGGAGCTTGGAATTTGGGGACCTTGGAATTTGGGGAGCTTGGAATTTGGGGACCTTGGAATTTGGGGAGTTTGGGATTTGGGGAATTTTGAGAATTCGGGATCTGTGGAATTTGGGATCTAGGGAATTCAGGATCTAGGAATTCGGGATCTGGTGAATTCGGAATCTAAGGTATTTGCAACCTAGTGAATTCCGGATCTAGGGATATCGCGAAGCTACGGATATTCCCGATATAGGGCATTTCGAATCTAGGGATATTCCACGTCCAAATATTTCATGATCTAGTAATTTTTAAATTTACAGCTTCCAAATCCACAGATTCTGTGCACCGGAATTTTTTAATCTAGTAAATTCATCACATAGAAATTTGACATCTATGAATTTTTTTTATATACCCATTACACAGCGCCATATAATAGTAATATCCTCGAAAAAATTTTAAGATAAAATTTTGGTACGATTCGTTCGTTCGTAAAGAATTCCGAACGTCCTCGTTCAATGAACAGCGCAGATTCGTCCCGTTCAGTCTTCCCCTTCCACGGTGTTTCGCGTCGGCCTGTTCGCGTTCGTTTCGCGGCATCCTATCTCTGTTTTCCCGCCCGTTCATCCGCGTGTCTGTTCGTCTTCGAAATTCGCTCGGGGTTACCCAGACATGACGTAGATGGCCGCTATTCTGGTCATCGGTGTGACGTAGTCCTCAGGGTGTTCAGAAATAAACTCGAGTGGCAAGGTGCTTCTCGTTGCGTGGCCTCTTTCTCTCGTCCACCTCTTTTAACCTCCATTCGTCACTGTCTTCCCTTTTGGCCCGCGGTGATTCGCGCTCGATCCGACGATTATTGTGTCACGGACAAGCACCAAACCAGAAAATTACCGGGCCTATTTAAATTCGTACGCCGTTGTTCCGTAACCAAGCGAACAGAACTCGAGTTCCTTGCTCCGCTGGATACCTAGACGAACACTGCTTCTGTCGTTAAAACGATTAATTAGCGCATACATTGTTGGCAGCCCACGGTCTAACCTTGCGCCACATTTATCACCTGTTAGCGCGACTACCCTTGAATCTCGGTTTTAAACCTACTAGATTCAGTTAGATTCACTTTTTTGTCGATTTAGGCGCGATTGTGGTACAATAAGTCCATTCAAGATAACTCAGTTCATTATTTTGCAATTAATATGTACTTTATTGCCATTAGAATAGTTGCTTTTCAAGGTCGACCTTGAGGAAGTAAACAACACTGATCGTGACACGTAGGCGAGACAGCAAAACAAGTAGCAGAATAGCAACTTAAATTGTAACCATTAAGAATAGTTAGTTGTATCTGTTGTATACTCATAGTTATTTTTGGAATGTTGGACAGCTATTTTCTTCACGTAATTTAAGGTTCGGTTGATTGAAGAATATTCAGGGTCTATATGGGAATTTAGGGATTTGGGATATTTGGGATTTGGGGACCTAGAAATTTGGGGATGATGGTATTTGGGGACCTGAAAATTTAGGGATGATGGGATTTGGGGACCTAAAAATTTGAGGATGATGGAATTTGGGAACGTTAAGATTTGGGAACTTAGCAATTTCGTGACCTTGAGATTTGGGGAGCTTGGGATTTTGGAACCTTGAGATTTTGGAAGCATGGGATTTGAGGAGCTTGGGATTTAGGGAGCTTGGAATTTGGGGACTTTGGAATTTGGAGAGCTTGGGATTTGGGGAGCTTGGGATTAGGGAACGTTGAGATTTGGGGAGCTTGGGATTTCAGGAGCTTGGGATTTGGGGACCTTGGAATTTGGGGAGCTTGGGATTTAGGGAGCTTGGGATTTGGGAAGCTTGGAATTCGGGGACCTTGGGATTTAGGGAGCTTGGGATTTGGGAAGCTTGGAATTCGGGGACCTTGGAATTTGGGGAGCTTGGGATTTGGGAAGGTTGGAAATTGGGAGTCCTTGGAATTTGGCGAGCTTGAGATTTGGAGAGCTTGGAATTTGGGGAGTTTGGAATTTGAGGACCTTAGAATTTGAGTACCTTGTTATTTGGGTACCTTGGAATTTGGAGATCTTGATATTTGTGAATCTTGTAATTTGGAAATCTTGGAATTTGGAATCTTTCAATCTTGAAATTTGTGACCTAAGAATTTACCACCTATCAACTTAAAATTCGCATTTAAAATTCATATTTTAAAAATTTACAACCCATCAATTTGCATTCCAACAATTTTCATCTACCAATTCTTCCATCAAAAATTTCCGTCCGTTGTACTCTGAAGATTAGTAATGAGTACAAAAATAGACTTTTTACTACTATTCTTACAAACAGTACGGAATTTTTGGTTGGCCGTTATAGCAAATAATACGCATTCCGTTCGATTCGAACAGTCGAAAGTTACGTTTATTTATTGCTCCGTCTGGCGCCGAGAGAGCATCGACACGGTTGCTAGTGGAACGCAGAATTTAATTATATCTTCGCAGTTCGTTCCCATGGATTTTCACGCCGATGTTTGCGATCGAAGGGTTCCAAGAAAATCATCGATTCCTTTTCCAATTGAGGGCTGCTGTTTACCCAGGATCGACACGGAGTGAATTCAGAATGTGCTTGATTCGTACAAAATTTCAATGCAAATTTTAGCTTTACACGGTGAATAATAATATGTTAGTGATTTTACGTTGGAATTTAAAATGTGAAATAAGTGGTTCTGAAATAAAATTATCTACCAATACAGAGATTAATCAGATATTAGATTTTATTCTTCCTAAAATTATTCGAACTTGAAACAGCTAGTTTAATACCTTCTAAGTATCCCAAAGCATTCTAACTTCGAATTGTTTTGAATTTGAAGCGTTGCAAGTTTAAAACGTTCCCAGTTTGCAACATTTTAAGTTTCAATTGTACCACGTTCGAAAAGTTTCGATTTTAGAGCATTCCAAGTTTGGGAAGTTTCAAGTTCGAATTTCCCCAAGTTTGAAGCGTTCCTAACCATCCCCGTACAAATCGTTCTAACATTCATAAATAATTTCTTCCGATTTGATAATCCCGTCGTGAAATGTTTTCACTGACTCCGCCCGAAAGCTCCATCAGTAGGAAGCTCGCGTTCATCAGCGTCCAAACAGTCGGAAGTTATCCGGTTTTGTCCGCGTAACCAGGGCTCGATGTAAACGAGCGCCTCGTGTCGACGACAAAAATTTAATTAGAGAGACGCGATTCACTTTCACGAAGCTGTGGTCGGTCTTTCTCTCGTCGGATAATGAAGTAACGCCGGCAGGCTAGGCACTTGTGGTTACCTTCTAAGAGGAACAAAGACGGGCGAAAAAAGGGTCGTAAAGAAGGGCAGAAGGTTGAAGCAAGGTATACCTTGATGACTTTTCTCTATTTTCCCTCGTCTAGGCGAACGACGAACGCTTTTCCGCGAGCCACTGCATCGATCTGACTTTTTCTCCTCTTCTTCTTCGTCGTCGGCTTTTCCGTTTCCTCTTCCTTCGACTTCGTTCTCTTTTCGATTTCCTTCATCCTGGCCCAGGACGTAAATACATTTCCGCATGGAAAGCGGCACTTTCAAACTTTCGCGACCCTTTTTCCACGCATTTATCTTTTATCCTTGTAAATGCGGTTGCTCGCCTCGGCACCGCTTGTCTCTTCTCGTCTTCTGCTCACCTCGCTACCTGAGAAGAATAGAGATTTACTTTCTATCTTCTTTTTTAGTCCGGGAAGCCACGGATAGGATAATGGACCTATTTTGAGCAACGATGGCTTCGCCGTTATCTTCGGTGTGTTTTGTCTTTCAGCCTTTCTTGTTTCTTCCTTGGCTCGCGTTAAACTCGTTAGCATAAGTAATGCGAGGAAATGTAATTTTATGCATGGAGGTTTATTTATACGCATCCGTTACGTGTCTCGGCTTCAGCTACATGATTCTTCGCGGCTATCATTGATCACAATATATCTTCCTTCTTAAATTATTTATATTTTCTTATCTTTAAATTACATTCGTCCATATTTATCCTCGTTGCCATATTAATTGCAAATACCATTTATCGTACATGTTACGGTTTGTTCTTTTCATGTTAAAAAAATAATTCGTTGAATGGAGCCATAGATTTACTTCATCTATAATGTCTCTGTCTTCAGCTACATGATTCTTCATGGTCATCATTGATCACAAAATATCTTCTCCTTATATTATGTATATTTTTTATCTTTAAATTACATTCGTTCATATTTACCCTCGTTGCCATATTAATTGCAAATACCATTTATCGTACATGTTACGGTAGTTTGTTCATTTCATGTTAAAAAAATAATTCTTTGAATGGAGTCATAGGTTTACTTCATCTATAATGTCTCTGTCTTCAGCTACATGATTCTTCATGGTCATCATTGATCACAAAATATCTTCTCCTTATATTATGTATATTTTTTTATCTTTAAAGTATATTCATACGTATTTAGCTTCATAGCTACATTAATAGCAAACGGCATTTTTTGTACACGTTACACCAATTTGTTCATTTCACGTTAAAAAAATAACCCGTTAAATGGAATCATAGATTTGACACACTGTATAGAAATATACGAACTCTCTTCGCAATTCATTCCCGTTATTTACTTTGTTACTCGAAAATTTCGAGCTGAAATTTTATTTTCACCGTTGACGAGTTTATTTTTTAAATAACGCAGCGTAGTAATCTTCGATAGAGTATCTATTTTATTTGAATCCCGATATCGAAACTACGAACGGTGGAAACATACAAATTGAAAATCAATATTGTTCGAATTTTTCGTGCGGTAGTATTTGATTTTGTAACTTTGCGATATTTTTACAACACAGATATTTCCAGCAATAACACGTTTGATGTACAGAGAGATATGATACTTCGCATTGTTTAATCAACACTGTACTTTTCACGCAGCGTTTTTCTCACCAGTGCGAAATTCCGCAAAGACTTGAAGTTTATTTTAAATACGAAATATTTATACGAGTATGTCTGTTGAACGTATCGGCAATATAAGTTCACTGTATTTATAGTGAGGTAACGTGTAAATGTTTTGTTGTACGTAATTAATTGGGTTCTTGTACGGGAACGTCGTATTTTAATAGTGAACTCCCTTGTTTGGTGATCATCATTTTCGAGCTGACTTTACTGGCGGTGAATGTTTCTCTCCTCTTTGTTAGAAGCTGAATTTTTGTCGTCAACGCCGACAAAGCTTTCCCTTGTTCAGCAGCTTGCCTGTTTCGCATCTTCGCATCGGCGGGTTTAATACCGCTCTAGGGTTAACGGGCTGTAGTATGAAAATATTCCTTTGCAAAGGCACGGATGCGTCCGTGGGAACGCGCATTTCTGGCTTCTGTTTTCGTCCTCTTCTCGAATCACGAAACGCAAACGTTTAATCGTTGAACTACCCGCGATGCTCCACTTCCGAGATTATTTTACCAAAAGAAAATAGAAAAAAAGGGAGAATGCTCGCGGAAAGACTCGTTGTTTTTCCACAGGAAAAGATTACCTTTCGGTTTGAACAAGTTATGTTCAATTTACTCAAATTTCTAAATCATAAGTTTGCGGTTGTAGAAAATGGATTAACTAAATCGAAATGTTATTTAATTTTTTATGGAGATTCAGCTTTATAAGTTTAATTATTGGACCGCAACGAGTGCGGCTTTAAAATTTGCATTTGAAATTTAATTAAAAAAGGGGAAAGTGTTAAAATTTTATTAGTGTAGAGGTGTACTCGGTGAAAGTGCTATTTTTGAGGACCCTCTTCAATTTATATTTTCTGAAGGCAAGGTCTAAAAGGTCTAAAGCAACTAAGCAGAAAAAATCATTAAACAGTCACAGCAAGAAGGTGTAATAGAGACCTCAGACATCCAATATACATATATTGCCAATATTTCATACATTATCAATATTCCCGCGATCGATATTATATTTTTAATACAATGTCAGTGTACGTGACTTCGAGTTAATCAATTTTTTAATTGCTACTTCAAATTTCACCTTCGAAGCTATTAACCACCTGACAGAGTTAAAATGAAAATTCGGTTCGCTAAATTTATTACATCAAAAACGCGGAGGTACAAACGGTTTATCTGCCGCTGCGCCAACAATACGATAGTTTAACAAGCATTTATCTTGTAGTATGAATAAGTTTAAAATTCCGCGAACTTATCTTGCATTTCCCTACATGGTTTACCCGGGGTAATTCTTCGTACGTTTTTCTACGTGATCTTTGTGCAAACGGCAAGGCACATCGGCTCGGTAAACGTCGGAATAATTTCTGACTTCGTAATGGTGAACTCAACGTGAAAGTTTTTCTCCTCATCATCGTTCCACGCTTCGGCCACGCCGCACACGTTTCCACGGAATTTTCAAGCCTGTATATTTTATCGTTCGTTTTAATTCCTGTATCATACATAACAAACGTGTGCTGCTTGGAGAGTCACGATCGATCAACTTCAGGATGAACCGTTTTAAAGCACCAAATGTTTTTTCAACATTTTTATCGAGAGCTTGCGAAAACTGTTCTCGATTGTCCGAGAATTCATAAGTAACTTTACCATTTTGTTTAAACTGCTGAAACGTAGTTTTCGTTCCAACGATAAATGTCTAATATTTGAGAATGTTTTTAGTGATCAAATTTTATTTTTTGTCATATTATTATGTTACTGTGACTATTTGTTATATGATCGTGGGTTAAATTGCAGTGCGTGATTATATTGCCACTTGGCATGTGTTATCATTCATTTATAACTATTCTTTATATATCGTCACCCTTCATATATTGCAATTTCTCATATATTGTCACTCTTCATATATCGCCACTTTTCATATATTGCAATTTTTCCTATTGCCACTCTTCGTATATCACTGCACTTTATTTATCGCCACTTTTCATATATTGCATTGTAACATATATAGCCATTATTCATATATCGTCATTCATCAGATGTCGTCACTCTTCATATATTACTGTCTTTCATACATCGCCACATGTCCTATATCGCCATGCGTTGTACGTTACCATGTTCACAAAATTACTGATGTCATAAGGACAAGCATTAAAAACTCTCATGTTAAAAACTCTCAACATACAATGCGGCAATATAACACGACTCTACCGTGTAGCAAGTGTAAATTTTATTTCTGTAAATGAAAGGGCTGCAATCTAAATTAGTATAATTAGCAACAGTCGTAATTCGCACCGTGATTTCACTGCGACAATTAAAGTAACAATTACGAAACAAAGGATATTACATCAACGTGTGCTATCATCCACAAGATAAACGAACTCCTCTATATTCACTTTTTTATTACAAACGCGAGAATTGCTTTAAAAAGATAACTCTGTTATTATTACCGTTAACATTCGTGTAATTGAGACAATATTAAGTGATCATGAAAAGAACCCGGTATGCTTCTACTTTTTCAAGCACCAAGTCCATTCGACACGAACAGAGGTACTTTTTACAAACTCCTCTCTGGTATTTCACTGTCGATGTTCTCACGGTTCAGTTCCATCTTCGAGGAACAATTTTCGAGGAAATTGTAAGACCAGACCTAATTAGCTTGCCTTCCATCGTACAGGTAACGTAGAGAATAAATTCGTACCGTATAGCTTGGTAATAGTCAGATGTAGGTCGACCTTAAAACTTAACATCAGGAATCGTGTACCATTTCTTTTATCTAAATATTCGCTTTCGTTATATATTTGCTTCATCAAACTTTCGCGCGATGGCAGATCTCGAGCACGTGGCACAGTTCATTCAATTAATCAAGATATTCATTTTAATTAATATGTTCGATTCCCATTACTCATACGAGTACAAGATTTCAACTTACATTAGAGATTTTGAAGCTTTAAAATTTTGGTCATGTATCATTTTTAATACAAGAAGTGTCACAACTCAAAGCACCTATAAATTAATAAATAAAATTCGTAACGACACCGTTTACAATCTTCACGTTCTACCATGAAGCTCAACATTTTATATCACGCTATCTTTACATCCATCTTTATAATCCAATATCATTAAGTTCGCTGTCATAAAAGATTTTGTTACAATCTATCCAGTTTCAAGTACACTATCATAAATCCCTTTCCAGGCAGATTCCCATGTTCGAAAATTGATTTTGATTCTACATTTACCGAAAGAAGAAATAAAGAAAGAATATAATGAAAGATAAAACGAGGCGGTTGCCCGCGATATCTTTCTCGAGTCTCCAGTCGTTCATTCCCAGAAAAATCGAGAGAAGGGATCTCATTACCTCTCGTCCGGATATAACGTCGTTCTCCTTTGACGCCATCGTTCGATGGATTCACTCTGTGCAACCTCATAAACGATGAAAATAGGTCAGGAATAAAGTTCGTCCGTTGCTTCCTTTGTATCCATGATATTGCAATAACCTATGTTGCTAAATTCGATCTTAATTCCCCCCAGCTTCCCTTAAAGTTTGCTCATTACTGATTACACTTTTTTGTCTTTTGTAGAAATCCACTTTCTAAGAATTTTTGAATTACCCGCATTACGAGAGTGAAGAACAATTTTAGAAATAATTTTTTTTCTTTCTTCAAGCTCTTGCGCATACAAAGTTACGACGGACCTTTTAATTTCCTCCTTAAAGTTAACAAAGCTATTCCCAGGCATTTAGGTACTGTTAATATTTAGCATATACTCTGTCCTTGGTTAAAACTGAATGTTTTTGAATAATCAAACTAGCCAAATTTGCCATATAGGTACATAAACCCCACATGTTTCTTCTCATTCGCAAAGTTCGGTTCCTTTCGGCAATTTCCACCGAAAGTTTTATTAATTTTGCATCGTTTGATGGATCTTGGAGGTCGATCAGAGCCGGCGGGAGACGAAAGGGGCACCGAAGCGGTTATATCACGCTTCGAGACGATAAAACCACTAATTGTTCGAAGGGAAGCTTCGCGTCGCGCTATATCCGGACACAGACTACTGAAACACCGGCACCGGCAATGCGTTTAATCCACCGTGTGAAATATTGCGATAGTTTTGAGGCAAACGAGCCAATTTTACCGAGTGACTCTGACGAACGTAGTTTCACACTTGTATTATCCCATATTAATCCCTGAACTCGGGGAAAATTCAACTTCTCCTCTCCTCTGCAGTCATTGATCAAACGCTAGAATTAGAGCGACTTTTGTCCCTCGCATTAGCGACACGAAATATGGAATGGAAAAGTAGAGATGCATTTATTATCTCGTGTTGCTTTGTACTGGATTTATCGGTGGAAATTGGTTGGCTGGAAATTTGGGAACGTAGAAGTTTGTGAATTGGGGCTTGGGGTTTGGGGAGTTGATGATGCAGGGTTTAGGAGGTTGGGAAAGTGGGGATTTGAGGAATTGGGTAATTGCGAATTTGGAGATTTGGGATTTGGGATGTGTGGGATATGGGAAGGGTGGGATATGGGATGCGTGAGATATTGGACGTGTGGGATATGGGACGCGTGGGATATGGGACGCGTGGGACATGGGACGCGTAGGATATGGGACGCGTGAGATATGGGACGTGTGGGATTTGAGACGCGTGGGATATGGGACGCGTGGGATATGGGACGCGTGAGATATGGGACGTGTGGGATTTGGGATATGTGGGATTTGGAACGTGTGGGATTTGGGATATGTGGGATATGGGACGTGTGGGATTTGAGACGCGTGGGATATGGGACGCGTGGGATATGGGACGCGTGGGATATGGGACGCGTAGGATATGGGACGTGTGGGATTTGAGATGTGTGGGATATGGGACGCGTGGGATTTGGGATGCGTGGGATTTGGGATGCGTGGGATATGGCACGTGTGGGATATGGAACGCGTGGGATATGGGACGTGTGAGATTTGGGATGTGTGGAATATGAGGCGTGTGGAATATGGCACGTGTGGGATATAGGACGTGTGGGATATGGGACGTGTGGGATTTGCAACGTATAGGATTTGGAATGTGTGGGATTTGGAACATATGGGATTTAGAATTATTAAATTAAAAATTAAAAAATTTGAAAATGTACACATTCAAAACTCGAGTCGTTCAATAATCCGAGAATCGTCAATATACGACTCTGGCAACTTGGAATGATATTAAAAGATTCGGAAATTCAAAGCCATAAATATCGGTATATATCTCCAAAACTTCTATGTCCACATATATGATGCATGCATAAACATATCACCCAATCCCAAATCCTATAGAAATTTATCTGCTCTCCCAAATTTACTGTTCATCGCTAGTTTTTATAATAAATAAATAAAATACTAATCAATTATTTTTCACTACTTGCGTTACAGGTGAGTGTGACCAGTTTTCGGGATGCAACACCGAAATCATCACAGATTTCGTGCCTCGTCCCGCACGAAAGCACGTAGGTATGGAAAACATCATTTGCTCGTTACAAAACGAAAAAACGTAGGTGGTAAAAGAAACGTGCGACGATCAAAACAATTTTATATCACCTCGTACGCAGTGCACATTCTGGGTCACGGATTCATTTCTGAAAGTATTTGTAGGCGAAAGCACTCGTTTTGTAAATATTTCCCCGTGTTTAATATGATCGTTGAAAATGTTGCAAATATTTCTTCGACAGTAAATACCGCAGAAAAATAATTCCTGGAAACGATCGCGTTGTTTGCAATGGAGTTTTACGAGTGAAGAAAAGCATGCCGGGAACCGTTGGTAACCGGTCAAGCCGCATTGCTCTCCATTGCAGTAGACTCATACACGTGCAATCTTCTTTGTATTTGTACGTGTGTTATGTTCGTTTGTTCGTGTTTCTCGGCACAACGATTGGAACGATAGGGTCATGTGAGGAATGGTGCTATTAAATTTGACTGCAGTCGCATCGTGCGGCTTTGCACTTCCTCCTGCAGGCTACGCAACAAATCTGAAATGCGTTCGTACAATGCACTCACTTTGATTGCGTTCCCTCTGTTGTCGATTTTTTTATTTAACACGCCACTGCGTGCGACAACCTTGCCCACGGCTACACTTTTAGCCAACAATAGTTTTTAGTTTAATTTTAAGGTTTGTTTAAACAACTGAAATTTTTCCGGATATTCGTTCACTCTTTTCTGATATTTTTACATTTTGTGAAGTAAACAATTTTTTGGTTATGTGATGGTTCTATTAATCCGAAGGAGGAAATAGAAGATAAAGGAAAGAAAGCTGGAAGGTTTGGTTCTTTAGGTAGTTTGCAAAAATTCATGTGTATGTGTAAAAGGTTTATATGTACCATAAACAGTTTGGACCTAACTGTACAATACTACAACGCTACAGTTCTTCAGATTATTTAAACCATTTATTGTAACTTCTTTTCAAATTGTTATTTAATTGCTTACTTAAAAATTGTTTAATTTTGAACTTTCACATCTCCAAAATTTCTGAATTCGTAAAGTCAGAATGAAATTAAATATTTGATCATAGGAGCCATATACGCACATCCAATTTGCAGCGTCACATCCCGTAATCCTTTAAAACGATAAACGACTAAAATTCCCCCAGCGATCATTCAATTTAACACCGTACAATTTTAACTCGATTGTAGCAGGTTCAGGAGCAAAGAATGGCAACATTGTTAAATTAGAGGAGAATAGATGTATCTAGAAGAGAGTTAGAGGTTGTAAGGAGCGTAGTAACAGAGATGCATAGCCTTGATTTCAGCAGAATTCTCCCGTGTGTGACAAGGGAAACGGCAAGGTATCTGGCACGGTTATACGAACGAATAAGGTCGTAGAAAGGAAACTAGGAAACGTCACGCGAAACGCTTCCAATTTCTTTCGTTACATTTCCTTTTCCTGTAGCGGTGATAACAACCGGTGCCATAGATCTTATTTCACAATCTTCTTGGAACAGTGTGTGTCATTCGAAGAGCGATGATTTGCCAAGTCAGCTTCCTTCTTATATTTGCTCACAGAATCGACGAATTTTCTTCCTATTTCTACTGGATGCATATTCTCGCGCCTTTCCTGTGCTATCGCGTTCTGTTAGCGCTGAAAATTATTCTCTAATTCCATTTTACTGTTTATTCTAATTTTGTAGGATGACTAGGTTAAACTAGGAGGAATTAAATTTACTTATGTATGTTAAGGTTCAGATTAGGTTATGATTAGGTTAGCTCTATTTAGGTTAGGTTAAATCTGCTCGTATTTGGTGATATTCATGTTAAAATTAGGATTAAATTCAGATGTCAGTAGATTCCGTAAGGGGTTAGGTTTATTCATATTTAGTTACGTTAGCTTCAGATTATATTTTGATTAAGACCAAGTTAAGTTAGTATGGAATATGTCCCATCAAACTAACTTACCTTAAGGGTTTAAGTTATGTTTACGTTCGATTAGATTAAATTCAATAAGGTTAGATTAAGTGTATTCATGTCTGGTTACGTTAGCAGCAAGATTAGATTATGTTCAGCTCAGGTTAAATTAAATTTAGTCAAACTTAGTTTGTTCATATATAGGCATATGTAGTAACAATATGTGTATGTGTATAGATCATATATATACAGTCTATTCATATTTAGTGACGTTAAAATAAAAATTCAGGTTGTTAAATTACTTTAAATTTAAATACAGTCACATAGGCTTAGTTAGTTTAGATCAAGACTGAGGTTGTTATATTGCTTTAAATTTAAATACAGTCACATAGGTTTAGTTAGTTTAGATTAAGACTCAGGCTGCTACGTTACTTTAAATTTAAATACAGCCACATAGGTTTAGTTAGTTTAGATCAATACTCAGGCTGTTACATTACTTTAAATTTAATTACAGTCACGCAGTTTTAGTTAGGTTAAATCATGAAGATCTTGAGTTAGGTTAACGATCGCGACAGTCGTGTATTTCGGGCCAAGAAGTATAACTGAAAGTGTCCATAAGATGAAACTGCGTATACTTGAGAAGTTAGACGATTAAATGTTTCTGATGAAATTTTGATCAAAAGCTCATCGCGTTTGAAAGCCGGCGTTCCAAAGTAAATGTGTACATAAGATGTTATTCGACGCTTTAATTTATGCGATTCGGTAGTTTGAGGACTTCATTTCGATTCGACGCAGTTAATTTGCGGGAAATAGAGTTGTAGACGTAGAAATTCCGGGGTGCACCGGCTCGTTAAGTTAAATACACGTGTGCAGACGCGAAACGCTTGTACGGAGCCGCAATTGGTGTTCCCTTGATGTGCAGCTCTCGTTTTCATGAATATTCATCTCTTTTCCCACTTATGAACGTCGTAAACAAGACCCGCCGTTATCTTCTTCGGGCAAAAATTTTTCCATTTTCGCTACGCCAAGTTCGCTCTGGTAATTAATGAACATCCCCCATGCACATACTACGGACGCTAAAAGAAAAAAACACACGCAAACACGTCGAATCCTTAATGTACAAATATTGTACGTCCACTTTTTCATACACGACAAATACTTTCTAACTGTTTCTTTGCCAACATTAAGTATATTAAAAATTACATCTCTAAATTTTATTGTTCAACGTTTTTCGAAATAGCGTATAATTTTGTAATTCACAAATTAATTTGCTAATTAAACGCTTCATAAAATACAGTAAAATGAAGATCTAAATTTTTGAAGTCACTCCTCTCAAAAAACTAGGTTAATGGAAATAGATACAATGGATTGGCAACTGAATTTTCTGTGCGCATAATTTATTAAAATTTACCGCACACGAATTTCTAATCAGGGAAAATACCATGCGACAGTATTCGCCATAATCTCTACGGTATCCGATGTAAAATACGATAAAAGTTTGCGACTTTAGTTGCCAAACTAGCGTATGCATACAGAAACGCGTATTGTGGGGTAAAAATCGATTTGACGCGAGCCGTGATGTTATCCGTATAACGAAAAAGAGAATTAGGTTCATCAGGGATTTGAAAGTTTCGAATCGAGCCAACGAGCATGGTGAAATAGTTAATCTGGATGAGCTCCAATAATTCTGCCAAAAATGGTCCCTTCTGACTTGGCTAAATTCCATGTTACAGATTTAAATCGACGTTTTATTAGTTGCAATATTTCGGCTCTTAGGTAAATGACGAAGTTTTCGCGCTAATTCGTCGGGAAGATTGAAAAACTTGCGGAAAACCGGATATCTCTTAACCGATGACAACAAGGCTGAGTCGAAATCGTGTTCCCTGCTGTACACACGGACTAATGAGACGATTATTTAGTCGAGTCAAGGGGCTACAGTAGAGTGTTTTTATAGCCTCGAGCCTTGTAGCGAATAGCTTAACCGAGAACAAACCAGCTGGAAGCAAAAAACCACTCTTAAACAGGGCTATAGATTACGAAACACAAGGACAAAACTACCCTTATAGATTACGAACGTTAGAGCCAAAGCGGCGCAAAAAGTCTTTGTACTTGATTAACGCGCTAACTGTTGTGGGCAGTTTGGTCAGTACCTATATAATCAAATGAACAAAGGGTTTAAACCCTTGAATTTATAGACTTTGGTGAATCTTTACGAAGATTTTAGAGTGTTTCTCAAACGTTAAATATTGATAATTAAGTTTGGCAACTGCTATTTGCAGTTTAGGAGAAAGTCTCAATATATGGCCCTCGACAGGGTTACAGGGTTAATTTTAAAGACCATTTGAAAATTTTTTTTCAAAATTTGTAACCAAACTGACTTTTAAAAATTCCTACCTTTCGCTTATCTCTACGTTTACAAATCCAAAAACCAAACCACCCATCACAAAATCACTGAATCGTCAAAATTTGAAAACCCGAAATTTCGGCTTTCAAACAAATATTTGAAAGGCCGAAATATCGAAAGGTTCGAAGAGTGGAAAAATTTGAAAGTTTGAAAGATTGTAAAAACTCCGCCAGCGTTATTTACCGCATCACGGAAATAGATGAGGGATGTACGTGTTTTTTCGAAGTAGCATGACAAAGGAAACAAGTAACGACGAGTTTACCAAGTGAAGCGAATTTACGAGCTCGAAGTTTCTCGTATAACGCTGTGGTCGTCGCTACAGCAAAGTCATCGAAGCGTAAATAAGTCTGTAACTTTATTACAACGTTACGAGCGAGGCGATATCACTTCGTTGCTGTTAAACAATTAATACACTCGTTCCCGTATAATATCCTACGTAATTATTGCAAACTATCGAATAATTTTGTGCTGAAAATGATACGTCAATCAAAGTACGTCGAACGTTTCGTAATTTTAACACTGTAACGAAAGTGAGCTTAATTATTTATACTTTTAATTTTGGGAATTTTTCTTGAGAGTTAATTGAGCTTGTGGGATACGTAGACATAGTGGTGCATCATGATTGATCTGTTATAAATATTTAATTTATGTCATTTAAATGTTACAATTGACGTAATACATCTACATAGAAAAAATTTGCTTTCAAATACAAAAATGAAAAATTTGAAAACATGAAAGCTACTGTTCCTACAGCACCGTCCAGAGCAATATAATCGAATATTCCCAATAATCAAATTTTAAAAAATTCCAGTATGTCGATGCTCGGATGTAGGTCACAGTTGAACCGGTCAGAATCGTTCAAGGGTTAAAAACTTAATTTAGCATGCAATTCTGGCAATGAAACACAGAGCCAATTCCGAGGTAGATAATTTCGCTCACGCAGAATCGTCGAATTAATTTGTGGCTCTGAGTGTCTCTCAGATGTCACGTCAGGTTTACCCCGTGGGTGGTCCTTTTGCTTTGTACTGCACCGTCTCGTGACAATACACCCATTTAGTTGCACCGTTTCCGGAGACTCTGTTTGCTGCTATTTCACCATCAAAGGTGATGCCACGATGCCAACTGCGGGTTCACGGTTCATTCGCGGGTTACAGCAATTCTGGCTACGTTAGTTTCAGCCGTGATCTGCGCTAACCCCTGGGATCAGATTCGTCACTCGGGGAATTTCGAGTAGCTTAATCTATCCTCTATCTCTTGCTCCGAGATATGTTTCTTTTTGTTCAACGTCTTTCAAATTACAAGGTGGTTTAAATTTTAAGTAACCAAAGAAACTCTCAGATTGCTAAAAGAAATAATGAAACAAAAATATTTGTGAGATTTATGAGGTGAAACGAAATGAAGTACATACATGGGCAGTATGTATAAAGAACTTTCAGAAAATTCTAAAACACTAAAGTACACAAATAATCATATATATGAGTGTATGAATCCAAAAATAACATGTCACTTGAAGAATAACACAAAGTATATAAGCATATGAATAAACATTTGTTACTGTAAAGTGTATCTTTGTAACTTGAAGAGAAAGAAGAGTACCTATACAAATGTTCCGATTACAGAGTGAACAAAATAATAGGATAAACATAATAATAGAATAAACAGAAATAATATCTGAAGATGAACGAATTTAAAAACAGAAGAAAATTGAAAGGGGTGAAAAGTTTGGCGCGGTAGTTTGTGGAAGAAATTGTTGATGAAACCGTGAGATGGATAGTAACAAAGTGAGAATATCATGGTAAAGTGCCCGTGGATAGAATTTGTTGGCCACGAGGCACTCGTGGACTATTTACTTGGAAACAATGTAGGTTCTAGCCACGGTGGTACAGTTCGTATACGTCATTGTCGGAACGAAGCCATGCTGCATCTCTCCCATCTATGTTCCTAGGAGGTTTC
Organism: Megachile leachella; assembly: GCA_963576845.1. Classification (NCBI taxonomy): domain Eukaryota; kingdom Metazoa; phylum Arthropoda; class Insecta; order Hymenoptera; family Megachilidae; genus Megachile; species Megachile leachella. Next base: position 8,385,984 of record OY756248.1, on the reverse strand, counting down.
TCGCTCATCCTGGTTCTTTTCCTGTCAACTTCGTGTGACCTTTTCCCGTGGCGCGCACTCTTTCATCGTTAAACTTTCCTCATAAACTTTTTATGAATTTATTACCTTATCGTTTTTACCTCCTCAAGCAATTCTAGACGATACTCACGGTTTATTGTTTATTTAGGTGGAACACATAAAAGCGCTTCAAATTTATGGTCTATTAAATTTCTAACACTCCAGTTTTCTATAGTCTTTTGAATTTTTGGATTTTGCTCTGTAATTTTAGATAGCAAAATGTAAAAATATCTTTAGGTATGGATAGATAGATTTTTGTGGTCTTGAATCTCTTTTCGGAATTGTAGATTTCTAAGTTTCTAAGCTTGCAGGTTTTCAAATCCCTAAACATCCCACTCCCTGGGTCTCCACACTCATATATCAGCAAATCGCATATATCACCTAATTCCCAGATCTCCAAACTCTCACCTCTCTAAATTTCTAGCTCCCCAAATCTTTACACCGTCCAAACTTCCCATATTCATAGATCACCAAATCCACATCCATTCCACATTTATATCTCAAATACTTTCAAAATCCCCAAATACCGAAATTCTCAAAAGCCACTAAAAATGAATAGCTAGAAGCTCTTTACCCCTGTAATCCTCATATTTTTCCTCGGGATATTTACTCCTGATATTAATATTAAACCTGAAAATGTTATGTTCTTGTTTACTTAGATACCACAATTGATTACACCCAATTCGCAAAATCAATTCGCGTATTAATTTTTAGTAGTTTATCCATGAAATAGATTTTTTTCCTCTATCGCAAATTCGAGTAACGTAGTAATAGGTACGTTTCGCTGCAGCAGGATTTACGTGATTTATATTTTCACGTGGAATCGATTCGTCCGATATCAGGATAATTCTACCCGTTTCCTCGATATTTCTCGATAGAAATCGTGAGTGATAACGTTGCGTGGTTTCCTTCCATCGACTTCTCGGTGCTTTATGACCCCGACGGTTTTTATTTCTGACTTACGATCAGAGTGCAAGCTGATTCATTTATGAGGGGAAGAAGAACGTCTTTGAAAGACGCCCGGACGTCCAGTCGTCCAACTATGTATCGACAGAAAGTCGATTTCATCTTATGGGGTCTTTAAATATCGCTCTGTTTTCTCGACGGTATTTACCTGGATTTCAAAGAGTTTCCTGGCGGAAGTCGACCTAACGGGAAACCTGGTAAACGAATGTAATTTAAGATACAGTCAATTTAGAGATTGTGCTAATATTTCATGGGAAAGTACTCTCGAAGTTTAATTTTGAAAATACGCTTTGGTTCCTTTATTAGATTTCTAATTTCAGTTTTCATTTCATCAATCAGAATTGAAATTACGAATCGAATGAAAAGGCACGATTCCATCGACTGTAAAAGTGTACCTTAAATTTATAACAGCTAGTACGCGAAATTAAACCGTACATTGTTCTCGCGATTTTATCATTCCTCGTATCCTTTTCACCGATAAAATTATGTGGTACGAAAAAAAAAAGGATTACGAATTAGTTCGTACTGGATTAAGCACGTTCAATTCGAACCCTTCGCCAGTCTAATTAATTCCTTTCATTCACACGAATATCGTTCGCGGAAAAATTCTGATCGCGAAATACTATCGCGATATTTATTACATTTCCCGTTACTCTGCGTTCATAAAGCTCTAATGCTAATGCGATAGCCCATGCAACGCATTATACGCTTTCCAATTTATATTCTCTTAACTTTTTACGCTGGTACAATTTTTGTGCTTTCCATATTTTTAAGTAGACAGATTTGCAAATTTTTGTTTTATATTTTCTGAAGTATTAAATTTTTACAAATTAGCAATTTCACATATTTTGAAATTTATAGATTTTCAAGATTGGGAGGTCTTCAAATTTTCAAAATTTTTTATTCTCAAATTTTCAAGTTCTTAAGTAACAGAATTCAAAATTACCAAGTGGTCAAACATTGTAAATTTACAAACTTCTCAAATTCCTTAGATTTTCAAATTCCCCAAATCCCTCAAATTTCTCAAATTCTCAATATTCTTCAAAATTCCCAAAATCTTATAAATCCCCAGATTCCTTCATTCCCCAAAATGTAAAAAATCCCCAAATTTCCAAATTCTCTATATTCTCCAAATTCTCTAAATCACCCAAAATCCCTAAATTTCCCAAATTCCTCAAAATCTTTAAATTTCTCAAATTCTCCAAATTCCCCAAATCCCCAAAATCCTCAAAATCCCTAAAATCCTCAAATTCTCAAAAATCCTCAAATTCTCCAGAATCCCCAAATTCCTCAAAATCTCCAAATTACCCAAAATCCCTAAATTCCTCAAATTCTCCAAAATCCCCAAATCCCCCAAAATCCCTAAATTTTCAAAATTGCCTAAATTCTCAAATTTCCCAAATTCCTAAATCTCTGCAATTCTCCAAATTCCTAAATTTCGCAAATTCACGAGCACTATATCTTTACCCTCAGGAGCTGCAAAATTGAATTAGATTTCAACGAGCAACGTGACCCCCGTTCCCCCGTCGTTTTTCGTATAAAAGTTAACCAGGCTTGCCAGTGTATAAAGTTTCGTCGCTAAACTGTGCGTTTAGGTATTCAGATTGAAGTTCGCAGATAAACGTTTTCAGCGATTACGGCTTCCCATTCGGTGATACCTGAAATCTATGCTAATTCACAGGGATAAAGTATTTGCTTCGACCCTGCATGCAGCGAGTCCGGCTCGAAACTCGTACAATGGCGTCGGCTGATTTATGCTGTACGCTTGACTCGGTAGGGACAAATCCTATGCTTCGCTCCGCGACCCTACAGTTGTGTTCGCTGAAATTTTATGGATTACGTTGTTCTGTTCGACCGACTAAAATCGATACTCTTTCCTCTCTCTCTTCGTCTCTTTGCTTATTTCTTTTTCTAGAATACTTGAGACGGAACGGAGAAAAAACTGACGGCGGGGATTTTTCTTTGGAGATCCTCGATTCGCTTTGCTGCGTGGTCTTGGAAACAATACATCAAACGAAAGATTCGTTACAGCCAGAAATTTATTTTATCGATGGTACGACTGGCAGATTTAATATCGCGGATCAGATATTCCGTAAAATTGGCTAACAACGTGTGTGTGTTGTCATTTTTGTGATCTTATTGCAAGGCTCAGGAGTTTGTCCAAATTTTGATATTTAGAGTTTTATGAATTTAAAAAGTTAGATAATTTTGTATCTTAGTTTTGAGATTGGCACAGGAGTCCAAAAGCCGCCTACGTTTTCCTCGAGTGTACAATGTATCATTATTAAAACGTGAGAACGTCCAACGAGACAGGTTGTGTATTCGTTCGAGTACAATTTAGCAACGGAATCTCCTTGAAACGAACACAAAATTGTAACGTTCACGGTTCTCTCGTGTGTCTGCGATCTCGGCAATGCTAAGTACTAGTTTCGCTGTTTGGCAGCGCACCGAAAATCTCGCGCAACACGGTTAATCGAGGATTGTTCGGAGGCATAAAATATTTACGCGGCGATCCGGTGCCAAGATCTGGTGCAGAGTTACGAAGAAAAGCGAACCGCAAGACGCCGAGGATTCGACGTACGATATCACGTTGTTCATCCGCATTGTCATTTTTTTTCCTCTCCTTCGTCCCGTACTGCTGGCATGCGCGCCGTTCGTGTCATGCACGGATTAAACCCCGAGAAACTCGGGAAAGAAGAGCGGCCGAGAAGAAAGCTGAAATGAAGGGACTCTGGGTCGCCACATTCTTTGTCCCAGCCAATCGCAGTGTATGACGGATGTCGCAAGCACGTAATTTCCATCTTCCTGGCGCTCGACCAACTTCTCGCTAGTGGAAAACCTCCGTAATAAGAAGAAAAAGCTCCGCGCAGAAAACTACCTTCCTAGCGATATGCTTCCTCTTTTATCTTCGCCCTAAACAGAAAATGCTTAAAGTCTTATTTAATTCCTGCCAAGCTTGGACCTGACAACCTCATTTTTTATCTTTTAAATTCACCTTCCTCATGTGCATAGCTCTCACCAACTGTTACTAATTATTATAAATTACTAGCTTGATGATCTGAGCTTTGATGAGCTACTTAACTACCCAACTGGTTAGGTTAGGTTAACTACTAACCTAACTGGTTAGGTTAGCTCCAACTGGTACAGATAGTTCAGAAACTGATGAAAATTTGTTCACTCTCGAACTTGGTCATGTAACGACAAAAGAGGTTCTATAACCTTTACAGCGTTATGTAATGTCGAAGTAATGTCGAAGTATGAATGGAGTCGAAAGCGTTAAACTTGTATCAGCAAATGACCGAAGCAGAACTCGTTAGTCCAAAGATCCGATGTTGGCAATAATTGTTACTTTTTCATTCTGGATTTGGATTGTGCGGATCAAGTGTATCGGATACTTTATCCGCTTGCCTTTTGTGTCTAGCACAAAGGACTCGAGCAACAAAAGGGCGGACTATTCGTGTCAGTTTCACGCACATGCCTGTGGCGTTTTCAAAGAAGGAAACTTTCGATTCTCCGCGGACGTAATCACGTGACTTTTACGGAGTATCCACGATTATATCTTTCAGGGGATCACGATTCACCGCAGCTACACTTTTGACGACAAAGCGAGCGTTCGCTTCGTGCCTTTCTGCGTTCATCACAACGACATCGACTCAAGGAATGAACAGCTTCGATAAAGTGCCCAAGTACCGGAACCTTGTCGAAGTATCGCGACAAAAGCGTACCCTTTCACCGAGATATTATATGTGTGCCTGAATAGAAAACTGATCGAGGCTTTATAACGTGTATGAATTATTGGAGCGAGACAAATATGACACGATGTTACAACTCGTATATATGACTGATCTTTCGATAAATATTCCATCAGGACAATTTATGTCCAAATAAGACAGCTTGTGATCGATGCTTTCTTGTCTGTTTTGTTTTAACAATTTATTGCTAAAGTAGTCAAACAAATTTGAGCATGTTCCATCAGTTGTTATATCGTATTATTTATTTTTATTGCCTACTGTTACTATTTCAATGTTATTATTCTTTACTATATTTCTTCATAAAAATTTAACGAACAGAAATTTCAAACTGGAACAAAATCGAAAAGCTAAGAACTTTTATATTTTGAAGTGAAGTTTGAAATAAAAATATCTGTTCGATCGCAATCCTTAAAGGAAGAAAAATTTGTCGAATATGATATTTTTTGCTGATCGCGTCCCTGAGAATCCTACAGGCGAAAGGACTACAGTGTCACGTAAGCTGCAAGGCAGGCGAGAAAAGATTCATGGAGGTCATTATTCACAAACGATTTAGCGCCGGAATAATGAATACAGCGAACTGTGTGTAGTCGGAAAGGGGTTAGCGGTGACAGCTAAGAAGTAAATGCGACCGAATCGAGAACACAGTTGTTGCAAAGTCTTTTTTGAACTGTTCACATTTACGGCAGGAAACGTATGTCTCTCGTGCTATTAGACTTATTTTCTCATTTTTAATGTAGGTTATCAAGTTTCATAGTTTCCAACTTCTTTTCAGACTTATTTTTGTAATTTTATACTTTAATTTTTCAATCTTTTAGACTTTCAAATTTTCCAATTTCTGAAGTTACGTACTTGTTCTCTTATTTCACGTTTTTAAACCTTGACATTTTCCAGATATTAAATTCTCAGCTTTTAAATTTTCTGAGTTGAGAGTTCAGAAGCACGATTTATAAATAAAAAAGTTTGCATAAAAAAAGGTTGTACGTCGTCCTTATTACATTTTATATAAAGACCCTTTCAAGAGTGACGAAAAATAAGGGAAAAATATGAAGAGGGCCATATGGATCCCTTTCCACAATACACGATTATTATAGTTTCATTAATATTTTCGTTGGTAGATGCACAAATATGAACTAGTGTTGATAAGACTCGAAACAAAACAGCCTTCGACCTTGCAGGTGCACGAAGCACTGTTTTAACCCGATGTTATTATTTGTAACCATAATACCTGCTAATTCTGTACCGTAAACCAGTATATTTTGGGTAAACCGTAACTCAGTATATTTTGTTAGCAACGTAACGAATGTGGTCGAAAAACAGTATGTCTACCTTATTTTCTGCTCATCGCGGCTGCTTTGTAACCGCTTCTCGAGGCCCCAATTCCCCGGTCTCGTTCCCGTTTCGGAGCATCTCGTTTCGTATCTTCCTTCCCGTTGGCGTATTCCGTCTGTTCTACGAACCTCTTGAGGTGGATACTTGTACGTAATCTGGAGTGTGGATCGATGGAAAGGACGGGGTTTTAGTAACGGGCCTCGAGTCCGGCTTTCGAGGATTTCATTGAAAGATTCCGAGACGACCTCAACTGCCGACTAGAAACGCTACGCGAAAGCTAGAAAATGGCGACACCGGTCGATCCGAATACGTCTGCCCGGATAAAAGCTCTGCTTTCCCTTCGGCGTAAAGGAAGAAGATCCAAGGGATCAGGGGAAAAGGAATGCTCTACCAAAAAAAGAAAACGATCCAAAGAGTCACGAAAATAATGGGACCCCGTTCGAATAAAGGACTTGACGTTTGCCCTTTTTCGAGCAAATTTTCAAACTATCGTTTCAAATTTTCGACGCGAAAAACTTGGCTGGAAGAAGTTTCCAAATGGAAAGAAAACGACGAACCGATGGCTTCGTATCGCTGAAAAACTGCTGTGGTAATTCTGGTTCTACGGAAATGTAATTTTAGGGGGTTTTATTAACGATTTTTGGTTGTAGCTTTACTGCTGCTGGTTTTAAGAGTTTAATATGTGGGATGTGCAAGAGTTATAGAGCTTGTAAACTCTAGGTGGTTATGTCCAATACTGTGTTCTTTGATTAACACCGAACTGTGTGTACTTCATTTTAAATTAAAAATGAAGTTAAAAATAAACGACGAAACATAAATTAGTATATCCTGTGGGGTTCTTTGATAAACACTGAGCTATGTGTATTTACCTTGAAATTAAAAATGAAGTTAAAAAATAGACAAACAACGAAATTAGTACATTTATTTCATTCATTTATGTACATAAATTAGTACATTTATTCTTTGTCTTGATCAATGATGATCTCAAGGAATATTAACAAAATGTGTGCCTTATAATAAAAAAACTTATGGAGCAGTCATTTCACCTTTCTTAATTTAATGTAAATGTTATAATTAATTTCTGCGAAATATCCTTCGAATATAATTAAGTAGAAAAAATAATTGAACATTCAGTAAGAAATTAAATTTATGAAGTTTTCGTGAAATAAAAATTGAAAGCAAGTAACAGGTCGAAAAGAAAGATGAAAGGTACAGAAAGGTTCGAAGAGCAATTTACGAGACACAGATCGTTTAAAATCCTGAGGGTGCAGTCTCAGCACCACTTGGTTACCGTTCAAACGTTATGGCGTGTCCATATTTTATCGGCCACCCTGTTCGTTGCATGGTAAAATCCGGTGTGCTGGTATGCGTCCAAAGTAGACACATTTATACACACAGAGTAATCGGAGCAAGATGTTCGGGTATACATAACTTGAGCCGTGTAACAACCACCAGTGAATGCAAATATCATAATTCACTGCCTCCGAAGCCATGCATCTTCGTAAACGAAGTATTCTCCATAGAAGCTTAAGCTATGATTCATCGAATAAACGTCTTTCTTTAGTCCCATGCATTATTCCCGGACATTCGGTGAATGAAAAAAGAACCCGCGTTTTTGATGGGTTAAGTTCGCGTGAATGTACCGAATAAGTACGTACTTTGCTCGTATGGCTGACTAATGGTCGACTGCTACTACTGAATATTTTTCGAGGAACTGTTGCGGAGGGGTTTGGTGGATTGTGTATCAAGGTTTAATGATGGCGAGATCAATTTCTGAATCTTGCAAGGGTTGTAGGAGTTTCGGCTTAATTTAGGGCAATTTTCAAGTGGTTCAATTAAGAGGTTTCCAAATTTCCAAATCCCAAATTTTCAAATATTAAATATTCTCCAATTTCTCAACCACTCAACTCCTAATTTTTCAGTTTCCCAATTTTCTCAATTTCCAAACTTTCGAATCCCAAATTTTCATATATCAAATATTCTCCAACTTCTCAACCACTCAAACCCCAATTTTCCAGCTCCCCAATTTTCTCAATTTCCAAACATACAAACTTCCAAACTCAAATCCAAATCACCAAAAATTTAGAATACCCAAATTCCCATAAATCTAAAACTATAAAACTCGCGAACCTCCCATTTTATTTTCTGTTCACAAAGAAAATTTCTGTCGCTCGAGGTCGAAATCTGACAGATTGCGCGAAACAAGGAGAAAGTTTAACACGACATAGCTACCCAGAAAGTTTGTAATTTTTCGGTCGTGGAAAAGGTGTTCCGATGGTCACACGTGTAACGAAACTTAAGCTGCCACTTTGCTCGGCCGTTTCGTCGCGATACCAAGAGAATTTCCTCACGAAAACTTATACGAGGCATACGAATTTCGCGCTTTATAAAAAATTCATGTTGCCTTTCTTACAAATTCGTGTCCAGAATAAGGGGAACTTTCCGCGTGAACGTACAAATGTGCGAAAGAACGACCCTCCTTTTATTTCGCCACCCTTGGTTCGCCGTTTTCGAGGCAACTTTCTTGAGAACTTTCTTTCTTGCAAGATAATTGCACGAAAGAACTGTCTCGACAAGACAGCCGTTCTTCGAAGACAGTTTGTCGATCCACGGCTGCATTCGGGGAATTTTAAATAGAGTTCAAGAGAATTTTTTATTGTTAAATTAGAATAGAGGGAATGTGTACGATTTTCATTTTGAAATATTGAAAGTTTTATTGGAGTGATTGCAATTTATTTTGTAGTTACCGTTCATATGTCATTATTCTGTAATTGCTTTTTAAAATCGAGCGTGGTGATTGTTATTATTCATTCGTGCTCAATTATTCATTATTACATTTTTATATTGTTATTACGTTTATGTCAATGAAAATAGATTGAGGTATAATTTTAATGCATATGTGTATTACATACGTGAATAGAAGGATATGTAAAGAGTTCATTATGTGTTCATACATTATATTGTACATGTCTGACTAATTATTGACATGCGAGTATACATTGCACTCCAAATTTTTAATGAGAACATGCATGATCAGTTGCTTCTGTTACAATCACTCATGGTAACTGTAATTATTATTGGTTTAAATTATACAGACCAATGAAGTACATTATATGTGTATAAATTATACAGATCTATAAAGTACATTAGACATATGTGTTTACATTATATAGATAAATAAAGTACATTATACATATGTGTTTACATTATATAGATAAATAAAGTACATTATAGATATGTCTTTACATTATATAGATAAATAAAGTACATTATACATATGTGTTTACATGATATAGATAAATAAAGTACATCATACATATGTGTTTAAATTATACAGGTTTATAAAGTACATTTAAGATATGTGTTTAAATCACACAGATAAATAAAGTACATCACACATATGTGCTTAAATTATACAGATTTATAAAGTACATTATTCATACGTGTTTAAATTACACACACGATTAAAAGTCCATCTGAAAAATTAAATTCAGTCATGTAACTACTGTACAAGTCTGACAAATATCTTTATCGTTGTTGTTTATATATTCTACTAGTCGTTGCTTATATATTCTGCATGTTAATATAAACATGCAATAACTGCTGAATAAATGAGGACATATGTGAATACATAGAAACAAGTATCACTATCATTACTGTTGATACATTCCATTCATATAATCACGCCGTGCAAATGTTGAATAAATGAAGACACGAATCACACGTAGAAACGCGAGACATTTATGGAACTCGATTCGCATTCACAGCGCTTTCTCATTTCCCTCCATTCCCTAAATTACCGTGGCATTATCAAGGGATCCCGTAAAAGCTCGTTCCATAAGACTCGTGACGAGTCGCGCGTATTAACGAGCTGCGATAACTGGAAACACATCGCGATTCGATTCGAGATAAGCTGACGGCGTTATCGCTCTATCAAGCATGATGGATCTCATCGTTCCCGTCATCGTCCTCATTTTTATTCCTAATGGGCCGACTCCATTAAGGGAGATTCAATTTTTCAACGAAATCGGCAACTTCGAAAGCCATCCAATTCTTGCTCACCTTATCGCTAGTCGCGTTTCTGAGGCGCATTTGCGAAATCGCGTGCAAGCCTGAAACGTGTGACGAGAGGAAACGCTTTAGGCGATCTGCTCGCTCGTCGTCGCCGTCTTCCTTTCGACCGCGATTAAAAGTAGTCTTCGGTGACGATTAAGATAGGAGGATCCTTGAAATTCAACGGCGCTTTTAACCGCGCATTCGAACGCTGTTTCGCGAGCCGTGAAACCTTCTCGTCGTTCGAGCACCCGCGGTAATAATGATGAAGCGATTCGTTGCTTCTACGCCTTTTTAAGTCGCGCTTTCGGGAAACGAATCAATTAATGATCTCGTTTAATTTACCGGTATTGCGGTCGAATTAAATCCTCGTTTTATGACTGCGTTCGTAATTCTATTTTAATTGAATTGTTTCGATCGCTATCTCTTTAATGGGGGAATAATACTACTGGATGTTGAGGGATGGTTTGAGGATTTTGCGGTTTCTGGGGGTTTCATGGTGGAAATTTAGAAATTTTAGAGGATTGGTGGATTTTTATATTTGGGAATTTTTTATATTTGAAAATTTGGGGGTTTATGGAATTTTTAAATTGGGGATTTGGGAGCTTGGGATTTAGGAAATTTGGGATTTGGGATGTGTGGGATTTGAGATGCGTGGAATTTGAGATGCGTGGAATTTGGAAGATTTGGGATTTGGGATGCGTGGTGTTTGACATGTGTGGGATTTGAGATGCGTGGGGTTAGGAATGCATGGGATTTGGGATGCATGGAATTTGGAAGATTTGGGATTTGGGATGCGTGGAATTTGGGATGTGTGAGATTTGGGATGCGTGGGCCTAGAGATGTGTGGAATTTGTGGAGATTTGGAATATTGGATGCGTGGAATTTGGAAATTTTGGAATTTGGGATGTGTGGAACTTAGAAATTTTGGAATTTGATAAATTTGGAAATTTAGAAACTTGAGAATCCAGAAACTTAATAATTTAATAATTTAAAATTACCCCAGTCTCAATTTTACTCCCCCTAACTCCTAGATTCCCACAGACATTTGAGACAAAAGAAATTTCCCAGTGAATAATATCGAATCTTTTAACAGAGGCCTCGTCCAACATTTCGCGAATTCCCTTTATCACACCTAGCGGCATTCTCTCCAGGGAAGATTCGGTTAGATTTCTGCAAAGAGATAAATAAGTTTGCGAGCTGAATCTCACAGGGGAGAGCGATCTCGGTGCCAGATAAACTGAGGTAAACCAGTCACGTTTTTTTACAAAGCTTTTCTTTCCATTTCTTTTTTGTGTACCTTACTGTAAGTATTTGTATTGTCTTTGTATTGGCTATTTGTCTATTCTCTATCTATTCCCAGCTGGTTGGCACAGGATTGTTTGCAAAGCGGTTAATCTTCTTTCGTCTCGAAAATCCGGACTTGTAGTACTTTTACGATGTTAATACGTTAATTCCTGGTTATCTTTTAACTGAATCTTAATTATTTTCATGTTTGAAGTAACGTCGAGCAAAGGTTTTATCGCAGCTTCGATACAATCTGTAGGCGTACCTAATATCGTAATCAGGCCAAGGGTACAGTTAGCGTGTACCTGCATGACTCTAGAAACCTTCTAAAGCAATCTATAATTGCATTAGCATCGTGAAACTTCATTTGCTATACAACATTATTGCTATTAAATCGTCGCTATGATATAAAAATAAAATGAAAAGTAAACTATCAGACCTACATTTTTAAGTTTTCCGAGTTCTCACGAATTAATAGGTCTCCGCATTTATTTCCCTCAGGGAATTCGGCCGCAGCGTACGAGTAAAACCATTTGATAATTCCCCGACGTAGGTTATTGTAGAAAGTAGCCCACGATCGTTTTATGAGTACAGTAAGTCTCCGTGTTCTTCACAAACCATAACTTCATGACATTAAACGAGATCTCAGAAAGTTCTGAAACGAAGTTATCCAACGGAAGCAATCAAGCTCGCGGTAAAGAGGCTTACCAAAAAATGTAACTTACCTCGCTGTAACTTTCACAGATGAAACGGTACGTAACGAACGTCAGAGTTGATTCGATATTATAATACGAGGTAATAAAGTGACCAGTTATATGCTCTGTTCTGGAAATCTGTGCACGGAGTAGCCACTTCGTGAGTAAAGTTGAATAGACTCTTAGCCCGAGGGTTTCGAGTGATTTCGTACTCGGCCGGAAAGTTAAACGTTGTTTCTGCGATGCACACGTGCATCTGAAATACGGATATCAGTGGACCGGTTGAAACTTCCCTTTGAAATACATATCTCAATTCTACAATCTATTTCTGACGTTGTATTTGACAGTTATTCATCTTTTACTCTTGTATTTCCTTGCAGCGATTATAGCTCACTGTCACACACTGTATTGCTATATGCAATATATTCGTACACACCGTATATTGGTATCCGCCATATGTCGGTAACTGTATCGCACTCATATGTGTACTATAGGTGTATCGCTATATGTCATATATCACCGGGAGCCACATATCAGTTCGTGCTGTGTCGACACATCGGTTGTGCCGTATGTTCCTTAAATTCTTGTGTCATATGTCGCCACGCAGTATATTGGCATGTGTGACTTTGCTCTGTGTATCGACTCGCGCTATATTGCCACATACTATAGTCACACATTACGTTGATATACTAGTGTGTGCTATATCGTATGCATTTCTCGTTAGACATCGTATATTGTAACTACTATGCAATCACACATTATACTGATACATATTATACTACGTATGTTGTACCATATGCACTGCTCGTCATACACTGTATACTGACTCACACTATATTGCCACATGTCATATATCGACTCGAGCTGTATTGCCACGAACGTATATCAATACACGCGATATTTGTCATATTTCACCACATGTAATATCGTAATCTCTGCGCTGTATCTTCTCGCACTGCATTGTCATGTGTCATACATCAACTCGCGTTATATCGCCACGAAGTGCATTGTTACGTACCATACATCAAACTGTACTATATTCCCATACGACATTGCCATATTACATAGCGACATATTTATATTAATACATACGATAACTCTCCATATATTGCCACATATCGTTATAAAATACCATATATCTTACATTCGAAATGTGTGTGCTACGAGCTACGAATCAGTCTGTAGTTGAGCTTTTAACGCAATTGGAAGGTTCACTTCCCTTTTTATCCAAATAAAATTCCTGTTTCAAAATCTCCACGCCTTTTAGCATGCTCTCATCCCTCGATGCGGGCAATCTTGCGCTAGGAGTGCGGCTCTAAGAAAAACATTGTATTGCCGTAGAATTACCGTCCGTTAACCGAGCACTCGAGAGTTCTAGACACAAGCAAAGCTCTCGAGGTGCAAGTGGCGAACCCAGAAGTCTCTTCAGGCTCCATTCACCGGAGAACTGCGTTGCTTTCGTTGGTTCAAAGCTCGCTGAACTCGCCGAACCTTTTACATCCCGTTGTCGTATCGGCTCGGCCAGGATTCTTACCATCGACGCCGTGTCATTTTCGAGAAACACTCAGACGGCTTGCCAAGACATTTCGCAAACGCGCTTACGACTTTGCCAGCAATCGGAAAATGAACGAAACAACAGTGTAAACTGTTTGTCGTTCGACAGACAAAATTATTGTATCGAAAATATTCTCAAGTTACTTGACACATTTCTTCTCGTTTCTCTGTCATGAACTTGCCAAATTAATTACTTCATATTCATAATTTTTTTAACGTTCAACTTTTTAAAGATTTCACAATTTTATAAATTTTTGGATTATCAAAATTAGAGACTTCTTTTCATGTAAAAGCCAAAAAATTGTGGACCAAATTTTCAGCGGAGATTAGTATGAGAACCGCTCCCCAGAAGGAATTCCGTTTATGTGCCTCTATCCACAGTTATTCCGCCCCTGCAATCCTATTCGCTGTATAGCGAGACTCCAGTCTAAATATACAAACTAAACGTAACAATTTAGAAGGGATACCCTTCGATAAAATCAAAGTGTATTACTGTTGATTTCTAACCATTTATTTCTCCCGATTTCGACGCGCAGTTGTAAATGCACCGTAATTGCTCCCGACAGACATGGATTGGGAAACACGTCACGGTTTAGAGGTCTACCTCCGCTATTTGTCGTAGTTTTGAAAGTTCTGCTCCACCGATCGATTGCAGTTTGCGTTTAGCATTCACCGTGAAAACATTTACCGTCACAGTTGACTCGATGCTACTCTAAGCAGGATTTCAATCCTCTGTTCTTTGCTACTGATTGTTGATTCAAATTTTACAGTACATAGTTACATGGATAATGCATAATGCATAGATCATGATAATGCGCAATCTATTAACATTCAATCTGAGTAGCCGTTCAGTATGCCAGTATATAGCCACTTTGTAATCAAAGCCCATTGATAATTATGTAGATTGTGTTTGAACGTACGGCGCTTTTAATTGCTGTAACAACGTGTATGAGTACTCTTGTGCAAGCTAATCATCCTCTTGTCGCCAAATTGATAGTTGCGACGAAGAAACTTCGCATATTTGTCAGTTATCATTTTTCAACTGTTTATTAAAATTTTCACCAATACGAAAATAATTTCGTGTCAATTCGTTTCGGTTTATTTATTTCACCGTGTTGATTCTGCAATCTTTTATTTACATTGTTGCACACGCAGCGCTTTGGGATGTAAATTTTCGCGTGCTTTGAGCGATAATGAATTCATGTTGGAAAAAGTTTCATATTTAATGCGTTTACTAATTCAGTAAAAATGTTTTCGTATTTAATGCATCGAATAATAAAGTACTTCGATGAGAAGAATGTTGAACGTTCTCGGACATTGCAATGTAAAAAGAAGTTAAATAGAAATTTCGCACGGATATCTATTTCCGATATTTCGAAATTTATGCAATACTTCGCAGTCCCTGAAAATTGAAAACTATAAAATCCAAGATAAACATTTCGCCCGTGCGCGCGTTTATTCTCCGTAGAAAAAAGAAAGGGATATTTCGTCGGATATCGGGAGCACCTGCCTTTAAAAATATTTTCCATGGAAATCCAAAAGTAGTCAACAGCGTGGAACACCAGATTCAAAAACAACACAGGACGGGGTCGAAATAAAATATCCCTTGTGCGTTGTCGGACACGTACCATTTCCATGGGAACATGTTACACGCGAATCATCTATGGAGCGAATAATTGAACGGATCAAACGTGGTTCAGAAGTTTGCCTGTGCGAGTAGCCTTCGGTCTTGTAAAGCAAAGGATGTTCGCGATCGAGTTCGACGTCGAAAGCTCTGGGGTATCGGGCATATTTCATCTTTCGTGGTATAAGAGATGCACGTGAGGAGAAAGTTCAAAGAGGCAAAAGGAGCACACGAAAGTTACGATGGCCAAAGGAATATTCGGCCGTCATAACGTTATAGCCAAAATAAATTATGCAGAAAAAGAAAAGAATAGACCGTTCTTTACCTATTTGTTTCGCCAACCCTCGACGGATGCCTAGAAAATTTTTTCAATATACAATTTACGAATTTCACGATTTTTATGTCCAGTGGGACTTTTAAGATTTTTGGAATTTTTTAGGGTTTTAAGATTTTAGGGGTGTTTAGAATTTTTAGGGTTTTTAGGATTTTTAGGAATTCTGGGATTTTTAGAATTTCTAGGATTTTTAAGATTTCTAGGATTTTTAAGATTTCTAGGATTTCTAGGATTTCTAGGATTTCTAGGATTTCTAGGATTTCTAAGATTTGTAGGATTTGTAGCATTTTTAAGATTTCTAGGACTTTTAGGATTTTTAGGATTTTTAGGATTTTTAGGATTTTTAGGATGTTTATAATCTATATCATCTTGGAGATTTTTAGAATTTTTAGAATCTTTATAATTTTTTGAGTTTTGTAGAATTTATAGGATTAATAGGATTTGTAGGTTTCATAAGAGTTTTTAGGATTTTGGGGGTTTTAAAGATTCTTAGGATATTTAGGATCTTTATGATCTTTATGATCTTGGAGATTTTTAGAATTATTAAAATTTATATGATCTTGGGAATTTGTGGAATGTCTAGAATTTTTAGAATTGATAGAATTTGTACAATTTGTAGAATTTATAGAATTTGTACAATTTATAAAATTTATAGAATTTGTACAATTTGTAGAATTTATAGAATTTGTACAATTTATACAATTTATAAAATTTATAAAATTTGTACAATTTGTAGAATTTATAGAATCTGCACAATTTATAAAATTGTTAGAATTTGTAGAATCTATAAAATGTTTGAAATTTTCTGAAATTTTAGTAGATGTAGAACGTGTAAAATTTCTGAGAAATAAACCCTTTTGTTCTTACACCCCAATTCCCGGCCATATACCGAGAATCCGCAGTCTATCCGAAATTTATTCCGAATTAAATCAGAATTTGAGGGGCAAGAATCTGCGGAGGTAGATGTTCATCTGCTTTCGAGTACCGGATGTATGGTCGAAATGTGATCGTTTTTTGCAAAGGTAATCGTATATGTAGGAATTCGTGAAAAATAGGGACTGTCGACTCCGGAAATCGAACGCAGAATCTTTGCATTCGTAGCAATGGCACCATCAGTCCTCTGACATACTTCCACGATTCCTTTTATCTAAACATGAAATCTTCACACTATTACAAACCTTCATTCTTTAAAACAAAGATCAACCATTCTCATCTTCTAAAATCATCACTTTATAGGTTCAATAAACACCATCATAAAACTGATAAAAAAGTGGCTTCCATCTAACTACAAATATTGTTAGTATTCATTAAGAGATATCCCCACTTTGTTTTGACGAGTGCAATGAACACGAGTACAATATAAACAAGTACCGATGTTTTTATACTCTTGTACGCCTTTTCCATATTTGTTCATGCAACTTTATTTCACAATTTTTCCACATGATTTTAATTGCCGTCGTTGTTCCAATTAAATTGTCCAAACATTTGCTATGTGTGTATGCAGCAATTATTGCGCGTGACGAGACAATTGTTGATATTTTTGTATTCGTCACCCTTCGCTCTTCAATTACACATCAAATTGTCGAGTTTTATCTCTTAATTGTGCGCCTACAAAGATCGTGTAATCGATTGTTCCTCCTCTTTTATTTATTTCTTGCACTAGAGTTTCATCTTTTAATTGTGTAAGATCGTAATCGACGTGTCACAACTAACACACGCCCTTCTAAATTTATTTATTTTTTGCACTCGTTCATTTGTAGAAATGATTGGTATCGTGCTGGGTGAAAGAATCTTTTTCTGGTACTTCCTGCACGTTCCGGAACGTGTTATTCCTCGAATCTATCCTCTGGCTACCTTTTCTTCGTACCAGTATTTTCCGTGGATGATTTCAGAAAACGTATACTTTCTTTTCGTAGTAAAGAGAGGAAAGAGAGAAGCGTAGTACTGCTACTTTAATTAAATGTTGACACGTATTTCTTTTTTACGTTCCTTGTACTGTTGGTCGCGTACAGGAACAATATGGTTATTCTATTTTTTTCGATGGTGAAATTTTTTCACCAATTTAATCGTGTCGAATAATTACGGAACAGGAGAATAAACGGAATTAATGACGTCAGTGTTTGCTAATTATGCTCACATTTGGAAAATTAAAGCTTGATTAAAATTTGTTGAAGCAGTCAACACATTATGTTCAGTTAATTAGGGAACGAGTCAATTCATTTTCACAGAAGAATTTATTCACCTAATTGCAACGTTCGTTCGAAAAATTATCAATACAGAATTTTTGCTATCAAGTGCAATTTTTTTTCAAACAAAAAAATTTCATACTCAATTGCGAACTTTTCACAAAAATTCATTCACTTAAATTCTATCAAAGTTACTTTATTTTAGAGAAGGTAAAGTCACCATATTTCAACCTACTTTTTCAGAAAAATTAATTTTGCTGAACCTTCCACCAGTCATTTTCACTTGACCGTCCGAATAACTAATTTCGCTATAAATCAAGCAACCGAAGCGTTCCCGAAGATTGTTATTCGGTTTGTGTAACGTAATTTACGAAAACAACGGGCGAAACTGGGTCAGAAATGCTCGAGAAGGAATAAAGACTGAAAATTGATGTGGGTGTACACCTGAAGAAAGATACAGGGACGTGGGAGTACTATGAGCAGTCCCCTGCGAGTCCTCGTTTCTACTTCCTTCCTGCAGCTTCATTTCCTTCGTATAAATATTCACAACAAGGATACCGTGTGCATATGCACGCGTCTTCGTGAACACTTCATTGCTCCTTATATGCAATTCGTCGTTAAAAAGTTCCTCCATGTTCAGAAAATTTAATAACGTATCATGCATCATGCATTCAATCTTCGGTGGATATTAAAACGGTGAAAACACCTTCGAGTTAAAATGGTGGAAATGAGATCTGCGTGCAATGTAAGTTATGATTAAATTGATAATGCGCTCAGAACCTCCAGAGGGACATTATATCAAGACATCATATTTAGTTTCTCTGTTACATGTTCCTCGGTTAAGTTAGGATATAAAGGTATCACTGTAATTATATTTTGCAGTTTAACCTAATCTGATACTTCATATACTTCATATAGGTTTAACTAATGCAGACTAAATTAATTTTAAATAAATTTATGCACGGTATTATTTAAAATTTTTACATCTCTATTTCTCTATCGTCCAAACGAATTTCGATCGTAAAACAAAGAAATCAGCAGCGCAATCAAATTCGATTTTCCACATTTCTACACGGTCCAATTCTTGAAAACGATTGTTCTTTTCGATTAATTCGCGGATTAAGATCCGATGCGCACATTTTTCCGACGCGATCATACGGCGTCCGTTTATCGGCGAGAAAACAAAGAAACATGTTTGATCGCGGTGAAAAAAAGCCGCTCGTGTGCATCGGGTCTAATTCATAGCATCTGCGGGGGACACAGGATTGTTTTTTCTTCCGATCGTACACGCTCGGAATGGGTTTCCATGTATCACGGTAACGGTCTATCGCAATGCAACACTGCGTGCAGTTAAACCACTATCATTGATCCAACGGAAACGGTACAGGCAGCTTCAAACGGAACCCTGGAAGTCGTCGCGTTAGAATTTAGGTTACGAACCCGTGATTCGTTCCCCTTTTACCATCTCCGTTCCATTGACTATCCGCGACTTGGCTACCAACCAATTCCGGCCTTTTCGTGACATACTACTAGCCTACATTTTCTTTCGCTCGATGTGGTGCATCGAACTTGCACGCGACAACGTGTCTGACTTCTTTTTTAACCCTGCATTTGTACGGTGTCATTAATCGTTTTTAAATACATTTGAACATTCAGTAATTTATACATTTTTGGGGTGGTTTAACAAAATGTGTGGCGAAGTTTCATTTCGAGGCGTGTTTTCAGTGAATGAAGCCTGGAATAGATTAAGGTAATTACTATTTTTAGCTTCCTTATCTGACGACGTTTGGAATTTTTGAAACGTGTCATAAAGTAATAAAATGTTATATATAGCTTGTTAGCGGTAGGAAATTGTAATATGTGTTTTGTTACACGTCAGAGAATTGTTACGTGTATTTTGTTGTATGTTACAGAATGATTACGTGTATTTTATTGTACATTGAAGAATGAGTCATGTAATTTATTGTACATTGAAGAATGAATCATGTAATTTATTATATATTACAGAATGATAACATGTAGTTAATTGTACATTAAACAATGATAGCATGTAATTCATCACACATTAAAAAATGATAACATGTAATTTATTATACATAACATGTATTTTATTAGACATCAGAATGATAATGAACGTGATTATGTTATATAATATTATAATATAATGTTTCAATTTTGTATAAAAAACAGCACCATTGTCTGTCAATTTGAAGTAGCTAAAAAGGTATCATTGATCATCAGCAACTCTAGTATAAACGAGTTAAAAGATTCTTCTAATATTTTAATTGTATTGATCTTTTGATACATGTGGATAAAAAATACAGTGAACATATATGGCTCATTGTATATCCATTTCAATAATTAAATCGAACCGAATTTCTTATTAGAAAATTCGTTCTTTTCAGTAAGAAAAAAAGTCTATTTTTAAAAGCCTCTACTTGTATAAAGAACTTAGTCATCAGTGTCTTCGTGTACACATCTCTTATCGATTGTTATCTTCGTCAGATTGAAAAATAAATATCACCTTTAAGATTCATCAAAGTTTTCGATTAAAAATGTACTATGAATATATCCTCTTTTATAGACTTTTCTGTTTCCACGTGAGTTTTATGAAAATACGAAGTTTGAATAGAGAGAAACGTAGGCACAAAGAAAAATCACGCGTGCACGCAAGGTGCAATAACGGAATGCCTGGAAGTTTCAGCCGATAAAGTAGTTCCGAAAACAATTTTGCAATGCAATAACCCTTCGCGCCACTGCAATCACCGAAGTTTCCCTCGAAGCCTTACCCGTTCCGAGAATCTTAAAATTCAACGAACCCCGAGCATACGATCGTCTTTCCACTTACAAACAGGGATTTCGTTCGTTCTCGATTTTCTTTTCCCGAACCGGTAACCGTGGAGCGGTTCGGCCGAGAAGTTTGATCGGCCGTAAAAATCAAAAGATCGCTGGTACAATGCTCGAGGTACTCTTCGGAATCGCCTCAATTCCAGCCGCTTACACGGCGCAGACAAGCTGCGAACCTTCTCTCATTTCTACGGGAGAATGGTCGCGTTATCCTGTCGGGTTGAACGCCGGCAAAATGACGAGAGGAATATTGAGCTGGTCCGCAGGAAATCGAATCGCGAATCGTGGTAATTTTTTATCGACGAACGTTGAGTTTAACCGCTTTCTTTTCTCACGGTCCGCCGATATAAAGCAGTCATCTTACGGAGGGGTAGTCACAGAAAGTGGAAGATTTTCCTAATAAAATTTTATGGCCCGCAAGAAAAGTGGATGGCATTCGTGCTGATTCGCGCGAATTGGATAAGTATTTAGTGTATTGGAGAAACTCGATTTCGAACGATAAGAGTTTATTACGTGTATGTGGCAAAGATGTGACTCTTATCTGTGCTGTAAAACGTACGTGTTTGAGTATGATATTGTACATTTAATTTTGTTAATTTTATTTATGAAATAAATCACCAAATTCAAAACCCCAAATTTCAAATCCCTTAACTCAAAATTCAGCTCCACCAAAAAAGTAAAGACATATTTTTTGAAAGAATAAGACGATATATTTTTTGTTGGAATAAAATGGGGAATTTGTCAGTGTTCCTCAGACCGTCCTTTCGAACAGGTGAGTCTAGTGTGTGTTAGT
Organism: Megachile leachella; assembly: GCA_963576845.1. Taxonomy (NCBI): domain Eukaryota; kingdom Metazoa; phylum Arthropoda; class Insecta; order Hymenoptera; family Megachilidae; genus Megachile; species Megachile leachella. Next base: position 8,364,507 of record OY756248.1, on the reverse strand, counting down.
TTTACCATAAACGCCATGCGGTTTCCTACGACTCGAAGAAAGTCGACGGCATACAATGGGTGCCTTCGAGCGCGTAATTTCCGCGGCTTTGTCAAGGTAGACGTTCGTATCACGATGACGATAAACTATCTCGTTCATTCTCGAGAAAGTGTTAAGAAGACAGTCAGATATCTTTGCGTCTAGTCGGTTTCAACCTAGAAATGCATCGATTTTTATACGGCTCTATTATAAAAGACTTTGCAGATCTTTTGTAAGCTTGGTATTTTTTTTATGATCTCGTGCACGTAGAGAAAAAAGGTTGAATTAAAAATTGTAATTCGATGCTTTGAAATTATGAGACAGATGTCCATTTTCTCACGTATTTTTCTGCGAAATGATGCTCGCAAAAAATGATGGTTAATTCGATTTGCTTCCAGTAATAGAACTCTTATCGAATTTTGTCATAAAGCACAACCCGTTCTACACGTATATTATTCATTGTCAGAGAATTAGCGAGCCGAGAAGTGTAATCGTTGTTCGAATAGCAGCTTAATCGTTATCCTAGCTAGAACTCTGTGCATTCGTTTCAGAACTTCTAATCGCTTTAAAGCTGTCTGCAACTAAACCGAGTCAATTACTCTGTCAACCCTCCACGCTAGATCGCTCTTATGGCTATTATAGCGTAAAATTCGATAACGCCGAACGAATTATCCGCTCCTAGATACATAATTTATTCGACGGAACGATGTTACTGAATTTTACGAATTTTTATTTCACCGCATGCTCTCGACGGTGAATTTACTCGGCGGAAATGCGCCTCGTCGCTAACCGTCTCTCGGAGCGTCATTTCGTAAATGAACTTTCAGAAATCGATCGTTGCACAATTACCGTCCGCTCGTTTCGAATTGATGGATAACGAAAGCTTTCTCGCACCCGAAAACAGAATCGCACGATCATTCGTTACGTTCGTTTAGACCCGCGGTTTAATTTACTTCGACAGCAGTCTTGGAACTGGCTGCTGCATACAAGCACGCACTCCGCTGACGACAGACATTATTGCCGTTTCGTTCCTGTCGAGCGTAAATAGATTTACTGTACTTTATCGTCGCTTCGGGACATTAAATATTCCGGAGATACTAATCAAATATTTACGAAATCAACGATATTAAAAATCTTCGTGAAAGATTAATAGCTGTAACAATAAGGTGGAACATTCATATCTAGGGATTAGGAAATCTACTGCATTTTTTGATTTAGGAATTTTTTGGTCTTGTCATTTCGGTATTCTAGGAATTCTAGGGATTCTAGGATATTTCAGGATTAGGAATATTGGAATTTTTTAATCTCAGGATGTAAAGCTAGTAGAATCTTGAGATTTGGTAATTCGGATATACATATAGCAATCTATATGTTCAAAGATTTTGGAAATTTTGTAATATTCCTATATAAAAATTTAGCAATTTACGAAAGTTTGAAAGTTTCTGGTCGTTCAAGGTTGAAGATTAAATATTTATCATCTATCCTCCACCTAAAGCTCCTTTCCTTACATCGCTATTTTGCTGAAGAAAGTTTAGTAATTCCCCGCGTCTTCTCACGTCACAATTTTCCCTGCAGGAAATCTAGGATCCCGTTATGTAGGAAATCAAAGTTAAATGGAAAGAATAAAACGATCCCTTTACGTCAGAAAAAAAGCAGCGGTACGCAAAGGATCTGAAATGGAATCTACAAGAAAATCTTACGAAGCGAATGCATTGTTAAGATTTAGCGAATCGTCGGACGAACGAGTCGTTCAATGTCGAACGTTCCAATAACCCTCGTGAATATTCCGCTTTATTTCCGACCGGCAATCGTCCCTTTACGACGTGTTTTTTACTGTCCGCTAAGCTGTAACGATCGTTTCGACAAAGGGATGAAAAATCGTAAGGGAATCCGGTGCCATTCGATAGCTGGAAGAAAAAGTGTCATGAATGTTTCATGAGCCCGAACAGACTGCATTAATAACTCGATGCATCTTTCCGTTCCCGATAAATGGACACGGTATTAATTACGATAATTCCTGTGATCTTTCTTTCTATAAAGTTGGATTTACTGCAAATCGGCTTATCGAATCGCCAGATACAATAATTCAACGATATCGGTGAACTTCTGAGGACACAGTTCATTGTGAACGTTATTCTCTAAAGTATATCATTGGTTTTTACGGTTCTTCGAGGCCCTTGGAATGGTATCTCGGTTAATTTCAAATGATAATTACCTGTATACAGGGTGTCTCACAACTCGTGTAGCTCCTGGAAAGGGGTGGTAGAGGACGCAATTCTTAGCAAGATTTCCCTTTGCAAAAATCGGGTTTGAAGCTTCGTTTTTGAGTTATTAAAGAAAAACACGGACCAATCAGAGCGCGAGGATTCGGCGCCAATCGCGGCGCGCAGTCGCGCGAGCGACGCCTTCGAGCATAATAGCCGACTGGGCGTAACCCTCACGCTTTCATTGGTCCGCGGTTTTGCTTAATAATTCAAAAACGAAGATTTATATCCCACTTTCGCAAAGGAAAATCTTATTCAGAATTACGTCCTTTACCACCCCTTTTCAGGAGTTACACGAGTTGTGAGACACCCTGTAGGAAGTGAAAATCTGGTTTGTTATGGCGGTAACAATACGGTGATTAATTTGATAGATTTTGTGAGGGTAAAAACACGTAATATTGACAGGAGGTTCTTTTGAAATTATGTTTCCATACTTTCTATGATACTGTTACTTTGTTTTCATGTGAATATTCAAGCACAGTAATATTAATTACAAGCAAATGTAACAGTGATATGTTACGATCAATTTTTTACAAAATATCTGTCGCATTTTTGATGGCTCATATATTTGAAATCTCATTATTATAAGTGATGTTTATTATACATTTATATCTGGTGATTAATATTCGAGATTAAATTATATTTAGTTGTTTCAAAATGCAACGTGATTAGATCATTCAATACTCTTCATTAATTTCTATCAAGGATAATATTTTTTCAGTAATTTCAATATTTCGTGAATTTCGCCCAGATTTGTTGTGTTCATTAGAACGATGTGTCACTGTTAATAATGTATGCTCTGGAGCATTTGTTTATTTGATAAACATTATTGGAGATATGTGCAGTATATTGTTCTGTGGTGCCATCGAATTATGTCAACCATGTTTGTACAATATTTATGTGGTCATGTGTTCACTGTGAATGCACTGCTAGGGACATTTATTTGTACAAATATGATCTTAAATTTTAGTAGAAAATATGTCTTTCAGTATAAAATTCTTCATTCATATTAATTTTTACTGTTGAAGAGTAAAAAGGTATCATTTACTGCCACAGTAGATAGTGACGTTGGTGGTCAGACACACTTTAACATAAATTAACTTGTGAACGACGCATGAGTATAAAATCCTTCACATTAATTCTCATAATCGAAAAATAAAAATGAAAATGCCATTTTGATCAGCTTGATTGTCACAGTAGAAAGTGACGTTGGTGGTCAGACACACTTCAACACAAATTATCTCGTAAACCATGCAAGATATCAAAAAATGTTTCAAACAAAAATTATACTACTTCTTTAGACCTACAAGTCCAAGTAAAAAGTTTCTATAAAAAATAATTATTCTAGGAAAATTAAGTTACACTTCCATTTTTTTTTAAATTCTAATTTTCTTTTGTTACAAACAAAAATTCAACAATAATTCTTCTATATACAATTTCTATATTAGATATATATTTTCTATATTATAAAAGAATTTCACTATTATGGCTACATAGGAAAAATTATCTTACAACTACACATTCTCGACCTCGAACTTGATTATATAAAGTGCTATCTAAAAGTCAGTATAAGTAAATGCTACTACAACGTATAACTTAAACATAAATAACTTTTGATTTCGACAATCATTGTATTCGCTTTCGACAACCTTGTCTTTCAACAATCAAAGATCTAAGCTTTCCCTAAAACTCGCGATCCGATACGGTGACGTCCGCGCGTAGTCAGTTAGAAAAGAAAAATGAATCGTAAATTGTTATTGATGTCCGACCGTTTATAACGTCATCAACGAAGAGCCACCGTGCAGTGACCCGAGCGAGATAAGCTGGCGTCGAATTTTCAACGGTGTCGTCATGGGAGCGTGGCAAGTTTAACGCCGTTGGCGTGGTTCAAGCATCGTCTTGTAAAATATGAAACTGGCCGAGTTCCATCGTCGACGTTACGACGGCGTGCGTCCGCTCCGAAGAGAAATAGCTACATCGTTTCTCGGTTAAGGGAAAATCGCCCAGCGAAAGAACACCAGGCATCGAGACCTTCCTTCTATTATCTCGACCTTTCATACGAAACTCTTCGAGATCTTTCGAACGAAATATCCATCAAACTTGGACCATCTTCCAAGAAGCAACTTTCGTTCGAGTAGAATTTTCTTTTCATTCTTCTTTTCTTTGCTTTCTTGATGTTAAACGGGTGCAGAAATATTGCAATAGGGATCTGGTGCTTGAGGAGTATAGGAATACAGGGACATATGGATATAGGAACATAGAGTCACATTTTTAAATTGTGAGATGTCATAATTTGCTAATTCTGTCCCAATTGTAGAATTTGTGATTTTCTAAATTTTTGGTAGCACAATTTTTCAGATCTTCATACAATTTTTTAACCGAATTTCCCAAATTACCCTATTCGTAAATTTTGCAACAACCAACCATAAAAATGTCTAAATCTAAAAATTTGAAAATTTTGGGCCGATACAAATATTAGGAATATGTTCACACTCTACAACATCCACGACACATGAAAAAAATACTGAACTACACATGAACGCAATCAGAGCGTACAAATCATGTATCTTTAATCTAAATGAACAGCGCGTAACAAATCATCGTATTCCGAAAACGGTAAAAATATCTAGGATTACCGCTGAACGTTACGATCGTAAACCATGCGTTTGAAAGGACCCCATCGCTGCGAGCGACGTGCATTTATTTCTTATCTGTCAGTCGAGTCTGAATCTCTTGCAGCGTTAATCCCTTAGTCTCCGGTACAAACACCAGCGTGAACGGTACCGCCGTAATTAAGCATAAAGCGTAAAATAAAAATACGTACCGTTCAGTCATGACGTTGAGCAGAGGCAGATAAGTAATCGCGGAAACGAAGCCGAAGACGCCGCTTGTGCAATTACTGAAGCACGTGGCGTAACATTTCAAGTGTGGCGGGAAAATCTCGCTGAGGATCGTGGTGGGTACAGGAAGTAGTCCTATGAACGCGCTTATATAAAAGAAAATCATGGCAAATATGGGGATGGCTTCCACGGAGCTGGGTTCAAAACCATGGTGCAACAAATGGAACTCCAACGACAGCAAACACATCGCTAACGTAACACCGACGCACGATATGATCAGCAGAGATCTCCTCCCGAATCGGTCCATCAAGAACGAGGACAAAAGTGTTCCAACGATACCGAAGGACATTACGATCGTCACCACGTGCGCTGGACTTATGACGCTGACGCGCGCCGACGCTAAGATGGTCTCCATGTACAGTAGTATGTTGTTGACGCCGCTTAATTGACTGTAGACGAACAGCATCATTATCAGGAAGATCGATTTCCTGAAGTTGATGCTCTTCAACTCGTTTAGGTTGTCGGTCAACGACCGTTCACCGAAGTTCACGAACTTCTGCAAGCCTGCGAGCTCTGAATCCACGTCGCAGTCGCGATGATACCAGCGTATCGCCGCCTTCGCTTTCTCGTTCTCGCGTTGTTTCACCAAATAATGCGGAGAGTTCGGTAGCCAGAAGAAGAGGAACATCACGATCAGACAGGGACCCAGAGCGATTATGGCGGAGGTTTTCATGGACAGATACGTCCCCATGATGCTTATGAGCAGGTTCCCGAAAGGTAGACCGGTCATACCGAGGGCAACCAACCCTCCGCGGATTTTGGAGTCCGCTATTTCGGCTAGGTAGAGGGAAAAGCAGGTGTAGATCATTCCTAAGCTGACACCACCGGAAATTCTGGCAGCGTATAGCCACTCCACGCTGTCGGCCAGGATCATGAACAGCCAACAGAACGCCATGGGTACGCTGCTGATCAGAACCGTTGTTTTGCTGCCGAAGTAGTTGATGCAGATTGACGAGATCAATCCTCCGCAGAGTCTTCCTATGTTCATCAACGACACCACCAGAGATACCTCGGTCGTCGTGATCGGGAGCTCAGATTCGGGGGAAGTTAACTGACTGATGTACGGAGAGGACCAGGCTCCTATTATCCCCACTTGGGTTACTAGGAGACAAACTGTGAACAGATTGGAAATCGATGGATTATTGGGGAATTACTAGGCTGGAAAGAAATAAAACGATGCTCTTATTTCTTGTCTCGATTAGTTGTTTCTGCCTTTCGGGTATGGGGGTAACTGCAGACGGAGATACGAGCGGAAGTTTGGGAACATTAGGTCTGGGTGATTTACGGGGTTTCTGAGGTGAAGTAGTGTTGGGGTTTGAGGATTCTGACGATTGGCGTATGTTGGTATTGACAATATTTCGGAATTTTTACCTCATCAAATTTTTAAATCCATGAGTTGTCAAATATTAAATTTCCAAGAGTCCTATATAATTTTCGCCAAATCTATAAATTCATAATTTATTCAATTTCTGCACTTCTAAATGGAGTCAAGTGGTCATGCGAAGTCAAACCTTAACTCCACAAATTCACAAATTCTTGCATCCGGAAATTTTCAAATTTTCCAATCCCCAAACTTTAAATACCCAAATTTCTTATCAATAGTGTGCTATGACAGAGCACAATGACATGTATTGCGAAGGATATCAAATATATTTCACAAAATCTCAAATTAGACCAGACGTAGCGATAGATGCTTATCTATTAGACTACGCTGAAGTTCAAGAACTTTCAACATGTCTCAACACGCGCGAAATTATCATGTAAAATAACAGAGGTTAGCAGAGCGTTTATCTCATGTTTATTTAAGTGTCAAGATCACGAATCAGTTGAATGTATCGTACGATTGGTGTAGTTTCTTCGTATCTTTCCTAAATACATAATAGAATTTACTTTACTGTTTTTTTGTCATTTTTATTACGAGCAAAATGTCTTTAGCATTTAAAGAGTCAGCAGTGATTTTGAAAATAAGATCTATCTGAAAGCACAAGTGATGAAATTGAAAAAATTTAGAATTTAGTTTTGTATAAAGTAATGGGGGTGTGTGGACTTCTAGGGATATTAGGATTAAGGAATATTGGGATGTTGGATCTAGGGATATTTGGGGAATTAGGGAGATTGGGATCTAGGGATATTTGGGAAATTAGGGATATTTGGGGAATTAGAGATATTGGGATTTAAGGATATTTGGGGAATTAGGGATATTGGGATCTAGGGAGATTGGAACTTAGGGAGATTGAAACCTAGGGAGATTAGAATCTAGGGAGATTTGGATCTAGAGAGATTGGGACCTAGGGAGATTGGAAGCTAGGGAGATTGGAAGCTAGGGAGATTGGAAGCTAGGGAGATTGGAAGCTAGGGAGATTGGAAGCTAGGGAGATTGGAACCTAGGGAGATTGGAATCTAGGGAGATTTGGATGTAGAGAGATTGGGACCTAAGGAGATTGGAAGCTAGGGGTATTGGAACCTAGGGAGATTGGAACCTAGAGAGATTGGAATCTAGGGAGATTGGGACCTAGGGAGATTGGAACGTAGGGAGATTTGGATCTAGGGAGATTTGGACCTAGGGAGATTGGGATCTAGGGAGATAAGAATTTAGGAATATTGGGATTCAGAGATTTCGGGATCTAGGAATATCGGTGTCTAGGGACATCGGTATGTGGTGATATCGGGGTTTAAGGATATCAGAATTTAGGGATATTGGGATTTAAAGATATCGAAATCTAGAAATATCGGTGGTTGGGATATCGGTGCGTAGGAATATTAGTACGTAAGAATATTCGTATGTATTGATATCAGTATTTAGAGGTATATACATGTATCATTATTCATAAGTAGATATATCAAGTCCTAGTATGTATAAAAATATCAATACATAGCGATATCAAGACATAAAGATCCCGGTATCCAATGATTTTTGAGTCTACGAATATTCAGTCTGAGTCTAGGAATCAGGTATGGTAAAATAGTTAAACTGAAATACGTACTTGTAAGTATGAAATTATATAATTTAAACGTTCAACAGCTTATAAGACTACAAATGTGCTAATGTATCTATGGAACCTTGTGGTAATGGTATTCACACATCGCTTCAGTAGTTCGAATATCACTCACAGTTGCAAAAAGTTCGTGATTACAGTGGCACCACAGGGATTACACTCGACGATACAGCATCGTAATATTAAATAAGTAAAATTATTAATTACCTTCGATACCTGTGATCCATTGCGGCCACGTTACCGTCGGTGTTAATTTTTCACCTCTTTCCGTAACCATGTTGTCCCCACTGGAGACGCGGAACGACTGATAATGTTACGCGCATGAAAATGAAGCGGTTTTCAAAATCTCGTAACGTAGTATAAAATTTGTTTCGAACAGATAAGATATTATTCGAGTATGTACACATGCATGTCATCGTTTCGTTAACAGTCGTCTCATTTCTATGGAGCTGTTCTCAAACTGTCTCCGCGTGTTCGTACTTTTGTGGAGCGAGCAATTATTTGCAGGCGACATATTTTATTAATAATGCTATCAGTTATATTTTGCAATCGTTAATTTTATTTGCATCGTGGTCGTGAAAGTCTCGCGAAGGACGCTCTCGGAGAGAAGCAGTATTTTGCGGTGGAAAACGACAGTTTCGAAACTGAATTATCCCTCCCTTGAAATCTACAAATTGCCACCGGAAACTTCCGCGTTATTGGTATGCTCGTGATCATTTCAAAAAGGCGGAGATTGTTATAAAATTAGAGAGAGATATTGAAGGTTTGTCATAGCAGCACTTGTTCATTTTTACCCTGGTTTGCGCATTGAGTCCCAGGTTGGCGTATCTCACCCTCCATTAGTCTGCAAAGGGAATTTTGAAAAGTTCCGAATCATCGAATGACACGGAATTTATCTCTCCTTTATAGACTAGAGTTTAGACGAACGGCGGAGGAAGCGTTTTATGAACAATGAAAGTGTCTGCCTGTTTTATTAGCTCTGACGTCATGTTTATAGTACGTGTAATTCAACGGTAAATTTAATTAACAATGTTACTGTGACATTTCTTTTCGAAGTGGTATTAGAAAGGATATAAATTTGGTAGTTGTTTGAGACAATTATTTATCAGTTAATTTCAACATTCTGTGTTCTGAAAATATTTTGTATTTTGTCATTGTCTAATTCGTTTTAGACTTTGCAAATTTCATTTACTTCATTAGAATAATTATCACCAGTAATTAACACTATCTGACAGCTATCTAACACTTTGGAACAAAACTGTCTCAATTATTTTAAAAGGCAGTTAGCTTTATTTTATCTGTCATTCTTGTTTTTTTCCTATTTTCTGTACGAAAGTTTTAGATAAGAAAATTTGTGGTTTTCACCTGTATGATTTATAGAATTCCCGCTTTTTTTCTACATGTTAGTTGTTAGTCTCTTTTGACACGATAAGATAAGATACGTTTAATTCCTTGTAGTTTCATTCACGGTCAAATAAATCAACTAAATATTCATAACTCACCATGTTTCCGCGATTACACAACAGTTTATTGCTTATTTTAAACGATACAAATATAAATTATTGCTAAGTGACACGGTTGTAACAAAAACGCTGTTTCATTGAGATCGTTGATCTTCTATCGTTCTTTATTACTTTCAAACAATTGGCAGTTTTATCCGTATTCTGTTTGCACACTGTTCTCCGATCGATTACGTCCGTCCAACATTTCCTGTATTTCCTGTAAATATCGTATTTTATGTAACATTAGGTTTACAACAAGTTAAATTAAAACCAACTTAAATGGTAATTATATTTTACCGAACTGATCAAACTGTCAAACATCTTGAGACCCCGAGATACTTATTAAAAAATGCTAAAATTGAACCTTTGTATACGGAGATAATTTTATTGTTTGCAAATAGCAACTTTAAAATATTAATTAAAATGTTGAATGAGTTCTTTTGAAGTTATTATTGCTCTACTAATAATTTCCTAAATATTATCTATTTTAGTATACTTATACATCACATGAGGGCTGTACAACACATGCCTGAGAGGCGCAAAGGGTTAATTTACTGTAATAGTCTAATAATCGAAATGAAGTCTACTATACTTTAGTCTACTAATATTTTGACGGTTTGACTAGTTAGTGAGCTAGGAAAAATGAAAGAGAGGTAAAGAGCATTTCGACTAGGACCTGCTAAGTGACTGGTCACAGTCATCCTACTGAACTCATCGCCATCCTAACGAGACATCCTAGTAAGTCATCCTAGTCATCCTAATCTTACTTTAGAAGCGTAGATGTATGAAAGAAATGCTCAGTGACTATTTGTATTAATAAGAAAATTCCTCGATTATTAAAAAGTCAAGTCTTATAGTGATCAAGTCTTATGCACCCTCTAGCAGCCATAAGCATACAAGAAATCCCCACATCAATATTTACCTGCAAGGTCTTCCCTTTCGTTTCCGGCACACAAGTAACGGAGAAAGTCAGACACCCAGTCATCAGCACCGCATATATCCCGAACACATACTTCTCAGTCAACGTGTCGATCATAGGTTGATAGGTTATGGTACAAACGAACGCAGACAAAGCAGAGGTGACGCTGACCATGAAACCCGCGATGCTCCTTAAATACGCCGGGAAAAGTTCCCCGAGCAACGTGCTCGGTACCGGTATCAAACCAATGGACATCATCATGAAGAGTATCATCGCGATGATTGGCAGCCACTCGAGCTTTTTCGGATCGCAGTTCAAGTCCAACAACATAAAATGCAATCCCAAAAGCACCATCGCGGCGATTACGCAGCAGCACGACACCGACATGAGAACTCTTCTGCCGCACCGATCGATCAGGTACACGCTGATCCATCCGATTAGTATGCCTGAAACGCGAACATGTGTGTAGTGTATCGATTTTGAGTGGACAAAACATTTTACAAGGGAATGAGTTTTTGTTAGTGAAATGTCGGATTGTTTGAACAGGGTCGGTCAGGAAGTCATCTTCTGATGGTTGAGTATCACGGTTTAACTTTATAGTTAAAGAATACCATCTTCCTCTTACTATTAGTTCAGTTTCCTTAATTTTTTCCTGCGCTTTGTACCGAGCCTACATTTTAATCAACTAGGTGGAAAATGAAGAGAGACTATTTGGATTATTTGGATGTGCATTCGAACTCGAATTTTTCAGAGGTGACTGATACGTGTTGCATCAAATGTAATTGCTTTTTGGTGTACTTCGTGTATAGTAGAGAGATTATTTCAATTTTTAAAATGTGAAAACATGAACATTTAACAGATTGAATTACATGGATGCAAATTTCAAGTTGTACCTTTAGTTCGTCAGGGCATTGCACTATGTATGACGCTACTTAGGTTGATCATAAATATTTTTCTTTCGAGCGCAATTATTTTTTATTGTACTTCATATGAAGTATAGGGTTACTTCAACTTTTCAAATGTAAAAACATGAACATTTATCAGATTGAGTAACATGAATGCAAATTTCAAGTTGAATCTTTAGATCGTCAGGTGACTGCACTATGTATGCCGCTACTGAGGTTGCTCATAAATATTTTTCTTTCGAGTGCAATTATTTCTTATTGTACTTCGTATGAAGTATAGGGTTATATCAACTTTTCAAGTGTAGAAACATGAACATTTACCAAACTGAGTTATATAGATGTAAATTTCAAGTTGAACCTTTAGCTCGTCAGGTCACTGCACTATGTAGGACGCTACTTAGGTTGATCATAAGTATATCTTTTTCAAACATAATTGTATTCGAACTTTTGTTCAATAGTTAAGCTAATACTGCCCTATCGATTTCAATCGATATTTGGTATACCTTATTCGAAGTATGAGGATCATTGCCAATTTCGAGAACGTAGAGAGCCGAATATTTGACAATGAGTAGTTTCATCGGGATTTGAATTTGAAGCTACTGTTTGATGAAGGATTATTCCTAACTAGTGAGCTATAGGAAGATTAACTGATTGAATGATGGGACTGACTGAATGGTATAATGGGGATTCATGAATTTTTCGGTTGACGCTAAATGTTTCACCGTTTAATACGTTTCAGACTGAAAACCAGTGTATGAACGATATAGACATGCATTATGTCCATAACGATATAATATCAATATTATGGACATTAGTTCACTGTTGCTTTTTATGAAATATAACTACTGTTTATTTTTATTAATTTTGTGTTTCATGTTGTTCATTTCTGAAGTTACAAGTAATTTTCTTCTATGATCTATCTTTTGACAGAAGTTGTACTGATTGTCCATAAAAAGTTAGTACATAAAAACTTGTTGATTATATAGAAAGTTAGTTACAATTTTATGAAGTACTTGATCAATGTACAATATTGAAATTGATCGATGTACAAGCACTTTTTACACCGTACATCGTATTAGATATTTTATTTCACTCAACAGAAGCAAGAAGTGCACCCAACATTTTACGTAAGAACATTTGTTGCGTTGTGAGATAATAAGATTATAGGTTATAAGATTATTTAAAAGGATACAATACCTACTGAACTGGCAATGATGACGACGTTCTTTGGTTCTATGGACGTAACCTGGGCCCTCTTAGCGATAATCTCCATGTAGAACACGACGGTGTTCAGTCCGCTGAGTTGCATGAAGATGAATAACAGTATCACTATACCGAACACGCGTCGGTTTCTCTTTTCACCGATCAGTTTGAGTCTCTCTCGCAGGCTCATGGATCCAGAATCTCGCACGTAATTTCCGATGATCTCCAGTTCCTCTTCTACGTTCGATTTTCTATGGTACCATTGAATAGTTCTCCTCGCCTCGTCCATGTTATTGCGACGTACGTAATAGTGAGGCGTGTGCGGCAGAAGCGGGAAAATCACGACATAACAGATATTCAGAATTAAACTGATTATTCCGAACCACATTATTGACACTTGAACGCCCATTACGTTGCCGAGCAGCGTTCCAATCGGCAATCCGTTCATTATGATGCTGACCAACGCACCGCGAATCTGCGCCGACGCTATTTCACCGACGTACAGGGAAAAACAGCTGAAGAACATCCCGATCGAAATACCTATGGTTCAACATCGTTCACAAAGGTTTAATCACTATGGTAAGGCTTCTGATAAATTTTCGTTCAAACGACAGCAATTAAGAACAGCTATAGAGCTGAATATAATGAAGTGAATGAGCGTAATAGGACAAATTGATAATGGACTTTGTTTTTGCTGCATAAGACAAAGCTTTAAATAAATAGATAAATAAATTGATCGACAAGTGGGACAGTAAAGTGACAGACAAATAGACAAGTAAATGAATATGCACATATACATATCTACTGTATACATCAATAAAATGCAAATAAATAGATCAGTAAATAGGTACATAAAATTAATAAATTTAGTTATGATTAATATAAACAACGAATACAGTAATTAATACATTAATGAGTTATACATAAATATATAAGTAGACTGATAAACAGACAGATAAATAAATGAGCACGTAAATTTATAGATCAATAAAATAACAGATAAATGTATCGATGAATGGATACATAAATCAATAGATCAATAGATGAAAGAGTTTCAATGAACACATTTAAAAATGTATACAATTTCAGTCTCAAAGTTCCATGCATTGTTCATTCTTGAAAGTAGTTCTTCCTGATCAATCTACTAATGGATTGTTTTTAAAAGTTGGAAAGACTACTCACCTGCACAGGTTCTGGATACATAGAGCCAGGGAGCCGAAGTGGCGAGTATTATACAAATCCAGCCTACGATGACAGGTATTCCTGTTGTCATGAGAGCCATTTTGCTGCCATAGTATTCTAGAATGATGGCACCAGCGATGGCACCAAATAAACGTCCGAAAGGCATCAAAGCTGCCACCCATGATGCCTCGTTATCTGATACGTGGAATAAATCGTCGTGGCTCGTTAATCGAGCCAAGTAAGGAGATGTCCATCCTATTACCAGGCCAAACGAGATGGATAACAGGGTCACTGCAAATAAATTATTATTTGTTCAATTATTAAAGAATCACTGTGGTTAAATTATTGAAGAGTCACTATGGTTAAACTGTTAAAAAGAGTCATTATGGTCAAATTGTGAAACAGTAACTATCGATAAATTATTATTAAAGAGTCACTATGGTTAAATCATTAAAGTCATCACAATTAAATCATTAATTGATACATTAATTTTTATGTGAACATGTGTATATGCAGTGATCATATGTACGATCCACTGGTGCTTCATAAAGAATTCATAGTGTGATGATCAAACAGCTATTTAGTATTATATAAATAATTTATTCAAAATGATTTGCTGTTGGATTCTTTAAATTCCTATTAACAATTCTTCAAAAAGATTTATTCTAATTATTCTCTTCTGAAATTAGAGCTTTCTTGTTCATTTGTAAAAATTACTCTTATTGAGACACCATCAAGATTTAAAAAATTGATGAACAAGTAAGTCCACTGATTGAAATACGTACACGATCAAATTTTAAAAATTAGTACTTGACACATGAAACCAACCTAAACATCACAAGTCAGAAGCACGTCAAAAAAATTTTTCCTCAATAACCAACAACCGTATTTCACAAAAAACATCAAATACTGTCTGTCATTTCCCCTGAACATAGTTTTCCTGACACTCGACTATCGTCCAACTACATCATGAAAAATAGTTCCCTGATCATATTTTCCTTAAAATACGTATGATAAATGGAACGATAGCACGGTAAATTTGACTCGACCGAAGAAATTGAGGATTTCACAAACCTATAATGCAGGCAGCCCACTGTGGCCATACGCTAAGCGTCGTGTCGACTACTTTCGTTGTCATCGGTGCAGCGAGTGAACTAAGCGGTATCTAACGAAATTGTCGGCGACGTATCCGTTATCGTAATTAATTTATCTTGTCCCGTTTCCTCGATACCTTTCGAGCTGTATTCTCTTGCAAACACACGCGGGTCTCAACGTGCGAAGAGCGAAGCATGATTCGTCGTTGCAGTCGCGCTATCAGCGTTACGAAAACTCTGCGTCTTCCTGGGTAATATTTCAATCGAGTTCCTCGTTCGCGTCGAACTCCGCGCTCTGAACGGTGCACCGATCATCTTATAGATTCCTCCTAGGGTGATTCTCGTAGTGATGGCCGCGAATGCGCGTTAGCTCCGCGCGAACAAATGTGTCATACGTAATTCGATTACGATTCTTCTCGCAGTTTTGCTGTCGATTATCAGCAAATAGGAAAATAATCTTTTGTTGGATAATAAAGCGTTCTGAACGATACACCGATTACCTTATAGGTTCGAACTGTTCGTAGGATGATTTTTGTAGTGATGGCCTCGAATGCGAGTTACCTCCGCGTGAACAAATGTGTGACTCGTAATTCGATTAAGACTCATGTCTCGTGATTTTGACGTCGATTTGCAGCAAATAAGAAAGTAATTTCTCATGTCTTGGATAATAACGCATTCTGAACAATGCATCGACGATCTTATAGGTTCCAACTCCTCCTACAATAATTTTCGTAGTGATGGTCTCGAATGCGAGTTATCTCCGCACGATCAAATGTGTCTACGTGTGGACGTAAAATACGTAATTCAATTACGATACATCTCGCAGTTTTTCCCGTCGATTCGAGAGAAAATTTCTCCTGCCTTGGATAATAACGATGCTTGAATTCGATAACGATACCTACGTGTAATTACACGAAATATGGCGTGTCGATGTGTTTACGCGTTGATCGATTTTACGGGTTGCACGAGAGAGGAATAATCAGTTACGTTCGGAACAGCCGAATAATTATGTTTACTCGAATAAAATCGAACAGAATCCATTTGCAAACGGTGCGACGAAAAATACTGACGATTATGTTGCGATGGCACGATTACACTTTCGATTATGCGATCTCTTTCGACGAAGAAATTAAACGAATATTAAATTCTTACTTTATTTAAACGTTTATTATTCTGCTATCTCACGTTCGTTTACTACTATCATTTTAATGGGTTCATTTGCATTCGAAACATATTGTAGGCTTAGAGATAAACGCACGATAATTCTCGAAAGGTCACGGAACGTGGAATTCTTTTGTAAAATTTACGTATCGGCATGGTGGGATGGTTAAAATAGTCCCGTGTCTGGGAACGTGGAGTATTCTTGCATTGTTAACAAAGTGCAGTTTGGAATGCAGGGTGCAACGCGAACTGCTTGGAAAAAATATTAACATGCTCGGTGTTCGTCGCGTCTGACAGTCTTCATAGCAGAGACGCGTATATCGTTTTCATTTTTACTTTTTGACGCACGAACGCGTTCCACCGGAAAGCTTGCGCTTTGACACTTTCTTTTTGTAATTTTCTCGGCGATATCTTTATCATCAAGCGCGCTGCTGCATTTGCCTCCACTTTTCTGTTTCCGTGAATTTCCAAGAAATAATGCACAGTCTTTATCGATGAAATTGCGTTACGGCCGCCTTGTTAACCCTCTCGCTACGGAGCACTTTCCTCGAAAATCGTTTACAGAGATGCTCGACGTTTTATTAGAGAAATCATTCGGTAGTTTTAACCTCGTCAACCATCTCCTTTTAGGGTACAGATGGACATGATTGAAATTTTTCATATATTTTATTTTGACAGCTGTGGAATTTTGGGGGTATGAAATATTTGAGATCTAGGATCAATTAAAATTTTTTGTTGTTTGGATATTTTGTAGTAATATTATAATTTCGTCATTTGATAATTTGAGAATTTTGCGGCTCAGTTATTTGACAATTTGAGAATTTAAAAATTTAGTCATTTGTTAATTTCACAATTTTAAAATTTGGTCATTTGACATTGTTGAGAATTTTGAAAATCATTTGTCAACTTGAAAATTTCTTTATTTCTTCATTTATCAATTCGACAACTTCAAAATGTCTTCATTTGTCAATATAAAAAATCTAGAATGTACAATGTGAATACAGAAATTTAATAACTTGTCCGTTTAAAAAATCCAGAACATGGAACATGAATACAGAAATTCAATAACTTGTCCATTTAAAAAATCCAGAACATGGAACATGAATACAAAAATTCAATAATTTCTACATTCAAAAAATCCACAACGTGGAACATGAATACAAAAATTCAATAACTTGTCAATTTAAAAAATCTACAACATGAAAATCCAGAATGAGAAAATTCGTAAATTTGATTTGAAGAACATCCTTGTAAAATCAAGAAACCAAGGAGAAGAGATGAAAAAGCACATAATCCACGAAGTGAAAGTTTAAAACGTTTTAGCGGTTTCGAATGTTATTTCCATCGAAGGGGATGAAAATTGAGTACAATCGTAATTCGACAAGGCTTCTCGCGTTTTCGGAGGCTGGCAGTTATTTGATGTCCCTGAGGGTAGTCCAGCGCAATCTAGGAACTTCAATATTTGATACACGCGGTTGGTTGTGTATGCCTGGGCCTTCGAACTAGTTTCGCCGCGTGACTTGATGACGTGCAAATTGGATTACTTGCCCTCGGGAATCGTATAATTGAATTTGACCAGGTGTGCTTATTATCGAATATAACTGCTATTCGTCTAAGACGTACATCGTTATCACGCCAAGAAACGCTTTTGAAGTTTCAGTAAAATTTTATGATTTGAAGATTTGGAGCTTTGGGTGGTCGGGGAATTGACTTTGGGAAACATTTAGGTTTTTGTGTGTTTGGGGAGTTGGGATGTTGGGGGAAATTTGGGAGAGTGGATTTGGATCTTTTGAGGTTGGGAATTTGGGAATTTGGGGATTGGAAATTTGGGAGTTTGAAAATTTGGGGAATTTTGGAATTTGGGAATTTGGGAATTTGGGAATTTTGGAATTTAGGAATTTTGGAATTTTGGAATTTTGGAATTTTGGAATTTTGGAATTTTGGAATTTTGGAATTTGGGAATTTGGGAATTTGGGAATTTTGGGATTTGGGGAATTTGGAATTTGGGGAATTGGGGATTTGGGGAATTTGGAATTTGGGGAATTTGGAATTTGGGGGAATTTGGAATTTAGGGAATTTGGAATTTGGGGGATTTGGGATTTGGGAAATTTGGGATTTGGGGAATTTGGAATTTGGGGAATTTGGAATTTGGGGAATTTGGAATTTGGAAATTTTGGAATTTGGAAATTTTGGAATTTGGAAATTTTGGAATTTGAAAATTTTGGAATTTGAGAATTTTGGAATTTTGGAATTTGGGAATTTGGGAATTTGGAAATTTGGGAATTTTGGAATTGAGAAGTGGGTATATGTGACTATTCCTGGACCTAGAAATTCAAGTGATTTGTAGTTTGAGGATTTGACACTAAAATAATTTTTAAATTTTTGAATTTACAACTTGACATCTTACATTCCTAATCTCGAAAACATTTAAGCTCGTTACATGCAAATGAGTTTGATAATTCGTGAATTACGAAAATGAGAATTCTATGCAATTGCTCCTCCATTAACGAGCAACCTATCAATTTACGGTCCCGAAATTACTAGCTTATTCATTCGTTTTACCTCGGTAATTCCCTCGTAATTTCGTCAGTTGATATTTAACAACGTCGTTCCGTGACCGTGTTCGAAGAGCACTTTTACGACGTTCGCTGATCTTCCCTTAAAACATCGAACTAACCAGCCGGTAGAAGCTATTTTCACGAAAACGTACCACGGGAGTTGTTCACTTTGATGAGACTCTGTCAATGCGGGCTTCGACGAGTTTTCCAGAGATACGTTTAACTCGCGATGCTTCCTTTTCATGAACATCCTTTACCGTTCCAGATTTTTCAAATTCATGTCTCGACTACCGGAGACTTTACGAGGCCACTTGTCGTATTAAAATTTTACGTGACGAGATCGTCTTGTCCGAAATGCAGGGGAAGAATAAGCAGCGATAGTTACGAGGAGAGAAAACACCGGTGGCTGGATTATGCTTTACTTTTAAGGGGACCGAGAAAAACGCGATGGAAAATGTGGTCGTTTGCTCGGGGCTCGAAATGCTTGGATGTGCAATCTTGGATCCTGAAAATAGAAAGTCAAATACGATTTCATCGCCCGGAAACATAAATTCGCAAATCGGTTTATCTCTAAATGGCGATGAATATTTTGGCTTGGAATGCATTGGGTTATTGTAATTAAACGCTTGGGTATTGTTAAATTTTTTAGGTTATTTTCTTTTGGATATTTAGAAATTTTTTAAATTATGAATATAAGAAATTTTAGGAAATTTCGAATTTTTCAAATTTGGGATTTTATGTCTTAATTTTTAAATATTGAAATTCTCGAATTTCTATATTTTCAAATTTCAATTTCACATTGCCACATTCTTAAATTTTAGTGTTCCCATACTCCAACGTTCTATTTCCCAAAATTCCATATTCCCACATTCCAAATTTCTCTCATTCCAAAATTTTAGTCTTCCAACACTTCAACGTTCCACATTTCAAAATTCCACATTCCCACATTCCCAAATTCTAGTGTTCCAACACTTCAACGTTCCACATTCCAAAATTCCATATTCCCACATTCCACCATTCCACATTCCAAAATTTTAGTGTTCCAACACTTCAACGTTCCACATTTCAAAATTGCACATTCCCATATTCCCAAATTCTAGTGTTCCAACACTCGAACGTTCCACATTCCAAAATTCCATATTCCCACATTCCATATTCCACATTACAATATTCTCACATTCCCAAATTTTAGTGTTCCAACACTCCAACATTGTACATTCCAAAATTCTGTATTCCCACATTCCAACATTCCATATTTCAACCTCGCATATTCCAACATTCCACATTCCCATATTCCAACATTCCAACATCCCCACACTCGCAAATCCACACATTCCAAAATTTCACATATTCTCAAATCCTTAAATCCACACACTCCCAAAACCGCAAATTCGGAAAGTTTCAAAATTTGCAAAGTTCCAAATCTTGACGTAGTACAATTTAAAAATATTAGAGATCCCAAATTTTTTAGTCACTGAACTTTAAGTCACATATTCCCAAATCTTAAATCATCACATTCCTAAATCCACAAGTTTGAAAAGTTTAAAAATTTCCTAATGAATAATCCAACTCAAAAATATAAAAAATCTCAAATTTTTTAGTCACTGAACTTTAAATTACAAATTCCCAAATTTTAAATCATCAAATTCCCAAATCCTCAAGTTCGATAAGTTTAAAAATTGTCAAATTTCTTAATCAATGATCCAACTCAAAAATATTACAAATCCCAAATTTTCAAGTGACTAAACGCCTACTATTGGTTTAATTTTGCTTCTCATCGCGTTTCATCCACATACACGGTGTTCCCGAGGTGCTATTCTCCCTGCTCCTTTTCTGTCGATCTTTTCACCCCATCTTCACCCTCAGTCTCGTTCGTTTTCCTCTTTTCTTCTTCTTTTTTTTCTTCCGGCTCCTCTCGGTCCCCTCCGCACTCGCCCTCTTTTTCCGACAGTCAAACGAGACAAAGATGAACCGACGTACCAGCGAAAGGAGTTGCTGGTGTATAATGTAACGTTCCGAAAGCTATCACTCCCCAAGCTAAAAGGAAGGGGCTAGTAACGTAGCTGAAAAGGGTTGAGGGTAAAACCCTGACTTAGGAACAGGGGATGCTTGCGGAACTGATGGTAAGAAGGGTTCTTATACTGGTTCCACCTGTCTTTTCGTTTTACTTCAACCTTTATGTCTCTGCCACTGTTTAATCAAGTGTCTGTAAAGTTTTTATATTTCGCGTCTATTACGTGCGAAGAATATTTAAGATTTTCTGGGGGGTTCTAGGGAATTTGTGGGGGGAGGTTGAGAGTTTGGGAGTTTGGGAGCTTTGGGAGCTTTGGGATCTTTTTGGAGATGTAAGATTGTGAATTTTTAATTTTTGGAACTTAATAAATTTTCAAATTTTCAAAACTTTCGATGTCAACAATATGCAATTTTAAATTTTAAGACTTAAGGAATTTTTCAATTTTTAAATTTTTATTTCAACAATATGTAATATTAGGACTTAACAAATTTTCCAAATTATGAAAACTTTTAACTTTAACATTGTGCAATTTTTAATCCTAAATACAGTATGACTTTGACAGATAATATGCGTATGAGAGATTCTCTCACAAATAATCCCCTTTGTTATTTATCATAAGCTCCCTTTGAAGACTTAAATATTTACCAAAACAACAATCAAGAAACGAGAAAACAGATTTATCTCCAAAGCCCGTGATTTTCAACCATTATTAACGTAATATCGTTCTTCCAAAGCAATATACAATTTCGATAAATTCCAATTATCCTCCAATTAATTACATTTCAAGCCAAAGTTACATAAATATTTGATGGTTAATGGTTTATAATCGAAATTTCTATTTCGATTCCAATCATTTCGAGCGATCTGTATTGAAGATTATCATTATTTAATACAGATTTCATTCTCATGAAACAAATATTGAATTGTGCGTTCGTTTAACATTAGCTATGAAGTTAGCAGATTAATTCATATCGGATAAATAGTTTATTCATTCGTTGCGTATATTTATACTTTTCAGAGAGAATTTAATATTGTTCTTTGCAGTCTGTTGTTTATTTCATCAGTTGTTTTTACTGACTGTGACTACGCTTTAATGGAGGATATATAGATTACTGTTTTTATTTATTTAATATCGTTCAAGTTACTTGTTTCATTATTATCAAGTTCTTGTATTCCAAATTTTTTATTCAAATTACATACTTTTTTACTGTTACACATAATTAGGATTGCACACTCTTTTCAAATTATATATTATTTAAATTAGTTACATACTATTTACATATTTTTTTAGTTATGTACATATTATTTAAATTATAAATGTTTCAAGTTACACATTAATTAAATCACATTTCTGGTTATATATTCTTCACATGACATACCTTCTTCAATTTATATATTATTTAAACTATATACTTTTTTCAAAAGACATACTTTTTTATTATTACATATAATTTATTTTGTACACTCTTTTTAAATTATATATTTTTAAAAAATTATTTAAATTTGTTATATATTATTTACATGTTATTTTAGTTACATATTATTCACATGACATACCTTCTTCAATTTATATATTATTAAACTATATATTTTTTTAAAATTACATACTGTTTTATTGTTACATATAATTCAGATTGCACACTCTTTTCAAATGATACATTTTTAAAAAATTATTAAGATTAGTTACATATTATTTGCATGTTACTTTAGTTACATATTATTCACATGACATACCTTCTTCAATTTATATATTATTTAAACTATATGCTTTTTTCAAAAGACATACTTTTTTATTGTTACATATAATTCATTTTGTACACTCTTTTCCAATGACACATTTTTAAAAAATTATTTAAATTAGTTGCATATTATTTATATGTTATTCTGGTTACATATAATTCACACGTTATACCTTCTTCAATTTATATATTGTTAAACTATATACTTCTTTCAAATTACATATTTTTTTATTGTTACATACAATTCACATGGCAGACTCTTCTCAAATGGAACATTTTTAAAAAATTATTTATTTAAGTTATATACTCTTCGCACTATATACCTTGTTCAATTTATATATCACTCAAACACTACACTTCTTTCAAGTAATATATTATTCAAAGTACTCTCTCAACTAACAATGCAGTTAAAAATACTCGTATTTTCAAGCTCCCGTGCATCAAACATGAACGATTTACCGCGATATGTTTAGCGAAATAATCAACATGCAAAGAAATCTCGCGCTCGTTACACATATTTATTACATCTTTCCTCGTTTTCCGAGAAACTCCGCAGCATCTTCATCTGACACGTTTACACACGCTTGATATTTTTATTGTGTTTCTTCATATTCGAGAAATCTCTGTAAATATAAAAATATTGACCGTAGGTGGTAGATTTGATTGTTCACGGTTATCAGTATCTGATATCGTGCGGTTAAATCACGGTTTAAATATAGACGCACTTTCGCTGGCTATCTATTTTATGTCGGTTTTTGAAATTAGAATATCAAGCAAAATAAACAATAGAGCACAGAGCTGGGGATAGAGTTTGCGGGGCCCCGGGCCAAAGACAACATTGTTTTCTATGCTGTTCAACGCTGTGTTAGATCGGTGATGGACAATGATCACCGGTGTTGACTAATAGCTACGAGTGGATGGCAATATACAGAGAGGTCCTTTCATACCTGCTTCGTTTCAAGATTTTTAAATTTCATTATTTGTGAACTTCTAAATTTCCAAATTTTAATTGAAGAAATTTGAAGAAATTTTAATTGAAGAAATTTTAAGAAATTTTAATTTAGAAATGTTAGTTTATTTTTAAAAATGAATTTAGAAATTGATTTTTAAAATGATTTTCAAACATAAATGTAGAAATTGATTTTTAAAATGATTTTTAATCATTAATTTAGAAATTGATTTTTAAAATGATTTTTAAAATTGATTTTTAACATTTGCAAATTTTAGTGTTTGAATATTTGTGATTTTCATAATGTTCACAATGGTGGATTGATGATTTTGGAGATCAAAAAGTAACTTGAGGATATGTGTTTCTTAATGTATATAAATTTTAGCATTCATAGCTATGAACATTTGCAAATTTCTAAATTTAAGACATTACAAATGTGTAACTTTAAAACCAGCTAAATTTAAGGATTTTTTATGTTCAAAATGTTCGATGGTGAGAAATTGTGATTTTATAAAAATGTCTAAATGTGAAGATTTATAACTTCAATTTACACATTTTGTGATTTAGAACTTCATAAATTACAAGCGCCCAAATATGCAAATTAACTATATGTATAAATCAAGACCTGTCTAGAAATTCATATCTTCATTTATTAAAAAAAATTGTTTAAAATTTATTGAACCTCCAAATAAAAAATTTTTAAAACTTCAATAATTTGATCATAGTACTTGCTAATTACATAACGTACATATACCACCTAATTCCATAATACTTTTGCACAAAACATCGTACATTTCCAAATCAGTTGACCATTAAGAACGTAACACAGAAACCTGTATATAAAGTTAAAAAAAGTCTGTACAAACCTAGAATCTATATAAAACTTGTGGTAATAAAAAATGAATTATCATTTCAGCGCAATCAATCAAAGTTAGAGAGTTTTCTTTCACCGTTTGTGGAAATTTAAAAGAACATTTGCCGGTGAATCCATCAAAGGGCGATCGATCCTGGAGTAGTAACAGAATGAGTCTACATCCCTTAATTGCTCGATCGAGTACAGGGAAATAACTGTATTGACACTCCCTAGAGTGTCGACACATTTTGAATAAACGAACGTAATGTATTAAATTTCTTCAGGTCTCTTGCCAAAGCACCCCTTTTCAATCTGCTGTTCTTTTATCGCAAAGTAACAGATTTGAACATTTCAGCTTTGTTATGGGTTTCAGCTTTATCAAAATATCCGATACAAAGGAAATGCGAAGCTTTAATTTTCGCGAGATATTAAAAACACGCATAGCAATGGCAACGAAAATAGCTGAAAAATATCCAAGCTTTGATGTCCTTTGCCGTCGTGCCGTGTTATAAAATGGATTTATAAACATGTTTTATTACACTGCGTTCGAAATTTATTGCGAAAAAAATGCGTCACGTCGAAAGAATTACACTGGACGAATTTATTACTTTTGGAAACCACTCCAAACGTGTGTGTCAATATTATTACTGTCTGCATTTTGAATCTGCTGCGCTTCAACCGTATCTTCTGGCTACTGTTGACTAATTTTCAAAACAGGAATGTTTGCTTAATTTTAACGCAGGTTTATTTCCATCGATGTTGACATTCGGTAACGATGTATGCGCCATAGTGTATCCACCTATTCCAGTGTCCCTTACGTGGAATTATCTCGGGGATTCTCTGCTAAGAGATTAAGGAGGACTCGTTCGGATTCGGGCTGAATATTCCGTATCATTGTTCGGGAATTCAACCCCATACGATGTACCAATTATACGCACCCCGAAATCTCATGTACGCTTAATGGGTGTTTATTAACCGGATTGGGAAATTTAGGAAGGGGCTTGTGAGGATTTGGAGAATTCCTAAATTCACATATGCTCAAATTAACAAATTTGTAAATTCTCAGACTTTAAATTTTCAGTGTTTCAAATTGTTGAAATCTCTCACACATCCCGAATTCCACACATATCAAATTCCACACGTTCCATATTCTACTCGTCCCATATCCCACACATTCCAAACTCCATACGTCCCATATCCCACGCGTTCCATATCCCATACGTTCCATATCCCACACGTCCCATATCCCATGCATCCCAAATTCCACGCATCCCAAATCCCACGCGTCCCATATCCCACGCGTCCTATATCCCACACGTCCCATATCCCACGCATCCCAAATCCCACGCGTCCAATTCCCACGCGTCCCATATCGCACGCGTCCCATATCCCACACGTCCCATATTCCACGCGTCCCATATCCCACGCGTCCCATATCGCACGCGTCCCATATCCCACACGTCCCATATTCCACGCGTCCCATATCGCACGCGTCCCATATCCCACACGTCCCATATTCCACACATCCCAAATTCTATACGTCCCAAATCCCACGCGTCCAATTCCCACGCGTCCCATATCGCACGCGTCCCATATCCCACACGTCCCATATTCCACGCGTCCCATATCCCACGCGTCTCATATCCCACGCGTCCCATATCCCACACATCCCAAAATCTATACGTCCCATATCCCACGCGTTCCATATCCCACACGTCCCATATCCCACACGTCCCAAATCCCACACGTCCCAAATCCCACGCGTCCCATATCCCATACAATCCCAATCCCAAATCTCCCAAATCTCACACATCCCAAATCTCTCACATGCCCAAATTCACAAATCCCTAAATAGCCCACCTCCAAATTCTCCGCTTCCCAAATTAACAAATCCCTGAATAGTCAACCCCCAAATTCCCAAGTTCCTAAATCGACAAACCCCAAATTCCGCAAATTAAAAAATTCCACATCTAAAACCTTTTCAAACCCTTTCAAACATTTAAAACCTCCTCAAACCCTTTAACATGCAAACGTCGTAAAAACCATAAATTGTAGAATAAATCCGATATCAGCTATGTCGAATCCGCGTTCGTAATTGGCTATTCGGCCCCAGTATCGATAATCGCGTTGAACGTATCGAACGAGTGCTTCTCTGCACGGTGATCGTTTTCTTGCCAACCGTAACGATGAGTAATAAGGCGTAAAAAGCTATTAGGTAGCTGAAGGATATTCTCCGTCTCTAGCTTCTTCTCCTCTTTCTTTTTTCTCCCTCTCTTAAGAAGACTTTCGAGGTGAAAGCGGGATTCTTCGGCCCAGTCGACGAAAGACGTAAAGCTGGAACGAAGAGAAGTCAGCTCCGTGGATGGCTTTCTTCCATCGTCTTACCGTTTCATGGGATTTTATCTCGTTTTCTTCATCCTGTATTACTTGTTCACGCGGCTTTTCGGCTCGTGATATAGATCAACGATGCTAAAGTACAGGACTGTGTTTCCCTTCTACCTGATCCTTTATCTTCTTCCGTTTGTGCGCGGGAATAATAGTGTTATATTGTTCATTATTTGGTTTTGCTTGTAGTACACAGTAGACAGAAGTATAGAGACATCAGAAGTACGCAGAAATCAGATTTCTGGACGTATAAGAAGTTAAGTTATTTCGAGGTACTTATAGGGAAAACTGGATGACCGTATTAACCTCACTGTTTTCACTTGTCTGACCAGTCTGCCTAGTAACGCACTTTGTGATCAATTTCATTTGAATTAATACGCTTCAATTTGGAGTTCAAATTCAATAATTTTGCGAGGTCAACGATTTATAACAGCAAATTAACGTAACATTTCAACTATCTTTGTTTTAATAATGTTGCTGTGATCTGACTGACACACCTGACAAATCACTAATTGGATATACTACTTGGACACTGTAGAATAATTACAATAATCATGTACACTGATACATTCTTATTTAAAATAAAAATAAAATAAAACTTCTAAAAAAAAATGGGGAACAGTCAACGTAATTTTTCCACAAACCTCTATCAAGTTAAAGTCACAACAAAATATTTTATCATATTAGCTTTACCATGTTAAAATATATTATCCATTTGTATATATAAATGAAATAAATGAAATAAAAGAAATAAAAGATCCATAACAAAAACAGTAACACGCCCATTTCCCTACCGATCCGTATTTATCGAATTCATACAAAAAATGTTCGAACATAATTTTGTTTGTACTCTCGTTAGCAGGCACATGTTGCTGGATTAATTTCTCAAAATGCTCTGTAGTATTGGTATATATCAGGATTGTGCAATAACAATAATTCTCGTATATTTTCATGAAAATGATGAAATATTTTGCTTCAAAAATTGGCTCCCTCGAGATAAAAACAACGAAAACTCTCATTTTATTCGCGAAGGACGAACGAAAATTGCTGGTCGTAACCTACGACCCCGTAAAATGTACTCGTTTAAGTTTGAATGGGGTTATAAAAATACAACATATTGCGTTGCAGTAATCCGAAACAGCAGTTGGTAGAATATATGGGGTTCTAAAGTGTTTTAAACCCGTGAATTTTGGTGAACGGTTCCGCGTCTGACTAAATACGCTCTAATACTACTTACTGTGGCAGATCTACTTCACTGCTATTCACTGCTGTCTTATACGTATCATACCGTACATGGTAAATTGATGTCCTTTTCATGGATTAACCTTCAAATATTATTAGTCATTTCCCACTTTTACAACGAGTAAAATTTTCATATTACCACATAAACAAGAATAATTACTTTTTGTAAGGCAGAAATTGAATCGATACGAGTATTACTGACAATGAGAGTGAGCGCCATTCAATACTTGGGCTCGTTTGATCCATTATACTAGCATTCAGTAATTAAATGCAAAACACAATAGTTACCTGAATGATCGATATGTAACGTAAGATCTATGCAATGCTTGTTATTACAATACCTCGTGATACCACATTTCTATACCCTCGACATAACATCCTATGAACTACCAACCACTTCCAAAAGCAAAACAACATTAAAATAAAAATAAATGATAACAAAACATCCTCTATTTGTTATAACCAGCAAACTATGAAGCGTAACAGTAGGTCAGCAGAATCTCCGACGTTGGCGAATTAAAACACTGTTACCCTGAAAGAAGAAGAAAAAAAGTAAAAAGTGTACCAATCTTAACTCTACAAGTATTTCTCTCGTCTCGGGTACTCGACTTGCCGGTATTGCCGAGGAACACGAGATCTCCTAATTATTTCAGCCAACATATTTAACCGTTAGAAATCTCGCGTTCATCATTCCTTTCCCGAGCGGAGACTCGTCATTAATGGCAAAGACGAACAGCCGCACGAATACTTTCGCGTTTTATTCGCGCGCGCATCAACCGGAACAAGGATTTCGTTCGAGTACACTCGCGAACATGGTACACGTTTTCGGCCAGCAAATTGGCATAGTTAAAACTTTCATCCATTTCAAACTTTAAATTTGGGGATATAGAAGTTTTGCAGATTTTGAGGCTGCTGGAAATTTTGGGAATTTGAGAAATTTTGGGAGTTTGAAAAATTTAGGAAATTTAGAGAATTTTCGAATTGTGAGATATTTTGGAATTTTTGGAGTTTAGGAAATTTAGGGAATTGGGGGAATCTGCGAAAGTTGGGAATTTGGGAATTTTGGGAATTTGGCGAATTTAGGGAATTTGGGGAATTTGGGGCATTTAGGGAATTTGATGATTTGGGGAATCTGGGAGATTTGGGAATTTGGGGAATCTGGTGAATTTGGGAATTTTGGGAATTTTGGGAATTTAGGGAATTTAGAAAATTTGAGGAATCTGGGAAATTTGGGAATTTGGGGAATCTGGTGAATTTGGGAATTTTGGGAATTTTGGGAATTTGGAGAATTTAGGGAATTTAGAGAATTTGAGGAATCTGGAGAATTTGAGAATTTTGAGAATTTTAGGAATATGAGGAATTTGGTGATTTAGGGAAATTTGGGAGTATAGAGATTTGCAAAGTTTGAATTTGTGAATTTAAAAATCACAAAATTAGAAAATTCCGAATATTCCTTATATACTCCTAAAATTGTATAAACTTCAACACTTTCTAATTCACTAACATTAAACTATCAATCTGCCAATGACATCATGAAAGTATTAAAAAAATTTCCCTAGCAATTTTAAAAATTCATTCATCAGTCTAAGAATTAAAAACAGTAAAAATATCAGTGCCACAATAAATAACAACAAACCACAAAAGAATATAAAAGCTCTATATTAAATTTGTCCACGTCCAAAAAAAGAAATCGAAATAAAACATCCGCACAACAGTTCTTGAAAAGTAGTGTACATTGCTCCGGATTGTACATTCGAAGGTGGAGGTCGTAGATGAAGTTGGCGGGTCGGTCGGGGATGTAGGTGAGGCGGAGAAGGGTGGCCATAGGGTGCCAGGAGCACCGTGGGTTTGGGGGGTTGGTCCGGGACGAGTCAAGGGGTTGGAAAAGGGACGACTCCGCCAGTCAGCGGGTTAAAGCCGCTCCGAGCGGGCGTTCCATGTGCGCCGACTGTGTCTCCCTGAAATTCCAACGGGATGTCGCGCAAAAGAATTCCTCCCACGGTCGTTGTCGAATCACGTGCGGTCGTTAATCGTGTCGGACAGCTGATCGCGATGTTCCGCTCCGTAATTAACGGCTGCTGCTGATTGCTTTCGTCCATTTCCTCCGAATCGATGCTTTGCTGCATTCGGTTTTGTCCTGGTGCTACGAATCGACGGTTAACCTATTCCAGTGTTGTCGTTCTTGCTATGACAAGCGTGTTAATTAAACGATACACGCTTGTCCATGTGCGTGTGTGCTCGTGAATCGATCTTTCATCCATTAATTTTTAACGGAGGCTATTTATTGTGCTATCGCTCCTGCGAATGTTTCGTGCGACTTTTTTAAAACATGTGATTCGAAGTTTTACAAAGTACTGCAGGTACTTTGATTAATATTTTTGACAATTCTTTATAGAAATTATTTGCTGAAGAAATAATGTACTAGTTTTTACAGTTGTGACTGTGTACTCCACTGACAGCTGTCCAAAGAAAATTCTTACTGTTAAATTTTCTAACTATGAAGTTTTTCTAATTCTATAACATAACTACTGCTGACCATCCAGATATCAAACATGAAAGAAAATTCTGACCATTTCTAAATCGTTTAATTATCAAACTGTTTCACTGAGATTCCCAAGAAAGTTTTCTAAACATCCAAGAAAGTTTCGTTTATTAAAATATAAAAAAGTAAGGAAATTCTGTCGAACATTGGCAATAAAAAAGAACACGCAAAAGTAACAGTTAAATCGTTTGTGGAGAAATCCTTTGATCCCCTGTGCGGATGAAAGTCATTTATCTTCGTTGATTAAAGCGGCAAAAAGTTTCAGGGTTGTCAGATATATTTCTCGTTTAACGAATTTCTTGATAATCGAACGTAAAGAGGAAGGTCAATGGTGTTTTCATCGGGACGTTAAACTTTCGTGCACATGTCGTCTACACGTGTCAGACGGATGTCGCGACGCGATTAATTATCCATGCCGTTTTTTGATACTCGAGAAGGATTTGCGGGAAAATCGGGAAACGTTCTCGGAAACATAGATTGTAAATGACGCGAATGAACCGCGGATCAGTAACGTTCGATAACACGTATGCGCGCGATACTCTCTCTGACGCCGCTAATTTGCTTATCAGAATTTGATTTTCGAACGGTCGCGAGTTGTTTGTGCGTTTGTAATATTCAAGAACGATTTATCGTTAAATGGCAAATACCGCGTGATTCGGGACGGTGCTTTAATAGCTTTATTTACATTGTTATTAGCATTTTATTCCAATTTCATTCGAAAACATTCGGGTGTAACGATCGTTTTTATCTCGCGTGAAATGTTAGGAGAGGTGTCACGATTGATTCTGTTTTTTGTTGACAATGCATTTTTAGAATTTGACAACTTTCGGCTTGGAGAGGAAGATTTAAAGTTTCCAAATTTGGAGATTCAGTGGTAAATTTGGAATGTAATTTGTGGGTGGCTAAATTTGGGAGTTTTTCAATGTGAGATTTTAGATGTTGGAGTATTTTATGTTCAGATATTCAGGAATTTGGAGAATTGAGAGAATTTGGAAAATTCTGGGTAAATTTAGAAATTTAGGAATTTCAAAATGTATGTTTAGGTGTTTTGCAATTTCGTAATTTAAGGACTTGAGAATTTTCTAAATGGATGAATTTGGAACTTCGAAAATTTCATTTAAAAATGAAAAATTTTGATATCTCATAATATAGGAACTTTGGACTCCAAGAATATTTAAAATTAAAAATTTAAGAATTTTCAAATAAGGATCTAAAAATTTAGGAATCCAGTAACTCCATATTTTCAAACGTTCGCCATCCAAAAATGAAAACCTTAAAAAGTGCAAAATTAAAAAAATCCAACTCAGAAACTAACCAAGTGGATTTGTAAACCTGACCGAAATCTAAAATTTGCGTTATTCTAAAGAAAATAAATTTTGCCAACCCAAACCGTGGATTAAAAGTCAATTGATTTGTGCTGTGAATAACAAAACTCATCGATACGGCGAACAATCGTGCGTGAATCTCTCAGTGCGTCGTTTACCGAAACTTTTTCGCGAAGCTGTGAATCATTGAGGCCGTCTCGCAAAATAAACGCAAATTACGCAAAATTCGTGGCGCAATTAACGAAATTCTGGGGTTTGGTGTCCTACATGATTAACGACGTGGACTCGTAATCAATTATTGGGAATTCACGAACAGCGATCACGCGCGTTGTTTCGTTCAATCTATCGGTCGTTGAAACTCGATAAAAATCGCTCGTTAATTGGCACTGTTTCTGCAGAAATATTTCATACCTTACCAAACGGCAAAAATAAAATCGAGCTGTTATAATGTCGCTTAAAAAATGTGGTCCGTTAATAAATCGAACGAAACGTTCGTTGCTAAATTAATTCCTTTCGATTAATTTAGAACTTGATAGTCGAAATATCAGTGATGGTGATTAAATTCGAAATTCAATTCGTCGACGAATTCAATTTGGATCAACGTATTTATCTGCATTGTATCGCGTTCCATTGTAACGTTTTGACGTGGTTAAACGTGGAGAAAAATTAAAAACGGAGGTAAAAAACGAGTGACCGCAGTTCGGAATTCGTTGACCGGCGTTCAACGTGCAAATCAATCGTGTGTCTGGTTCAGACAGATCGGCCACGTGCTCGTGTTTGGCATCGCGAATGCACTTGACTGCAACCATTTTCCAAGCAGTTGCATAACCAGCCTCTCGGGAAAATCGCGTTAACTGCATCGCGTATCACAGTATCAGATGTTTCTCGTTTCCACGTTCATCTATATCACCGATGCCCAAATCTACTGCACACAGCTTAACGGAAGCGGTGCGCATAATATGTGCCAGCGTTGTGCTGCTGGAAATTTACGGAGATTTCAAATTTTCGATATTAGATACGAGGAACTATGGGAATTTCGGGAATTTCGGAACCTCATCACTTCGGAATTTGCTTCGGGAATTTAAGGAAGAATTGGAGTTTAGAAAATTGGATTTGGGAATTTTAGGGTTTTGCAATTGGGGTTGTTGAGAAATTAGTGATTCAGGAGATGGGTTTGAAAATTTTGGAATTTGGCGTTCAAGAATTTTGGAATTTTGGTATTTGGGACTTGAGAAGTTTTGGAATTTGGAAATTTTGGAATTTGGAAGTTTTGGAATTTGGAAGTTTTGGAATTCGGAAGTTTTGGAATTTGGATGTTTTGGAATTTGGAAGCTTTGAAATTTGGAAATTATGGAATTTGGAAGTTTTGGAATTTGGGAATTTGGAAATTGGGAAGTTTTGGAATTTGGAAATTATGGAATTCGAAATTTTGGAATTTGGAAGCTTTGGAATTTGGAAGTTTTGGAATTTGGAAGTTTTGGAATTTAGAAATTTTGCAACTTGGAAATCTTGGAATTTGGAAATTTGGAAATTTGGAAGTTTTGGAATTTGGAAATTTTGCAACTTGGAAATCTTGGAATTAGGAAATTTAGAAATTTGAAAATTAGAAAATTTGAAAGTTTGAAAATTTGGAAATTTGAGAATTTTTGAATTTGTAGATTTGAGAATTCCGCGATCATCAACAACCGAAAACCAAAAAGTTCAGAAAACATGCAAACGTCGAAATTTCGTAATTGAAAGTTGGGAACTGCCCCTCCGCGACAAGGAACAATACCGCGAATTAAATAGCCGCGATTAATTTCGTTGCCGGTTTTCAGAGAACTCGAACTGATTGTACCACGTGAATCCGGCGTACAAACCGAACGATCGTTCATTAACTTTATCGTGGCACGATATCGTGGCTGGTTCTAATGGAACTGTTTTCCGTAAGATAACAATTTCGATGAAATTATCAATTCACGGTGGAAAAAAACGTTCGGTTAACGTAGCACCGTGTCGAGTTACGAGAGTTTGTAAAATAAATAGCCGTGTTCGTTTTACACGGTCATTGTTGCGTGCATGAAAATTAAAGGAGGAGCTGTATCACATGGCGATTGCATCGGCGGATCATAGTGTTATATTTCTACGTTTAATACATTAAAAAGATATTTTGATATTGATTGGTTGTCGATTTTATTTATACTGTTGATCTCACTGTATGACATATTTCATTTTTACTTAGTGTTTCTGATTTTAAATTACTTGTTCTTTACTGTTTCACTGTTTGGGACTAAATGCATCATTTGTGTGAGACCTCAGTTGTGTCCTCAACATTGTCAAGTTTCACTATACTGCTCTATTGTATGTTAGGTGTACCATTCTTATGTAGAGAACCATTGTAGGACTCTAGATGTATTATTTGTATGTAGGGTCTCACTATATGGCCCTCAATACATCACTTGTACTGCAGTGTCAGTAGAAGTCGTTGAATGTGTCACTTGTGTAGTACAGTCCATTGATATGAACTTTGATGTAGGAGTGAAAAATATACATGTGCCATATATACGGAGTGTCCTCTATAAGGAGTATCACCTTGTGAAAGGACTACTGTCAGTGGTGTAGACATTGAAGTCTAAATTCCTCGACTTATTAATCTTTAAATTCCTACATATGAAGATTAAAGTTTGTAGATTTTAAAATATGAGAATTTCTGAGAATATCAGCTTGAAGGTAGAGATGAAAATTCCTACACTAACTTTGAACATATAACAATGTTCAACTGTGAAAGTTGATAAATTAAAAAATTGTCAAACTCTTCTCTCTCAAAAAATTCTAAATTTGAAAGTTATCACATTGTCAATTTGAAAGTTTAGAAATTACCAATTTCTAAATTTTCAAATTGCTGAATTTGCAGGATCGAAAGCACAAAAGGAGGAAGTGTCACACCCTACCAAAACTGTGCTCGTCAATAAAATAAACCAGAAACCCCAGTGAACATATCTGTGTAATCAGTGTGCGAAGGAACCAAATCCAATCTTGAACCTCCGTTTTAATATTCGGAGTTCGCAATTAAAATTGGAGGAAATTTCACCGGCAGTCCACGCACTTAACCGTTCCTGATCACTGAGAAGGCGGAAGAATCGCGCTAAGAGAGAGAGAGAGAGAGGAAGAAATATCGGAACGAGCGAGGTCGGATATTAGCTGGATTCGATCCGTGTTATTTACGGCGCATAATAGCGACACGAGTGGACTCGCGTCAATTTGTCTCTGGTTTCGGCGAGCAGGGACGATCGATCGTGGAAAATCGATCGATCTGTTCGGCACGCAGATCCGCCACGGATACACGCTACTTCGTCATGTTCCCGTGCTCGGCCGGACACGGATATTCCGGTACGAGTGAAGGATCGTCCTACGGATCGGTCAACTGACAGAGAAGGAGCTTTGTCAAGCGTACAGCCAGGGCAACACTTTCACGTGCGCGTTACCGACAGCATTCCGCTGTTAATTACCAGACATGTATGCCCACGTGCATGGTGATAACGGCATGTGCTGTTATCTGCCCACCGTGTTCTACCTCGAGCGATTTCGTAAGTTCTTTTCTACTCGTCTTGTTTGCGCTCCCGATCGAAATATACATTCGCCTTTGAAGCTCCTCTGATCTTTACATTTTCCGACCGAACAATTCTGATTCTGTCTCGGGTGGAACTCGTAAATCTTACTTCGAGTTTCATCTTGTTTACAGTGGGTATAACTTCGAGGTCATAACTTCATTTTAACTGTGGTCAAGAGAAAATCTCTGTGAAGAATATGGCAGTGACTTAATCGACTTTTAGCTGTTTGTAAGGACCAGGAAGGTTAAGGATAAATTAAGCATTTGAACCTTTAAGAACACATTAACCTTTAAATCCGATGATCAAAGAGAAACACACATATTTGCCAAAGTGGATAGAAACGCAGAAAAGATAACGTAATTCCCTCAGTCCCAGTACAACAGCAAAGAAAGTTAATCGAGATGTAAATATCCTACGAGTCTCGAGAGCGTTACAGAAAATAATGACCCCAGAAGTTTTCTTTGATCCCCAGTAACAACTATACGCAACTACCATTACTAAGTTTCTATTTGAGCAACTATAGAATGTATCTGAACTTAAATGATTACCATTCGTTTTACTCTGTTGGCAACGAGTTCTCTTAAACAGGCAGACCATATTTCCGAGCGTATTAGTTTGGAGAATGGTGAGATTAGCGTTACTTTAGGATTGGACGGACGCTAAACGAGCCAACGGAAGGGAACGGACGTAACACGGGCTGAAACTTATTTAGGGAAAAGATAGCGAAAGGTTTTTGCATAATGAAGCAGTTAAACCACGGTCTCCTTTAACGCGAAGACGTTAGCCAAACGCTCGCCGGGTAAACGTTACAGCCTGGTAATCGAATAAACGAGCGGCGAACCGACCTTGTTTATATCTCCGATGTAAATCCTGGCAAATTTATTTTCTGTTCGCGCTTCGATATCCGTTGATCCTCGTGAAAACTCATTGATCGATTTATTTATGTGCCTCTGACGTTTTTAGTTCGTTTCGTTACAACGAAACGACATTTTCGGAATTTTGTTATGGTTGGGGTAGTTGTCGGTGGCTGTAATTTTGGGTGAATTAATTATTCACGGAAAGTGAAAGGAATTTATGGAGGATATTAGTGTTGAAACAGTGATATAATACTGGTATGTTAAGATGGAATTGAGAGATTAAGTGATCTTGTACTTAACATGACATTGAAGTCATATGTGACTGCATATGATGGTCATATGTGACTCATGCTGTAGTTTCAGTTAAATTAATTATTTATGAAAAGAAGCAGAGTAACTTTTAAAGGTTGTTAATGTCGAGGCAATGCATAGTAATAAATACAGAATGAAGTGGAAAGATTAATCTCTTGTTCTTAGCACGCTGATTGCCAGGTCATATGTGACTCATATGCAATTTCACTTAAATTAATTATTCACTGAAAGTAGCAAATGAAAGCAACTTTAAAGGCTATTAATCTTGGAACAGTGATGTACACTAGTATACTAAAACATGAAATGAATGATTATGTACCCTTGACCTTAACACCGCATTTACATCCATGTGACCTCCATGATGGTCATATGTGACTGATATGCAATTTCAGTTAAAGTAATTATTTACTGAAAGTAGCAAATGAAAGCAACTTTAAAGGCTATTAATCTTGGAACAATGATGTATACTAGTACATTAAAGCATGAAACTGAATAATTAAGTACCCTTGACCTTAACACCACATTAACATCACATGTGACTACTATGATCCTCATATGTGACTCACATCTAATTTCAATTAAATTAATTATTAACGAAAAGAAGTGAACGAAGACAACTTTTAAAGGCTATTAGTGTTAAGATAATGATGTACACCACTATATTCGAAGATAAAATTGAAAGATGCCCTTGTCATTAATAATCTTATAATGTCTGACTATATACGTCAGTTTCTACTGTGACAATCAGCCTCTTAATAAATATTAAATTCTGCAATATACCAGCAGTTTGAATGATGGATTGTTCCTTCGTTGTCTTAATAGATGCTGTTATCTTATATTTTGTTTAACATATCTCTCAAATGTGCCACCTAAATGGTCAACGAAGTTTTAATGCAAATGAAAGATAAAATTTTGAGAAAATTAATTTCTGTCACGTGACTCTCTAATGTACACGAGGGACAATGAAGAAGACTCAGGAGAGGGATCTGAATTGCGTGATCGTGCAAACAGTGCCAATTTAATCTCAATTCTGTACGCGACAGCTGAAACGATCCTCCGCCCACTGTCCAGTAGTCTGGAGCAAACATAGCGTGAAACCGCGATAATCTCAGTGTCCATTCTCTCTGGACCCATTGTCGACCATTGAAAATTACCGTGAAAACAAAAACCGTAATCTACAACGATTTTCTTGGGAGTTTCCTTTGAACTATCGCGATTAGCCAGAAGTTTGTTTCTGACGAACCTTTTCTCTCGTGCTGCTATTCAGTTAGGGGCTAATCTGATCTGGTACGAGTTAGGTGGTCTTTGAATCGTTTGTTAAATACGATTGAACGTGCAATTGGACGGGTACCAATATCTCTACAATCTTTTGTATTAAATATAAAGAAATATATAGGCTGTTTCACAATTAATGTAGGTCTCTGAAATGGAAGGTAGCTGACATGATTCTATGTATGCTGTACACAGAAATTGCTTTCGTATATAAATTAATGTAAATTAGGCAATACATTGAATTTATGAAATACAAGTTAAGATAGTATGATGTAAAAAGGAATTTTTATTAAAAAATACATCAGAGTTATTATTTAATAACCACATATGACAATTTAAAAGCCTTGTGCAGTAATTTTATCACAAATTTAGCTTTGAAATTACAATTTCATGGGTTGTAATCCTCTACAACAGAGCGAATGAATTCTAAATGAAGTGTAATTGGTTCCACCAGAGGTGTACTCTATATTTTATTCAGTGGTCGTTTTAGAGCCGCAAAAAATTGTACAAAATTTGATGGGACAAAAATTGAAAAAAATTTGATCGGATTCAGATGTTCGTGGACGATACCGTACGCGATTCTTGATGGCCCGGCGAAAATTAAATTCCGATACTTTAATCGCAGTTCTGGTACGTGTCATCGGACGCGAACCTCAAATAAATCATCGAATATATCACCGGTGGAAAACCGTGGAAATTCAACGAAATTCGGAAATTTGAATGTAACTCCGTTTTTTATTAAATACAGAAGATTCCGGTTGGAATGTAAACAGTATACCTTAAAAGCTGGCACTCGATTTTATCATCATCAGGGATTTTACCGGCGGTAAGCCGTATACTACGGATACTAAAATCATTTCGAAGCTTTATCAGATTTTGTCGAGATTAAGACGCGATTCCTTTTATCGCGAAAGCAGATTCGCTAAATAGTAGTTTCGAAGTGGAGATACAAGTTTGGAGTTTCTTGAAAATGTGTCTGGGTTGAAAATGGTGGATTAAGTGCACGTTAAAGAGTAGCTTTTTTATTTAATAACTGGTTCGATTTCATCGTCATGTTTTTTTATTGATATTTCAAGGTGTATTATAAGGATGTACTGTGGATAATGATCTCTTGGGGTGATGGATTTATGTTGTAATTTTACAGTACATTTTTAATGGAGTTTCTGTTCAGATGTGGGTAAAGGTAGAAATGAAGGATGTAGATTACTACGTGTGGAAGGGAATATTAGATGGGGTGTTGAATTTTCTACTTTATAAGCTTAAAAAATTTTCAATTCTCAACTTTCTATGTTTTCAAGCTTTGAGTCTCTCAAATTTCCACTTTACAAAATTTTTAATTTTCTAAATTCCTAATTTGCCAAATTTCTAATTTTCCAAATTCCTACTTTAGCAAATTACTACTCCCCCAAATTCCCACTTTCCCAAATTTCTACATTCCCAGATTTTTATTTTCTCAAATTTCTACTTTCCCAAATTCCTTCTTCCCCAATTTTTTTTCTTCTCCAAATTTCTACGTCTCCAAATTTTTTTCTTCCCCAAATTCCTACGTCCCCAAATTCCTTATTCCCCAAATTTCTGCTTTTCCAAATTTCTACTTCTTTGAATTCCTATTACTCCAAATTACTACTCCCTCAAATTCCTACTTTTCCAAGCTAATTTTCTAAATTTCTAATTTCTCAGTTTCCATCGTCCCAGTGTCCAATTTCTCATTCCTAAATTCTCAGAATTCCACATCTACAAATTCCAATGCTTTAAAATCTTCAAATTCTCCAATTTTCAACTAATCCTTTTAGTTTCCAACTAACCCCAATTTCCTTTATTCACTCTACATTCTAAACTTGAAAATTTATAAATCCATGAATTTCAACTTTCACTATCATTTCTTACTACCTACAAAATAAATCGTCATTTCTATGATCTCATTTCATAATCCACTTCCTAAATATTCAACCCTTAAATTTGATCGTCTACATCAAAAATAAATATTACAAAAAAATTGGACGCGTTGCAATCACTCATCAGAGTTCTAGTTTTAATTTGAGTAGCATGAAAGGCAGCAGCAAATGGCCAGTACACGGTCGGTGCAAACTGAACGTGAATGGAGGTCCAGAAGATGCAGATGTACTCTCCGCAAGTGTAGCAACGCGCGGAACAAATGAGTTGGATAATAGAAGGAGAAAAGTAAGAGAATTTGTAGATAGAGGGTAAGAGTAGTGGAACGTGAAGCGAAAAAGCAGACCAGACGTTTCGAATCCGTTTTCTTCATCCGACGGTAATAATGAAAGAAATTCTTCGTTTGCATGGAACGTCGGTACTCCTTTCTCTATCTTTTTTTTGCAAGCTTTTTCTACTCCTCTCGACCATTCATTCGTTTTCCTTGCACCTTTTATATTGATCACTTTCATTCATGATAAAAGTTACGTTGTTCTGATTACATCACGTTATTCATCTCCTACATTTACATTTCACTTTCGAAGACCAATAATTATTATGACGGAAAATCGTCTGGGGATGGATACGTAAGAGTATTCTACTGACAGATCGTTTTATCGTTTTGTGTCTTTGGTGTCGAAATTATTTTAATGCTTTATTGTTTTATTTTTATGTGGTGTTGGTGTTCTACTATATGGTGGTATTGCTATTTTTACTGTTTCTACTATTTTTACTGTTTCTACTATTTTTACTATTTTTACTATTTTTACTATTTCTACTATTTTTTCTACTTTTACTATTTTTACTGTTTCTACTGTTTTTACTGTTTTTACTATTTTTACTGTTTCTACTGTTTTTACTGTTTTTACTATTTTTACTGTTTTTACTATTTTTACTATTTTTACTATTTTTACTGTTTTTACTATTTTTACTGTTTTTACTATTTTTACTATTTTTACTATTTCTACTATTTTTACTATTTTTATTATTTTTACTATTTTTACTGTTTCTACTATTTCTACTATTTTTAGTAATTTTACTATTTCTATTATTTTTACTATTTTTATTATTTTTACTATTTTTACTGTTTCTACTATTTCTACTATTTTTAGTAATTTTACTAGTACTTTTACTACTTTTACTACCTTTACTACTTTTACTGTTTCTGCTATTTTTGCTACTTTTACTACTTTCACTCTTTCTACCATTTCTACTGCTTCTATTATCTCTACTATACCATCCATGGTCTCACTACCCCTCTCTTCAGTTACTCTACGCTTCCACAATTTCACTATTCCATTATGAACCTCACTATTATGAGTCTTCCTATTTCCTCATTTAATTCATTCACTACATCAATACTAAAGTAACCTTTCAACTATAATATTTAATCACAATTACTCTTTCTTTACATTATGTAACGTACCTCTAAGTACATCTCACCGATAGAAGAGCTTACATGATTTAGTATGACATACATATACATCCGTGTAAAGGTAAAATTTTATAAGTCACATAGTTGCTTTAGAGATTGGATTTTAAGTGTTCGTAAGCTTTGTCGTCGTTCACGGAAGAAATATACCGGAAGAAGTAGCACGGAATATTAAGGAGGACGGAATTACTTTTTTATCTCGGCTTAACGTCAACCTATCGACTCGAAGGAAATTTATTACCTTTAATTTTTCTTCCCTTTTCTGTACTCTGCGAGTCACGGCTGAAAGGTTTCACTTTTTCTTCCGATTTTCGTTGTCGCGTCGTACTACTTTTTACTCCATGAAGATGATTTCAGAAATTAAACAATTTTAAAAATTTTAAGGTTTAAAAATTTCTATATTATAAGATATCAAGGTTTTTACATTTTAAGAAGAAACCTTAAGATTGACAAAATTTTTAAAAATGTATGTACATTTGCAGCTTTCATGAAGCAATTTTAATTAAAACATAAATCTTGTAATTCCTAAATAATTGCAAACAATAAAATAAATTGCGAAAGTGTTCTACAAAATACTTTATACATATACATGCTTTATAAAGCAATTTTAATTAAAAAAAAAAATAGGACAGTGACTCAGGTGCGTCAGTTAAGACACATTAATCTACATTGGTCTGAAAATTATATTATTTTGTAATATATAAATACTTGCAAACAATAAGATAAATTGCGAAAGTGTTCTGCAAAATATTTTAAACATCTACATGTTTTCTAGAGCAATTTTAATTAAAAAAAAAATAGGACAGTAGCTCAGGTGCGTCAGTAAAGGCACATTAATCTTGATTGTTCTCAAAATAGTATTATCATGTAGTTCATAAATAATTGCAAACAATAAATTGTTATATAGAGTGTTATATAGAACGTCACATACACGCACACGTTCCACAAAGTAATTTTAATTGAAAAAAAGACATAGCCTGATTCGAATGCCTCTAGAACCCGTTAATCTACATCGGTCTGGCACCGATGTGTTTTCGCGACACGAGACGAGCCGAGATCCAATTATTCGAAATTTCCATAATTCTGGAAGTCCCGTATTCCTGTGGCACGTAAATTCGGAAAATCTGTATCCCGCTGTTCCCCTGTTTATCTTGCACGCCAGACGCCACGAGCTGTTATACAGCGGCCTGGATTAAACGTTCTACGCGGATTCGCGAAACTTCCAACTCGTTCGCGTCTAACTCGCTTTCATCCCCTTTCGACCCTCGATCCTTCTGGTTACCCACGTCATCGTCGTCCAAGATTACTCGTCGTTCGTTAGAAACAATATTTGCTTGCTACCCTTCGAACGATCAACTTTAACCTCGTTCCGGGTGCTACCATGCGGTAGAAAAACTTTGCTCAACACGATCGCTGCGAAATAGCTGTTTACACCCTCTGCACATACTTTTCTATGTTCTATAACTTTACTTTTTTATAAGTTTTCCTTCGGTTATTTTATTATTTTTTTTTACGAGTTCTTAATATTGGGTTATTTTTGTTACGGGGTTTCGTTTAATCTTGGGTGCAGGGGAAAATTTATTAGGTAATTGTTTTATGGTAATCACGATATGTAGTTTCCAGGAGAAATTTTGAGTATTAGGTTATTTTTGTTGTGTCACGATGTTTGGTTTAATCTTGGATGCAAAGAAGAGATTTATTAATTATTTCATGCTTGTTTTGATAGTAACAATATGTAATTTCGAGGAGCAATTTTGAATATTAGATTTTATTGTTGTGTTACGAGCTGCCATATTTGATTTAGTTCTGAGACATTTCTGTCCTGAGATAGTCCTAACATTTTACTTATTTTGTTTCAATATTATAACCATGAATGATTAGTTTTGACTGACGCATCAAATAAATTGTACAGCAATTAAACATGTATTATGAGCTAATTTCAGTGTTAGAACATTGAGTTGAGCTTGTTCCTATAATTATGTCGTCCTCCACTTACGATGATGAATTCGCGACGTTTAGAAACATACAGACGGTAAGAACATTATGGATCACCAGCCATGAGGGACGTTTCAACCACAATTTTTCATCAGGGCCTAAAAAGGACGAGCATCCTTCCATTTACCTTTTATGCACGCTTTCATAAAGCATGATAAATGTTCGAGTTTGGGCGGTTTCGCGTCTATTCCGTTTGCATAAACTTAACCGTACGAATATTCCCTGTCGTTATTACGGGGCGTACCTAAAGGATTCGTATAATTTGCTTTTACGAGGGTAGTTCTATCATTCTAACCAACATACGAGACGGGGCTACTGCGTTCAAGAAGATCATTGCACTCTCTATTTCAATAACTTGCCATGACCTCGTAACTTCGCATAACCACTTGAAATCACGTTTCGTTGGAAGTATATCGCGTGGAATGATGCCAGAACTTTGTAATCCTTGTAACATTTCTATCCTCCTTTGTGAAGGAGGAAATTCGATTCTTATAAATCCTTTCTCGTATCATTAATATGTTTTTGGTGATGCTCGAGAATTTGAAGTTGTGGATATGAAGAGTGAATTAAATTGAAAGTTAATGTTCAATGTGATGAATGTGTGATTGCACTGTTTCAGTCGATGTTTGTCGACCTCATTTCATAATAAAACTAATGATCATTTCAATTGAATGTCATTGTAAATTTAGTGTACATGAGCTTCGTAATTAGGCTTTCATATTTACTTTTAGTATGTACATTTTCAAATATCGCTGGGTAAGGAATACCTGAGTTATGTGGACAGTGAACCTAAATAAATTCCTAAATTTTTTAGTCTTTACAAACTTTCAAATTCATAAACTAATAAACCGTGAAATTATAATTAAATCCTTAATCAACTGAATTTTTAAACCCTCGAAAGTTCATGAACTTTCCACATTTTTCATATATAAGTAATTAGCTCACGTATGTGAAAGTTATCAAACTACAACCACTTAAATATTTACCAAATAAGTGAGCATAAATTGAGTAACAAACGAGTCTACAAAATGAACCTTCCATGATACAATCCCGATTCTAATAAAATTTAAAAGTTGGAGTCCGGCATGTTTTATGCGTTTCATTGGTTGCGGTGAAACGTAGTCGAGACACGAGTGCCGTAATTCACTTCGATAATTAGCGTGCTTTAATTAGACGCAGAGCAGGGTCGGGATACGTCCTTTAATTATTGCGTGCGAACTGTGTCAGCGGCGCACGTGCTAATGAACGACGAAAATAATAGCGTGGCGACCGTCTTCGCTCGTCTGTTTCCTTCTTCCCTGTCTGCTTTCGCTTTAAACCAGATCCTGAATTAACGTCTGAACACGGGCTGAAATTAATTTCCGCATTCCACCAGTATGATTAGACCTTCGCGAAATTTTTCACATTCTTCGGCATTCTTTGCATCAGCTCCTCGGCAATTATTCTATCGTGTATCTTTCAACATCCAAATACCGAGGAAATTAACTTTTTCCTACCTTGATTTCATCTTTCACAAAAATTATTTC
This sequence comes from Megachile leachella, assembly GCA_963576845.1. Taxonomy (NCBI): domain Eukaryota; kingdom Metazoa; phylum Arthropoda; class Insecta; order Hymenoptera; family Megachilidae; genus Megachile; species Megachile leachella. The sequence continues at coordinate 8,319,840 of OY756248.1, read as the reverse complement.
TGATTGAATCTCTGAAAATTTTTTTGCGAAAATTAACAGTGTATATTGTACATAAAGTGTCGTCCATATTGAATTCTTAAACTTGAACCTATAATTGCTGACATGTACTTAAAAATTTAGTAGATTGCATGAAGTGTTAGATACAAAACAGTGGACACAGTGTTTCATATAATTCAGTATTTTTTGTACAATCACATCAGTTAAGTTACAAAAGAAAGAATTAAATAACTAAGCACGTATGTGCTTCACATAAATAGTTCTTTATATTTCGTAAAGACACAAGGAATGATAAAAGGAAGACTTAAATAATTAACACAGATAATAAATTGACTTTCCGAACGTAAAAGGCCATCCGTGACAAAGAAACGTATAAAGTAATTGTTGGAAGGTGAAACGAAGAGAAATTTACGTTTCCACCATTTTGCATTATTCTAATGCAACTGCTGTCCGTTGTAAAGGATCTCTTTTCACCTGCTCTGATTAAAAATCCAGCGGTCGTGCGTCCGTGTTACCAGTTGTGCAAGTCTCTTAATTAAGTCCTTTGAACTTTTATTGTAGGAGAAGAGTACATAGTAGCGGGAGTCTAACTACGGTGTGCGAGGTAAATTCAATTTATTTAACACATTTCTGACGAACGTCGCTCGAATTCAATCATTTTTCGTCACACTTCCGACGACCTGATGGCGTTGCTGTTTTTATATATCGATCACTTTCGGACGACTTCTGTCATGAAATTTCTGCAATCCTGACCTCGTGACACACTTCTCACGCGCACACTGCCACACGTGACTGCAATCGTTCCCGATCATCGATTTGCAATCACGTTCACGTTTTGTTGGAATTTTCAAGCCTTCTCGTCAAACTTGATATATTGCACCGATTTCCTACGTTTTTTTTTGGATCGCAGTTCTCAAGTTAAAACATTTGTAGGTACCTACATTTTCGATTTTTAAATCTCACAATTATATCAACCTTTAAATTATAAAATTTCTAAATTAATTCCAAAATTCCTAAAACCCTCAATTCTAAATTTCTAAATATCGAACTATGTAAATTTAAAAATTCCACATAATTGATAATACAAAAGCAAAGAAAGGTCCGAGTAAACTTATTGCACGGCTTATTAAGGCACAGAAAGTTCCGAATAGTTCAGGATTTCGTAGGTAAAACGAAAGTCACGAAAGTTCGAGTTACCACTCAGCGGTATAGAACATTTTGCATTACGATCACGGTCGACGTTGAAGTTCGAGCACGAGCAAAACGAGAGTTTGATAATTACTGAAGATCGAGACACCGTAATTGAAGTATGACGTGGTCACGTTTCCTTGAATTATTAAGTCGAGATGAATTGCCGTACTTGGCATAGTTTCATTGCTGTTAGCGAAGGAGGATCACTTACACGCTGCCATCTTAGTACCCCTAAGATATTTTCTCGTTATTGCTGAACCTGCTAGACGAAAGTGCTCCATGATGTAGAACGTAGTTTCACTTCTCACGTCGGTGTGCTTCTTCAAACAGTTGATTACCAAATTTAGGTGATTCGTTACTCGGACAGTTTCAAATTTCGAAACTTAGACGCTTGATAATTTTGTAATTTGTGAATTTGATGAATTGGGGTTAGTTTAGGGAATTTGGGATTTGGGGAATTTGGGATTTGGGGGATTTGGGATTTGGGGGATTTGGGATTTGGGGGATTTAGAATTTGGGGAATTTGGAATTTGGGGGACTTGGAATTTGGCGAATTTGGGATCTGGGGGATTTGGAATTTGGAAACTTTGGAATTTGGAAACTTTGGAATTTGGAAAATTTGGAATTTGGAAACTTTGGAATTTGGAAACTTTGGAATTTGGAAAATTTGGAATTTGGAAAATTTGGAATTTGGAAACTTTGGAATTTGGAAACTTTGGAATTTGGAAAATTTGGAATTTGGAAACTTTGGAATTTGGAAAATTTGGAATTTGGAAACTTTGGAATTTGGAAAATTTGGAATTTGGAAACGTTGGAATTTGGGAGATTTGGAATTTGGGAGATTTGGAATTTGGGAGATTTGGAATTTGGAAAATTTGGAATTTTGAAACTTTGGAATTTGGGAGATTTGGAATTTGGAGAATTTGGAAAATTTGGAATTTGGAAACATTGGAATTTGGAGAATATGGAATTTGGGAAATTTTTATAACCTGAAAAAAATTAAAGAAAATCAATTTTGCACCACTACTACCAATACCTAAAGACCATCTCATAAATTATTAAGAAATTAACTCTCCACTCTATATTATTAATTCTCTACTTTTCAATAATTAATATTATAATTTCCACGGTATTCAGACCTTCCGTTCCTTCCATATTTAATTAAATTCAAAGCCCTCGTGATTAATAACGAATACCGAAGTCTCTTTAAAAAAAGCACGGTACAAAGTACTTTGTCTTCAATAAAAATTCGCGACTCAATGAATTGGCACGTTTAAATTTGATGTTTCGTTAGTCGAAGTTAACGCGTATTAAATTGTGCGATATACCGTGTAGTGTCCCATGTAGGGCAAAAGTTGCGTAAATTCTTGTAAAGGATATTCGCACACGACTACTTTTTTTCGTTTACACGGGAAGCAGTTTTCTCGTTTCACCGTGTATTCCGGATGACGCGAAAATGGAATGGACGAGGAGGAAGCTCTTGTGCACGCGTATGTAGCCACCTATAGAGGAATCAAAGCATCACTTTGACTTTTATTCCCATATATAAACGAATACCAACTCCGCTAAAACTTTGGTTTCTAAAATGCTTCGTTATCTATAAAACGAATGTTCAACTTTTCCTTTTAACGCTCGTCTTTTTTCTACCACGTTTTATCACTGTTTTTTTCTGCAACTGGAGTTTAAACTAAATTCTTTTTAACACGTTGGGAATTTGGGAATCTCTTGATATTTCTATTTGAGTGTTACTGGAAATTTGTGTTTGAGAATTTATGTAATACCTTTTTATATTGAATATTAAATATAGCAACATTATAGAAAATATCAAAAATATCAAAAATATTAAAAACATCACAAATATCCAAAATATTAAAAAACGTCAAAAATATTAAAAATATTAAAAACATCAAAAATATCCAAAATATTAAAAACATCAAAAATATCCAAGATATTAAAAACATCAAAAATATCTAAAGTATTAAAAACATTAAAAATATTCAAAATATTAAAAACATCAAAAATATTCAAAATATTAAAAACATCAAAAATATCAAAAATAATAAAAACATCAAAAATATCCAAAATAATAAAAACATCAAAAATGTCCAAAATATTAGAAACATCAGAAATATCAAAAATATTAAAACCATCAAAAATATCAAAAATATTAAAAACATCAAATTTGAAGATTAAAGAATGTGTAAATAAAATATTTGTCAAAGTTTTGAGGATTTGAAAAGTGACTATAAATGTGATGGTTATAAAATATATTTTGTAATGGTAAAATATATTGTATGCACATAATGTGGATAAAGAAGTACTAATCTGAGGTATAAGCATTAATCCGCAAATTCTTCAAAGCAAAAGAATATAACCATGAAATGTAAATAGGAGTTGATAATGCATTTAACTACCGAGTATTCAACTTTACAGAGTTGGTAATTTCAAGTGTTTTCCGTAATGAAATGTCTGCAATTGTCCTTGGAAAGAGCAAAAGGTTGCTTACTGAATGGAGCGTTTACCGGTAATTGGCCACTTAGCATCCTCATTTAACGGAACGGTTAATGATAATTAGCTCAGCCTGTTGGGAAGATCCGGCTGGTTATCTGGAAAATGATTTTCGCGTGAAAATCGTGTCTTCCGCAGCTGTTTTCGCCGACAAGAACTTCTTCCCTCATTTTTCTTGCGTTACGCAGATGTCGCTAAAACGAAAACGTTTCTTTAATCAGAGTCACCTTTTCACATCCATAATTTCCTTTTAATAAATAATTTCACGTGTCTGTTACACATTTTCATCCGTAACGTTTGTCGATTTTTTTTTTAACGTTCAAAGTCGGTATTGTGCCGTTAAGAACGTCATTAACAAGGTGCTCATTAAAGTTCCAGTAATGACGTGACTTTTGATGGACTTTTGGGCGGTGTTTATACGTCATGCCTTGTAATTTTAATCGTTTAATCTTCTTACGACCTAACAGGTTAATTAACGACGGCGAAGCGTTTGTTACTGATAATTAACTGTGCGCCAAATTGTTGCACTAATTATGTTTTACTAAAAATTCAAAGAATGTTGGAAGATAGAGTAACAATTACAGTATTATTAATGAGGTGATTTTTTGATGAACTACTTCTTTTTTATATTTGTAACAAATGTTGAATTGAAGCTTGACTTCTTCATAAGAGATGAAAATATTCTGAATGAAAATATAATTGGTTTAAAGTCAAACGTATTTTATTAAAGTTATAGTATTTTGTATACTATGATACATAAAACAATTTCTGTTGCGTTTATTTAAATAAATAATTTTCTTTAATGAATGGGTGCCTTAATGGGGTCCGCCATTAAGTTCGAAGCTGCCGCTCTCGCGTCTGCGCGTAATCCCCGCGCTCTGATTGGTCCGCGCTTTTTCTTTAATAATTCGAAAACGAAGCTTCAGACGCCATTTTTGCAAAGGGAAATATTATTCATAATCACGTCAGCTATCATTCCAGGGACTTGCACTAATTTTGAAACACCCTGTACTTTCAATTAACTGTTATAAATGAATTTTTATACCCAGCAGCGTAATGTAACACATACGTACAAAAATTGTATAAATATATTAACATACGTACATGCATAATTAATTTCTAATTAATAGAGAGAACCGAAAAATAAAAATATCACATTTAACACAAATTTCAACATCGATAATTAAACGTTCTGCTTCAAATAATTTCGTGCATAAATTTCGATATTTCAAATAAATTCAGTGGAGTTAACATGTCTAATAGGACAAATGAAAAATGCTAGTTCCATGCTAGTTTCATACAGTCGTAAACTCATCGAAGAGGAAAGGTTTAATCGTTGAAGTACGACTTGAAGGAAGTCGTGAAAATTCGCGTCATCCAACAGAAGACATTTATATCGATGTTTGTGAGCCAGCATCGAGATTCTGTTTGGCAGCGTATTGTTTTGCGAACAAAAGGGGGTCACTGGTTCGTTCGAGAGGAGGGCAGACGAGGACGTTTCGAAGTAGATCGATCCTTTCGGTGAGTTTGGGATTCGTTCAGGAAGTAGTACGAATCAACAAGTGCGTCGATCGCTTATCCAAGACCGTTTAAACTATCTTCAAATAGATCGACCAAGTTTTCTTGCAATTTATTAGCAAGTCTAAAAGCAATTGGAGGACTGTAATATTTTATGTTCTTGGAGGAAATATTTGAATTTTATAATAGATTCATGATGAGAAATTTTAGTTAATATTCACTGTCTATTACTTTGTTGCATTTGATTTTTCTTTTAAAATAGAAATATGTGAGAGTGGAAGTTAGTGGTGTCACTTCTCAGGATAGAAAATTTGATCGAACAAATATCTTCATGACTCATAATTTTAGAGTTCAAAAGTTTCAATGTAGTCACATATGGAGTCCATAATTTGAATGTTATGAAGTCTCGAAGGTCCAAAGTTCTTATATACCAAAATTCTAGAGTTCTAAATGTTTCAATGTCACGAAGTTGAAGTATGTACTGTAGAGTATTAAATATTCTAATATCCATATGTCCCAAACTCCTTACGTTCTAAACTCCTCATGTCCCAAACTCTTTATGTTCTAAACTCCTCGTGTCTCAAACTCTTCGTATCCTAAACTCCTCATGTCCCAAACTCCTTACATCCCAAACTTCCTCTGTCCCAAACTCCATATGTCCTAAGCTCCCAAAATCCTATAATTCCAAATATTTTCACTTCTCAATCTTCCAAAGTTCCAAACACCCTCCTCCTAAAATTTCAAAAGCCCAAACATCCCAAAGTGCCATGCTTCAAAAATTGCAGCGTTCCAACGATCCCAAAGTACGAAAGTTGAAAAATTCCAGCGTACCAAATCTCCTGAAGTCTCGTAATCGCAGAATTTCAAGAGTTCCAATACCATAGAAGCGAACGAAAGAGATATTTTGTAAAATAGTTACGCGTAAAAACGTATTGTGGCGAAGTTTAAACAAATACCAGTAGCCTTCATGCGATGGAAATACTGTGTAAAAACACAACTTCCATTAAAATATGAACCGTACGTTCGTTTTCATGAGAAGACAAAAGCACGCAGCACAAAGAAACGAGCAGCTGGGACATGCATAAAATTTCGAGAAATAAAAGACAAATGGATGCACAGGTGCGTCTGATTTCTAGCGCAAAATGGCAACATGAACATGGTGCACGTGAAACTCTTTCCTAAAAAAAAAATAAAAGAAGAAAGAGGAAAAAAAGGAGAGAGCAACGAGTAGCTCTGATACTGAGAATTCACTTTTATATCCTGATGCTTTCTGGGTCGAATCGAAAGAGTGGATACAATTTCACGTTTGAAAAATATATAAGTAGATGAAAAGTAAGGATGAATTTCTTAGCAATTCGTATGCCGTTTTCTGGTTAGCCTCTGTTCACTGAAAGCGACATATACTTTTAACATATAGGAGAGAACCAATAACTATGTATGATAAGAAAGAACCACTTGAAAATCTCATATGCACTCGACATAAGTATATAAAATGGAACGGAGATGCTGTAGAGCAAATTTTTCATCTTCTATACTTCTATCTTGTATTTTAGATCAAGCTTTATTCTATATTTTCACGGAATTTATTGATTAAGGATACACTTCGATAAGATAGGTGTATAAGATAGGTTGAAAGATTAACAATATAGGTGAGATGCTGATTGGATTTATTCAGCAATAGGTTTTTAGTAGATTTAAAATGAATTGGTTGAATGTTGAATCGTTTCTAATATTTTTACATTTTGGTATGTGGGAAGTAATTTTTTGGTTATGGAGTGAGGTTCAGATTATGAAGTGAAGTGGACAAGGTTCTACCAATTGAACGCAAGCTGTAGAGGGTGGAAGGCTGAACTAATGGTTTGGTTCTTCAGGTAGTTTGGAAAAAATTCTAATATTTAGGGACAAGTTTACAACATGACAATTAATTACGATTAATATGGTCTGAAAAATATGGTGTCTTAAAGTTTGGTTTTTATGACTGACATCGTGTGTACCATAAACGGTTTAGCCTAAACTGTACAATACGACGATGCTACAGTTGTTCTTCAGAATATTTGAACAATTTATATATTTATAAATTTGTAACTCCTTTTCAAATTTGAAATATTTAATTTCTTATTTGAAAATTTTTTTTGCATGATTTTAATTGAATTTGTCTTTTGCAGAGGCTCACCGAGCTCTGGAGCTCCTGGAAGACTACCACGCGAAATTAACAAGGCCACAGGATAAACAGCTACGATTGGCCATCGAACGTGTAATTCGAATCTTCAAAAGCAGATTGTTTCAAGCACTGTTGGGTAAGTGTTGTCTTAAAGAATCGCAAAATTTTGATTAAAAGTCTTTGGACCTTTGTAAAATATCCGCACGGTATACGAGCGTTTGAAAACCCGAAAAATTCCATCGATTCATCGAACCTTCGAAAAGAGGACGCCTGATCCCATTCTCCTCTATGCTTCAGCTGAATCTCATCTTATTTATCGGAACTGGCACGTTGCCTCTCGAACGGTTCTAGCACCATTGTTATTCGGAATAAAGCGCTTTTACCAAACGAATCCGCTCAGAAGACTCGCTGGAAATTTCGATCGAGGCCTTTGCAGTATTCCTGGGAAAAAATCATTATCCAAAATACAGTGGGACTTCGATTATCAGAAGTTCGATTAACGCGTTCATTGTTACGCGTTATAAATGAACGTCCGGTATTTGTGTGATATATTGCACTGCGTAAAGTAAACATAAATCATGTAATTTGAGAGACGCGCAATTTTATGATTTATGCGAACTCCACGGACTTTGATATATTATGTCGTAAATACGTCCACTGATTAGTTATTGACAAAATTCCATTATTCCAGTAATACTAGTATATTAACCTCTGTTACAAAAACCTCTAAAAATTTATTAACTAGAAAATTAGTAGCTAACTTCAAAATGAACGTATCAGCTAGGAATTTATACAAAAATGAAAATCAATTATTAGTATATCGTACAGCCGATATAAAAGCTTTCAATACCAAAGAACGTTTCTCACCAAAAGAATTTCATTTCAATATTCCCGTGATTATCGCGTGATGAGTTCTATTCAACGTTACTCGGTCTAATTGGTGCACGCGTGCAGCAAAGTCAGGCGAGTCGAGCATCGCCGAAAATGCTTTTAAAACTGTGAAACGTCGCTTCATTTCCGGCGTGGTATCATGGAAACCGTGGGAGTTACCTGGTAGCCAGATTGTACTGTTCGGTCTGTTCGGTATAATGCTTCCACATAGAGGAGATTAGTCCGTTGCATCTGCAACTGTGTCGGTTGTAGCGGTGTCTGTATGGCGCGGCTCGCCTGTTACTGCTGATAACCCCGAAACACCCTCGCCTACAGAGTCCCATCGGTGACGTGGACAATGGCCGCAAGATTACACGTCATATCAGCTTCGCTAAGTACCCAAACGAGATTAGAATATTCCCATGCTACGTCTGAAATTAATCTTTCGCTTTCTGGTTGGGGGAATCGTTCAAATACCGTTTAAGACATATGTGGCGGGAGATGGCTTTAACTGCTTCAGGGTGGTGCACTTTAAGGGGAAATTCACTTCTAGGAAAAGTGAGATGCTTGCGGGGGTGTTAAGATTAGCTGGAATGCGTCATTTTATGCGTCATTATTACTGACAAAATTTCACAAAACTTTTAAGAGTTTGTTATTGCAAAAATGATGAAGCAACGCAAGATTTAAGAAACAAAAATTGAAGAGTCTTTGCATATTTGAGACTTCATAGCTTCAGACCTACAAACTTAAAAATTTAAAAATTTAAAAATTTAAAAATTGCAAATTTATAAATTTAAATACAGAAAATTAAGAATTAAAAAATTGTAAATTACTAAATTTGGAAAATGAGATATTTGGAAATTTTTGAAAGTGGAAACTTGGAGTTTGGCAAGCTAATAAATTTTCAAGGAATTGACTACCCATCAGTGCCCGCTAGCGTGCTATTCACTGCTCTAAATTATGCATTGATCCAGCAGGGAACCTAATAATGTAGGATCTAACTTCTGCTCAACAGTGTATCAAACTAAGTTTCAAAATCGAGCAATGAAATCGTGGAAGCACGACAGCAACGGATTATAGAATCGGCAAGCCGATCTTCTTTAATCAGATCCTTTGCTATAATCTGCTTTGCATAGTCGGCATCTTAGGAAACTGGGTCTGTCAAGGAGAGAGGAACTTTTAATCCGAAGTTAAGATATAAATTCTCTTAAATTGCTCGATAAAACTAGAATTACAAGGAACATTTTTTTATCATCACATACATTGTGTTACTTTAGCTAGCTATAAATTATGAATCTATCTGTGGATTTTAATTTAAGTAACTTAAGGGATGTTCGACCAAAATTTTGCTTAGAACAATTCTATTTTTATCGTTGCAAGAAACGAAATCTTGCAAGGAACATCAAACAAACGATGCAATTCGGGTAAGGATTCGTCGTTTGCAGAGGATTTAAGAATCGAGCAAAGAGCATCGGCTTAAAGAAACGAAACAAGCTATCCGTAAGTAGGTGTTTCCTTGCAATTTAGATTTCAAGTCCTTCCATCGGCTAAAAGGGATTGTGAGGTAAAAGATTAGAAACGTCGAACTCCTTGAATCCGTATTCCCAGAAGATGTTTTCGCAGATTCTGTTTCCGATGAAAGCACTTTTCACACGGTCTATCATGAAGTATGAATCGAGACGAAAAATTAATACGTTGATCAACGCGGTGAAAATAGAAAGTAGAAGCATGAAATACAACGCGAAACGTCGAACAATTGCCTTTCTAGCGCGGTATTTTATAAACGTTATTGCAGCTATTTGTTCTCGATTCTCTTCCGGACTCGCTCGATTATACTCGGGAAAATACATTTTAATTTCCATCGTTCCGTTATTCGCGGTTCACGTGGATAATCAAGAACGATAGCGACCAGAAGAGTGGCGAAAACGAGCGAGGCGCGAGAGAACGATAAATTGAGAGCACTCGTCCAAGACCACTCGAGAATTTAAACCCGTCCAAAATGGCTCTACGGCTCCTCTCGAACTGTCTCCAAGTTTGCTGACCAAAGGAAGGGTCCACGAGTACCGCGCAAATCCTCTACGTGTGTCTTTGATAAATTTGCCAAAAGTATCAGCGAAAGCGTAAATCTGACCACTTCACCTTTGACGCGTTTTATGTCGTTCATTTTAACTCCACTCGTCGGTGATTTCACGACTGATATTTCAAATAACATACATTATAAATATTTCACGTTGCTACTGTATACATAATATAACGTTCAAGAATAATCTTATCAGTACAGTGTAAATCCGCTTACTGCGGTATTCATTGCTCAATTGTAATCAACACGATGTAATCTCGCACAAAATCATTTCCCATTAAGCTGTACCTTAATTAGTGCAAGTTGTAACTGCTTTCGATCAATTTTCTAAACGTTACTCGAGTTTCTGTAATATACAGAAATCGTTCCAGATAAACTGCATGAAAGTTGAAAACGCAACGTTGTTTCCAGATACAATCGTAGGTAATCAACGCCGCAACAGATCATCGAACTTTCGGCTGAATTTCAGTAGCTACCGTTAACTTCTGTTTCTAAGTTCACCGGCGTACACCCTGTTTACGTGCTTAGTTCGAAATTGTAACCTTGTTACGTACTCGGAACTGCCAACGTGACGCGTAATCTCATGGCCATTGACCAGGAAACTATGATGTAACGACAATGATACGGTGCACTGGTCTCCTTTGAATCGGTAACCATTGTTTAACATATTCATAACGGGGTTGGTGCACGAAACCCATTATAAGAACTAAGTTTAATAAAACTTTTGATACTTCGTTACTGTGCGTTATAGTACCAATTGTTAATCATTTCGATGCACTGTGAATTTTCTTTTCATGCGTTACGTCACAGACTCAATTTGTACGCGTTGTACAGCCACGTGTTATATCACCACACGTTCAAGTTACACGTCTGCAATTTCTGTTTGTCATATTTCTAAGCATTCGGTATACAGAAGTTACATTTTGACCGGTTTAACTTCTAAATGTTGTGTTACTGTATGTTCAACTATTTGATGTTTGAAAAATATCGAAGTACAAACAATTATATCTTCTAAATACAGGTATATTTAAATACATGAATGTATGTTTAAATACATAAACGTATATTTTGATACATGAATGTATTTAAATATTTAACACATAATAATACATTAAATATTTAATTTTGATACATGAATGTATTTAAATATTTAACACACAATAATAAATTAAATATTTAATTTTAATACACAAATGTATCTAAACATTTTGTACCAGTTCATAAAAATAATTTCATCCAAAAGAATAAATCATCCAAAAGTAATTGCAATTTAATAGAGATAAACGACTGAATCAAACAACGCGCAGCAACAATTTTTGCGAAGAATTTTCAAGTGGTTTTGCAATGTCGCGTAACCTGTTGGATACATCGCATCGGGTGTACCAAACACTTCATGGATTTAAATGCATTGCCGGGTGCAACATGAGTCCGAAACATAGTCCGAAACGCACTATTTTACACCTTGCTGGCGGATGCGTTGGACGTAACGCGCAGAACACGAACAGCCGACAAATTTCCCTGCCTTTGTACGTGTTTCAGCTAGTTTCCAGCAATACTGTGACAAACTTTTTTTTTATTTTCTGCAAAAAGTGTGACTTGTAGTTTGAAACCTCGTTTACCTCGTCGCGTAAGGTCGTCTTCGGTTCTGCAGGGTTGCTGAAATATTCAAACGTTTACGTTTTGTTTTAACCAAGCTTCATTCGGGTATTAAATATAATACTGGAGAAATTTTATTTGAAGCAAAATTTTGATTTTTTCTTTATGGAGATGAATAAGTAAATTCTGTAATAAATTGTATTAAGATGTAACTGGTTATTTAAATTAAGATGTAAGTGCTTCAAATAATAAATTCAATTTTGTTTGGACAAGTAAGAGACATAGAGTGAATTTATATTTTTCAGATATATTTGAATAATACTCAAGACTGTACGTATACATGTCTGATCAATTGACTACTTCATGTCACAGCAAAATAATGAAATAATCTCGAGAAAAATTGTTTTATATATTTACTTTGTAGCGTACCAATGCTCTTGGAATTTTCCAGAACCGTTATACGACGGAATGGAATTTTACCAAAAGACGGTTACAAGGGCGCGATGGGATTTTGTTTTAGGAGAGGTACGCGTGGCCACGAGCGCGGGCCTCGTGGCATTATTGTATCAAGCTCGCGACTGGACACACGCGCGGAAGCGACGAAAACTACGTTCAATAAATTGTTATTTCTTTTTGTTAAAGTTAAACAATTACCTTTATTAATTCACCCTCGAACCTAAATTGGTGACCCCGCGTTTTTTAAAAAATTGCTTCGTGAGGTGAATTTTATATATTTTGTGGTATTTAGTGTAGTTTATGCGCGAAAATGTCTCTGACCGGACAAATTGGACCCAGTGAGGGCACCGGTAGTGAAAGTATAAGTGTTGCTGCAACCAGTGCTTTGCGGATCCCGGTATTTTGGCCGCAAAAAGTGGCTTTATGGTTTAAGCAGCTAGAAGCCCAGTTTCTTATCGGCAGGATAACCAAGGACGAGACGAAATTTGGTTACGTCGTGGCACAACTCGACGGAAAGTACGCCGAAGAAGTGGAGGACATAATATGCAATCCACCAGACGAAGATAAATATGAGACGCTGAAAGAAGAGTTAATCAAGAGACTATCCGATTCCGACAGTACGCGTGTCCGAAAGCTCCTGGAATCCGAAGAAATCGGGGACCGCACGCCGACGCAGTTTTGGCGTCATTTAAAAAAATTGGCGGGCTCCTCTGTAAACGACGAATTCCTGACGGAGATGTGGAAAAATCGCCTCCCGGTGAAGACGCAGCTCGTGTTAGCCGCTACATCGGACAAAGACGGCACCAGACTCGCCGAAATAGCGGATAGGGTGCACGACATTCCGTCAGAAAGGGGGCGAATAGCCGCGGTGGCCAATACCTCGGAGATCGACCGTTTGAGCGAGGAGCTGAAGCAGCTGAAAATACAGCTCAATACGGTGTTACGACAGACGCGGACTCCACGGAAGAAGTTCCGGTCGCCGGCACGCGGTTTATCGCGGGAAGTAAGTAAAGATCGGCAGCAGGCGCGAAACGCGAAACCCCCAAACTGGTTGTGTTGGCATCACTATAAATGGGGTGAAAAAGCAACGACGTGTAAGGAACCCTGTGCGTGGAATTCGGGAAACGCGGAAAACCGTCGTGCTTAAACGCGGCAAACTTCGACGGTGGTAAATCCGGCCGCATTTTCGTTACCGATAAAGGGACAAAAGTTCGGTTTCTTGTCGATACGGGCGCGGACGTGTGTGTTTTTCCGCGGTCAAAGGCAAGTGGCTGTGCGCGAGAAGGTGAATACGCGTTGTATGCGGCAAATGGTGCACGCATTGCCACGTATGGAACAATGACCGTGAAGTTGAATTTGTCGTTGCGCCGCGAGTTTACGTGGAGTTTTATTATCGCGGATGTGGAAGGACCGATTATCGGAATGGACTTTTTAGCACATTATAACCTACTAGTGGATTCGCGCAATAGACGCTTAGTCGATGGTACGACGAATTTGTTTTCAATCGGTCGGTATGCTAGTGCAAGTTACCCGATAGTAAAGACAATCGCGAGTGATACGTGTTACCACCGACTTCTCGCGGAGTATCCAGATCTGACTCGACCGGCAGTGTTTAGGAGAGACACGGTTAAACACAGCACGGTGCATCATATTGAGACAACACCGGGACCACCTGTACACTGCAAACCCAGGCGTCTTGCTCCGGATCGACTGAAGGTGGCCAAGGCGGAAATAGGCCTCATGTTGCAGCAGGGGGTCATCCGTCCGTCGAAAAGTCCATGGGCGTCGCCGTTGCATCTTGTGCCGAAGAAGGATGGAGGTATACGACCGTGCGGTGATTACCGCGCGCTCAATAATCGTACTGTGCCGGACAGGTATGCGCCGCCTCACATTGAGGATTTCTCACATTTTTTATACGGAAAACGGGTATTTTCCAAAGTGGACCTAGTGCGGGCATACAATCAGATACCGGTCGCGCCGGCTGATATTGAAAAGACTGCGATAGCGACACCGTTCGGATTGTTCGAGTTCGTGTTCACGCCGTTCGGTTTGCGTAATGCGGCGCAGACATGCCAACGATTCGTAGACGAAATAACGCAGGGACTTGATTTCGTGTTCGCCTACATCGACGATTTCTTTATTGCGTCCACAGATGAGGCCGAACATTACGAACATTTAAAGACATTGTTTCACCGATTAAATAAATACGGAATTGTTATTAACCCGGCTAAGTGCGAGTTCGGCGCGAGCGAGATTTCCTTTCTGGGGTATACAATTAACAGCGAGGGTATTAAGCCGATGTGCGAGCGGGTCGACGCGATTGCGAAGTTTCCAAAGCCTGAAAATATAAAAACACTTAGACGGTTTTTGGGCATGGTAAATTTTTACCGTAGATTTATTCCTAGCGCGGCGTCGTTAATGAAGCCAATGAACGACCTTTTAAAAGGCGCTAGATCCGGAAATGCGCCCGTGAATTGGACCGACTCTGCGAATAAAGCTTTTGGGGAGGTTAAAGAGAGTCTTGCAAAAGCCACAATGTTAGCTCACCCGGTACCTGGTGCACTCATTAGCATAGTCGTAGATGCGTCGGATTACGCGGTCGGTGCTGTCTTGCAGCAATTCGTGGAAGGGGCGTGGCAACCTCTAGCGTTTTTGACAAAAACCCTCTCCGCGGCACAACGGAAGTACAGTGCCTATGATCGGGAGCTGTTGGCGGTATACACAGCGGTAAAACGTTTCCGGTATTTCGTGGAAAGCCGGGACTTCGCCATATATACCGATCATAAACCATTGACCTTCGCATTTCGTCAGAACTTAGACAAATGTTCCCCGCGCCAGTTTCGCCACTTAGATTACATAGGGCAGTTTACGACGGACATTCGTCATATTAAAGGCGTGGACAATACGGTCGCGGATGCTTTATCGCGAGTTGAGGCTGTGCATGCTCCCGATCATAGCGCATTGGAGCAGGCTCAAACCAATGATGCCGAGTTGAAACAGATCTGGGAATCCGATTCTAGCGCTCTGCAATTAAAAAAGATTTACTTTCCGGGATTTAATGTATATTTATTTTGCGATACATCGGGCGAGGCGGCGAGACCTTTCGTTCCGTTGTCATTGAGACGTGCGGTTTTCGACTCGCTACATGGACTGTCGCACCCTGGGGTTCGGGCAACGCAAAAGTTAATTACCAAGCGGTTTGTATGGCCTTCAGTAAATAAGGATTGCCGCGATTGGGCGAGACATTGCATTGCGTGTCAACGGTCGAAAATTACGAGGCACGTAGTAACGCCCGTCGGCAGCTTCGACAGTTCCACCGAAAGATTTGAGCACGTGCATATTGATATAGTTGGACCGTTACCTGTATCGCAAGGTTTTAGGTATTTGTTAACGTGTATCGATAGATTCACTCGTTGGCCGGAGGCTGTTCCGATCGTAGAAATTGACGCGGAGACGGTCGCGAACGCGTTTATTAATTCATGGGTTGCGCGTTTTGGAGTTCCTTTAAAGATTACAACAGATCGAGGGCGTCAATTCGAATCGAATCTGTTTAGTGAATTGTCGCGACTAATCGGTGCGTCACATTTCCGAACAACTTCCTATCATCCTCAAGCAAATGGGATGGTAGAGAGGTTACATCGGCAGATCAAAGCAGCGATAAAATGTCATGAGACAGATGATTGGGTTGAAGTATTACCAATTGTCTTACTTGGCATTCGCACAGCATATAAAGAAGACTTGAAAACAACGTCGGCAGAACTCGTTTACGGTACGGGAGTGCGTTTACCGGGCGAATTTTTTGTTGCGGGCAAGAAAGATACGCAGACAGTTTACGCAGATCGGCTGCGAAGACGTTTCGAGGGTTTAAAACCGTCACCTGCTTCGCGCCATGGCACAAACAAGACTTTCGTGTTTAAGGAGCTGTCGACATGCCCTTTTGTATTTTTACGACACGACGCGGTAAAGGGTCCATTGCACCCACCGTACGTCGGGCCGTTTAGAGTAATTAAGCGCGGAGACAAAACATTTGTGATCGAAATGAGAGGAAAGGAGTCTACCGTCTCAATCGATAGATTAAAGCCAGCATTTATTTTAAATGAAAATATTAGCGAGCGTAACCCGCAAGTAGTTACCGACGATGTGATTATACAAACTCCAACTGATAGTAATACCGACAGACGTACGTTACGGTCCGGTAGGAGAGTTCGGTTTCCAGATCGGTATCAAGCGGGATTTCCTTAAGTGTATATATGCATATAATATATTTTTTTCCGTTTATTGTAATACCAGGTACTAGTAGTAAGAATTTATGTATCGTTTCATTTTTTTACTGTAATGGCATAGCGTGTAAAGTCTGTAATTTTAGTATGTGTATTGGCGTGTGCGAAGATTTTGCTTATGCGAAGTATGTTTATGACTTCTTGTATACCCTTTTTGAGTGAGCGTTAATCACTGGTAGGGGGGTAGTGTAGCGTACCAATGCTCTTGGAATTTTCCAGAACCGTTATACGACGGAATGGAATTTTACCAAAAGACGGTTACAAGGGCGCGATGGGATTTTGTTTTAGGAGAGGTACGCGTGGCCACGAGCGCGGGCCTCGTGGCATTATTGTATCAAGCTCGCGACTGGACACACGCGCGGAAGCGACGAAAACTACGTTCAATAAATTGTTATTTCTTTTTGTTAAAGTTAAACAATTACCTTTATTAATTCACCCTCGAACCTAAAACTTGAATTAAGATATTTATCATTCAGACAAGTGAGATATATTAAACACATGAATTAGAATTGTGACCACATATGAATTACCATTTTTTAGACACATTATTTAAGTAATATTAAACATCGTATTTATGTAGTGATTGCGTTTATATATATTTATATTGATGAATAAAATAATAAAATTAACAAAAGAAATATTTTGTGTAAACGACGTATAAGCAGTGGTTGAAATGTAACGAAAAGTATTTGATTTTAGAAATTCAGGTCGGTCATCGATCGACCGAGCAATTTTTCTCGAACGTCAGAGGAAAATGGTGGCAAGTATCCCGTCTACTTTTCGAGTTACTTCGAGAACTATTGAACCTAGAAGGACTGGTTGTGCGGGATGAAAGGTGAAAGAGGGAGGGAAAACGAGGAAAAAGAAAGTAACGAGGCTAGAGTGGCAAGTGGACGAGCGGATCAATTTATAAATCAATAAAAGCGCCGCGGTACTGTGATAAAAAGAAAATGAAAGTTGACGGAATCGAAACGGATGGAATGTTTCAATCACGGCGAAAAGGTGCGGAATTGAGAAATATTTAAGTTGCGAAGTAACAATGCTAACGAAATTGTTTTCATGCATTCTGATTCGTCTTTTTTCTTCGACTGCCACTGAATACACGATATAGATCTTTTTTATAATCAAGCAGCTTGTAATTAGGTTTGCAATTTTATTGCATCGAAATTTTTAATTTAAGTTTGCGAGTTTAGGAGCGAATTTAGTTTCAAGTTTGGAAATTTATTCAAGTTTAGAAAATTGGGGGTTAAAAAATTTTTGAACTTAAGGAACTTAAAATTGTGGTAATTTTAGGAATTTTGAATTTAATAATTTAGGAATTTGTGATCGTGAAAAGTTGGGAATGTCGAGACTTAAGAATGTGTGGAGTAAAAATATGGAACTAAGTACAGTATCTAAATCTTTGAAAGTGAGTGACAAATTGCCCGAGATTTTCACACCTTTTTCTATAAAAATGCGAACGTGGAAGGCTAATGTTTTCTGGTTGCATGCAAAGTGCCAATTTCGATAAAAATCGCCAACACGAAGCTTGCTGTTGGAAAGTCCAGAACAATGCCTGACCCTTGGGTAGGCAAGAACGTGTGCTTGAAAACTGCACGGACATCGCGATACGTATGAAAAGAATATCGATCGAATTTTTATCTACAAAGGTTGCTAAGACTCCAGCTGACGGTCCCTGGTACACATTGCAACTTCACAACAAACTGCAATTTTAACGCGATAATCATAGCCAACTACAAGTCACACAGGTTATTCAAATTTGCTGAAAAATGAAGAGCAAAACTCTGTACATTGTTAAAGTTTTGGTAGCGATTCGAGACAAATTTAACTTCGTTGAAGTACTTTGCTTTTTCATGCTTTTCTGGGAGAACTTGTACGTGTTATGAATTGGGAATTTCTTTATCTGGTTAAGTGGCTTTTGTACAAGTTAAGCGGGTTTAATTGTAAAGTCTACTGAAAAATAGTTGACATATTTTGGATGAGGTACAATGTGCACAAAAGATACATCCACCCTATTTGAAGTTGTGGACCTATTTGAGGTTACATACTGGAAATACAGTGAAGTATAGTGAACTATAATGAAATACAGCGAACTACAGTGAACTGCAGCAAATTACAGTTTCCTATAGTGAACTACATTGAAATACAGCGAAAATGACGTTGAAAACAGATAAACTTGATAAACAGTCAACATGCAACACAATAGTCGAAGTTAGCATCCCTACCGGAATAAAAATCTGAAAACATTTCCCGTCTGGCTAAACATTAAACCGGTAGTGTACATATTTTTCAGTAAAAAGAGAGTCATACGGTAAAAGGTTAACAGGAAACAGAGGCGTAGCAAAGCGACAAATATCGAGAGCATCGGAAAACAGACGAGGCAGATAAACGCGGACAAAGAACATCTCGAACTCGAAAAAATCGTGAAGAGCTGACGTGTTTCGCGTCATCGATCTGTCGAAGGGGTGTGTCAATTTCTTTTTCCGTCCTTTATGCTCTGATTTTCTGCCGTCTCTCTTCTCCCGCTGTCTTTCGTGCAACGAAATGTCGTCGTTCGTGAGTAAAGCGACACGATCGCCCAGCCAGATGAAGCTGCAATTTTCTGCACTGGTGCCGCGTCTAATGCCCGAAATAAATCGGATTTTCCGCGCCGTGCGACGCAGAATAACAGCAAAAAAAAGGGAAAAATAAAAAGAGGAGAAAAAGGAAGAGGGAGTAAAAGAACGGCGCGAGGTAAAAACATCGCTAGACACCGTGCAAAGAAAATTAATCGTAATTAAAACAAACGGTTTACTGTAAATAATTCCGGACACGCTCTTCGCGTCGGTTCCTTAATTCCAGACTTTTACTAACGATCCTAGGATTTGATCGACTGATACTAATGATACAGGCGATGACTTTTAACACCTATCGATTTATCGAACAAAGGACGCTTTGTGTGGCACGTTGTGGAGGATAGTAGCGTTATTTGCAGTGTTACGAGCTTACAAATATCATTTAGTATTTCAATATTTAGGAATTATAGCCTTAACAATTTTCTAAATTGCAAAATTTCCAAATCTTAAGTTAATTCAAGATTAAGTACATCATATGAGCTCATTTAATTTCATTGAAGGTTCAGTACATCATATAAGTTTGTTTAAGTTCATTGAAGCTTAAGTTCATCATTTAAGTTCATTCAAGTTTATTGAAGTTTAAAAACATAATATAAGTTCATTTAAGTTTATTGAATTTTCAGAACATAACAAAAGTTCATTTAAGTTCATTGAAGTTTAAGAACATGCATGGTAAAAGTTCATTTAAATTAATTGAAGCCTAAGTTCATCATATAAGTTCATTTAAGTTCATTGAAGTTTAAGAACATAATAAAAGTTCATTTAAGTTTATTTAATTTTAAGAACATAACAAAAGTTCATTTAAGTTCATTGAAGTTTAAAAACATAATAAAAGTTCATTTAAATTAATTGAAGCTTAAGTTCATCATATAAATTCATTTAAGTTCATTGAAGTTTACAAACATAATAAAAGTTCATTTAAATTAGTTGAAGCTTAAGTTCCTCATATAAATTCATTCAAGTTCATTGAAGTTTAAAAACACAACAAAAGTTCATTTAAATTAATTGAAGGTTAAGTTCATCATATAAGTTCATTTAAGTTTATTGAAGTTTAAGAACATAATAGAAGTTCATATAAGTTCATCAAAGCATAGGTACATTATATAAGTTCAATTAAGTAAACACATAAAAACGAACTCACCCAAAATTGCATTTCCTAACAAAAAAAATATCAAAAATATCGTGAAAAGGAGAAAAGAGAGTTGATCGCATTTGCCCTGAAAAAATGGTGTTTTCCGGTACAGATTTTCATTACAGAACATGATAGCTTCTCGTCGCTGAAATTTTCGAAATCGAAACTCTCGTGTAGTTGCATGTGCACGTACCTTTTCGATCCTCGATCCCTTCTTCGCTTTTTTTTGTCCAGGGAGATTGGAAACGTCTGGTCGACGATGATTTCGATTCGATCGAACCTGATGCTTCTATACCGTGCTTTTTTTGCGCCCCAATATTGAATGCCACTGTTTAATTCATTTTCTGCTGCAGAAAGAGAATTTTTGGAAACGTTTCCGTTATTCCATTAAAATGTACAAAAGCGTCTCTCAGAATTGCAGATAGAAATTCGGTTGATTGATGCAATCTGAGGAAGAATAAAATAAAGGTCTGCCAGATGTGGATTACGGAATGTGTGAAGTTAATTTTCGATGTTCGAAACTTCTGTATGTTATTCAAAACCTTTATATATGCGCTCGTGATATTAAAACATGGTAAAACAATTTTAATTACTTCCTAACAAATAACGAAAATCAATAAATAACATTTTGCTATTTAATCGTGCAGCATTCTGACCGATCAATTAAAATAAAAAGTGTTTGATTATGGAAAACATAACGAGTTCAGATTATGAAAGTTTATTAAAAATGTGCCAGCTTTATTCTCCGCCGTTTGCTTTAATTTTCAAACTAAACAGGCTTTGTCCATTATGGGGTGGTTTAATTTTAAACAAAGGAGAAATTGATAACCGTTCCAGGAACTTCATCGTCGATTTTAAAGCTCACTTTGTTTCCAACGCGGTCCACAATGCTCTTCGTGAAAGACCGTACACCTTTATACAACGAACTTTTGTCCTCGGGATCCGAGAATCCGTTAATTATCATTTGCTGAGTGGTCTTTTTATTGTCACCCCAACGATGCTTTGTTGCACACGTGGAATGCGGTTCAAAAACCAGCTGTTGTTCCCAAAGCTCTGGATACGTATCTTCAATTCTTATCTGGTTTAGATTTACATACTGGTTTTACTTGTTTCCATGCCTGAAAGCTAGGATTCCAAATGAATGCAAGTATTGTGCATGACTGTATTCTGAACGTGGCGCATTGTAGGCGGCTGTGAAGATTTACTTTGAATGAGCAAGTGTAGAGCTGGAGATTTTGTTGTTCGCTTTGAATTTCGAAATGTGGGTTTTGAAATTTTCGTTTGAGGATTTATATATATGCAAATTTGTTAATTCTTTAATCTTTGAATTTTAGTATTCATGTGATTTTTAATGTTTGCACTTTTTAATTGAAAAATTTGTAACTTTTCAAGGGTGTACATTTTCAGGTACTCAAAGCTTCAAATTCTTATACTTCAAATTCTTGAATTGCCAAAATTTCTAAATTACCAAAGTTTCAAATTATGAAGTTAATTTTTCAAATTCTCAGGAACTGAACTTTCAAATCCACATGTTCTTAAACTTCAAGTTTTGACGTCCTCAAAGTACCAAATTCTCCAAATTCCCAGAATTCTCAAAATTCTTCAAATTTACAAAATACACAAAATTCACAAAATTCACAAAATTCACAAAATTCACAAAATTCACAAAATTCACAAAATTCACAAAATTCACAAAATTCACAAAATTCACAAAATTCACAAAATTCACAAAATTCACAAAATCTTCAAAATTTCCAAATTCCCAAAATTGCTAAATGGCCAAATTCTTAATATCCCAATTCTCAAACCCCCAAATCCCCAAATCCCAAAAACATCCATCTCCCCAATTCCCAACCCCGCAATTACCAAACCTCAAATTCCCAAATCCCAAAATCTCCACCTTCCCAAATTCCCAAGCTCCTAAATTCAATCCAAAAAGAAACTCTACACCTCCACGGCTAATTCAATAGATTTTTCTACGGAATTCGGGCAAAGTACCGGAACATTGTTTTGGAATATTTCGTCGAAAAATAAAAACCGTGTCTACTGCAAGTATGTAACGAATTCCTATTGCTTCGTAGCATCGCATGATATCCGTCGAGCGTAGAATGTTAAACCGCATATACATACGTACATATGTACACAAGATATGTATATGTACATACGTGTTGCGTACAACGTATCCTTATCGCATTGAGGCTGGATACCGTACACCGATGTGCAGATACATTTCCAATAACCTTATTGATATTGCATGTATCGCAATATCCGAATATCGCTACGTACAGGCTACTCTTCCCTTTTTTGTATTTTTTTTTTATTTGCAAAACGCCGTCTGTTCGTGTATATAGAATGAAACATGCATATTTTTACGGTTACCCGTTGTGAACAATTTTATTCCGCTTCCTGTCAACCTTGTTCGTTGTATTTCTTTTATATAAATACGAGCCGTGAGTCCCGTGTAAATCAAATGTAAACTACTAACGGCTGCGATAAACGTTTACACTGCACCCATCGATGTTTTTCTTTCTTCTTCGACTGGAAAATTCATCCTGCATTTCCGATATCTCACTTTTCATATTTAATATCATCTTGTGGTTTATTAATTCGAGTACATTTTTCTATTTCGCTGATAGAAACATTAATTAACGTGTAATGCATTGAACGGGATATATGGTGTAGCAAGTCTCTTAAAATATTTCTGACTTCGTTGGTTCTGCAATTCAACTCTTGTGCATATCGTTTCACATATGTAGTATGTACCTTCCACATATGTTACGGTAAATGTGATTAATTTTGTGGTTATGTGTAATTGCCGACTATTATACAGGCTGTCGCACAATTAGTGTTACTTCTGGGGGTCTGCAGCTGATACTGTACTTACATTAACATATAGTCATACATACATACGTTAACATATGGTCGCACATACATGCATTAGCACATAGTTATATGTACATTCATTAACACACAGTCACACATGCATACATTAACACATTGTTAGACATACATACATTCATATATGGTCATACATACATTCACATATGGTCATACATACATACATTCACATATTGTCATATAGACATACCTTCACATATGGTTATATACATGAACCACATAGTCATGCATACTTTAACTACATAATCAAACATACATACATTAACTACATAATCAAACATACATACATTAACTACATTATCAAACATACATACATTAACTACATAATCAAACATACATACATTAACTACTTAATCAAACATACATACATTAATTACATAATCAACATACATACATTAACACATAGTCATACATACATGCATTAACATATAGTAATGCACACATACATTAACCACATATATCATAACCTGTACATATGTGCATATAAAAGAAAAATTTACAAGAACATCAACACCAAAAAGAGTTAAAAAAGACAATCAAAGATGTGATGAAAATTCTGTACACAATCATTCTTGAACGTAATCGTCCGTCAGTATTTTCTGAAACATCCATTATATATAAAATCCGAGGCTGGAGTTTTTTGTTAACTGCGGTCGTAAATAATGCTCGATAAAGAAAAGAAGTTGAAGAAGTATCGGAGTTCCATCCGAGAGGAGATCGTTCTCACGTAGCGGAGAAGAAAGTTGTGCAGGATGGACGAGGAGTGTTCGAAAGAAAAGTTTAGCACTGCGACAAGATCGTTAGCATCGGGTTGTCGAGGGCAATGGCGGAATTGCTCCATTGGTCCCGGACGATGGCAAACTGCGACGGATCCGTGTCCACCAGCGGTACCATTTGAAATTCAAAGCACGAACAGCCGGTGTTGTAAGATCGTTAACCGAATACCACGATCGTTGGTGCGGCACGGGTCGGTGAAGTTGTTACGATGGTGGCCAATTTCTCTCGTTCTGGCCGGGAATCGTTCCCATTCGTTCGCCCGATGCAGCACACGGCCTTCCGATTCGTCGCCATAAACTTGCCCGTTAGTCGCGTCAACGCGATTTTAGAGCGTTTTACCACCCTGTTCCTGCTTCCACGCCTGCCAATGTCCAAGAAAAATCGAGACGTTACGTTTTCTATAAATCCACTCCGATAATTCCTTCTCCTGCAACCTCTACTCGTTATCCTGTATTTCTTCGGGGACATCCATTTTGTTCGACATTCTATCGACGAGCTGCGATCGATCTTTCCCTGATCCCGATTTCGAATTCGTTATCTTTTTACTCTTGTTACGGCTCTCATGCTTTTTGTAATTGGAGTATGCTGGATTCTGTTGTACTTAGATTTTCTAGTTTCTTGGCTGAGCTATTATTACTGCAGTGTTGAGATTAAAAAGGGTGAAATGTTGTATATTTTTTATTTAGCGATCTTGTTATACAAATTTCTATTCTCTACATTTGGTATTGAGTTAAAAACTTGATCTTCATGCAAATACAATGTTTGTCATATTTTATGAGTAACGTGATGATCAAATGTTAACATACAATCCATGTTAAGGGGTTATTTGCAAATAACTGTCCTCACAAGTTACAATTATCCTAACAATTTTCATTATACGTTTTCTATTTTAAATATAAACTAATTCCTAGAGTTATAAAAATGCAGTAACAATTAATTCGTGACAAATGAGTTGTCTTCAGAAATCAAGAGGCTCCTTTGCAAAGTGTACTTGCTACCTAATAAATAGAAAGCAGTAAAGTTACTGATATTCCTGAAAGTGTTGCACCGTTGACAAACAGCAGCTTCTGTTTTGTTACCATAGAATAGTTTCTCCGATAGTCTTTGAGATACAACAGTGTCCCCAGGCTTGCTGTAAATTAGTACAGCCTGGAGCAACTCAAAGAAAACTGTGTTTAACCACTTCTCTCGGTTGGATTAACTGAATTGTTAAATTTAAATATTATTGTGCATTTATATGCATGTGTACATACAATAAAATCGAAATTCAGAAACAGTATATGCGAAATAATTCTCCATTACGACGTAATTACAAAATATAATTAAATTCTGAAATGATGATCCTCCACCATAAAGATTGTCGACGAAACAGCGTGATGTTGCGAGAAACAAAATGAAAGACAATACAATTATTTTGTAGGAAGATATTCTTGTTTCGTAATTCACTGTCAGTCGTTCGTTGGTGGAATATTAATTAGGCGTCCACAGAATACTCGATCAAACGAGTATTTTCTTGAAGAAATACTACCACTAATGCAGGGGTATTAATCTTGGTTCTAATTGCATGCAGCGTGTTTTAACCGTAGTTGGAGCTAATAACGCAACGTGTTCTTCTTGCACTAGCGCGAATTATGTTTTTGCGAAACTATGAAACATTAAAGTTTGATGGCCGTTGCTTGCTCAGTTAATAACTATTTTCCATGGCTTAGAACTGAATTTACCGTGCATGGAAACGGGATCTTTACGAGATGTTGCAGTGAAACTGCGCCAAACGTTCGATGTATATTCACTATCAATTTACTTGATGAAGATATTATGTAACATGTTATATTAAGATTGCATTTATTTATTTTTCTGTATGTCTTATTTTAATTTTGGCTATTTTATATTTTTACATGAAATTGAATTTTTTTAGTTTTCAACTCTTCAGATTTCTGCATTTCTCAAAGTCTCAAATTTCCAACACATTTCTCAAATCTCACATATTCCAAATTCTACGCATCCCAAATTCTACGCATCACAAATTCTACACATCCCAAATCCCACACATCCTAAATTCCATACGTCCCAAATTCCATACGTCCCACATTCCACACATCCCAAATTCCACATATCCCATATTCCACGCGTCCCATATCCCACGCGTCTCATATCCCACACGTCCCATGTCCCAAGCGTCCCATATCCCACGCGTCCCATATCTCACACGTCCTATACTCCACGCGTCCCATATCCCACGCGTCCTATACTCCACGCATCCCATATCCCACGCGTCCCATATCCCACGCGTCCCATATCTCACACGTCCCATACTCCACGCGTCCCATATCCCACGCGTCCCATGTCCAACGCGTCCCATATCTCACACGTCCTATACTCCACGCATCCCATATCCCACGCGTTCCATATCCCACGCGTCCCATATCTCACACGTTCCATACTCCACACATCCCAAACTCCACATGTCCAAAATCTCACACGTCCCAAATCCCACACGTCCCAAATCCCACACGTCCCAAATCCCATACGTTCCATATCCCATACGTCCCATATCCCACACATCCCAAATCCCAAATCTCCCAAATCCCCAAAACCCTAAATTATTCCTTAAATTTCCAACTTTTCCGCCAAACATCTTCATCATCGACCCTCGCTTTTTGCCAGAATCGCAAGTGTCAGACTGTTCAGCTCGATTTCACTTCTAACCAGCTCATGCCTGAACTAAACGCACCCACATCTATAACTGTTCGAAATAATTTTGCAGCACACCCGAGGTTCTACCGAAAGCAAAGTTGCATTTAATGCGGTTACGTAGTTAACGATTTTATGACGTTATTGAATGAATTATGGGTCGAAAAGTTGGATCTAGTGGGGATTTAATAACTTCGCGAAACGAACCGGTGTAACTTGTTTCGAGACATGTTCAGTGTTTCAGTAATTAAAATTGCAAGTTATTCCGATAGTTCGGAAAGCTCGAGTATCGATTGATGCAATCTGCAGCTTTCGTTCGTTTGATGTCGAAAATATCTGTCGCGACATTTTTTTTCAGTTACTTTATTTGAAGTCGGTTTTCGTTTCTGTGAACTGTAATCAATTTGTTTATGTACTTATATTGACTCATTTTTATAATGAGATTTTATAACAAAGTTTGTATAAATTTTTATATTCTTGGTTTATACTTTCGTTTATTTGCTGTTATATTTGTTTGATTATTTTTCTCATCAAACTTTAATGAGAAATTTTATAAGTACTCTGTACACTTTGAGGTACTCTGATGTTATTAAATGTAGATTCTTTTTTTATTGATTATTAGATGTTACTTAACGATTTTGTTAGTAAATGTGTTGTTATGGAATACATTACTAAATATGTAATAATGTAACAGAATATATCTATATGTTATATACATACATATACACATATGTTAATGTATGTATGACGTCATTAATCCTTTGCGCTTGAAACACATTCACCTCTCCGTTCAATGCAATTCAAAATAAAAATGTTTTTTGACTAAATCTATGCTTTTATATGCATTGCACACAATGAATCAATAACTACAGAAATAACAATTTCAACAAAAATGCGCTGAATTTTTCCAATTAGAAAGTTCCACAGCTACCTGCCAAAAATATCTCCGAGTATAAAATGTTACATATGTCATAACACAGTAAAATAAATAATGGAATATGTTATAATAGAATGCACTGTTAAATGCGTAATAATAGAATTATTTACAAGCGAGTACTATGTGCATTCACATTTACTATGACTTCAGTTCGATACTTTAGATTGCTTTGTGCCAAGCAGGACAACATTATTCCTCTTTATCTCGGAACTCCGAATGCTGATTGCATCTCATTATCCGTCATTATGCGAGATCACAAACACACACATAGTCAACCGGTCGCGAAATTGATCGCTAACTGGGTCACGATATCTTCTTCGAACGATCATTGACTCGTTTCCAGCTTCGAGATCCACTGATTAACACATTAACTGCTATCGGAGGCACAAAAATTGATGTAGCTCAAGCATCATTGATCTGTTGACGCAGTAAGTTAGGTCTCATGAGTTATTTAAATCAATTTGTCGAGAGTGGTAACCATAGTTAAATTAGATAGATGATATAACTATGTTGTGGAGATTAGACACTTGACATATGTGGACAGCTGTGGGTAACATATGTGGGTTTGAGGTTTTATAAGGTTTCCTCAAATTTCTACTTTTCCCAAATTCTAAGTTTTGCAAATTCCAAGATTCCCAAATTCCAAGTTCTCCAGATTTCAAGTTCTTCAAATTCCAAGTTCTCCTTTCAAGGTTTCCAAATTTCAAGTTTTTCAAATTCCAAGTTTTCCTAATTCCAAGCTCCCCAAATTCCAAGTTTTCTAAATTCCAAGCTCCCTAAATTCCAAGTTTTCCAAATTCCAAGATTCCCAAATTCCAACTTCTCCAGATTTCAAGTTCTTCAAATTCCAAGTTCTCCAAATTTCAAGCTTTCCAAATTTCAAGTTCTTCAAATTCCAAGTTTTCCAAATTCCAAGCTCCCCAAATTCCAAGTTTTCTAAATTCCAAGATTCCCAAATTCCAAGTTTTCCAAATTCCAAGTTCTCCAAGTTTAAAGTTCTCCAAATTCCAAGCTTTCCCAATTTCAAACTCCCCAAATTCCAAGTTTTCCAAATTCCAAATTCGCCAAATTTCAAGCTCTCCCAATTCCTAGTTCTCCAAATTCCTACGTTCTCTAATTTCTAACACCCCCAATTTCTACTTCTCCAAATTCCCACTTCACCAAATTCCTACATCCCCAAATCTCTATTTTCCCAAATTCCTACTTCCCTAAATTTCTACGTTCTCAAATTCCCAACTTTCCGAATCTCAAATCCCCAAATGTCCGACTTCCTCAAACTCCCACCCTCCCAAATCTCCACCTCCCAATTCCAAATTTCCAACCCGAACCTCCCCAACTCCCAACCCTCCAAATTCCCCTCTCCTCAATTCCCTCTCAATTCCCTCCAAAGTCTCTAATCCCAAAAGCCCAAAAATGCTCTTGAAAATGACATGCCCCGGAGCAGTGTTTAACTTTTTCCAGTCGAAACGTCAAAATCTCTGGCTTCATCCGTATTTTTGCCCGTCACATTTGATCCGCAGGACGAAAAGTAGTTGGATGCAATTCAATCTTCGATAGATACAGAATTTATGACGTTTCCCTTTCACAAAATAGTGCACAAACGTGTGATCGCGGCAAAGCCCGTATGTTTGTATGGCAGGTTTCGAGGCAGCACAAAAAGCTGGGGGTTAGTGTCTGTCAGGCGATGCAACGGATATTTCGCTATGCCGCTCACATACTAACCGTGTAACGTTGTATTCCGTTGCGAGCCGTACCGGTAGCCAACACACACGCGGACTATCAAGTTATGTGGCATTTCACTTGACTACCTTGTTATAAACTCAATTACCGCTTTACTTATGCCGCATCATAGCTGATCACGTAATACCGTACGTATTGTCTGGCTAGTTACCGACCTTATCTACTTGTTACAACGCGTTTCGGAATATCGCGTTACAGTAACCACTCGAAGTTAATACGATTACGGTTCCGCTATAATCCGTTTACTTTCACGTGATTTTTAATTCCAACTTCAATTCCGAAACTCGTGTATCGTTAGTCTAATTACAAGGACGCGGAACTTTGCTGGCTCGGTAACGAGGTTAGCTTTTGCTAATGCTATGCTGGTTTTTGATGATAAATTACTGTTAAATTATAACATTTTTTGACTTTTTAATTTTGGTAGTTACTGTTGGATTTTTAAGGATGATGAAGTATTGTTTGATTTTTAAATGTTATGGGGTGTTACTTGATTTTTTAATATTGTACATATATTGGTAGGTTTCTAGGTATTTTAAGCATTGTCTGATTTTTTTATGTTGTTAGGTGTTGTTTGAGTTTGAAATATTATGTGTTAGTCGATTTTTAGATATTGTTAAATATTGTGTGAATTTTTAGTTTTATAAGGTATTAGTTGATTTTTAAATACTGTTGGACATTGTTTGATTTTTTAATATCATGTATTATTCGATTTTTGAATATTGTGAAATATAGTTTAATTTATTAATTTCATGTATTAATTGATTTTTGAATATTGTTAAATAATGTTTGATTTATTAATTTCATATATTACTTGATGTTTGAATATTGTTAGTAGTCTTTGATTTTTTAATTTCATGTATTACTTGATTTTTAAATATTGTTAGTAGTGTTTGATTTTTTTAATTTCATATATTACTTGATGTTTGAATATTGTTAGTAGTCTTTGATCTTTTAATTTCATGTATTATTTAATTTTTAAATATTGTTAGTAGTGTTTGATTTTTTAAATTTCAAGCATTACTTCATTTTTGAATATTGTTAAATAGTGTTTGATTTTTTAATTTTGCCAGGCATTGTTTGATTTTTAAATTTTGCCAGGCATTGTCTGAACTTTTAAATATCCCAAAATACAGACTATTATTTTATTCGTTCTATATTTTAAGTACCTTCCATGATTCGCTGTGGCTTTCGCATTGTTGCATAAAATAATTGTAGGAAGACTATGCAGCTGTTCGGTATTACGAAACGTAAATAAATTGCATGTTTTAATAAAATAACAGAAAAAGTTCCTTGCCTTCCGAAATACCTTGCTGAAATAATTTAAAACATCTCCTACCGTTCCTAATTAGTTCTGCATTTCGTATTCGTTTCATTTGGCAAAGTTGCAATGGTTACAACTTTTATTATAAACATAATTTTACCGTAATCTTGTTATTGAAAAAGTCATAAAGGATTAATAAAAGCAGTTCTAAAGAATGAAATCGTATTAATTGACTTTGTACTAAATTTTTGTTAAATGTAATTAAACGATCGTTTTTCAAATACGACATAATTATAAAACCACGTAATTAGATAGAAATCTTAATGACAGATCGTCAAAGAGTTTTCGTATGACTTCTGAAACGGAGTGTACTTTTCATGGTTAATGTAACGTGACTGTCTAGTTAGCGGAAGTTCAGATAACCGTGTTAAGTAAAATTTTGATATAAAAGAAGTCGTTTTATTCAGTTTGTAACAGACCAAACACGAGTAAAATACATTTTTCAAAAAGATAAATCTCGTTACGTATCATGCACAGCTAGTTTTTACTAAATTCAATTTTTAGCGTGACGGATTTCAAATTTATCTTCGCTTTATTCTACGTCTTCTATTCAAACTTATCTGCGCTGAACTGTGGCAATATAACGACAGGCTATTTTATTCTCTATCTATCTGGTTAAATTTTTTAATAATCATTTTTCACAAGTAATATTTGTTAGGAATACTTTTTTAATTGGTTAGAATTTCATTTTTATACATGCAATGAAAGCATGCGAATTATTTGCTTGCAATGAAATTTGAAATTAAAATTAAATATAAAGGTATTATAAATAAAGTCGATGTTAATATCAAAGTTAATATTTATTCATATTAACTTTAAAGTTAAATACGTATTCATTAAATATTTATTACAGCAATATTTATATGATATATTGTATATGAATATTAATTTCTTTAAATTGTATGAATTGGTTGTGACATATGTTCCAATATAAATTTCAACATAAGTTGCACTTGTTTACACACATAAATTAATTCTAATAAATTGTTCATTGAAAACCTTCATCACCCATAACCAAAATTAAAAAAATTTCGATCCAGCTTTTCTCAAAGAATTTGATTTAATCTGTGTTCAACATCAAGATCAATCTCTCTATATCAATCTCCGAAATCTACCCACGCTAATTACAATAAAGCACGTTTTCGGAATCTAATCGTACCGTCATGCCCATTCCAAGATGAATCCAAGGCACGAGTCAGACGTAACCGTAATTACTCTAATGCTGCGGCGAGTTCGTACGCTATTTGTTGCGGAAATGCATTTGGCCGAGGTTTAAATCAACTTCGGTTAATCCCGCGGAGATGGATATTCTGAGATACCATTGGATCAACAGTCAACCTCTATTTATCGTCAGTTAGACGCTAAGTAACCCAGCTCGATAATTCTTGACGCGTGCTACGATATCGTGAGAATGTCCACTTTCGAGTCACGATTCGTTTTAATAACACAATTGTGTTTCGTTATTTATCAGAAAAATGAACGAGTGTCACGCGACGTCCACGATATCGCGTCACGATAACATTTCTTTTCACGTGGACGTTTAAATGAATTTTATGACGTTTAACAAAGAACGCGGTTGAAAATACGTATTAAGATAGCACAGTTTTACTTCTATATTCATAACGCAACGTGTAGGCTACACATTGATTGCTGTCGTGATTTAGCGAACTTAAGTTGAATAATTGTGTACGTTCATTTAGGTTTCTTTATCTGTACATCTGGATTACTCCTATATACCTGCAAACAGGTAACAAGGGTAATGTTCTGACTGACGCACCTGACAAACCCTAAAACTCATCCACCCTAAAATCTCCAAATTTAAAATCCCAAAAAACCCTAATATAAAATTCGTATCCGTAACCCATCTAACTATCCAATCGATCTGACAACGTAAAACCCACAAGAATCAGCCAATATTCTCCTGGAAAACTTTCACCGAGGACCAGAAAGTAAGGGTACATAGCGATATAAACGTCGTTTCGACTTCGAGAGATAGAAAATGTCAGCGAACGATACCTCCGAGAAAGGTAAAACTGGCTCGAAACACGGCGTGGAATGGGAGACAGGGCGATGTATGAGGAGCAAAAGGGTGCATCATGAAAAGTAAAGAGGAGCGGAAGATCAGGGGTTGGCTACGTCAACGTGAAATAAGCGGTGCGACGTTTAACTTCTGGTTTCGTCTCGAAGGGAGGATCTTGGTCGAGACGGAGGTGTTCAAAAGGGGTTGGTTGAACGGTGTGGAAGGCAGACGAGGTGGATGCAGAATCCGGAGGCAATATTTCACTGCCCTTCCTACGCCGTCTAGCAGCTTCGACCGCTCCATCACACCCCCTTTGCTCTTCGATGCGAAAGTCCGATGGATTCGAGTCCATTTACTGGTCTGGCCGACCGAAACTACGCGTTGCTTACCTGTTCTTTCAACCTTTTCTTCTCACTACCGTTTCGCTGCTTTATTTATTACTTTGCTGTAATACTCGCAATGAGTTACTCGTTAGATGAGTTACTCTTATGGAGGTTTTGGAGCAGATTTATCATTTAAGGATCGTTGCTTTTATTTTTAAATTAGGACTTTGGAGCGTCCACAATTTGGAAGTTTGGAATTTT
This sequence comes from Megachile leachella, assembly GCA_963576845.1. Classification (NCBI taxonomy): domain Eukaryota; kingdom Metazoa; phylum Arthropoda; class Insecta; order Hymenoptera; family Megachilidae; genus Megachile; species Megachile leachella. Next base: position 8,286,468 of record OY756248.1, on the reverse strand, counting down.
TCCACGCTGAGATTTGGGAATATTAGAAATTTGGGGTGTTGGAATTTTAGGACGCTGAGAAGGTGGAAATTTTGAGACCTTAGGGTTGCTTTAGGTTGCAAATTTTCAAAATTCTAAATTCCCAATATTCTCCAAATTTCCCAAATTCCCAAAATTCCCAAAACTCTAAAAATTCTCAAAATTCCCAAAATCCCCAAAATTTCCAAAATTCCCAAAATTCCCAAAACTCTAAAAATTCTTAAAATTCCCAAATCCTCAAAATTCCCAAAATTCCCAAAATTCCCAAAATCCACAAAATTTCCAAAATTTCCAAAATTCCCAAAACTTCAGTAACATATACACACGTGTATTCAGAGCTATTCCTCGTATACGTCTTTATTCTTCACACAGCAAGATTTGTACATCCAGTAAGTAAAAACAGGAGAAACAGGAGAAAAAAAATAGCGCGTGCAAATGTAGCTAGATTCTATCGTCGTCTTTTTTTTCTTCTCGTTATGCAATCGATGTTGATGCCTTTCTTTGTCGCTTCTACTCGAGCTTTTTCACTTTACCGATAAAACTTCAGGCGGTTCCGTTTCGCCCGCCTTTACAGCGATGCTAATTACGCCTGGCCGGTTGTGGAAATGAGAAAAAGAAAAAGAGAAAGAAAAGGAAACGAATACTTGGTAGTTTACCCGGGAAACGTAACACCCCGCTAATAGTTGGTTTTTCGCGACTCGTTAATTTAACGCTTTTAAGCGAAGGCAATTTACCGTGAATGTACTTGCTCGTATTTCAGGGACTTGACAATTGCCCGTTAAATGATTCGAATACGCTGCGTCAAAAACGGAATTTATGCTGCTTCGAATTACTGTCGTCAGAAAAATATCAAGTTTCTTTAGTTTTTCAAGTTTCGAGATACTCTGGAATTACAAAATATTAAAATTCTTAAGCAAACCAAAAAATTTCAGGATTCCAAACATTCTAAAATCTTAGCATTGAGAAATTCAGGAACGTGATTGTTCATAAATTTTAAATTTAGGTTAGAAGTTCAGACATGTAGAATTTTATCAATATACTAATTTAAAATTTTTATTTTAAACTTTGAAGAAAATTTGAAAACTAAAATCTCGAAAATTTTGTCCCCACCTCCTAGCTTCCTAAAAAATAAAAAAACAATTGAAACACTGTCTAACCGCATTTAAACTTTCCGTATCGCTTAACCACCTAAAGACACACAATCCATAGAAATAAATTTCAAAGAAGTTAAGGTTTGTCCAGAATTGCATCGAAGTTTAACGTTGTTTCGTTGGTTAGCTTTCTTAAAGCTGTAGGAAACAGTGTAATCGAAAGTCCGCAGATTAAACTATCCCACCCTGTTTGGCCTTACACACGGCTACGAAGATTGCTTGCAGATTTCCCGGTGTTAAACTGTGAACTAATCAAACTTTCTCTCATCTGTCGCCGAGTTTTCGATGTCTTGTTTTTCCGTTTGGAGGATCAGTTTTCTCGAATATTACATAAATAGAAGGACGATATTACTTTTCAAATCGTAATTTCTTTCGACGAGTAGCAACTTGACGTAATCTTTCAATTTTTATATCGTGTAGTTTTTGTAGTGATTGATATTTATTGAACGTAGAGGACGATCGTAGGGTGAACAAGATGGCTAAATTTAGGGGACAAACAAGATGGCCGAACGTAGAGGACGAGTGAACAAAATGGCGGAACGGTGACAATGTAATAATTCTAGTACAAGAATAAAATTTTTTTGTCTTTGATATTCCTGTTGTGATACTATTAATATATTAATATATTTTATTATATATTTATTTAATGTATTAATATATATTAATTATTTTTATTTATATATTATTAATATATTTTACATTTTTGTAATGAACTGAAGAGCAGATTTGGAAAGTCAAAAATAGAAAAGTTTTACACTTGCACTTAATATATTATTAATATATTTGTGACATTTTTCTGATTAAATGAAGAAGAGACATATTAGGAAAATCAAAAATAGAAAAGTTTTATATTTGCATTTAAATTGTTTCAAGAAAACAATGGAATCTACAAAATGTCACGATATGTTCACTTATGTCGTGTATTTCGTTTACATCAAAATTTGACCGTATTTCTTTCTCCGTTAATTTGATATCTACCAGCATCTTTACTTTCATCTCGTAGAATGTCCATCCGTTGGGAACACATTTTCTCGACCGACGCGAACGAAGATCCGACTTATCAAAAGGTTTCGGAGAGGACCAAGAAAGTTAATTACTCGACGGGGCAAACGAGCGCAGCTTCGTTCCGGTCTTTCTTGGACGATGAAAGATCTTCCTTTATTTATTTCCTTGGAAGTCATTGGTACTGTTTTTGCCATCGTGTTTCTCTCGATACCATCGCAACTTAATACGTTTCTTTACTACCTACGCTTCGCTTAGATTTCGTCTTCGCTAACGATCATTGTAACATTCAATCTGTTTTTCTACTTTATTTACGAAATTGATTATTTTCTTTGGTTCGATGTTTTCTTTGCTGTTGGAGGAAATTGGACTTGAAGTGCATTGTGTACTAGTTACATAAGGTTGAGTAGTCGAATTACTGACATTTTTAGGTAATGAAATTTTTGAATCAAAATTTTCAAAGATTTTCAAATTCCAAGGTTTCTAAATTCCAAGGTTTCCAAATTCCAAGGTTTCCAAATTCCAAGATTTCCAAATTCCAACACTTCCAAATTTCAAAATTTTCAAATTCTAAAATTGCCAAATTCCAAGATTTCCAAATTCCAACACTTCTAAATTCCAAAATTTAAAAATTCTAAAATTGCCAAATTCAAAAATTTCCAAATTCCAAAATTTTCAAATTCTAAAATTGCCAAATTCCAAGATTTCCAAATTCCAACACTTCTAAATTCTAAAATTTAAAAATTCTAAAATTGCCATATTCAAAAATTTCCAAATTCCAACACTTCCAAATTCCAAAACTTCCAAATTTCAAAACTTTCAAATTCCGAAATTGCTAAGTTCCAAGATTTCCAAATTCCAACACTTCCAAATTCCAAAATTTTCAAATTCTAAAATTGCCAAATTCCAAGATTTCCAAATTCCAACACTTCCAAATTCCAAAATTACTAAATTCTAAAATTGCCAAATTTCCAAATTTCCAAATTCCAAAATTCTTCTTCTTCTTCATAGGTGTTTAACGTCGCGTCAATTGCATGGTCATTGGCGACGGCTGTATCCTTGGAAACTACAATTTGTTGTACATCTTGGTTTATGTGGTCTTTGGTTGTGAGGGCAGTATCCGGCTCTAATTTATATTTTTGTCTTTGGGGTTCGATTTTTCTGCATTGGTACAGAATGTGGTCTACTGTCAGAGTTTCGGTTGGGCAGTATTTGCAATAGGGTTGATCAGCTTTTTTTATTTGGAATTTGTCAAATTCCAAAACTCCTAAATTCCCAAAATCCCACCCTCAAATTTCTGAATCCACTCTCCAACATTTCTCTATTCAAGAACCTCAATTTCGCAAGCTTTTAAATTTCTTTTAAATTTCCAACACCAAATTTCCTAAATTATAATTTTCCATTTCCCAAATTTCACGAACGTCGAACGAAAATAAATATCGCAAGCGTTAACTGTTCCATTTGCGAGTTCCATAAAAAGATATTTGCACGCACAACAGCTATCGTTTAATTCCCTCGCTAACGATACAACGGTTATAAAACAATGTATTCCTGAAATTGAAAGCGTGCAATTAGAACGTGAACAAATTAAACGATAATGGAATACGAGCTGCATGTATGAAACCAAAGACGTTAAGGCAACATTGATGCTTAACAGCTGCAGTTGGATTAGTTTCGCTGGTGAAACAAGGTTTATGAACGATAGTAAAACCTTCCTTCATGCTGTATTACTCGTTTCGTGTACACTAAACAACTACTAAAGAACAACTTATCATTAAATTGAATATCCAGTATGATCGGATTAAACTTCTGATTTATATTCTTTGATGTTATGAAAAGTTAAGTACTTGGATTTTCATAATTTTATTTTGATGTTTGATATTAATTTATTTCTGGAATTTTTGCAATTTTGGGGTGGGTTCTTATTTTATATTTTTTTAGTGGAATTTTTTTGGATGGTTTAATATTATCTTTTTATTTTATACTTTTTTAGTAGAAATTTTTGAGAAGGTTTAATATCAACTGTTTTTTTATTTTATAATTTTTAAGTGGAATTCACAGTTTCATTTTAAAATTGTAAAAATTGTAGGATAAGAGATTCATCTTAGAAATTGTAAAAATTGTTGGAATAAGAGATTCATCTTAAAAATTGTAAAAATTGTAGGAATAAGAGATTCATCTTAAAAATTGTAAAAATTGTTGGAATAAGAGATTCATCTTAAAAATTGTAAAAATTGCAGGAATAAGAGATTTATCTTAAAAATTATAAAAATTGTTGAAATAAGAGATTCATCTTAAAAATTGTAAAAATTGTAGGAATAAGAGATTCATTTTAAAAATTGTAAAAATTATAGGAATAAGAAATTCACCTTATAAATTGTAATAAAATTGTGACTTAAAAATTTCAAAATTTATACTCGAAAATTTGTTACTTAAAAATGTATACTTCACTATACCATAAAATAAATAACGTTGTAATTTAAAGTACCAAAGTATTGTCTCAAACTTCCATCGAATTCTATCAAATAAATGTTCCTTTTTTCGTGGAACAGCTAAATACACAGTTTTATTGGTTCACCGAAAGCATGCTTTGCTGAGGTACACAATATTCACAAACTTTATTTTTCTCCATTTCAGGAAATGTTTCCTTAAAGTACATGTACATATACTATTGGATAAACTATCGGTTTAAAATAAAACATTGATGGTAAATGATTTATGGTTAATAAACGATCCGGAATGTATTGCATTATTATAGGAAGGTGTGGAAAGCGAGTGAAAGATAAAGAGTAGAGACTTTCATTCGTTCGATTGGTTCGATGTAATATTTCGATGAACCGTAATATAGTACGCAATTTCCTGTCGCTCTATAAACGACAGATGTCTCTAACGAAATCGATAGGCAAGTATGGAAAGTTGCATGTTGCAGTCGACGAGGAAGCTTCTATCAAGGGTATGAAATTTTGCATTTTAGTTTAGAGCGTTGGAAATAGCGGAGTTTTCAAGTTTTCTAATTTTTCAAGTTGACAGGTTTTTAATTTTTCAAGGTTTCAAGTTTTCAAATTTTCAAGTTTGCAAGTTTTTAATATTTCAAGCTTCAAGTTTTCAAGTTTTTAAATTTTCAAGTTTGCAAGTTTTTAACATTTCAAGCTTTCAAGTTTTCAAGTTTTTAATTACTTAATATTTCAAGTTTTCAATTTTCCAAGTTTGCAAGCTTTTAATATTTCAGGGTTTTTCAGTTTTCAAGTTTTCAAGTTTTCAAGTTTTCAAGTTTTCAAGTTTTCAAGTTTTCAAGTTTTCAAGTTTTCAAGTTTCCAAGTTTTCAAATTTACAGTTCTTCAAGTTATCATCCCCCAATCCCTACATTACTGAATTCCTATACCTCCAAATGGCTAAATTCCCAAATTCCCAAGTTACCAAATTCCTAAATCTTTAAATCATCATCCCCAAATCTATAGACCCCTAAATAGCTAGATTGCCAAATTCTCAGGTTACCAAATTTCTAAATTTTGAGATCTCCACATCCCCGAATCCCCACATTCACGAATTCTTACTTTCTCGAATCCTCACATCCCCGAATCCCTCCTTGCCCAAATCTCTAAATTTCCAAATCCCTACATCCCCAAATCGCTAAATTCCCAAATTTCTACGTCCCCGAATCCCTACATCCCTAAATTGCTAAATTCCCAAATCCCTAAATCCCCAAATTGCTAAATTCCCAAATTTCTACATCCCCAAATCGCTAAATTCCCCAATCTCTAAATTCCCAAATCCCTACATCTCCAAATCGCTAAAATCCTGAAATCTCCACCCCCAAATACCTAAACTCCCAAATTCCAAAATCCTAAAATCCCACATCCACAAATCCTCAAATCCCCAATTCCCTAACCCCCCAAATCGCACAATATCCAAATCGAACCAATTGCCAATATAAAATAGACACCAAGTACATTTCGTGTGACCCCAGGGTTCCATGTTCCGCTCAAATATCACCCCCAATTCGTCCAAAGAGAATTTTGCGGCACGATTCGATCCACGGGCCCAGGACACGCATTTAGTAATTACCGGTTACGTAATTATTTATCTTCGGCTTAAAACGAGCCGACACGTACCGCAATTTGGTCGGGGGCTCGAGTAAAACCGGGCAAAGTTTGGTCGCGAAGCGTAAACTATAGGGCCGTATTAGTTCTCTCGAGCGAGTCAAGTTCTGATGCCGTCATTTAAAGTCTAATATCTCTCCGGTCGGAAAAGTTGGTCCGCTCGTAAACGTCAAACCTACTTATTCCTGTTTATCCGGTTTTCCCGACCCTTCGTCAGCCATTCCGTGGATAGCGCTCGCTCTGCTAAACAGCACAGAAAACGCGAGATGGGGAAGTTTCAGTCGGAAGAAAGCCGAGAAAGCAATGAACGCGATATCAAAGAGACTGCAGTGGTGTAATCATGGCTACGATCAAACGACAGGTAACAGAAGAACCGGAAAAGTCGGAGGGTGTGCGTCGCTGTATCGATCTTCTCGTCTCTTACCGCTCGAACTGTGCTCAGGACGTAATATTTTGTCAGATTTATTCTTACATGTCGTTCGTGGTTTCTAATTACTGGGACTTAGGTCTAGATTTATAGGATGTGACGGATCAGAGGGTTGGAGGTAAAATTAATAGGGGTAGCTATTTTTTGCTGTAGCAAATTTTCAAATCACCACTGAGCCACTATTGAAAATAAGGTGCATTTTATCATTTCATGACGCACAGTAAAATTATAGTTCTATGAATACTTGCTTTTAAATTGAAACTTGAAGTGGACAAGTGGGATGATACGTTACCTAGCTTGTACAAGTGATATTTATTTATTTGATAACTTATAATATTATTTATTTATAGGTACTCAATAAATTTACTTAATAAATTGAGGACTTGGAAACTTAAATACGTGAGACATTAAAGACATGAAAAATTTTAATACTTGAAGACTTGAATAATTGAAAATTTGAATAATTGACAATTTGCAGAATTGAAAACTTGAAGGGTTGAAAACTTGAAGAGTTGAAAATTTGAAGAGTTGAAAATTTGAATAATTGACAATTTGCAGAATTGAAAACTTGAAGGGTTGAAAACTTGAAGAGTTGAAAATTTGAAGAGTTGAAAATTTGAAGAGATGAAAATTTGAATAATTTAAAACTTGAAGAGTTGGAAATTTGAAGAGTTGAAAATTTGAATAATTGAAAACTTGCAGAATTGAAAACTTGAAGAGTGGAAAACTTGAAGGGTTGAAAACTTGAAGAGTAGAAAACTTGAAGGGTTGAAAACTTGAAGAGTTGAAAATTTGAATAATTGAAAACTTGAAAGGTTGAAAATTTGAATAATTGAAAACTTGAAAGGTTGAAAATTTGAATAATTGAAAACTTGAAGAGTGGAAAACTTGAAGGGTTGAAAATTTGAATAATTGAAAACTTGAACAGTTGAAAATTTGAATAATTGAAAACTTAAATAATTGAAAATTTGACAAAAATGTCTTAACAAGAAAGAAATCTTCCTACAATAAAAAATAAAAGAACTACAAATAATTTTAACATTTCGTACAAATATGATTTTAAAGTATTCTACTGTGATGTTTTTATCGAAACTGAATTTTGATTATTCAACCAAATTAAGCGTCCCCGTCCAATAATTATTCTTCCAGTCAATGAACATTTCAACTCTAACCAATCTTCCCGAAGTCACAATCGATTATTAATTAAAATCTCTTCGTACAGATTCTACTCCATTTATCGTTCGATTCGTTCGAATGTTTTTTGTGAGGATGATCAGTGTAAACGCTGTTTTGCTTTCGAACGTAAAGTGGTAGAGGCAGTTGCGAGTTAGAATGGTAAATGTATTATTCAGACGTAATAAGAAAAAAGCAAGTTTTTTATTGTTCCTGAAAAAGTTACAGCAGGCAGTTGCACTGAATAATTCGCGACCGAAAACAGGAAAATCGTGTAGTGTGCTGCAGTCGCGAGAGGGAGACCAATATTGCTGGTAAACAGTGGTGTAACTAGGACTTTTGTTCAGAGGGGCAAAAGTGCTTTTTTACTAACTGTGTCAGAGATCTGTAAAAGAAAATTGCAATTTCGAGAATGCAGGAAAGGGACAAGTATGATATTTGAAAAATTGGAAAGTTTTTATTAAATTGAAAGAGTTGAAAACTTGAAGTATGATGATGTAATAAGTTTAGAACTTGGAAACTTAAATATTTGATGAATTACAGACTTGAAAACTTGAAGTATGATGATATAATAAATTTAGAACTTGGAAACTTAAATATTTGATGAATTACAGATTTGAAAACTTGAATACTTGAATAGTTGAATAATTGAAAACTTGCAGAATTGAGAACTTGTAGAATTGAAAACTTGGAGAATGGAAAGCTTGTAGAATTATAAACTTGCAGAATTTAAAACTTGCAGAATTGGAAACTTGCAAAATTGAAAATTTGGAGAATAGAAAGCTTGCAAAATTGAAAACTTGCAGAATTGGAAACCTGCAGAAGTGGAAACTTGCAGAAGTGGAAACTTGCAGAATTGGTAACTTGCAGAATTGGAAACTTGCAAAATTGGAAATGTGCAGATGTGGAAACTTGCAAAAATGGAAATGTGCAGAATTGGAAACTTGCAAAATTGAAAATTTGCAAAATTGGAAACTTCTAAAATTGAAAACTTGCAGAATTGGAAACTTCCAAAATTAAAAACTCATAGAATTGAAAACTTGAAGAGTTGAATATTTGAAAACTTTACAACATAAAAATTTAAGAAATAAATTTCGCTTTCACTCGAGATTTCAGTTCGCCGATTAAGCTATTGCGACCGGGTAAATTTACCTCGGTACCTATAAAAGTTGTTTACAACGGGGCGAGATATTTGCGTTTCGTTGATTTACGCACGTTGAAAAGTTGTCACGTGCTACGTCACTTTCATGTCGCGTTTCAAGCAAACAACTTGTTCAAAGAACGATCTTCTAGAAAGACAAAAAGCGTATCATAAAACGTTCCTTTCTTTCTCCCTTCCGTTTTCGTAAGCTTTCGACTGTGTAATTTCGTAATCGTCTCCTTGCATTTCCATCATTCGACATTTAAATCGTCCTTTCGACGTATAAAACAAATCTATCACAATTGTCACGAAATTATCTTTTCTTGAAGATATATTCCTCGTCTTTCTTTTTCAATCTTGTTCTATTCTTCGTCTGTAATTATACCGACATTCTTCTTTCCTATCGATTCTCCTTTCACCGAATTCATCTCGTCGCCTCGTTCCTTCAACGTTTCATCATTGTCTTCCTTTCTTCCGTTCCCTTTAATTGCTGATCTCCTTAGCATTTGGGTCAGGAACGATAATTCGACGCTCCTTCTTTAGGATAACTTTCCGTTCGCAATTTGGTAACACGAAATCGGTGAAACAGAGACCGGATAATTAGAATCGTTATCGAGTTATTTAACTGATAGAAGTCTTTGATATCTACAAGCTCAAGGAAAATGAATAAGCAAAGACGGGAAGAAAACGATGTTCTGGTCTTATTACATGATTATTGATTATAGAGGGTGATTCACAATTTATGAACAAGTTCATTTAGATACTTTGTCTTTGATATCTTTGGTTATCCTCAAGAAAAATAAATAAGGAGATCTCTTAACGAGAAGGTAACGGTGTTCTGATCTTGTTATATGATTATTGATTATACAAGGCCATTCACAATTTGCGAACTGGTTTATTTGGACACACTTTGTCTTTGATATTTTTGGATACCCTCAAGAAATATAAATAAGCAGGTCTCTTGTCGAGAAGAGAACGATGTTCTGATCTTATTAGATGATTATTGATTATATAGGGTGATTCACAATTCACATACTAGTTAATTTGGACACATCATCTTTGACATTTTTGGCTACCCTCAAGAAAAATGAGTAAACAAGTCTCTTAACAAGAAGAGAACGATGTTCTGATCTTATTAGACGATTATTGGTTATACAGAGTGATTCACAATTCGTGAGCTAGTTAATTTAGAAAAGTTACACAATCACCACACAATCTCCAATCTTATAATTACAAAGAAATGACAACAAAGATGAAAGTGTATAAATAATACAATTACAGAAATTTTCATTTGCAAAATTGTACTTCTACTTTTTCATCGACTACGATTTGAGCAACACGAGAAATAATTTGAATGATAGTACAGACGGTTTATTCTTAATAACGTATTGATTCGCGTCCTCACGCTGAAACAATCGAGATATTATTTTTAGAGAAGCGTGTATCGAGAGTAAAGTTGAAAATTAGCCGACCTTGCTTCTCGTTAATCACGAGCAGCTTCGATGAAAGGTCGATCGATCGATCTTCTCGTGTCACGGTCTACTGCTCGTATTCTCCGTCGCTGAAATTATCCAAAATCATGTGATTCACTTTACAAGTATTAAGACTCTCTGATAAATCGATTCGAATTGGTTTCCACGCTTTTCAATCCAATTTTCGTCGACAGAAATAAAAGTCTAAAGAGGATACCTCGCGGTATCGCGGTTTCATCTATTGTTATCCATATTTTAACAACAAAACTCAATTGACCCATTGTTTATTCAATATTTTTTGTTCCGAATGTCCTCTTAAATATACTGGCGAAGTTTATTGGTTTCATCGCGGAACTTTATGGATATTAGGCTCAGAAGTTCAGCTCGTTTTTCATGTAGAGTTTAAATTCTGGAATATGAATCTGAATGTAATCAGAATATAGTTTTCTTTGTCTACAAATCATCTTTGCGTTTTCATTATGTATAACATCGTTGAATTTAGAGATGTTCTTATTTATAAATTCACTGATTTTATGAACTTCATCGATCAATCAACTTCATGAACTTACTGAATTTATAATTTTTAGTCAAATTTAAAAATGTAGCTCTTTATATAATTTCAAAAAAACATTTGTATAATTCTGTATGAATCAACAAACCATTTTTAATAAGTTTAAATATTCGATAATTTTTTATCATTTTTAAAAATGTTGTACATTATAGCTAAATGAAAAGTGAACCTCCTTTGTATTTATACTGTTTTAATCAGTACTTGTAACTGATATAATTGTTCACAGATAAATTTTTCATGAACTGAAATATTTACTACCATTCATAAAAAATAAGTAACATCACTGTTTTGAAGTGAAATAAAAAATGTATCGAAAACTTCATACTACAATATTTCTATAATACAGAATATTATGTTTAGAATACATAGTAAGTGTATTACTGTATATTGAGTATTAAATGTACCAAAACACCCACAGCAAGAACACGTAAACTTTGAAGGGAGTATTAATTGATAGTTACAATAGACAAAGACTCGGGGCAAGCCTTATGTATGACCCTTTGTGGCGACTGCAGTGAGTATCCCTTTGTCCCTTGACGGTTTACATTAGACCTCAGTAACGAACACAGTTTGTCGAAGCAGCTTAGCGTGCCCGAATTTATTTGACCCAGCTAGAACTTAGTATAACCAAGACGTATATTAAATTTTTGATACGAATTCAGGTGGATGGTTGACTTAATAAGAAACTCGCGTCACTTTGGAGCAACGTTGGGTATCGTTTGCCCGAACAAGCTCGCGGATAACGAAACGTTGCGATGCATCTTTCGTTTAGAGGTAACTCGTAACTTCATTAAGCCGGCAAGTTCCACAAAGTTTTACTGCTCGTTCGAAGTTTCGCCCGCTAGATAACCGGACTTGAGAGCGTCGAATGAATTATGCAGTTTTCTATGCTGACGGTGTTGCATCAAGACGCAGCCGATTTCGCGACCTTTCTCGATCTGCAGGAATGCAATTAAATGGGAGAAGACCCGATGCGTTTTAAGGTTTCTTGATTCAACGGCACCATCGTTTCGTCGTCTCAATCGGCAAGTTCCAGCGATCGATCACTCCTGGCCCAATAACCGGGTCGTTAGTTAACGCCGCTTTAAATCGCAACGATCGTTTGTCTTCTACTCCGTGGGAAACAAACTTTTTACTTAACACTTTGACGGTTTCGCGTAAATTATTCCTCTCGGTTCACGGAGAGATTGACCTTAAAATCTGGGGGTTCTTGGGGAAGATATTTTGGTAGAGTGTTTAGTAACTGGAGAAATCAAAGATTCTCCAGTAGAAAATTTTAATACATGACAGTTAAGGAAATTAAGGATTTGTTCAGTCAGAAAAGTTGTGGACTTTGTGCAAAGACAATGTGAAAATTTGGTGACTATCAAATTTGTAACTGAAGTATTAGTTTAAAGAAGTAGTCTATATTATGATTAAAAATTTCGAATTTGTTCTCTGGTCCTTCACGAACATTGAAAACCTAAGAAGCTGTATTTACAAATTTATAATTCAATAACTTTGATATCTGAAACTTCCTCAATTTGATAACTGCAAAACGTAAAATAGATTCCAAGGTTTTGAAATTTAAAACTATACTAGTTTGTTAACCAAATCAACTTCCCTCAAATAAAAATTGTGCATTCCCAATTTCGTTAAATTTGTCCATGTACCCATTCGATCCCAAAAAAATTCACTTATACGAATTACCGACCCGACCGCAGAGACCGGAAATTCCCCTAGCAATGTTCCCTTTTGTCGCAGCGTGTACCAGAAATCCAATAACTGCATAGCCATTGTTTGTTCTGTTTACGCTTAGATGTAATTCTGTATTCCGTGTTATGCAGCTGTTGATGGAGTTAGGTTTACACTTGGCGGGACACTTATCTGTGGTACAGCGTATAGTCACGAACAGCTATAAGATTGAATGACAGGAATTACCGTTAGTATCGTTCGGTTGTCTATGTAGCACGTATCCACTTGCTATCGAGACAACTTGCGATAATACGATACTTGAGTATCCCTGGACGATGTTCCAGAGAGTGTAACGTTTGCACTCGTGAAAGTTGGATCATTTTCATCGTTGCGAACTGGCAATTATCTTCCTCCGTTTTATGTTCAATGTACAGCACGATTCCATGTTACGTTTGGGAATTTGATTGATCAGGTCTCTTTTACTTCGTGTTATCTCGCTGGTAGCTCGTTTCGGGCTTAGCTAATTCAGCCAGTAATTGCCTCGGTACGATCGTGATCTCTCGAGCTCTGATTCAGCTTGATTTCTCCGCGGAGCATGAGCTGAATGCGAGACACTTGAAAACTAGCACGGTTCCTTGAGCTTGAAAACAATCAGCTGTCTGAAAAATAGGGCAGATCCTTTTAACTGATCTAACACCTTCCTGCGGTGCCTGAGACATGCGCAATGTTTCTGACGATCAATTTTCTTCGACTGAAATACAAGGTCCCTTACGATTAGTACACTTATACTTCGCAATTTTATTTTCAAACTATACTGACAAATTTTTATTTTCTTTTATTTTCTTTTTATTATATCACATTTGTACACATTTTTAATCATGAACATTTTAAACTGTGTACATTTACAGATATCTGACTTTGAGGATCATTCAGTGGTCACATGATTGTATCTTCATATTTACAAATTTAGAAATATATTCAGAATTTTTGAATTTTAGAATACATAGATTATAGACGTACAAGTTACCTCATCCTCTGATTCATAGATTTTTAGTTATTTCTAGTAATGTATAAAATACTTCATTAACCTTTAAGTTTTCTGTAAAATTCATTGCTCTTTAACATAGAATTTATGTTACTTGGTATAAGATTTATCTTGGTGTACATTGTGAGTCTGTCCTCCCTATGTTATAGACATACAAGTTTTTATCCCATCCTCCGTTCCATAGACTTACAGTCACTTCTAGTAATCTGCAAGATTCTTCATTAACCTTCAAATTGTCTATAAAATTCATTGCTCTTTAACATAGAATTTATGTTACTTGGTTTACCATTTATCTTGATGTACATTGTCTTCCTAAGTAAAATCGAAACCTTCGAAAAAATCTGTAGACAAAATAACATACACGGATTTCAGAGGTACTCGACTTCGGTAAAAGAATGTCTCATAGGGGAATCGCGTAACAGCTTGCGAAACGCGTAGCATAACGCGGTGTTCATCGCAGGCTCTTGAAGATGCAGCTTCATCACGAAGAAGCTTCTTCTCATTCCCGTCTCCCTTTCTTCCGTCCCGCGGGCCGAAAAGCTCGGTCGACCGTTACTGGCCGTTTGAATGCAAAGCACAGAAATATGCATGCAGACTGAAGGAGACCATCGTCGGCCATTGTGACCCCTCTTTCTCTCTTCACCGACCTCGGTCACAGATTACTGAATCTTTTCATGGGAACAACTCCTCCGCGTTCCGGGCTGTTGTGCTCCTTGAATCTTCCGCTTGCACTCCGAACAAACTCGATTTCACACTCGACGTTATCCCTTGGCGTCCCCTTCTATTTTTCCTACCCTCTGACAAATAACTACTCCGCCGGTAATTGAAATACAAGCGTTCAAAATAATTGAAGGACCACTTTATCGAGTGATTAAGTAAGTTTGTGGAGGGTTTTAATTTGTGGGAGGATAGAGGGTGGGTGGATGTGAGGAGTGTCTGAGGAGTGCTGAGGAGGAGCTGAGGAGAAGCTGAGGGGTTTTGGTGGAGGTTGATTTTTGGGGTTTCGGACTTTTAGAGAGTTTTGGAATTTGGAGGGGTGGAATTACGGATATTTGGGATTTTGGGGATTTAGGGATTTGGGAGAGTAGGAATTTGCACGTGTGGTGACTTGAGAGTATGGGAATTTGGGGGTGTGGGGATTTGGGATGTGTGGGATTTGGATATGTGAGAATTTGGACATGTGGAGATTTGGGGATGTGGGAATTTGAATATGTGAGAATTTGGATATGTGGGAATTTGGACATGTGGAGATTTGGGGATGTGGGAATTTGGACATGTGAAGATTTGAGAATGTGGGAATTTGGACATGTGGAGATTTGGGGATGTAGGGGTTTGGGGATGTGGGAATTTGGACATGTGGAGATTTGAGGATGTGGAAATTTGAATATGTGGGAATTTGGATATGTGGGAATTTGGATATGTGGGAATTTGGATATGTGGGAATTTGGATATGTGGGAATTTGGATATGTGGAGATTTGGCAATATGGGAATTTGAACATGTGGAGATTTGAGGATGTAAGGATTTGCACATATAGTGATTTGGGAATGTGGAGATATGGGGACTTAGTAATTTGGGAGTGTGGGAATTTTGAGACATGGAATTTGGGAACGTGGAGATTTGAGGGTTTACGAATTTGGAGTTATAATAACCTTGCAGTATAAGTACCTAAGCACATACTAATTCAGGGTTATGGAGATTGAGGGATTTAGAGATGTTGGAACCCACATGTAGGAATATGTGGTAATAAGATTGTGGAAACATAAGCACTTCAAGATATGAAGATCCAGGTATATACTAATTATTGAACATATAAATTCAGCCATTTCCAGATTTCATCACACGTGCACATATGAAGATGTAAATTAGAAGTCAGTAACCCTCCCACACACGAAACTAATATAAACATACCTAAACCGAACAAACCAATCTACGAATATAATTTGATACACATTGAAAATTGTTCGGTCAAATTGTTTTAATTGCTTTAAAATTGCATACGTGCCATCAGTTAACAACCCCTGCACCAGACAATATATCCGAACCGAAAAGAATATTTAATTAAAAATTTTTCACCGACGACTGAAATTTTTCATTTAATTTCAACGGCTTTCCCAGCCGACCGCGACGGAGCACATCTCTGATTTCATCTTTTATACACATTAAATCCAGCGAATTGAAACTACTTGGTCATTGATCGTACCTTTTGTTTCCCCGTTTCTTCGTCTTACGTCCGTTGAAAGTTCTCGTCCGAGTTCCACTGTTTCTCGCTTCGTTACCTGCGCCCGTGGTAAAAAGCAGATTTAAGTCTTTGTAGTTTCTCTGGTTTTCATTCGCGGCAAACTTTTCAACCCCTTTTCGTTCGTTTTACACTCGGCTCTTTTCTTACGTTTCTTGTTATTCTTCGACGCATCAATCGGTTCACGTAGCAGCGAGAGATCCATGAATTAGGCCAATTTATAACTTTTCGAATTTATACTTCTTAACTATTACTTTGCACAAGAACCGCTGCTTCAACATTCTTGCCGGCCATAAATCTGGAGATCTACGAACGTAGGGTTTGGTAGAACTTATATTGAACTCTCGAGATTTCAGCAATTTTTAAATGCAGACATCTGCGAATTTAAAGTTTTTTGAAATATATGGAGTTAAGATCTTTAGGAATATTGAAAATTTAGGGATTAATGCAATAGGGAGAATTTGGGAGTGTAGGTAGACTAGGGATTCTGGGGATTCTAGGGATGCTAGGGATGCTAGGGATGCTAGGGATGCTAGGGATTCTGGGGTTCTAGGGATTATGGAGATTCTTGGGATTCTAGGAATTCTGGGGTTTTCAAGGGATTCTGGGGTTCTAGGGATTATCGAGATTCTGGGGATTCTAGGGATTTTGGGGATTCTAGGAATTTGGAGATTCTGGGATTTTGGGGATTCTAGGAATTTTGGGGGTTCTAGGGATTATCGGGATTCTGGAGATTCTAGGGATTTTGGGGACTGTAGAAATTTGGGGATTCTGGGATTTTGGGGATTCTAGGGATTTTGGGGGTTCTAGGGATTATCGGGATTCTAGGGATTCTAGGGATTTTGGGGATTTTGGGGATTTTGAGGATTTTGGAGATTTTAGGAATTTTAGGGTTTCTAGAGATTCTGGGAATTCTGGGGATTCTAGGGACGCTAGGGATTCTGGAATTGTAGGGATTATCGGAACTCTAGTGATTCTAGGGATTTCAGGTATTCTAGGTGGTTCTAGGCATTCTAGGGATTCTGGAGATTCTGGGGCTTCTAGGGATTGTAAGGATTTTGGGGGTTCTGGGGATTGTAGGGATTCTAAGTATTTTGGAGACTCTAGGGATTCAAAGGATCCTAGGGATCGTAAAGATTCTGCTGATTTTAGGGATTGTAGGTTATAGGGAGTTTTAATACCTGGTTTTAATATTTTAAAAATCAATGAATATTTTAGATCAAAAAACTTTTTAATCAACGAATACTTAGGTTCTATAGATTTTGTAAATTGCACGATATTTGAATTCTAGTGATTTTTTAAGTCCTGCATATTAAGATCAAGTGACTGTTGAATCTCGGAATTTATAATAAGTATTTTGAGAAGTAGAAATGTACGATATAGGAATGTTTTGAATCCAGTGATTTTTTGGTCCGGATATGATAGATGTATACGAATTTGAGATCAGGAATTTCGAAATCTGATAATTTAAGTTACAAGGTTTTTTAAATCTGATAACTTCGAATACACGAAATTGGAACATAGGGGTTTTGGTATGTTGCAATGTTGCAATTTAGTGAAACACTTCCCCGCACAAAACACACGCTCCGCTTTTATACCACAATCAAAACTCTTGTTCTATTCCACGTATTTCCATGAACTTTTGTTCGCAAAAAAAGACTTGCTGTTCCTAAAAAAGTCTTGTTATTCGGAAAATCAGAACTACTGTGCTTTCTATTTAATTACTTAAATTTCATTCCATCGCACGAATGTAAATTTTTTATTTCAATTACGCCCCAATGAATTCCTCGTTTGAACGTTCTCGTTCGAGTAACACAATGTGCGTAGCACAAAACATTACTCAAGTAATTGGATGGATTCAATTATAACTACATTACCAATTCAATTTGCGAACTTTGCTCCCAAACTGTCGGATTTTTACTGCAGCGTGGTCAAAGTATTATTACAATCGCGACAGAAAATCCTTTCTCTAAAAGGAAAAAAATTGATCTATTTTATTCAGATCAAACGAACTTTGTACAAAAATATTGAAATCTTTGATCAATTTATGGATTTACGATTTAATTTCTGAATTATGGTATCTTTGA
Source organism: Megachile leachella (assembly GCA_963576845.1). Lineage (NCBI taxonomy): Eukaryota > Metazoa > Arthropoda > Insecta > Hymenoptera > Megachilidae > Megachile > Megachile leachella. The sequence goes on along the minus strand of OY756248.1, from coordinate 8,268,369 downwards.
TTTGTAAGAGAGGTAAACAATATTTTTCAAGAACACGAAATATTTTTTAATCCGCACCCTTTCAAATTTTCAGTCCGACAATTTAGTTTGTACGCGCTTTGTTCGACACTTTTGTTTCGCAGAATACAACCGATTCGATGTACACCTCTCGACTTCCGGACAAGAGCCGGTTCGACTTCAGCCCCTTTTCCATTCTGTCCATTGACATTATCCGATATTTGTTTGTTGCACAATCAATATTAACACTGTACTCCACGGCATAATGAAAACGGAACACAGCTTTCGGTTACCATGTAGTTCTGCGAAATCGCTGAATGCGCGGTTCGTGACGCGCGTCATTTTTAAAATATTTTTTTATTCCTCCACGCATCAACTTTACCGCGTTATTTAAATATCGCTATCGCGTAGGTGCATAATCGTGACATGAATCCATTCCACAAATTTTACGTTTCTTTCGACTTTGTTAAATATTCAACGATTTCTGAAGATTGCCTCAGGGTATGGGGACATGTGCTTTATCGCTCAAACTTATGTGTATTTCGGAGTGTACCATTTTATGGCGACGAATCACGGTTTTACGTTATAGACTAATAACTTTTCATGTTTTATGTACTTGAAATAGAGAACTTTTTTAGGAGAGTTATGTACATTTTATTTGTTTCACACTCTGGAACTTTTATATTGATTTTTAGCTCTCAGATTTCCAGCTTTCCATTAATTTTTCATTTTGGAAATTTTTATATTTTTAAATTGTGAACTGTGAATTGCAAAATTTTTCAATTTTGGATTGTTCGATTTTTCAATTTTTCTGGTTTTCAATTTTTCAGTTTTTCAATTTTTCAGTTATTCAATTTTTCAATTTTCCAGTTTTTCAATTTTTCAATTTTTAGATTTTTAGATTTTTAGATTTTTAGATTTTTAGATTTTTAGATTTTTAGATTTTTAGATTTTTAGATTTTTAGATTTTTAGATTTTTAGATTTTTAGATTTTTAGATTTTTAGATTTAAAGATTTTTAGATTTTTAGATTTAAAGATTTAAAAATTTCCAAGCACTGAAATCTCCAATTTTCCAAATTTTTTAATTATCAAATCCTTAAATTTCCAGTTTCAAATTTTTTATTCCCTAAATTTTCAGTTTCAAATTTTTGAATTCCTAAATTTCCAATTTCCAATTTTTTAAATTTCTAAATTCCTAAATTTAAACTTGATAAATTCCTAAATTCCCCAATTTCTAATTTTGTAATTTCTAAATTTCCAAATTTAAATTTTTCGGTTCCTAAATTCTTAAATTTATATTTAATGAATTTTAAAATTTCCAATTTTCAATTTTTTAAATTTCTAAATTCCCAAATTTCAATTTAATGAATCCCTAAATTCCCAAATTTCCATTTAATGAATTCTTAAATTCCCCAATTTGTAATATTTTTAAATTCCAAAATTCCTAAATTTAAATTTGAAAATCCCTAAATTCCCCAATTTCTAATTTTCCCAATTCCTAAATTCCCAAATCTAAAATTTCCACTTGATAATTCCCTAAATTCCTCAATTTCCAATTTCTTAAATCCCAAAATCCTTAAATTCCCAAATTCACAAGCTCCTTATTCAAGCTGCAAAATTTTTAAATCCTCACATTCCCAATTTTTTAAATTCATAAATTCTTCAAATTTCCAATTTCTTCAATTCACAAAATCACGCCAAAAAACCTACATAAAAAACCACCCCATATCACCCGTACAATCATCCTATTTCCCCAAAAGAAATATCCCCGGATAATCGCAAAATGTACTACGAAAAAGACTCAGCGCCGATTTATTTGTCGGCGTATTTTAAATCGATCGGTCGAAAACGTTAAACGAAAAATGACTAGCTCGCCGGGAAATGGACGACCGGGTGTCTATCCGTTTAACTGATAGGATTATCATAGAAATGCACGCGGCATATAGCGAAAATGGAAATAGATGGAAAAAGTTGGCTGGCCGTCTATTAACCGGTAACCTATATGCGAAGAAAGTTCAACGTCATGGCCCCGTCGGGACGTTTATCGCATAAATTAAAAGTGCTTTTAATCGCGCGTTCACCAGCCATGCTACGGAAACGTGTAATCACGAGCTCTTCTTAATTTCGGAAACTCGTTACGAAACGTTTGCCATTTACCTAAATCTTGTTGACTCTTCCGCAGATCAAATAATAATTCATACTTGAGAATCCTCTGATGACAAATTATTTTTGCGATTCAAATACGACGTCTTTACTTCTGTTTAATTAATTTATTGGGAAGCGAATGTAGGTCGTGTTATTCGGTGTTCAATCGTCAGATTTCATTTATTTTAGTTACAGAATTTTGAGTGAGGTTATTATTCGTTTAATACCATTTTTTATGGTTTTCTAGTTTTTTACAATTTTGTTGTGTTAACAGTTTTGTTTATTTTGAGATACAAAGATCTACAAATTGAATTACTGAATTTTTTAAATATACATATATTTTGTTAGATTTAATTTGGCACTTCTCTCAGACCGTCAATTTATTTCTTGCTAATGTAAATTTATTAAAAATTTGTTTATTATGTATTTCAAGTGTCTGACAATTTCTTGTTCACTTACTTCAATATCTTAATGATGTTTTCTTTATTTACTTCAATTTATTAAGAGTTTATTCATTTTTCTCTATTTTCTAATTTTTTTCAACTTCTTCATTTGTTTGTTACTTATTTAAAATTGTTAATAATCCGTTCACTACTTATAGCAATTTATTAATAATTTATCCGTAACTTCAATTTTTCCTGAACATCTATCTTGTCACACTTTCCGCAAGCAGCAATGAAAGACTAAATATTTATGGAGAGCACCATATATCGCCTAGAGCGCGTCTATAGCCCCAGTCTTTTGGCCCGTGAGCAAATCTCTAGGGCAGTGACATCAGAAGCCATTAAAAGGAGTAGAAAGACTGTTCATTTTCTTCTCCACCCTCTTAACGTTACCTTTCTTTCTATACTCGAGACGTCTGATATTACATGTATTTTGTCGTCTTACTCTACACGGCTGCTGCCCTCGGAGACGTGGTTAAGTTGCCCGCGGCGAGCAATAAAATACCAGCTCTAGGGACATTCATTTGCGTGGCCCTTTTGTGGAAAATGTGTTCAAAGGTAAAACGCGTAACCATATTTTAATTTGTATTATGCTTTTAAATGATGCGCGGTAAATTGCTGCAATTACATTGCGACGAAATAATGTGGTTAATAAATAATTTCTTCGTTGAAACGTTCATTTTAACTGCTAATGATGTTATTTAACTAGTAGTGCTTTGTGCGTGGTAATATCCTCATATTCATATTTTTACTCATGTGATTTTTATTTTGGAGAATTTCGATGTGTTGGGGATGAGATATGGGGATGATACAATGCGGGAAAATTTTTATTTGCAGGTGAATGTGTGGTAATTTATTGTGTAGATTCAGAGGTGGTAGTAGAGCGTGTGGGTGATATAACGTATAGGTGATATAATATGTAGATGATGCAGTGTGTAGATGACTTCATTTGTAGGTTATATAACGCGTAGGAGATGCGCGTGGGAAACTAACGCGTGGGAATTTAACGTGTGGAAATTTAATGCATAGATAATATATAACGTGTAGGTGATGTAACGCGTGGGAATTTATGCGTGGAAATTTAACGCGTGGAAATTTCACGCGTAGATAATTTAACGCATAGGTAATCTAACGCGTGGAAATTTAACGCGTAGGTAATACAACGCATAGGTAATCTAACGCGTGGAAATTTAACGCGTAGGTAATACAACGCATAGGTAATTTAACGCGTGGAAATTTCACGCGTAGATAATTTAACGCGTGGAAATTTCACGCGTAGATAATTTAACGCATAGGTAATCTAACGCGTGGAAATTTAACGCGTAGGTAATCTAACGCGTGGAAATTTAATGCGTAAGTAATACAACGCGTGGAAATTTAATGCGTAGGTAATACAACGCATGGAAATTTAACGCATGGAAATCTAACGCGTGGGAATCTAACGTGTGGGAATCTAACGCGTGGAAATTTAACGCGTAGGTAATACAACGCATAGGTAATCTAACGCGTGGAAATTTCACGCGTAAGTAATCGAACGCGTGGAAATTTCACGCGTAGGTAATTTAACGCGTGGAAATTTAATGCGTAGGTAATACAACGCGTGGAATTTTAACGCATGGGAATCTAACGCGTGGGAATCTAACGCGTGGAAATTTAACGCGTAGGTAATCTAACGCGTGGAAATTTAATGCGTAGGTAATATAACGCGTGGAAATTTAAAGCATGGGAATCTAACACGTGGAAATTTAATGCATGGGAATCTAACACGTGGAAATCTACCGCGTAGAAATTATCGCACAAATAATCAAGTTTAATCACTTAAAAACAAACATAACCCATAAACAGCAAAACCATTAACGAAAAGCACGCACTTAAGCCGATTTACCGTCGTTCCATTTTCATAGATTAGAAGTTCCATCGGAAACAAATCTAAATACCAATTTGTGGATGGCTTCATGTTGTAGAAGTTATAGGAGCTCTATCAGCTCATCCGAACGCGTCCGCCTTGCACTTCGAGTATAACGTTTATTGCAGAACAAAACGAGCAACTATCACTCTTGGGCAATAAGTATGATACTATTCGGTTATTACCAATTTACCGTCACGAGCTTTACCATTGCATCTCCGGTGTGGGTCTGTCGATGCGACCGGATCGATATGCTTGTTAACTGAACGCGAGATCAGCTGCGGAATTTAGAAAATGCTTTGCAAGCGAGACGAGAAGTATCTTTCTCGTTTTATTACGGTCTTGATCGTTTTGTAGAACGTGTCAATTATCTCCGGTGAACCATATGTACCTTCTCGTCGTCGAATTTTAAACTTCTCTGAGGTGCACGTACGTGGACCAGTTTGTTTTTTAATTCAACACCAAGGGTCACGTACGTGGACATCACTGGTGTTTAATTTTTTATATTGTTATTCTGTATATTATTACTTTTATTATTTTTTCTTCATCAATATTGTTTTTTGATTTAATTTTTTTATTTAAAATCGATCAGATGTCATGTGTGTATATCATCGTTTTGTGTATTGTCTGCCATTATTTTTTAACAGTAGCTTCATAATTATGCAATAATTAATTATACAGTTAACGGTAATTCATTTATGTTATTTTGTACACTATTGTTCTTGAAAATAATTTTTGTGTTTAAAATCAATCAGATGCCACGTATGTGCACATCATCCTTTCAAGTATTGTCTGCCATTATACAATGGCTTCCTAATTATGCAACAATCAATTATACAGTTAACGGTAATTCATTAATTATTAATGTAAAATGCAGTATCTGAAAATCTATAATTAATTTGCAGCATTCCACCTTTATCGTGGCTCTAATCATTCTATTTTTATATGATGCTTAACGGCGATTAAAGAACTTCCGTATCACGATCAGTTCCTTAATCTACGGAAATAAAAATTCGTGCAAAGGTTGAAGATTATTTTATGTTGTTCACGAATACACGGTTCATAAAATTCGTGAAAGTTGAGGTAAGTTGCGTGACACAGCGTTGTAATCTATTTCATTCCCTGTTGGCTTTCTGCACGCGAAGCCGTAAAAGCTCATGGTGATGTTTAATCCTGGAGGGTCATAATTCCAGCATATGCCGCCGAAGAGTTACGAAGAAGTGGTTAAAAATTAACTTCATATCTGACAGAGGAAATGTAACGAATCTTCAAATTCTGTTGATGGAATTTTAAATTGCGGTTGATTAAAATGTGGTTGAATTAATTTTTATGTTGCGTGTGTTGTATGGAATTAATGAGAGAAGGTAAAAATTGATATTTAATTGTTTTTCGGATAAGTTTTGTTAGGCTTATCTGGGTATGATAACGGTTCTGTCGGTAACTTTCGAGATGATGGTAGGTAGAGCTTGCAAGCTCTATTTTATCGACTGTAGGTTAGAGTCCTTGAAGAGGTAATCAGCGGAGCTTGCAAGCTTAAGTGGTAAGATTATGAAATTTTGATATTTAGAGAATTTGGAAGATTGGAATTTTTTAATTGTGAAAATCTTGAACCTTGAAGCTTTGAAATTTTGAAACTTTGAAACTTTAGGTCTTTGAAATTTTGTAATATTGTAACTCTAAGTTTCTGAAACTTTAGAACTTTTCATCTTTGAAACTTTAAAACGTCAAAACTTCAGTATTATTCAATTTAGAAATTTTTGTTAAGAACCAAGATTATAGTACGTCAAAAAGTAAATTCGAGATTACAAGTTTAGAACTTCGTAATTTTATAACATTTTACACAACAAGTATATGTATTTCATGTTTGGAATATGATTTTTGGAAGATCAGATGCATTTTACATATCTAAAATTGTATTCTCCTTGCATTTGTTCTTTTGGAATTCAAATATTCGCGCCATTTGGGAATAACACCCCTGTCGCCATCTATCACTGGATGATCCAACTTGAAATACAGAAATTGTACTTTTTATTACAAAATAAGTCTTTTCTGAATATTAGTGAATTGTATAAAACGATCTGTGTTTATAACATAACTTGAGAGATTGCAGTACCATATTTTTAGTCGACAAGATAGATATTTAAAGAAATTGTGGTCCTTCAAGACTTATTCACTACAGCCATCTAGTGGTAGACTGTTCATTCTAATGAAGGCAAGATTTCCCAGCTGGTATTGCAGAATCTGATACTTTCGAGCTTGCAAAACTTTTTTCAGTAATTACATACTATATATTGCAATTTAACAGTTTCCTAGAAAATTGTATTACTAAAATTGATTATAACACTCCTCAAGATAATAATGTTTTGTAGAGTTAGTAGTATGTATCACAAAAATCACATGATCTACTTGCTTCAGTTCTTAGAGCTTACCACTAGATGGCTATAGAACTTCCTGTTCCGTAAAGATTAATTTTTTAAATTATTGATTTTAATACTTGAAGCCTGCCATAACAAAATTATTAAAACTGCTTACTATAGAATATTTCTCTCATAATAAATCAAGTTCATAAATTCCTTCTTTAACTAAAAAAGGTAATTTTTCTCTTCCTTAGTTATCTCACCCTCAAGTAGATGGTGCTTACAGTACTATTTCATTCTTCCCTTAATTTTCATAAAAATAATCACTTCCAACAATTTAATTAATATAACAAATATGACAGTAAGAATAAAATTAACATAAGTATGTACATATTATTCTTGCAAAAGCTGTAACTATTACTACAGTATTATACGATTCAAGATCAGTTCTATTTTTCTTTCCCTTTTCACTCTTTGACTGCACCGTCGAAGACCGTATTTTAGTGCTGTTGGTTAGGTACATAAGGTTCAAGAGGAAAGGTCATGTAATCATGGTAACAGTTTAATGATAAAAGTTTGTATGGTGTGAAAAGGCCATTGAGAAGTTTGGACCGGTTTTTCCCAAGTTTTGTGTACCCTTTGCACACAGTACACTGCAGGGGATGCGTACACACCCTTTTGTGTACACAGACTGATCGCTGATGCAGGTTTTTACGTCAGTTTCACCAATTCGAAAAATTTGAAAATTTCGAATTAGGAAATTTAGGGTTTAGGAAATTGGGAAGTTGGAAATTTAGGAATTTGGGAAATTGCAAATTTGGGAATTTGGAGATTTGGGGATTGGGAGTTTGGGAATTTGAGAATTTGGGGGTTTGGTAAGCTGGAAATTTAGGGATTTAGGAAATTGCATATTTGGGGATTTGGAGATTTGGGAATTGGGAGTTTGGGAATTTGAGAATTTGGGGGTTTGGTAAGTTGGAAATTTAGAGAGTTGGGAAATTGCAAATTTGGGAATTTGGAGATTTGGCGATTGGGAGTTTGGGAATTTGAGAATTTGGGGGTTTGGTAAGCTGGAAATTTAGGGATTTAAGAAATTGCAAATTTGGGGATTTAGAGATTTGGGAATTGGGAGTTTGGGAATTTGAGAATTTGGGGGTTTGGTAAGTTGGAAATTTGAGAAATTAAGGACTTAAGAATATGCGAATTTAGAAATTTGGGAAGTTAAAAATTTGGAAATTTAAGTATTTGAAAAATTGGCAATTTAGGAAACTTATTTATAGTCATAGAATTTTGCACTCTGAATGATTCCTCCTCAAAAATACAGGTCACTGCTCACGGTCCAAAAAATAACGAACCCACATAAGAATCGTAATTTCCAGCTATCTTTCACAACTTGCTAGCAGAAAGGTATCCAGTCCGTAAAGAACTTGCGAGTCTATGGCGCAGCTCCAAGAGCAGCCTTCTGCCACGGACACCGCCATATTTATTGTTGCATGAAATAGCATCGGCAATGCAATGACGCAGGTCGATACGAAAGTTCGATGTTGATCTTCGTTCTCGAATTCGCCGCAAATCCTCAAGGATTGCTCGTTACGTATTCCTTTTACCTTAATCTCCGCGTTCCCTTTGAGGCATTCGTGTATGTAGTAAAGCCACAGGAAGAGAAAAAAAAATGGAAAACAGATTCGACTTTTCATCGGAACGAATACGATTGGGATCGCGGACTTCGTTTCCCTTTTGCCGGTTTACCGTCAAAGAAAATCCAACGTATCCTTTCGTCCAGTGATGCGTGTACCGGCAGAAACCACGTTACAGGAACGGAAGTGCCGTCGTCGTGCCAGCATCCGGCGTTCAGACCGTCGTAAAGAAACCGTCGCGTCACGAAATGCGATTCCACAACCATAAAATTCGATCACAACAATTTTCCTGCGTTTTACGTTTAGAGTTCTTTTTGCAATCTACTTCGATCTTAAATACTAATTACCGGAAGCTTCGGATGTGATCTTTTACGGGGACTGTTTTCATTGCTTCTCTGTTTTACTGGTTCCGTATTTAGGTATTTTACTACTCTGTTGTTTCATGGTTTCATTACTTTAGAATTGTTTCTAGTATTTCATCGTTTAATCCACTTATGTAATTTATTTTCTATCGGTATATCGATTTGGTGATTTATTAGTCTGTGATTCTGGTCACTGTTTTATTATTTCAGCATTTTAGAACTTCACTATTATACTATTGTATTATACTTTACTATTGCTCTATTTTATCACTTCAAAATTTGTATATTTTATTATTAACCTTTAGTATTATTTTGTCAAGTCTGACACGTAACATACTTGCACTACAACTACACATCAATTTTAGCAGCACCCCATTTTGGGGTTGGAGGAAATTTCATTTTGGGAGACATTTTTTATGCACCCATATTTGAAGTTCAAGTCCAATTATAATTTACATAGGCAGCAATTGCATAATATCCAATGACATAACATTTCAACTTCCTTTGTTTTAACATTGTGGATGTGATCAGTCTGGCTGACGCACCTGACAAGTCATAATGCAAGGGATAAATTTATTTTGTAATTCATTTTTGTTGTATGATTCAGCTAAGTTGATATTGATCATTTAATTTATCATAGGCAAAGTTAAAAAGATAAATCATGAACGTTTAATACATAATTGATAGCAAGTCAATTTTTGTGGCTGCTTCAGCACCCTCATTTTACTAAAATATATTTGGACAACATATTTAAACTACATATTTAAACAACATATTTAAACAACATATTTAGATAACATATTTAGGTAACATATTTAGGTAACATATTTAGGTAACATATTTAGACAACATATTTAAATAACATATTAAGACAACATATTTAGACAACATATTTAGACAACATATTTAGACAACATATTTAAACAACATATTTAAACAACATATTCAGACAACATATTAAGACAACATATTTAGACAACATTTTTAAACAGCATTTTTAAACAACATATTTAAACAACATATTAAGACAACATATTTAGGCAACATTTTTAGACAGCATTTTTAGACAACATATTTAATTGCTCACAATGAGACACATTCAGAAACTTCCTAACATGCCACCATAAATATTTTCTGCATCTAAGCATACTAATTTCTGAGCAGCAAGTATTCAGACGAGTTCTTTGAAACGCCATTCATTTGATCACCCTGAAAAGTTCGATCAGAAGCGAGATGGAGATTGACCGGAAGGGGAAGGTGTTCGAGCGTAGGTTGATGACGAGTAGGGTGTCCATAGGGGTTGGGGTGACCGAGGTAGGGGGAACCGAATAGAAAGGGTGACGCGGTTAAAAGCCAGGCTTGAATTCCCATCGATCCTAAGTGGCGGAAAATTTTCGTGTTCGCCAGCGCGATTTTCAGGCCAGTGAATATCGCGGGCGGGCTAGGACGATAAAGAAATCCGCCACACGACACGTAAAACGTGGCAGGGAGCTTCTGTAATCTTCTTCACCGCGATTTATGCGCTGGACGGGTAAAATGCGATGCGCTGTAAAAGGCTGATGGAAGGTGAAATTGGTTGGTGCGATTAGTGGATGGAATGGATGGTTGAATATGCTGCGTTTGGGGAGGGTTTGAAGGTTACGTGCGAACTGGAAAATATTTGAAATTATAGTGGTTATAATATATGCTTGGTATTAGATTTTGGGATTGACTGATTTTTTAATTTTCAGGTACTCAAATTTTCTGGTTTCTTAGTTTTTTAGGTTTGTAGGTTTTCTGTTTGCAATTTTGGGGTTCACAAGTTTCTAATTTTTCAGGTCTCAAATTTTCCAATTTCTTAATTTTCCAATTTTTTAATTTTCCAAAATTCCCACGTTTCCAAATTTTCAACCCCCTAATTTCACAAACACTTCAACTTCAACATTGTCAAATTCCTAAAGTCTCAACTGTGAGAATCTATCATTCTTCCAAATTTCCAAATTCTAAAACCAAATTCCCAAATTCCCAAATTCTCTAAAATTCTTCAAAAATTAGCTTGTGTTCCAATAATAACCCTCTAAAACCCTATCTCTCTCCCTAAAAAAATATTTTTCCGTATCACATACACGTAAGTAACGATTGCGTCAAATAAAAGAAAGTATGTATAGTGTTGTCCATTCGCAGTCGCCACGAGGCACTAAAGTGTTGAATTGTATGGTTTGCCCACGCATTAAATAACGCGCTGATCTCCCTTAATCTCGCGATATATGCGTCTGTTAGGTAATACGATGTGTTTTGAAAGCATAGCAGAAAATTCGAGGGGAAAATTGATTTATGAACAGGTAGCTGAGAGAACTGCCAGGAGGCTGAAAATGAAATTATCGATTGAAATAGAATTCAATGTACATAAATTCGCCCCTATACGTTTCATAATATTGGCGTTGAACGGAAACAACTTTGCAGCTTCTTACATTGCTTTTTTCCAATTTCCTTCCGAGGTCGATGCATTTAATTGTAAAAGCTTTTCGTAATTCTTTAACTTGCTCCTCTTTGCGGCGAGAAATTCATTGATTTTTAATACGGGCGCAATTAGACGGAATGCAAGAATGAAGAAGCCAGTAATCGATAATTTCTTCCGTCAGACTTTCTCTTGCTTCTTTTCTCGTTGTTCAATTACCTTGATTACCCGAAATTTTATCCACCGGATCTTTTTCTGTTGTCTTTAATTCGCTGCTCGTTTATCTACTTGCGTGATGTTGCTTTAATTGTTAAGTACTCGGTAACGAGCTCTAGGATTCGACGTTCTTTTATGTTGCGATAATATATCAAGCTAAAATGTACCTGTGAACGTTGCTAATGATACTCACATTAATAAAATTATGCATTCTTCAAATATTTATAATTATTGCAATAGTTGTATAGTAAAATCAAAGCTGTTACTGTTATTACATTAACTCCTAAACAAACAACATAAAGTGATTCCTACTAAACAAACATAACGAGATTACAGAATGTAATTTAAACAAAAATGCATTAATGTAATATATCTAAAATCCGTATAATATGAGAAACTTTATCTTAAACATGAATAATACTCCCATCATTCGTTCCCCCTTTGACTGATAACCGAGCAACCATATCAGCATCACCCTCGAACGTCGAAATCAGAACGAGCCTTACTTATACGATCCGTAATAAGGCTCCAAGTTTGACGCGACAAGCCTACAGGCTCGTTTATCTTGAATCTTTATACAAGTATAATGAAGACTCTCAATCTATTTACCTGTCCGTTTATCCCTCTGCCGATTATTTTCTCTCGTCTTCTTTGATTTACGAATCCCGGGGCTATATTGTGTTTCCGGAATGTGGAGCTCGGCTCTCTTCCTCTCATGCATAATGCAGCGTCGGATCAAAGAGCGTTCGGTACAAGGCCCTCCTATACGCGTTTACGCCCCTATACGTTCTCGCGTGCCCCTCTATAAATCCGTATCTATCCATCGTTCGTGACAAAGCGGAAAAACAGTGGGTCCGATGGTGCATGGCTGTCATTCATACGCCATCTTTTGGTGCAGCTTTTAGAAATTTTATACGTCAGCCGATAGATTTTCGGTATTAGAGCGTTGCTGTCATTCGCTATAAAAACGTGTTATATCCTTGCGCCGTGTTTTCACGCGATATATTGATACGAGCTATTTCTACGAGCCGTATCTCAACGTACATTGCCGTGGATTAGATCGTTGGTGTTATCACGGGGTATATTCTCACACGTTATATCGCCGTAATACGATAGAATATTGCTACGCTTCAAATCTCGACATGTGGCTATTGCTATGCGTTATATTGTCATAGTTCATATTTCCACGCGTTGGTGTTTCCACGCGTTATATCGCCGCGCGATATATTTCCACGCACTATATCGCCGTGCGCTATTTTCACGCGTTAAGTTTCGACGCGTTGCAATTCCTACGCGTTATATTGCCATGGTTCGTATTTCTACGCGTTGGTGTTCCCACGCGTTATATCGCCGCGCGATATATTGCCACGCATTATATCGCTACGCGCTATTTTCACGCGTTAAATTGCGATACGTTGCTATTACTACGCATTACAGTGCCATGGTTCGTATTTCTACGCGTTGGTGCTTCAACGCGTTATATCGCCACGCGATATATTGCCACGCTCTATATCGTCGCGCGCTATTTTCACGCGTTAAATTTCGACGCGTTGCAATTCCTACGCGTTATATTGTCATAGTTCATATTTCCACGCGTTGGTGTTTCCACGCGTTATATCGCCGCGCGATATATTTCCACGCACTATATCGCCATGCGCTATTTTCACGCGTTAAGTTTCGACGCGTTGCAATTCCTACGCGTTATATTGCCATGGTTCGTATTTCTACGCGTTGGTGTTCCCACGCGTTATATCGCCGCGCGATATATTGCCACGCATTATATCGCCGCGCGCTATTATTACGCGTTAAATCTCGTCGCGTTGCATTTGCTACATCTTATATTGCCACGCATCAAGTTTCGACGTGTTGGTACTACCACGCATTATATCGCCACGCTTTGATACTACTACGCGACATATCGCCGTGTGCTATTATTGTTACGCGTCAAATCTCTATGCACTGCTATTGTCATGCATTATATTGCCGTATGTCGTATTTTTGCACACTGGTATTTCCTCGTGCTATATCACCACGCGTTGTAGCACCACGCAAACATCTCTACGCATCGTATTTCTACGCATAACTATATTGACACGCGTCAAATCTTGATGACCTGCTTGTACCTCGCGTTATATTGCCATAAATTGTATTTCTGCTCACTGACATCACCACGCAATATATTGCCAAATATCTTGCTACTCGTTCCTATTAATAAACACCGCTATCGACACGCTAGAGTTTCCACACGGTAGAATATCACATGATGTATTACCTCGCGAAATATCGCCATTTTCTATTCGCATAAGCAATATTTCTACGCGCCACTGTTCCTACGCGTTGAACGTTGACAGGTTGAAATTGGTAATTAATTACTGTTAGTGGTTGAATTTTTACGACCTAGTATTGCTACGCGATATATCGCCACGTAACATAGTATATTGCAGTAGTATTGTCGTCATGCATACGCGTCGTACTTCTATGTGTTGGTATTGGATCGTGTTATGTCGTCAGTTGCCATATCTTTACGTGTTATTACTGACACACGTTATATCACTACGAGCCATTATCGCCCCGAAAACTCTCGATATTTTTCTGCATCGTCAAACGGTATTTGAACGCGTCAGGCGAAGCTGCATCGATCGACGAACCAGAAACTATCAATCTCCGGGCATTAGCAGCGGAAAGTCGCGTGAAAGATGGGGATGCGATAAAATGGAAACAATCGTCGCATAATTCACAAAATTTCCAGTGAAATTAAACCATTTCTGCACTGATTTATGCGATTTATAAACGTTATTTAGCGAGAAAGTCGCAATGCGAAATTCGGAACCGCAAAGGTTACAAATCGCAAAGTTTTTCTTCCGTCGTTCGATTGAACATCCGTTCAATATTCACGGGAAATTTTGATCCCTTTTTTTTCATTTGGCAATCCAGTTTGATCGTTAGGATCGATGAAAGGAAAATAAACGAAAGTATATCGCTCGTTCGGTGAACGCGGGCTAATCGAATTAAAAGCGTCCATGCGTTAACCGAAACGCTTTCCCGACGAAGTAATTTATTCCCTCTAAAACAGCGGGCCAACAAAAAAGGAAGCGGAAAAAAAGACGACGAAACGACGAAGCAACGACTTCTACGACATAACACGGTCGAACGAGCGGAGTGAAATACGACCGGAAGCGGCTAAAGGTGGGCGAAAGTTTCGTGGTTACAGCCTACTAAAAAATTCTATGCATCTAAAATGCAAGCGTGTTCCGAAACGAGTCGTGCCTCACGGATTTCCCACGAGTCAACGCTATTCTTAATCCATAAACACTGCTCATCCCTTTGTACTTCATTTCCTTCAATCAGAACATTTCTACAGCTCTCTGCGGTTAGTTAATCTAGTTCAAATGAAATTATGACACGGACTGGTTATTAGGTGTTACTATGTTCTTTTAGTTATTTTCAATTTTTTTTTATGAACAGAGTTTTGAGATTTGCTATAGTAATTTTGCTTATTTCAATTTGTTTAGATTTTGTGATTAATTTGGTGCTTGAACAAGAAGTTACATAACATCTCTTTAAATGTATATCTTGTAGAATTATTTTTATTTTAATGATAATAACTTGTGCATTTAACAGAAATTATTTACATGTTATAAATAATAGAATAAATATAGATTTATTCATACAGTAATTACTTACAGTTCATACAGTTCATTTTATCATTTCTAATCTGACTTATTTGTTAAGACAATTTCTACATTAAACTTTAATAATTAATTCTTCAATAACACATATTCTACAAATACAGTAATGTAGTTCGAAATAAATTTTACTCTAATACAAGATGTAACTCTACTACAATATTAAAAATGAATACAATATCGACAATAACCATTGTAAGTGATAAAAATAATATTAGATGAAACATAGACTCCACACCATTA
Source organism: Megachile leachella (assembly GCA_963576845.1). Classification (NCBI taxonomy): domain Eukaryota; kingdom Metazoa; phylum Arthropoda; class Insecta; order Hymenoptera; family Megachilidae; genus Megachile; species Megachile leachella. The sequence goes on along the minus strand of OY756248.1, from coordinate 8,252,939 downwards.
AAATATATGTAGATAGCAGACAAACAGCACCCGAAACTAACTTACTACAAATGTAACAATACTACCAAATAAGAGATCGAGATTGTACGTGCCTCACTACGTGAGTTTTAATTAGAAACTAACGAACGATCCTAACAGAGGAGATGGACGAGATAGTTTCGTCGAGGGGACAGAAGTTCGCGAACTTTCAACCGCAAAAACGCCCGGAACCTTTTCATTGTCACGGCAACGCCAAGTTAGACGAACCGTATCGCATCTTCGAAGAAACTACAGAGTTGGATCCAGCCCTTAAGCTATACTACATGAGAACTTCGACCTTCGTTGACCTCAACGAGTTTCGATGTAACGATGCAACCTATGCTACAAAACGACCTATACTTCGACATGGCTGCGCAAGAACTGCTGCTCATTAGCGGAGTAATTACATCACCGTCAACCTGCTGAATTAGTGACTGAATTTGGAGGTCTGGGATGTGGTGGAAATTTGGGGTAGAATTTGGGATTTGGGAGATCTGGGATTTGAGAAGATTGGGATCTTGGAGGATTTGGGACCTTGGAGGATTTGGACCTTGGAGGGTTTGGACCTTGGAGGGTTTGAACCTTGAAAGATTGGGACCTTGGAAGTTTGGAACTTTGGGAAGATTGAGACCTTAGGAGATTTGGACCTTGGAAGATTTGGGACCTTAGAGGGTTTGGACCTTGAAAGATTGGAACCTTGGGAGATTTGGATCTTGGAGAGTTTGGACCTTGGAGGATTTGGGACCTTGGAGGGTTTGAACCTTGAAAGATTGGGACCTTGAAAGTTTGGAACTTTGGGAAGATTGAGACCTTGGGAGATTTGGACCTTGGAGGGTTTGGACCTTGAAAGATTGGAACCTTGGGAGATTTGGATCTTGGAGAGTTTGGACCTTGGAAGATTTGTGACCTTGGAGGGTTTGGACCTTGAAAGATTGGGACCTTGAAAAATTGGGACCTTGGAAGATTGGGACCTTGGAAGATTTGGAACCTTGGAGGGTTTGGACCTTGAAAGATTGGAACCTTGAAAGATTGGAACCTTGGGAAGATTGGGACCATGGAAGATTTGGACCTTAGAGGATTTGGACCTTGAAAGATTAGAACCTTGGAAGATGGAGACAGTGTAAAATTGAGAACTTAACAAAAACGAAATTTAAGAAAAGTGGTTGTGAAGTGAACTCCAAGATGAAATCCAAGGAATGCAGAGAATTTGAGCATTTGATAGATTGAAGCTCCCATACTCTCCCAACACGAAAATTGGAGAATATTCAATTTCACGCCCCTCCCTCAATATTCATTTTACATTTTCCTCCTACATAATCCACAGGATTAAATCAATCTCTAAACTATTAAAAACAACATAAATCACAATTTCGAACACCTATCGAACAAAAATAAAGCGGATGAAACACGTACCGAATTCGAACGTGTTTATTTATTGTTTTCATTTCCCACACAAAGTTATATCTTGGTATTACCTCCGTTGTTCCGCTTGCACAAACATACAAAACGAAAGAAAAACAATGAATTTCGTATTTCGATGCTTCCCCTTGGAAATACACGCCTGTTGCGTGAAATAAAAGCAACGAAAATATTAGCATGTTAGTATCAACCTGTTTCGCTCTCCATTTCGTTGCATTTTCTTGAACACGATGCATCAAATTTCCCTTATGACACGTTCCCTTACACATATACTATGTCTTGTTCCTTGAAATTGTTCGCTACACCGAGGAGGTATTACGGTTGCCGGTGTTTGCACAACACCAACTTAATCTTCTTCGGTATCGTAAACAGACGGCTACACTGTCGACCTTGCAGAAGGGTTTTTCATCTCCACGTCACCGATGAACTTTCGTACCTCTCTGTTTTGCAAGTGCCAGGTGGCAAGAAATTCGATGAAATTGCCCAGTGAAAAACCATATGACGCGATAATGGTGATTTATTATCCTTCCTGTGTACACTCTTGATACTTCACATTTTTATACCTTTCCTGGTTTTAATTTTCAAAATCTTCTTGTGTACTCATATATTAATCTTTCAGTAAGTTATCTTACGTAGCTCATGTATCAATCTTACTTATATATTAATTTTATATAATGTAGCTGATATAGTAACTTTACATGAAATAGTTCATACGTGATCTCACATGAAGTGGATTAATCTTATACAAAGCGGTTCATATATTAACCTCACACATATAATGTATTTTATAATATTTATTTTTTATGAAGTAGTTTATATGTTCATCTTACATAAAGTGATGTAATCCAACACAAAGTACTTCATATATTAATCTCATACATGCAATGTATTTTATAATATTTATTTTTTATGAAGTAGTTTATATGTTCATCTTACATGAAGTGATTTAATCTTACACAAAATTGTTCATATATTAATCTCATACATATAATGTATTTTATAATATATATTTTGTATGAAGTAGCTTATATATTAATCTTACATGAAGTGATTTAATCTTACACAAAATTGTTCATATATTAATCTCATACATGTAATGTATTTTATAATATTTATTTCGTATGAAGTAGCTTATGGATCATGTAAGTAGTACGAGTCAATATGATGTCAGACAAGGAATATTTTAACAGAACTCCATAAATCTGTTTTTACATGTCACTCTAAATGCAATCAGTAAAAATCATCATATTCAGTATGACATGTAAAAGTATGCATTAAAGGTATATTGATTAACTCTCCAGTTTTTTTAATTCATTTCACTTTATCGTGGAGTGTCGTTCTCGATGTACCATCGTACATTGATGTTTGAAATAGATGCTGTATATTTATTATTTTAAACAGTAAAATTCATAAAGTATTTACAGTTAATTCATATATTATTAAATTATTAGTTATGAATTATTAAAATTGAATTTAAATATAATTTATAGATATGAATTATTAAACTGTAGACATTTTATCATGTTTGATGTGTTTATCGATTTGTATTATTTGTAACAAATGAATTATTTGCAATCCAATTTGCGTGACAATTTCGTACATATAGAATTAAAAATGTGATTTATTATGAAGAACGTAATCAGCCAAATAACATTTGTGTCGAAATTTCGAATGTCCCGAAGAGACGATCTCCGAATAAATTTGCAATTCCAGGGTTTGTAGCTCATGATCGTGATTGCAAGGGTCGTAAGATCAGCAATCAGAATACTCCGTTGTTTATGGCGAATGTCGAAACATTCGGGAACGTGCTCAGACCGTCAACGTAATCCAGTGAGGATTTCGAGAAAATTAAGGGCTCGTTACAACGAAACGATCGTAAAATCCGAATGGTAACACGGTGCCTTTTACTGGCCATGACAGCACGTGTTATGTTACCGTGACGAACGTTCCTCGTCAGAAGCTACCCGACAAATCTCTTAATCTCGACATTCGAATAAAGTTTACAGTCGAGTGGCGTCGATTCTGTTCCACCATTTGCAAGGGAAGGGCCATGTGATGTGTAGCATAAATCTTGGCGATGCGTGCTCTCATTCTCGCGAGACAGAACTTTTCGACCCACGCTATTGCCATGATGCAGCAATCCTTATTTTCTACTTAAATGTTCTTTCACGCCAGCGATCTTAAATCATGCGCTCGATCTCAACGCCGTGAAATATTTCCCGCCTTATCCTCGATTATTTTCGCCTTAAACATTCTACAAATTCTCCGTCATTTTGGTATTATAGCAGGCTGCCGAAATATATGTAAATTGTACCAGAATTGTTTGCAACTTCAGGGAGGGCATGTGATGAATTTCGTAAAGGCAATATTAAAATGTATAATAAGTTTCGGTAATATTAAAGTGGAGTTGGTCACTTCTGTTGGTAATTTTCAATTTAATATTTTTCATATAAATATTAGCAAGGGAGGTTTTACAGCATCGAACTCTATAAACTTGAAGTTTCAAAAGATTCTGCAGTAATTTTGCTAAATAAGGATTTTATTGTACTTGGAGTATTTGTCCAGTGAGCTGTTTATTCCCAGATGATCTTATTGAATGCTAAACATCTCGAGTTCGAATTTCGCGATGAGAAATGAACTCGCCGAAACGAAATACACTCGACCCTGACTGTCTATGGAGGCGAATTCCGATAGGTATTGTCAAGAGAGGTCCTCGAAAATCGTAGAGAAGTTCGCGTAACTTCCGGTGGGCGCAGAGGAATCCGGCGCGATCAATTCGGCTTGTCGTGCCATTGTGATGCGACCCCATAACAAAAGTGGCTCGAGGAGTTTCGGTTATTCGACGTTATTCTCGGATGAACCATAAAGAACCCTACGACTTATTGTTGCTGCGTGCACGTATCGATGATGTACGATTTCCTATCGACAGTCCACACGGCGATTTGCATGAGAACGTACACGTCGAGTGTATTATCGTGGTTCGTTGGCGAGAAACGAATTTATGTAACTGGAGCTCTTTTCGACGTAGACGAAATGGAGTTAGTGACGCAGTGTCCGAAATGGCGGAAAAATACGATTTATTCGAAATATTCGATGCATTTGGGGAATACGGTTTGATATTCGTTAATGGAAAATGCTGATCTGTAAATTGGCCGATACGTTGTTCCAATAAAACATTGCCCATTTTATATTAAAAATAACCAGGTTTGTGTAGCTTCGCTCTGCTATAAGGGTTGAAATGTGAGAATTTTTATGATCGAATTATATTGGATTTTTTATGTTTTTAAATTTTTTGTTGTGCAAAGTGCTACAACTGCACCTTTTTAATTTTAATAGCTTTTGCATAGATTCATACCTTATTTCTAAATTAGCCTATTAACTTTCAGTCGAATATTTTAGATGATTTTTAATATGAAAGATTTGAAAATATTGAATAATTAGTAAGATTTGAAAAATTTGGAAACTTTGAACAATTAGTATTTGGAAGATTTACAAACTTTGCACAATTAGGAAAATTTGAAACATCTAAAAAATTTTGAAGACATGAAAAATTAGTAAAATTTGAAAGACATGAAGATTTAAGAAGATCTGAATGATCATAAAATTTCAGCCACGTCATCCTTATTTTTGAGAACCACACATCCACACTCTATTACATAAGACATCAAGTAAGAGGTACAATATCTTGAATAATCCAAACAAATCGATTTTCGATCTGATTTCGCAATTCTGGTTACACCGCAGCTATTGCAAACAATAATCTACATATGTATGCGTTTTGACCCGTCAAGTACGTATAGTGATCATTAATGATTCCCGCGTTGATTTACAATCAATTGCTAAACCGACGAACGATGACATAATTTAGTTAAGCTGAAGTATGTAATCGAAGTACTTCGGTTTGTATCGAGTATAATCAACCACGCAATTACAATACTAGTGTTACATTTATTCAACCTATTAATTTGTTGAAATTCGACTCTGATTGATACTGTCAGGCTGGGTCGAATCGTTATGTAGCTCTGGCTAATTTGTGCTGTATGTAAATTGGGGAATTTCATGAATTTCTGCAGAAATAGATTCTTGGAGATTTAGAGATTTGATGATTGAAGACTTTACAATTTGAGAATTTGGAGATTTGGATTTTGAAACTTAAAAATTTGGTCGTCTGAAGATTTGCAAATTTTAAAAACACACAAACTGAGATAATTTAGAGATCGTTAAATAAATTTTGTGTGTATTAATTCCATTATCGAATGAACATAGAAATAACACATGCATACGTGTATATTTCCTGAACCATTGCAAACCCGTTCTCGTTACTCAAATTTTATCCCCCAGAACGCAATCGAAGCTCGTTCGAACCGTAGTTGGTAAACTGAAATAATTATCGTTAAACTTGTAGCTGGTTTGGAAATAGGTGAAATTTATAGGCGAATCTTCGAGTTCTCTTGGACACATCGAATGCAATTTCCTGATTCTCGATACTGAACGACGAATAAGGCGGAGCAATCGGAACAAACTTACTCCCCTTCCATGAAATTAATTCGGGAAACCAATTTGCATCGTCGCTTAATACCGCTGTTGTCGGTGTATCGTGCTTGTTCGTAGGGTCGCACGCGAAATTTCAATTACCGAATCACGAGTACTATCGAAGAGTATTCTATCGCGGTTAAACGTGTAACTCTCGTTCACGATTTAACGTGCTGACATTGGCACATTCCGTTATAAACCTTTCTTAAGAAATCTATTTCCTTTCTATATTCTTTTGTAACATTTCATTCGATTTGATCGAAAAACGTGAAATCATCGAAGTTGAATAATTTAAAGAACTATATTTTTGTGTCTATTAAAAATAATTTGAATAATCATACTGTATACCAGGTTGATCCTATTATAAATTGTACGATGAATATAAAGCAAAACATGGTTCGAGAGGTACCCGATAAAAATGAACAATTTGTTACGTCAATCGTAGCGAAATGTATCGACATGTATCGATTATCTTATTAGCGCGTATTCGCAGTTAACAAATATTGCGGCATCTCCTGTGGGGAAAAATTCCAAATTTTCAGCGATTCTCCGTAAATTAACGTTTGGTATAAAAGTTAGCGCTAAATTGAAGGGAGGAGACGCAAGGACCCTCCATTTTTGAGAGGCTCTTTAATTCCCCATTGAACAAGTGGAGAACAGAAAGGAAACGCAAGGGTCTGTATCGCGGTTACGTCGTATTTCGCGATGAAAATATTATTTTCGCGAGTGTGTCTGTCGCATTCGAAAATCCTTTAGTTCCTCTCGTTTCGTGTCATCGCCGAGTTTCGAGTGGATGAACCGTCTCGCGGAGCAGACTATCGTCAAATAGAGCCGACACGAGTGCTTCCTAACCAGCTTTCCAGCTTCGTTCTCCACGGGGTCGACCCTTGACCCGTGCGAACTCCACTGACACGGCATAAATTACAAAAGCTCGCTTACTTTGTCGCGGGAACCACGGAACTTTAAGATACCTTCGCGAAAAACTTTCGGACTTCCGATCGCGTGTCACTCGTTTACCTTGCTCCTGGAATGTCGAGTGGTTCATGAGTCGTTTATTCTTCGCAAAAAAGTTCCTCGTCGAAAGAGGAAAAAAGGTACGAAGATAAATTGTTCCTCGAAACAACCGAGTCCACCTCGTTTCCTCAATTTTTCGCTCCTTTGACTCTTGATTGACTTCACTTTCCACTGCTTGCGGGTCTTCTTTCTTCTGGATTGCGTTATTAAAATTTAAGTAATTCCTGAACTGTATCTTTCAAGTGCATTCTCCTTTGCGAGTTAATTTTTACTGTTTCGCATTAATTCTTATAATAATTTTATTTAAAAGTTGAATATTCAAGTCACTTCTATTATACATACTATGTACTGATACACGTTTATACATATCGTACATGTCCATTGTCTTTACATGTCTACATATGTCCATATATATTCATACATGTTTGGATATATACGGCGACACATATCCATGCATGTCCACATATGATCGTACATGCTCGTGCATACCCTAACATATCCACAGATATTCTCGAATACATGACCACACATGATCATACATGTTCACACGTGTTCGTATATATTCATGTTCACATACGTGTCATATATGAACACGTACATGTCCACACATGTTCCTACGTAACCATATATGTTCATTGATTCTAGTTTACATGTATTCACACCTGTCCAAAAATGTACACACATGTCCACATATGACCACGTATGTTCACTTGCGTCAATAATGAAACAAATGAGGTAGTTTGAAACGCGTTTCCAGAGACATGGTACCTTAACAGCGTAGGGTAACCTAAGCTTAAACGATCCGCATAGCGGTCGTAATCAGCAATGCAAAGTTGACAAGACCACATAAGTTAGCTCGAAATTAGCGTAGAACCGTGATTAGCAATTGGTCCAGTTGTCACAGGCCCGTAATGCTATAAGGAATGTTTGTGGACGATAGTTTGCGGGAATCGTGGCAATTACTGATTATGCGGCCAATCGGCAGGAGACAGGGAATATCGACTAGCAACAGCAATGCGGATCCGTAGCTTGAGACGAGAGAGAATGATCGAGCATGGCTTGTACTCGCAACCGACTGTAACCGACACATCGTTGCACCTGCCAACCGTTGCGTTGCATCTATTGTCGGGTCACCGTGTCCGACCAATCTAGCCACATACACTAACAACGGCTATTCGCGAAAATTACCGGCTCGATGCGATTTTGATGGAGATCGATGGGGCGGTCGGACATCTCGCGATTCGATACGGAACGATCTAACCTATAGAGAAAAATCGTCGATTTTCCGGATTTATTTTGTTATACGGTCAAGGACTTTCCCATCATTTTTATGGTCAAGGATCTATCTGATCATTTTAAAATATATGTACCATGCAATAAATTTATTCCAAGAAATCACTATGTAGTTGCTAACATGTATGATACTCGTGTGGACAATTTGATAAGTCACACAAAATGATATATATATGTATACATATAATAATATGTATGAATACATATTAACATGTATGTATATGAACACACATGAATACGTATAAACACATATGTATATGAACACACATGAATATGTATAAACACATATGTATATGAACACACATGAATACGTACAAACACATATGTATATGAATACGCATGAATTCGTATAAACATACGTATGTAAAAATATATTGACATGTGTACGTGTGAGTAAAAATGTGTCCGAATTTAAAAATGGCTGCAAGAAAGACATTTCAACACGTTCAGACTTTATGTAGCATATGTAGATGCACGGTGGGACAGTGACTTAAAGTTTATTAGCTCGTAACAAGCTTTTTAGTCTACCGTTCTCACGGTGCTGGAAGTTTTTTAGATACGCCATTAACGAGTTTCCTTAGCTACCGATGCTTAGTCGCTCTTAGCCCGTAGAATTCGTGGGAATTTCATTTCCTTGGAGTGCAAGTTTTAAGAGTCTCCGGCTTAGGGACGAAAAAGGATACCCGTCGAGCTTCAGAACTTTATTAATATCCTACAAGTTTGTGCGTCTGAGCCACGGCAAAAACGGAAGTTACTCGGAGGGGGAAAAAAGATAAGAACATCCTATCGAAGCACTCTGCGTTTAATCCGAACGCGTGACTACGTTTCCGATCGATTTCTTATCATCGTCGACCTGCTGACTCTTGTTTCCCGATACCTCATTTCGCGTCGAAAGAAACTCCGAATACTAATCGAACTGTTTCGCAACTTCTATCGTTCCGCGTCGGAACGTTTATGGCGATATTCGATTAAGAAAATGAAATTAAGATTGAAGCGGAACGGAAGTTTCTTAAGTTTCCGAGTAACAGTTTCGCGGGAAAATCGTAAACAGGTATTTCAGTCGAACCGACGATAAACGGGAGTAAGTACGAAATCATAACGATACTCCATCGAAAGTACAACAGATGGTTTTTCGTTCGATTTATGAGAGACGAATATTCATGATGCACGAATTTGACAATATCCGTCATTGCTGCTCTATCAGCTCACGCCACCAATATTCCTGCCATATATTACGAATATCGACGTTATCTGGTCAATGAACGACACAACAACACGTATCGCTGGTCATCGTCCTTTCTCGAATACTGAATAAACTCTACGTTTTACGCGATATTCTCCTATACTCTCTGATTTACCTCTCGATAGCTCCTCGATAATTCCCTTCGTTTGGGGCTTCCGTACGTGCGAATTCATAAATTAACGAATTGAGGATAGAACACTTGATGATATAATATTTTTTTATAATTCTTCAATCACTTTTGGAATACTTATTGATCATATTCTACAATTTGTATGTGAATTCATATACACATATGTGATATATGTATACATATGTACATGTATGTACATATGTGTATATGTATTTACATATGAATTATAGGATATGATCAATAAGTGTTCCAAAAGTGATTGAAGAATTATAAAACAATATTATATCATCAAGTAAAAAAATATTACATCATATGTGTATACATATACATATGTATATATCACATATGTGTATATGAATTCACATTTGAATTGTAGAATATGATCAATAAGTGTTCCAAAAGTGATTGAAGAATTAGAAAACAATATTATATCGTATGTGTATACATATACATATGTGTATATATCACATATGTGATACATATGAAACACCCACTAATTTTGTGTCTACCTTATTTACCTCCAAACGAATGGCCATTAAGACTGAAATCGAGAACAAAAAACGTCAGATCTGCAGACAATGTATGCTCCAACACGAATATGAAAGACATTTGATTTTCAGTGACAAGAGTGCCTCTTCGACAGTGCATAAATGACCTCGTTAGGACGTACACGTTTGATTAGAGCTTCTGAACAGACAGAGCAAATTAGCCTTATATTGTCTTACACGTAGAAACTTACTCGTAGGGCTGTCACGAGGTTCAAAGTTTGGATATCGGATCGCGAGCGTTTCGTGTGCGAAGCAAATAATCACAAACGTTCGCAGAATCAGTAGGGAAACTGGAGCTCGGGCGGCAAACAATTATTGTGATTATTATGTTTGCGCGACGCGGATGAAAATTAAACGCTGCTCTGTCGCGTCTTAATTGCCTAAACGAATAGGTATACATGGAAGCGGAACACTAGAGTCGCGGCAATTAAAACAAACTCCGGTGTATTCGGATACGGTTTCTTATTTAATAATTACGTTTACCTTGGTGAAGTGTTACCTGAGTATAAGAGGTGGAGCTGTTAGGTTTGGGGAAATTTCGATCGAGAAATTTCCGTGTGGGGTAATTGGGGAGAGAGGTTCTGTTTAGTTGTGGGGTGGTTCACGGGAGGACATTCCTACATTTCCTAATTTTCAAGCTTCCAAATTTTTAAGCTTTAAAATTCTCAAGCTTTCAAATTCTCAAGCTTCCAAATTCTCAAGCTTGCAAATTCTCAAGCTTGCAAATGCTCAAGCTTGCAAATTCTCAAGCTCCCAAATTCTCAAGCTTCCAAATTCTCAAGCTTGCAAATTCTCAAGCTTTCAAATTCTCAAGCTCCCAAATTCTCAAGCTTCCAAATCCTCAAGCTCCCAAATTCTCAAGCTCCCAAATTCTCAATCTCCCAAATTCCCAAGCTCTCAAATTCTCAATCTCCCAAATCCTCAACCTACCAAATTCTCAATCTCCCAAATCCTCAACCTTCCAAATTCTCAATCTCCCAAATCCTCGACCTCCCAAATTTCTACACCCCCAAACCCTACCTCCCCAAATCCCCCTCTCCAAACTCACAACCTAAAGATTCCAAAGCCACCCAATCATCCAGAACATCAATATCGACCTGTCCATCCTAGACAAAAATCCTAGGTACGTCGGTACACGAGCGATTATTAATATTTCAAGAGCGGTGCGAGGAGCCAGAGTGGTAGATTCCGGTCGGTTGACCGTGGCTAGCAGACGTCTGTAATGACTTTTCCTGTGGACCGATTACCGTCGTGGCGTCGAGGAGTTGGAAGAACTAGAGGGAAGAGTCAGCAGTGACTAAAAGAGGCCACAGACCTGGGAACGGGGTTGAGGAGCTAATTGAAAGTCCTGGTCGGAGGTTGGGAAAAGACCCGTGGCAAAGAGGCGTCGATGCCGCCACTGTAATTGGCCCAGCTATTATTAACGTCGCGGTGTGCCACTTATTTAAATGGTCTGCCGAGCTTGTAGGCGCGAGACCAGCAAATCTCAGCTTCTTCCTCATTCGTTCTCCTTTGTTCAAAACGTTCAAAGACCGATCGTCACATCGTTGCCTCTCACGGTCCAATTGTTCTCGCTGTTCGATTTTTCTTATCGAGTCGAGCACTTTTATTCTTATTTATTTAATGGAGTTCGCATTGGGTTCTGTTATATTCTCTTCTCCTTGTTATTATTAGCATCATTATTAATATTATTATTACTATTATTGGTAGATTGTCATCATCTTCAGTTTTCAGTAATTTTATTAATATTGGTATTCAACAATAGCACTGATCTCAATATTATTACTATTGTCATCAGCAGCAGCACTGTCTTCAGCATTATTACTGCTATCATTGTCAACAGCACTGTCAGCAACACTTCAGCAGCAGTACTGTCTTCAGGGTTATTACTAATACCATTGCTATTATCAACAACAGCAGCTTTATTTTCACCATTATTACTATTATCATTATTAACAGCATTAGTTGTAGCAGCAGTGTCTTTAGAATTATTACTGTTATCATTTTCATCATAATTATCAGCAGCAACATTGTCTTCAGCAATTTTGTTATTATTGTTATCTTCATCATCAGCAACAGCAGCATTGTGTTCAGCAGTTTTATTATTATTGTTATCAGCATCAACAGCAACATCAGCATTGTTTTCAGGTTTATTATTAACACTATTTTTATTATCATCATCAGCAGCTTTATTTTCAGCATTATTACTATTATCATTATTAACAGCATTAGTTGTAGCAGCATTGTCGTCAGAATTATTACTGTTATCATTTTTATCATAATTATCAGCAGCAGCATTGTCTTCAGCAATTTTGTTATTATTGTTATCTTCATCATCAGCAACAGCAGCATTGTGTTCAGCAATTTTATTATTATTGTTATCAGCATCATCAGCAACAGCAGCATTGTTTTCAGGTTTATTATTAACACTATTTTTATTATCATCATCAGCAGCTTTATTCTCAGCATTATTATTATCTTGATTATGATCAGCATCAGCAGCTGCATTGTCTGAAGCAATTTTATTATTATCATTATCAACACCATCAGAAGCAGAAGCATATTTGTTGCTGTCTTTATTAGCATTAGCAGCAGCATTGTCCACTTCATTTGAGAACAATGAATGTCAGCTACTTTCTTGGACGAAGAAACTTGCGAATATTGAAATTTCAAGCAATGCATAGATCGGTAGCGCGGTTAATTTGAAATTTTTGGCAAGTTCTGAATGTAGAATAGGTGGAAGATCGAGAGGATCAGAAGTTTGCTCATTTCGAGAAGCAGTCGAGCCTTTCGTGGCAGGTGTGGCCGAATGCCGATATCCTTCGAACGATTCTGTGCGACCGCAAGCCATCTCGCTAGGTGTTCTCGGAATTCCAATCGGTGGTCGCATTCTGGACGTCCTGCGGGAAAGTCCTCGGCTGCCTTCCGACGCCTAAATCAATTAAATATCTCGCAGTGTTATCCTTTCTGCGCCCTTTCCTACTCTACTGGCGTGCTTACATTTATTAAACGGAAACTGGCTCCCCTCGAATAGGTTTAACTCCAGGATGGTGCTGGATGGGAGGTGCACTTCAAGATTAAATATAAAAATATTTGCAAATTTTTAAATTGAAGTGTAAAGATAAATATGTGAGGATACATGAAGTATTACAATATAATACAATAAATATATTACAATTAAAAATAGTAACGTTTATCGTTTACAAACGACAACAATTGTCCTAAGAGTACATTTGCAGTCGATAAAAACCGTTTAACTCGTTCATGGTTCTGAACCAAAAAGGTGAAAAAATATTTGAAAGCGTCTCCTATCAGCGAACGATTGCAGTATTCGATGCTCGTGACGTTATCGAAATTAATAATCGTTTCCTGATTCCGCGAGAGTTATCGGGTCCGGGTTAATCGATAATTATGCATTCACGACAGACCCGCCGCTCCTTTGTTTCCCTCTCCAGCGTGCAACACCGTCGATGATTAATATTCATTTACACTGGCCGAGTGAAAGACCTTTTATGATCCGGTTAATTCTCGCCAGTGAATCGTACCGAAAAATATCGACGTGCTCGCCAGTTGCCGGGCCATTGTTCCTCGACTACTCTCGATCGATCGTTGGAGAAAAAAAAAGAAAGAAATGTTAATCGGCTCAATTAACAAGGCTTCGTTCTTGTCGGTTGTCTGACTGAAAATCGCGCTATCGACGATCGACGACTGAAAAAGACTCGAACAACGTGAGATGATTTTAGAACGGGGTCACACGGATGCTTTGTTCGATACACCGTCGAAACGAACTCGTATTGTTCCGTAAACCATGCTGTTCGCAAGCTGCGCTCGCATTTACGCGACAACGAAGCCTCGAACATTGTTATCGTTATCGCGTGTACGCGCAAATGACGCTGGCGGGAACTTCAGGTTGGATAACACAGGATAGATTCAATCTACGTCCTTCGTCCTTAATTTTAGACAAAGAATCGCAGATCTAGGTACTTGTTTAGCAGTCATCCGTTGCTGTTTAGGGGACTTCGTTCAATTTATTAACGCTTCGACTGCGAACCTCTCGCGTGATCGAACGTTGTCATGGGAGTAATACATTCGAAATAACATGTTAAATTCATGGGAATGGCAATACTCTATTCTGGGATAGAAAATATAAGCCCATGAGATAGCTATGGTAATCTATTTATGAATTTATAATTAGTTCACGCTGGTTTTGATTGTCTCGCATTTGCATATGTACATTGATCTATCTAACTTTCGTAAATTCTCGTGTTCATTTATTCAACAGTTTTCAGATAAGCACGTTAATCTGCGAATCGGTAAGTTCACTAATATCTATAAATTTTAACGTTCAAATCTCGAATCCATGGATCATGAAATTTTCAAAATCTCAAATTTGAGAAGATTCCACTTCCAAATCCCCAACTTCGATATCTTCCTACCATCTCTCCAAATCCCCAAACCCAATTTTCTCAATCCCAAATGTTCACATCCCAAAGACTTGTGCTTCTTACCGATTTTCCCTAAGGTATATTCTGTATACCGTCTTCCCTGATTCTACTTAAGTTCTTCTCGCACTTTTCCCTAAACACTCTTCAGGTTCTACATAGACTTCCTTAAGCTCTTCATAGATTCCCCGAAGAAACCAAAGTTCCATTCAATACCTCCAAGTTTCCCCAAAATAAAAGCGTCGAAAGATTCCCCTGCCTGAAAAGTTGCATCCCATCCTAAAATTCCGGTAATCAATTACCAGGCTGATTCCCCGAAGGCTGATTTGTCAGCAGGAACAAACAGAAGCGGATCCGTAAAACGCGTGCAAATAAATCTTCCGTTGAAAATCCTTCCGTCATAGCGGTGCAGTTTTCTCCGGTTCGTAAAACGAACAGATGATTCGTGACCGCGTCATAAATTCAGCCGGTAGCAGGCTCTAACAAGATATATTACCGGCGGTCGTTGAAAATGCCGCGTGAATATGCAAAAGCTCGCTCAGTGGGTTATTCATTTGTCGCGTGATCGCGAAAAACCATCGGACGCGATCTCGTTCGGTCAAATGGCGGCTTTAGAGACGATTAACCTGTTAAGCACGTTGCGCCGCTATAGTGGCTTTTGGGGATAGCATCTCCCTCTACGACACTGTAGTGACTTTCATGGAGCATTGTAGATTACATGTGGCTCACTCTTCTGGTTCACTCTCTCGTCGTTTCAATTGAACTATGCTTTTTGTATATTTTGAGCACACTTTTTAGAGTTCATCAGGTTTTGTAAGGGTATTAATAAATTTTACAAAGGTACATTAGATGTGAATAAAAATAGTTGAGACACCAGAGACAAGTAGTTGAGATACCATGGGAGAACCTTTTTGCACTGACACTAATAGTAAACATGATACTTCAATGTAAATATGAAATGATTAGATATTCAACTAATTCTAGCAGTTTGATATTGGAAACATTTGCACATTACATACTTTGTGACTTTTCTAAAAAAGCAAATTATCAATGTTAAAGTACGTGTATCATATCTTTGGTACAAGATTCACATCATCAGGAACTTGATTCCAACATACCCACATAGACATCAACATTGTCACACATTACAGTGCTATGTACTTATAACATTCTCTATCCTACAAAGAAGTAACGTAAGCCATGTCTAAATCGATGGCCGAATTCTTAGCAAAGTTACAGACGCATCCCGCGACGTAGCGTGTAAACAGGTCGTTTAATTGTCGCTGGGCAGTGCAGGCGTCTGGAGTCGGGAAACGTGGTGTTGCTCGTTAAAGGGAGAGCAGACGATAGAACCGGCAGGACATTCAGGACGACACGCTCGACTATCGCTAGACACACCTGTCAGGCTTGAATCAAGTCGTTTATAACGTTAATTGCTCCCTCGTGTCGCTAGCATTACCGCCGACTATCTTTCACGGTTTACCCCTGTTCTTCGCTTCGCTGAACTTCCATCCTCATGTCGTGCGTGAGTCCTTTGGACAAAGCCTGCATATTTCGTCGTGATGAGCTATCGATTCTGAATTAATGCTGCTTGCCTCTTGAGAGAAGTATGTGGACTAGGATTTTGAATATTGGGTGGTCAAGGTTTGGTTGAAGGGTGTACTCTTGGTTCTTTTGATACTCTTGGTTCATTCTTCAGATTCCATCATTTTCAGACCCCAGTATTTTTTACAATTGTTAAGTCAATAAATTTCTACATCCCCAGATTCATTAATCCTAGACGAAACTATCTCTTGTGACATCTTTAGACATCTTTGTCCTTTGATCACTATCTTTCTTCTTCTTGACATTCTTCTTGACATTCTTAGTCATCTTCGTTCTTTGATCAGAATGTCTCTCGAATTTAATGTTCCTGCATTCAATTTTATTTACATCATACTGTTCCCAGATTTTACTGTCCCTTTATACTAATATTCAATATCTAAATATAGTCACAGCTAATGTACCCATGTCCACAGATAAACATCCTTAAATCCCAATATCCGTTCTGTACGCTTGATTTGCCCACGCTTTCATTTTATGACACTTGAAAAATAAGGCAGGGTAC
Source organism: Megachile leachella (assembly GCA_963576845.1). Taxonomy (NCBI): domain Eukaryota; kingdom Metazoa; phylum Arthropoda; class Insecta; order Hymenoptera; family Megachilidae; genus Megachile; species Megachile leachella. The sequence goes on along the minus strand of OY756248.1, from coordinate 8,236,192 downwards.
CGTAATGGAAGCGAAAGAGATAAAAACGGAATCGTTGAAATAAATGGGTATCCTTTTTATCGTCTTCTTGTAGCTAACAAATAGTGTAATAGAAAATGATCATAAGCGACTGACCCCTGCGGAAAAAGTTAACCGGTGGTAATGTCATTTATCTCCCTGTCTTCTCAACACCAATCGAAGCTGTTTTTAGCTACGAGTTCGATTATTTGAGCGACAGGGCGGTAGTTCTTATTTCCATCGTATCTCTAGTGTTCATTTATATCTTAAATACATTATTTCGTTTTTATCTGGGTGACATTTATTTCCATTTTATGATTAGCAGGCTTATTTTATTATAAAAATGTTGTAAGACATGAAAAAGTGTCAGCAAAATAATAGCTGAAATTAGTTAAAAATTGTAAGAATTTAATGATGAATTTAATTACAGTACAAATGTTAACGATCTTACGTCTTCTTCGTTACAAATTATGCAGTATAAAAAATTGGAGTCTAAAACAATAGCTTTAATAACCTAAAGTATAAAAGAATAATATAAAGTTCGAAAAAAAAATCATAAAGAAAAAATAGCGAAGATACAAAATTCCACAAGGGGAGAATAAACGAATGGATACTTGGCAAGTGTTACAAAATATGTCGTTAGAATAAAAAAGATAGTTATTTCTTTTCTGTGATGCAGTCCTTGATGTCCTTCAAAATTTCCGCCAGACTCTTTAGAGACTCCGTTTTAGCTTCCGCATGGCATTTGACCGCCTGTTTCAAGTGTTCCGCGATCGACCCTTCCGCATTTTTCACCGTTTCCGACAACCTTCCAACGATTTCCTTCCGGTCCCTAGCGGACTCCTTTGTTTTGCTGGCGAGGCATTTGACGAAATCCTCCTGGTCCAAGCACTCCTTCAGGATTTGTTTCACCTTCCCACGTAGCCCCTCCGCCGTTTCGATCTGGCGCTCGTATTTCATCTTGGCCAGGCGAAGACCCTCCGCGGCCTTCTCGTCGCAAACTTTTATTCTCTGCGAGTACGTGTCTTTGACGGCCCGTAGACGGTCCATGTGCTTCTTCGAGCATTCCTGCAACAATTTACTTTGTTCACGCGTCGACTGTCACTTTAAAGCTGACGTCGTTCACCGACCTGGTGGTGCATCGCTCTTATTGCAAACACCCGGGAACATTTTTGATGAAAAAGTGAAACGCGATGAAGACATGAAATTTTCATAAGACCGTATCAGCGGATCGCGTGAGAGGAATTTTCGGATCCATCGTTGCAGATGCAATTTTGTTTCATACCGATGTGGACGAATGTAGGGAGTATGGCAATCGGAAGAATGGGGATTTTAGAATTTTTAGGTGTTGGATGGGGACATTTTGATGCGGGGATACTGGGGATGGTGGGGTTTGGGAGATTTGGGATTTGGAATGTGTGGGATATGGGACGTGTGGAGTATAGGACGCGTGGGATATGGGACGCGTGGAGCATGGGACGCGTTGGATATGGGACGCGTGAGATATGGGACGCGTGAGATATGGGACGCGTGGAGTATAGGACGCGTGGAGTATGGGACGCGTGGAGTATGGGATGCGTGGGATATGGGACGCGTGGGATATAGGACGCGTGGGATATTGGTCGCGTGAGATATGGGACGCGTGGGATATGGGACGCGTGGAGTATGGGATGCGTGGGATATGGGACGCGTGGGATATAGGACGCGTGGGATATTGGTCGCGTGAGATATGGGACGCGTGGGATATGGGACGCGTGGAGTATCGGATGCGTGGGATATGGGACGCGTGGGATATGGGACGCGTGGGATATGGGACGCGTGGAGTATGGAACGTGTGAGATATGGAACGCGTGGGATACGGGACGTGTGAGATATGGGACGCGTGGGATATGGGACGCGTAGAATTTGGGATATGTGGAATATGGGACGTGTAGGATTTGGAACGCGTGGAATTCGGGATATGTGGGATTTGGAATGTGTAGTATTTGGGATATGTGGGATTTGAAGATGAATTCGCTTCATTACAACGAACCTCTCGTTACATTGCAAAAATACCAAACTATCATTATAACAATTATCCACCTCTCACTATTCCATCTCAATCCGTCTCTACCTTTCCCCAAACACTCCCCCACTAATTTCCTCTTCGAACAATCCAAATTTATCCATCATATAAAGTCTATTACCATGTCCAACAACGTATCATTAAAACGAACGAACCTAACGTCGACATTATCGGAAAAATACCTCAGTAGCTTCGCGAACAGTTTTCTCGGCCTTTCGTATCTCCTCAGATATGAATGCCTGGTTCTGTTTCACCATCTCGGCCAGTTCTTTGCTGGTTTTCGAAAACAGGTCGGTGAGCTCTTTCATTTTCTTCCCGATGTCCATTTTAGTTCTCTGCTGGATATAAGCGAACGCCTTAGCAAAAGCTTTCCTCAGATCCTCCGTGCTTTTGTTCCTCACAAAGTGAGCGGCCACCTTCGTCGAGAAACATTACAATTACACCTCTAATCTCTCTAAAAACTGGATCCTCGCGCCATTATCGTTTAGACCGAATCCAACAACGTTACCGTATTTTTAGTTACCGTATTTTTCCAGCCAGCTGCTGTACTTTGCAATTCGCACTTACCCGCGCGTTTCGGGCGATATTGAAGGCGTGATTCGATCGAGGAAGTTGAAACATAATAAAGTATGACGGTTTTTTAGTACACGTCAGGTTATGGAGGGACGTCAAGTTAGTTTATGTTTATTTCGTCGCACGGTTAATTTCGATTAATTGCATGTTGCGAGACGGTGAAAAAATGTTGGAGATATCTTTATAATGGAGGGTAGGATCTTTTGAATAAGTCACATTCTTTGTAGATATTAATTATTATTGAGTTTTGGAATTTGATGGCAGGAAAGACAGTTGGAATGACACGAAGTTTTCAGGCTGTAACAAGTGTGATTTTTTAGGTTTACTTTCAGGGGAATTTGGGTATTTTGGATTTAGGAATTTGGGAATTTTGGGATTTGGAAATTTTGGGGTTTTAGGATTTCAAGGTTTAGAAATTTGGGGGATGGGGAATTTGAGAAATTTGGAAATATGGGAATTTGGAGAATTTGGAATTTGATAAATTTGGGGAATTGGGAATTTTGGAATTTGAAGAATTTGGAATTTGGAGAATTTGGAATTTGGAGTGTTTGGAATTTGGAGTGTTTGGAATTTGGAGAGTTTGGAATTTGGAAAACTTGGAATTTGAAGAATTTAGACTTTGAAGAATTTGGAATTTGGAGAATTTGGACTTTGAAGAATTTAGAATTTGGAGAATTTGGAATTTGAAGAATTTGGAGAATTTGGAGAATTCGGAATTTGAAAATTTAATAATTAAAAAATTTGTGATTTGAAAAATTGAGAATCCTAACCCAAAAAATCTAAAAATCTAAAAATCCTGAATCTCTACAATTACAAAAATCCTCGAACCCAAATAAAATTGAGCTCTATTTTCAATTGAAACGAACTTCCCCCGAATCGTGCATGCAATGAAATTTTCAGCGCAATTTCCAGTATCGAAAAACTAATATCGATTCGATTAGAGTATCGATCCCCTGTTATCGACAAGCAATTTAATTTCAAGCAGAAGAAAGATTTACAATACCGGTGGCGACACTTCAATTCGACACTTCGAAAAAAGTAGCAGTGAACGCGAAGAATTACTACATTTTTGCTATTTGTTATCTCGTTACAAAGCAGCAGGATAGAAAATATGTAACTGTTCAAATTCTACGCTCGAGGGCGGCATCTGTGGGTGAAGTTGCCGCGGTTAACAATTCAGAAGACAATACATTAAAGTGCTTGTGACTGGTCCGCAACCAGGTTATAGAAGATTTCGTGAAGAGGGATTATGTATCCTTGAAAGATTCTTGGGTATAAAACAGTCGCGGAGGAAATTGAAACTGAAACGCGGATATAAAACGCGTTGTGTTTCGAAGATGTAGGAAATTTATTTTTGTTATTTAATTTTATGTAGGACTTGTATAGAATATTTTATATTTAATATTATATATAGCTCTCAATTATTTTCTAATAATTTTATAATCTTGCATGCGTCCAATTTTCCAAAGCTTCAATTTCCTAATTTGCAAATTTGGAAGGTTACAAATTTCCAAATTTTTCAGTTCCTTAATTTGCAAATTTCTAAGCTTCCAAATTTCCAAATTTTCCAATTCTCCCATTTGCAAACTTTTAAGCTTTCGATTTTCCAAATTTTCCAATTTTCACATTTGCAAATTTCTATGCTTTCGATTTTCTAAATTTTCCAATTTTCACATTTGCAAATTTCTAAGCTTTCGATTTTCCAAATTTTCCAATTCCTTGCTTGCAAATTTCTAAGCTTCCAAATTTCCAAATTTTCCAATTCCCTCATTTGCAAATTTCTAAGCTTTCGAATTTCCAAATTTTCCAATTCCCTCATTTGCAAATTTCTAAGCTCCCAAATTTCCAAATTTTCCAATTCCTTTATTTGCACATTTCTAAGCTTCCAAATTTACAAATTTTCCAATTCCCTTATTTGCAATTTTCTAAGCTTCCGATTTTCCAAAGCTTCAATTCTCCAATTTGCCAACTCCTAAGCTTCCAAGTATCTAAATTCTCCAACTCCCAATTTCCAGATTTCCACTTTCTAGGATCTCAAATTAAAAAATTTCCAATTATTAATTGCATGCTTCCTCGAATCCTCCATCATTTTTTCAACATTAATAACCTTCTTCCCTAATTTGCTTTCCGCTAAACCTCGACGAATTTGCGTACAATACAAAATCACTCTATTGCAAATAGCCTCTAAATTATCGTCGAATGTAGGCAAACACTAATTCGTTGCGATATTCTATCATATCTTACAGGATCAATCTCCTTGCGTACAGGTTTATCACTACCGTGGGTTGTCTTACTTCTATGTTGAACATGACGGCCTATTGATTGATCGATTAATCAGTAACTTTGCCAAACTTCCTCGCAGCATCGAGTCGCTAATTGAGATTAAACTAATATCAATATCATTTACGTAGGTAAACGTGATGTATAAATTATCAGTGTACATTTATAATATTATATACCTAGTATTATTACCTAATAATTTGTACAGCTTATCTCCTGTGAATATTTGGTACATTTAATATTTAAGGTAATAATTCGAGTTCAGGGGAATTTATGGTAAATTTGGAATTTGTGCAGGGAATTTGGAGATGTGGAAATTTAGCGATTTAGGATATTTAGCTAGTTGGGATTGCAGGAATGTAGGAATGCAGAAATGTAGGAATGTAGGAAGGTGGGAATGTAGGAATATGGATATATGAGAATTTGAACATGTGAGAATTTGGATATGTGGGAATTTGGATAGGTGAGAATTTGGATATGTGGGAATTTGGATATGTGGGAATTTGGATATGTGGGAATTTTGATATGTGGGAATTTGGATATGTGGAAATTTGGATATGTGGGAATTTGGACACGTGGAGATTCGGGGATGTGGGGATTTGGAAATTTGGATATGTGGAAATTTGGATGCGTGGATATGTGGGAATGTAGGAGCGTGGAAATATAAGAATGCAAAAATTTAAAAATTTAAAAATCTGGGAACTTAACATTCTAAGAAAAATTTCTAAACCTTCAAAAGCACTAAACTCCCCAAAATCCAAATGTAACCTCTCACCTCCACATACCCAAAATCATGCACTATAAAACGCGAATCTAACGGCACCTAATCCTCAAAACGCAGTCGCATATAAACGTTGGCCAACATATGCATTTAAGGATTGGACGCAAATGTGCTTAAAACAGCGAGTCATTAAATCCGCAAACTTTGACCAGCGCAAGCTTTCTTGTAATTAACCCGATCAGCAGAATCCGGCCGTACGTTCCACAATAATCACCTGCTTTTTTCCCCTAGGGAATACCATGACCAGGTCCGGTTTGCTCAGCATCTCTCGTATGACCATTTCAACGATTATCTCGGCGGGCACGTTAAGACCCTTTATATGATCCGCTTGAAATACTGATCCCTCTGCGAACCGGTCAAGACCTCAACAGTTCACTGATATTAAAAACAGCTGGTTTTCTATCCAATCTGCATATACGTTTAACACACATTTCATAGACAAAATAAAGTTTAAATAAATATGCTATAATTTGTTATGTATTGTAAATTTGTTATACATGTGCCTATGAATTTTCAAATTGGTTTGCGAAGTTGGATCTCCAGATTTACTCAGCAACTTTTCAGTAAATTTAATTGAAAAAAAGTTTTTGCTTAGTTTACACAAATGTTTCATTTTGATCAGATTTCAATCTGGTACCCCTGACGCGCAGCTGTATGCTGCGGTTTTCGTAATCAACCGTTTTTAACAATGTGCGTTTACGTTGCCCACAGGGGGTAGTTAATTGGATAGTAACAGCTTTTTGAACAGTTTCAATTTCAACTCTTTATCCATGCTTGGTTTGTTCTGATTTAATTTCATTCGAAATTGTATAGTACAACGCTGTCCAATTGTTCCGCGTGCTTGTTCGCATCAGGATGAATGCACTATTCAATACTTCTGCCGTGTAATTGTTCAGACGTGTATATAAAATATATTTTCAAAAATTCGAGGGGAAATTGTGTTTGAGAGAATGTAGCTTTAAAGTTTACAAATTGATATTTTTTTAATTTGCTAATTTGGAAGGTTACAAATTTTCAAATTTCATAATTTGCACATTTCTAAGCTTCCAAATTTCCAAATTTTCCAATTCTCTCATTTGCAAATTTCTACGCTTCCAAATTTCCAAATTTTCAAATTCCATAATTTGCAAATTTCTAAGCTCCCAAATTTCTACGCATCCAAATTTCCAAATTTTCCAATTCCATAATTTGCACATTTCTACGCTTCTAAATTTCCAAATTTTCAAATTCCATAATTTGCAAATTTCTAAGCTCCCAAATTTCTACGCATCCAAATTTCCAAATTTTCCAATTCCATAATTTGCACATTTCTACGCTTCTAAATTTCCAAATTTTCAAATTCCATAATTTGCACATTTCTACGCTTCTAAATTTCCAAATTTTCAAATTCCATAATTTGCAAATTTCTAAGCTTCCAAATTTCTAAGCATCCAAATTTCCAAATTTTCCAATTCCCTCATTTGCAAATTCCTAAGTTTCCAAACTTCAAAATTGTCCAATTCCCTCATTTGCAACTTCCTAAATTTCCAAATTCTCAAATTGTCGAATCTCGAAACCCCTAAATTTCTAGCGTTCAAAATTTTCCCAAACTCAAATTTCCAAATGCAACTGCTTCTTGCACTTTCCTATATCACCTCAAGTTTTCCCTAAGTCATCTCACCTTTCTCCGAAGATTCTAAGCAGCATCGAACTCTGACCAAATAAATCCCCAAAGGAATTACGTGACGTGGAATTATCTAGCGGTGACCGTAGGTCCAGAACTCCTACCATAACAAGATCTGGCGACCGTTATAACAAGATAAGAGGTCAGCGACCTTCGTTGTATCGTTTAAACGGTAAACCTCCCAAATCCTTGTGTCTGCACCAGCATCGATCGGATTCAACGATTTCACGCCAAGACGAGCGTGATCATGGTCTAGCAGGAAGAGCGTAGGACGGTATCTCAATTTGTGAAATGAAAAGGAAGGAAGGGACGGAACAGCGTTCGCTGCATTTCAACGTTCCTCCCTCTTTCTCTTCGATTAAAAGATTTTCAATTTTTGCGGAGGCGTGTGCAGAATAATCGACGTCCTGTCGTGTCCAGGCCTTCCTTCCTTCCTGCTTTTCGACTTGGCGTATTCTCTGGCTCGCTCGTGACAGACTCTGTCGGGGCTCAACCGGAAATTACCGTAAGCGACTTGTGAACGGATTTAAAGCTTATTTTCCACCCTTAATACGCTTACTTCGCCGCTGTTCCCTTCGCAATCACTCTCTGTTCAATTTTCCGATAACCTTTAAGGCTTACGTACATTATCGCGCCCTCGAAACAGCGTCCGCGAAAATCCTCGTGGGTACTTTTTTTAATCGTACATGCTTTACGATTGTTTCTAACGCAATTATAGATGGTTCGGTTTCTTAAAATTATTATATTCGTTTATTATTAATTACTACAGCAGCTGTATTCGTTTCGTGTTCCAATCGTACATTGATGACAACATGAACTGGAACGGAAATATCGAAACAGAACTTTTTAATTTTTGCGTATTCATTGCGACACACTGTGATAGAGGTTTTAATTATGCATTCTTTTTTGAGACAAATTTTACGCCATGCGGATTCGTCTGTGTACAATGTGACAATTCAGTCGATTGTAAGGCTATGAGTTTGTCTGTATGAATTTTGTGTTGATTTTTAGAATTGTTTTCTATTGGATTACTAAAAAAAGTTATTGCGGATAACTGAGTTAGTATATATACACGTATTTATTTATTTCGTATATAAATATAGTAAAAAGTGGAGTAATGAGGAAGCTAGGATACGTCGAGCAACTTCGTTCCTCTTCGGTGAGGTTCGGATGGTCACGTGACGCTGACCGCGAAAACCTACTGCCATAGACTTACGTGCTTGAAATGTTAAAATGAGGTTGAAACTGCAATTTATTATGAAAAAAGCATACCTAAGTAAAAAGATATCTATGCATAGGAGATTACTGTCTTACATTACAAGTGTCTAAGTAAAACAAAAGAAAGAAAACTTGAAAAACGTTCATTCCTCAAGAAACCACACCAACTGTGAGACGCCCTGTACATAAGAAATTCTGAACATCACTTAGTTTATGTAATATTTCAACGAAAACTGCAAAGTTTCTTTTCAATAATATCGTATGTATGAATATATGATAAAATATTCTTAATACTTAGAAATCAATTTGCTTAAAAACATTTCAACCTAAAACAGTATACGTGAAACAGCGTTATATTTCCGACGCAAACCGAGTGCTTCCGAAGCTACCCGATTAACCGTTGCTCCCATAATCTTAAGGGTACCTTCGCACAAATAGCTTATGATGTACACAAGTACGGTATTCGTACACAGTTCGCTAGATTTTCTGCGTAGCGATTATAACGTTGTCCCGAAGAGTACGATATTTCGCCGCTATGGGATCGTGAAACAGCTGACGCTTAAAAGCACGATGAAGCCAACGAAGGAAACTTTCCTATCATATTACCGCAAACTTTTCGGTAGCCTGGTCGGATCTACGGATATTTCTGCTCTCTGATCCCTTGTTCGGTCGTTGCTTTAATTTTTCCGAGCTCGCGGCTGGAATATCCCTCGGTATTATTCCCATGGAGCGTGTCCTCCTCTCCAACGCTTCCTCTTATAATTTTTAACGCGTGTACCTCCAAACGCTCCGAGTTTAAACTTTGAACGCGTTCTCGAAAACTGGTATCGCCAATTTTCGACGTCTTTTAACGAGAAGTCTTGATAGTACATCGATAGAAGCTCTGAACTTTTATTCCCTGCAAATTTCCTCTCGTACCAAGACTTTATTGTATACGAGAATTGATACGAGTAGTTTGAATTCGATTGAAAGTCCAGACTGACTGTACATTCTGAGCTCCCTGTTTGCTATGCAAAAAACAAAGTACACAACGTGTAGACGCTTGAAACAGGACGTTTACACGGTTCGTCGAACGTGTACGGGCTCTTTGTTCCAAATAATTGAGAAACACAGTGCTGGCGTTTCGACGGTCACGTGTTCGACCGACAGCTTTAACTTCCGGTGTCTCGTATGTTACTAACTTGGCGATGGCAATTCCACTGTAATATTTAATAGAACTCCGCATCCTCAAGTTAAATCATCGATATATAATAACACATTAGAAAATCGAATATATTACCTGTGTTGTGGATGTACTTTATAATTGTATGAGTGACATGTGTGCATATGAATGAAGCTTATATATGATTTGAACAAAGTTTGCCTGCAATGAAGATTGCTAAAGAATGTCTTTTTGTGTCTGATCGAATATTTTCGGAGCAAAGTGCATAACTCATTGCTTTGTGAGAAATTGAGAGAGAAAGACGTCTGAGATTTGCAATCTGTATAATATTGAAATTCTATTAGTGCTGCTTAGAGTTAATCATATTTATTTAAATAACCTTCATTAAACTTTCCAACTATTAAAATTATTCTACATATCTAAAATGTGTTCGTAATGAAACAGAACAAAAATGATCGCAAGCGTTCAAAAAGAAAAAGCCTAAAATACTTTCAGGAGAAGAGCATCGAACCCTGGCACCAACACTTGCAGAGTAAGTTTCGATTTTAATGAAAGCGCTAAAAAGAGTGTAGCGAAAAACACAGTTAATTAACGAGCCCGGTTAAAGCCGCCCGAGTCCATATGAATTTCTCTGTTCGAGTGCATTGAAAAACGGGATTAGCAACGAAGCGGAAATCGAAATGAAATTTTCGTCAGTCGATCAGAACCGAGGCGATCGTTCGTTGGCCAGCGAAATTTTCACGGTACACCGTGCAATAACGATAACTTCACGGAGCAGCTTCGGTTATCGATTTCGCAGTGGCCCCGTTTTTCTTTCGCTTCCTGTTTGCTCCTGTTCCTTCTGTCGGTCTGTCCAACCCCAACAAGGACGAACAACGAGAACCATGCAGTTTCTCTCCGTTTGCATGGTATCGTGACTGCGCGATATCGGATGAACTTGTAAAACCTGCGCAATCAGCCGTGAGATTGCATGTAACCCTTGCTATCCAACTATCCCACCCCTTTTCGCCAGTTTCCGGATAGCGTTTCCTTCTGCTCTTAGAGCCTGCTGTTTTCTCGGACCACGGTAGATGGCCGGTGAACCGCAAACGTTGCGAGTTTCGACCGCGGTCGTGAAAACCCTGCCGCGACTTGGCGTCATACATATTTGGTTAGCATGGAGGATTGTAGCAATTTTCGGAAATTTTGCTGGGGTAACGTGTCGAGGTCTTGTTACGCTGTTGTCGCGATGTGCAGTGTTGTTTAGAGATAGTGAGGAGTTTGGACAGCAAGTTTGGAGACGGTAGGGAAAATTTTGATGTTGGGCAGGGAGGTCATCGACGTTCGGAGAGTTTTAGAAAGGAATTTGGGATTTGGGAGATATGGGATTTGGGATGTGTGGGATATGGGACGTGTGGAGTATGAGACGTGTGAGATATCGGACGCGTGAGATATGGGGCGCGTGAGATATGGGACGCGTGGGATATGGGACGCGTGAGATATGGGACGCGTGGGAAATGGAACGCGTGGGATATGGGGCGCGTGAGATATGGGACGCGTGAGATATGGAACGCGTGAGATATGGGACGCGTTGGAAATAGAACGCGTGGGATATGGGACGCGTGGGATATGGGACGCGTGGAGTATGGGACGCGTGGAGTATGGGATGCGTGGAATATGGGACGCGTGGGATATAGGACGCGTGGGATATGGGACGCATGGGACATGGGACGTGTGGGGTATGGGACGCGCGGGATATGGAACGCGTGGAATATGGGACGAATGGAATATGGGTCGTGTGGGATATGGGACGCGTGGAATATGCGACGTGTGGAATATGCGACGCGTGGAATATGGGGTGTGTGAGATATGGAACGTGTGGGATTTGGGACGTGTGAGATTTGAGATGTGTGGAATTTGGAAGATTTGGAATTTAAGATATGTGGGATATAGGACGTGGTCCTAGCATAACTGCACCGAATCTTCAACACTCACAAAATAACCCATTTTCATGCTAGTATAAAGAAATCCCAGAAAATCTAAGATTTCCTTTCCCACAAAGAAAATCTTACGGGAGTCTTTATTTAGAAGAACATTGAAAATCTAATCCCTGCAAGATTTATTCCCACCAAACATATAAAATATTAACATTGCAAAATATTCCCCCATGTGCATTTCCTTGCTTGTCTGGTTAGCAAACAAACTAGACGATCTTTCTTACGTTCGCAAATCCATCACGGTTGCTCTCCGTTTCCTCGAATTTCATTTGCCGGATCGATGAAATATTTATGCATCCGTATTTTTGTATCGATCGGAAGATATGCGCGTGTATTTGCATACATCGCTGGGTGAAGTAAAAAAAGGTGGAGCGAGCGCGTATGCGGCGAAATAAGAAGAGGGGTAAAAACCTGGCGGGAAATAGAGGAATCTCGTTAAACGGGGCGTATTAAACAGAGAAATCCAAGCGACGTTCGGGTAACGCGTTACCCGGGAAAGAAACGGTTACGAAGGGACACGGGAATAAAAGCAAATTTTACCCGGTCCTCCATAAATTCATGAAGAAATATGAAGGCGAGGATTTCGATTTAAGCCTCGTTCTTCGATTCGTATGCGTTCCTTTTTACGAGCGTCGACCTCTTTCTTCCCGCCATATTCCCCTTCGTTTCTTTGTTTCCTTTCACCCCTTTGCCTCCCACACCCGTACAGTTCCTTGCCAACACGCCGTAATTTATACGCTCGTTCTGGTCATCTTTAACATTATTTTTTAGAGCCGGTAACCTGGTTCGAACATTTCTCAAATTTCTTTCTGGTTTTGGAACCACGATATCTTTCGACCTTCTTGCGATGCCACGCCGCACTATATCCTTCCGTTTTATCTCCCTCGCTCTGCGCTTTCATTTCTAGACCGGCTTCAATTGAAACCTTCGCTCCGACGAAAAGCTACGATGAGAATATCTGCCGCGTTTCGCTTCGGATTTTTTCACCTCGTTTCTTTCAATTCCCCTTGATACGAGGCTGAGTTCTGTGTCGATACTTCGAGGCAGCGTACACTTTTGGATGAAGATAAACGCGATACGTAGCTTGGCTGCTACTGTTAGACGGTATTTGAAAAAATTACGTTTAAACTCTTAAATTTTTTTATTTTCTCGTATCAAAATTTTCAAGTTTCCAATTTTGATAGTTTCTGTAGAAATCTAGAAGTTACAGAATCTCTAAAATGTTCAAGTTTCACAAGTTCCTAATCTGTAAATACGCAAATCTCTAAAGTCCTATATTTGTCGCATGATAAATTCGAAGATTGATCAACCAAAAATCAGCGCACTGCAAGATCTTTTTCCCACATCGTCATTTTTCCTATGAAAGTCTGCCATACTCGCCAGTGTACCTCGTTTTTCCTTCGCGTTTTTCATCGAACTAGGTCGCATAGTCGTTAAGGACGCTCATTTCACACCGTGAGCAGCAATATTTTATAGTTTCGCTCGAATACTTTGTTTTTCCTTCGTGCTTTTTCCTCAAATCGAGTCACCGTCGCTACTGTTAAAGACGAGATACTATCTTCGACTTTTACATCGCTGAAATGTATGTAGTGATATAACGAGATACCACTGTATTCTAGCCTATACTGTATCTTAAATAATTAGTACTCGATGGATTGCTAAATTTTGTTGTTCGTCAAGAAAATACTAACTGAATCACAAATTTAATGTAGGTTAAGTACGTTATTACTTGCTCTAATTTATCATTACTTGATCTAATCTATTAACTTGATGGAACTTTATTATACCTCATTATATTACATTTTATATAATAACAGTACTAGACCTTGGTCTTCTTATTCATATATGATATTTTAAAATATACAATCCTATAGTGCCATATACATATACATCTGTTAAATAAAAAGGTGTCGACAAGTTAAATAAATTGAATAAATTCACCAACAAAAGCAACCTTAACCCCCAAACCAGTATGTAAAATCTACTGACATCCCAAAAGACATGAAAGTCTAATTACAACCTTTTAATCTTCACATCCAAAAGAACACAGAGTTACATCCACCAAGAAAATTGTAAAGATCAAAGCAGTCATATCTTGTAGAATCTGTAACGCCAGAAAGCGTTCTCCCTGAAGAGTCAAAATGGCAGCTGCGCGCGACACAAAGTATTTTCGGTAGATATACCGAGACAAATTCCATGATATCAAAAAAGCGAGACAGTAAGGTAGAATTTATTTAAGTTTTTGGTTCTTTGCGGGTAGGAAGAATTCGTGCACGTTCGGATCCTTTTTATGATCGCTAATGGAAGATAATATTTTCGGTGCGCCTTCACAGAGGAGCATCAGTTGTTTTGTGCTGGCTTAGCATCGTCGTGCAGTTTTTAACCGGTCGTTGTTAGTCATTTTTCTCCTTGGGACGTTCTAACGCCTTCCATAAACTGCCGTTTTATTATCCGTATCATGCTGCTCTGCCAATTTGTCGAGATTTAGGGGTCTCCGGTTTCTACCCTTTGTTGGTTTAACAACGATACGCTCCTTGTTTGATACTTCTATCGGGCTTTCGACAGTTTTTCTTTACTCCTTGATCCTTGTATCGATTCAACCTTCACGTTCGGTTTATTAGTGTTACAAAGACGAGCTATTTACTGTAATTATTTTTATATTTACTAGTGGGTAATCTTTATTTTTTAGATTAAACTGGTGGTGAATTTTGGTGACGGTTTAGTGATGGATTGAGATTTTGAGATTTGAGGAATTGGGGAAGTCTTGAGGAATTATAAGAATTTTGAAGAAAATTTTATAAACATACAAAATCCTAAAATTCATAAACTTTCCATCCATAAAGAAAACCTATATTATTTCCAAAAATTGTCCTATAATTTTACACCAAATAAAATTGTACCTACTCGATTATATCTATATAAATAACATTTGGAGTATATATCCGTATTAATAATATTAAATGTTAAACCCGTATTAATGTTGAATATAAAATTTTAAACAGTTCCTCCGTAAAGTTATCCTTCTCGAGCATTTCCGTAATCCAGTGGCTAAAGCATTCGAGGCGAGGAATATTTGGAAAATGTTTCTGAGAAGTGGAGTACTCGACGTGTGATCGTTCCATGCTGGGTAATCTCCTTATTTTCTATAATCGACTACAATTTCTGTGGAATTGGCTCGAATTTTGATCCGGATAAAATGGGATTTGTGTCTTTCCGTTCGGCAAATCGCCGCCCCATGTATATCACACACGTGCGATTGAACCGATACGATGTTTCGTAACCTGCTTAGTTAATTGTCAAACGGATCGTTGCTGTTATCGCGTTTAGAATATTATTGTAAGCTGATTATTGAAATTCTATCTGGTTCCGGTATTAAACATACGAAGGCTCGTATTTAATGCTTTTCACGTCGTACGGAAGAGAAATTTTTCTTCACGCTGCAAGTATTCCGTTCCCTCTTTTTGTGTCGTTCAAGAAAATAGAGAACGAGTTACGAGTATGTATAATTAACGTACAGCAAATTGTAGCCGTGCTAACGATTTAATCCGTGTGGATTACTTCTGGACGAAATAAATTCTCGTTAGCGATCGCGTTTTGCGGCGGACAAAAGCATTTGACGTAGATTCGCTTTTTTCCCCCGCGAGCCGTGAATTTTTCACGCAGAGCGTTCGGAGTTTACGCGATAATTGAAGCGATCCGCCGATTTTTTTTTTCTGTTTGAATAAAAATTTCGAAGATTCCGCTGCACCGCCGGCTCGAATTTAATCCTCGAAATATTGCTTGTGTCCACCATAAAATCGATTGCCGGCCAATAAGCTGCGGCAACCAGCTATCACCTTTGCACCTTCTATTATATACAAACAGACTCCCGAAAGCTATGTGCTCGAAGCTCAAAATTCATAGTTTCAATATTTCACGAGTCTATCAAGTCTACTTTCAATTTTATTACAAATTTCACAAAAATTTCAAGCAACAAAATTAATAAAAATTTGCAATTTTATGTTTTCAAGAAATTTTAAAAGAATTCAAATTGTACGAGTTACAGCCATTTTAATTTTCTCTGATTTCGCGTTCTTTTGACAAACGCTCCGTTATTAAATATTTTAGTCCATTGATAAAACACGACTACTTTTTTCACCTTTGTAACATTCATTTCAAGCAGGAAATATTTGAAAAATTCATTAAATTTCGGTAAATTATTTCTGTCAAGTTAATTACAAATTAATGGAAGTTTTACATGACATGTAAAAAGAGGTACAATGTAGAAAAATGCTGTGTAATTATAAATATTTTATTTCAATTATTTTTTATATTCGGTTTTCATCGAACACAGATATTAAAAGTAAAAAATTGTTCATTATTATGAACAGTAATTTTTCATTTTTAATTTGATTGTATCTGATTATTAAAGGGGTAGTTTAGCGTACGTAAAAATAATTTCACGATATTACAATATAAAAATATAATTAAATACAGAACTTTAACAAGAATTTTCCTCATGAATGTTCATTTTAGAAATAATAATTAAAAAAGTCTAAAGTCAACTTTAATAAAAAAAACTTCATTTTGGAACAAGATTTGAAGCAACCATGTTTTTCCCTCGAAAGATAATTCTACAGCGTCGATAACCGTTTTCTATAATCTGTTCCGATCGTTTGCTAACCCGTATTTTTTCTATCAATCTTCCAATAATCCCTTTTTTCTCTCTGTCCATATTTTCGGTGCTTGACCGCGTTTCCTGTTCGAATTCGCGAGTTACCGATCGATCGTTCCCGTCGTCCATGCAAACGATCGAGTCGCGATCGCTCGACCCGATTCTTAAAACGTGGTCTATCGAGAAATCTCGTAGCTACGACCAAAGGAGACTTTCCGTTTAAGTATCTGTGTGCACATTTCCTTCACCCTAGTAAAGTAGCTCCTCGAAATGCACCAGCACGAAATTACTCTTGATCTTAATCCTACCGTTTCTGATCCGACTATCGTGGGATACTTCGAGATGTCCTGAAGAAATTATCGCTTTGGTAAATCCCTATTGTACATTAAACTTCTTTCTTCTACAATTCTACACTTCCAAAATTTTGAAAGTACTTTCATTTTTTAGTTTACTTTTCATATTGTCAACATTTGAACATTCATATTGTCAGATATCTGTAGTTCTCAATTATTCAACTTGTTAATTTTGCAAGTACCCTTCATTCTTTATTTTAAAAATTTCTGAGTTTGGAAGTCAAGAATGTAGATACCGAAAGATGTCCAAACTCTAATTTTCTAGTTTTTAAATTTTTTGACAAACTAATTTTGAGACGTCCTGTATATTTCAAAACTCTGAAGTCCAAACGTATAAAATCTTGAAGAACCAAAAATCACCTAGTTGGTCATCTTTCCTCCTTGAATTGTGAAATTTGCCATAGACTGTACCCGTTAATAATTTACGAAAATTATCATAATTTTGAGACGTATGAAAAGTAACTAACTTGTTCCACAAGGGCGGTGGAAAAAATATGGTTCGGTGTCAGGTGTCGTATGGAAATGTACGCCGGAATAATTCAACCCTAACAGCAGTTCAGTAGTTGGGGTAGAAAATCGAGTAAGAGGGTAAAACTAGAGAGAGGATATTCAAAAGGGAAGAGCAAGATGACCCGAGAGAAGCCGAGGTGCCTCTAAATCATTTCGTAGTACCATCTTGCATCGTCGTATTTTCCTTCCAGGTGGGACTTTTCGAACATTTTCTCGTTTTAAGACAGCAAAGTGAATTGTCGAGACGGGTTTAAAGGCGTTCATATATCCCGTTTATCGATATCCGTCGTACACCAAGAATCATACGTTAATAACGCCGCTGGATCTCGCGAAAATTCCTTCTCATTCGTGTCGGCTGTTTTCGTTTTTCCACCATTCGTTCTCATCTCGGCGAGTGTTATTTGGATTCTGTCTTTGTAGGCAGAGCGCAATCGATATTTAATTTGAATACGTCACCGATACACGGTATACTGTGTTCCCCAACAAATTCATTAATTTCGGTCACTTTGATCAATGACATGAAACATTCCAATGCCAGATACATTCAGAAAAAAAAGCTTTTCCGCTTTCGAACAACTGGAACGTGGAGAAATATACGAACAAACGTTGTTTGAGTTTGCGAAACAATTTTTAGTCGCATCATTCTTCGTTAACACGGTGATTGGCGCAGTTGACAAATAGTACGATATTCGTTGCTGGAAAATTTAAGCGAAAATCTGCTTTCAGAATTATTATTCTTGGTGATTAATTGTCAATAATTACTGAAAGTAACATTAATTTGTACGAATGAATTTTCACTAGTGCATTCAACACAAAGGGCCATATAACAAGACTACTACTTACCCATAACAAAATGATCTAAATAGCTCTAACAACTACAAATCATCTAAAACTACATTTCCCCAGTAACTCTAATCGATAACACTCGAAACGTTCGCATTTATCTGTCGATTAAGTGCTTATTCTTTCATTTATTCATAATGATTCCCCCGCAACAAAATTTACGCTGTAAATCGATGGTTGGTTCGTAAAAAGGCTTTCAAGTAGTTCGATGTTCGAACGAGGTCCATTGACCGGGAGAAATCGACCGAGCTTCCGGCGTTTCAACTAATTTGAATGGACGAAAACGTACGTATGTGCTTAAGTATGTATGTATGTAGTACGTGTACACGTTATTTGAGATGCATGTACGATGCTGTCAGAATACGAGAGACCCTTCAGGAACGTATCAAGTTTCCACTCGTCGGCGAGCAATTAGTCTGTTTTATTTCACGATCGACTATTTCCAATCTCCTCGCGCCATTTTGTCGATAGTTTACGGTGAGGCGTTTTATGTCTTCTACCGTTATTGGGAATACTTAGAACACTGCTTTAAAACCTTAGTAGTAATCAAACTGATTAGTATTTAGTTCTGGATCTTACAAATTTTATATTTTTGAGGAAGTTATTTAGAAATTTACAAAGCTGTCGAATTTTTATTTTCTTTGGTCAAATTTCAATTTTGGACACTTTCGAATTTTTCCATCTTCGAGTTGGGATGTTTAGAAGTTTATAGATCTGTCAAGTTTCAAGTCTTCAAATATAAAAATTTTTAATTGTTACACTTTTAAGTTGCGACATGTCTTTATAATATTTCAATGTCTTGATTGGCAAACTTGAAACTTGTCCACCTTTAAGTTAGGATGTTTAGAAGTTTATATTGATGTTTATAATGAAGAACCTTGAAAATATGGATAATATGAAATACATACAGAAATTCTGAATGACATAAATCGACATTGGAAATGAATGAGTTATAGCAAAATGGTTGTCTCATCCCAGTAGCATTGTTTCGCGTTTCGTGTAATCTGTAGTTTTCTTCGTTTCTGTTTTCCCGCGCGATAATCTCAGTTTCTCTTCTAAATCAAGGCTCGAAAGTTTCGAACGAGAAGCAGTGTAATCGGCTTGCTTAATATTACCATAAAAGCGAGTTCCCTCTATATTTCATCGAGTCGACTCTGCAAGCAGCAATAATCGAGTTCTTTCTGTAGGTATGACGTTTTCTAACAATGCTACCTGCTCCTCGCTACATCCAGATAATTCCTCGTCTTATCGCGTGCCGCTTTTTCCTACTTGCCGGAAGAAAAATATCCCTTTGTATCAAACAGCGTCGGCGAACTTTCTCGCTCTTTGTTTCTTAAGCGATTGTGTTGCTTCCGGCATCCAGCCGTGGTCGCTGAATTATCAAAGCCTCGCTCAACGACGACACGGTTTAATAACCGGCCATTTTGTGTGCGCGGTTCCTCCGGAACACGCCGCGGAAAAATGGAAAAATAAACCGATCGCTATCTTCCCTCTCGAATTGATCTACGGATCGAATCGTCTAGCTTGTCGATTGCTTTCTTTCTACTCAAGATTGATGCTCGAAAATGGTTGACGACTGCAGTTCGATCGGTTTTGATGAATGTCGACGTTGACAGGCTTGCTCGAAACTCAAAACTCGAAATAACAGGGACACTGAAAGGTTATGGAACCTGTAGATACGGGAGACGGACGAGTCAGCAATTTTTTTGTTGCAAAACATCCAATCGGTTACATCGCAGATAGATAGATTGCTTCATTCGTTAAATATTGTTCTATAGTTGTATCACGATGGGACATTTCATGTTTTCTCACATTTATATCTCGCGAATTTAATATTACAAGTATTACAGTATTAGAGTTCTTTTGTGTCACATTGGCAGGGGATCTCTTTGTTGAAAATAATTACTCGTCATTTTTAGTTCGTGTATTTAGCTTTAATATGTTAATTACAACGTCAGTCATGTGACGTAAAAATATTGTGGTTCTAAGAACTTTTTTACTTCCATAATTAAAAATATTATTATCAAACATAGCAAACATAGAATAATTTTAAATATACTTTCTTCAACTGTTTAACAATATAACACAAAATAATGTAAAAATTAAAAAATATGAAGAATCACTAATATATCAAGTATTTTTTAGACTGCTTCTAAATTTACTCTTTAGAGATTTTCAACTTTTAAGGCAGATTCGTTTAGAGAAACATGTGTGTCATACGTTTCGACTTTCCATGCAGCTGCAGAGTTTCGAAACCATCGGCATATTTTAAAAATGCTCGGCTTGTCGGAGCATTACGCGGAATACGTATTTTTACTGCTTTAGGGGGTGGTTTTCACCTCGCAAAATGGATTTCTACGGATAAAGAAAATACGCTTCGCGACTCATTGTCAACGTTTCCAGAAAATCGGCACTGGTTTCCAACTGTAGTTACTCATTATCTAAATAGATGCTAAACTTTATTTTAAAATTATATTTATTATATCATTTATTTTATGTATAATAATTGTGTCAGTTACTATATGTGTAACAATTGTATCGGTCACTATATGTGTAATAATTGTTTGTGTAATAAACTTAGCACACCAATGTCATTTTATTTAAATTTATTATTTTTATTAATTTACTCTTGCAGATATGTTGCAAAATTATTTTTAATATATGTATAACTCTATCATTCACCTACCTAGTAAATTATAATGCAATAATTGTATTAGGTATAACAGTATCCCTATATAATAATTATATCGGACATATCTTCGGAATAAAATTTGGATCAAGAGACTTTCTCGTCATCGAGTCGAAACAGGAATGAATAACGGGCTACAGGAGGGGTTGTTTCCTTTTAACAGGCAAGCATAGATACACATTAGTTTGCTGTTTTACATTGTTCAAGAGGGAACCGTCGACGTAGTCAAGTATGTCAACCGGCATTTCATAGGGAGAACAATGGCCGCTGCAGGCGCAGTGTAAAGTGACGATATAACAGCCCGCGGGGAACAAAAGCGATGCGGGGTATACTTGTTTAAAACGCTTATGTCGATCTCTCGATTGTGGCTCCCGTCTCTCTGCCTTTTACCGCTCTATTGCATTTTCCTCCGGTACGTTGGAAAATTGATATATGCATCCTCGCGACGGCCCAACCGAGATTACCATTCGTTTCGTCTCTGTTCCAATTTCTGGCATCGTGTGCCGTAAACTACTCCAACAGATAAACCGTCTACTCTCGAACCTGTTCCACTGTCACGGAAATTCCTCGATTTATAGCCAATCTCATCGATATTGGATAACTTCCTTCATTTGCTTACATTTGTTCATACTTTCTCTGCGGTATTGTTTCGGTTATGTTAACGCTTCGGTAGCCATATATTCATATGGAACTTTGTCACTATTTTTTACTCTATCGGGGTTTTAATATCTTCATTATTTTTGCTGAACGTTCCATGTGCATTGTGTTCAATTTTTAACGACGATCATGATTGAACGCAACATACACTCGAATAGATACACTGTACAAAATGGCCGACGTCCTAATACAAAATGGCCGCCATTGAAAGAACTCTACATATGTTGACGCAATGATATCAAACTTTTTGTACCTTGCTAGTTTTATAATTTAAGAAAAATTGTATCCTGAACAGAGAAATAAGAGACCAACAATTCATAGTTAGTTTACAAACTTTAATAATATTAAATCAAAAAGCATTCGTCCACAATGGAAACGTATACAACAATGTGTTCTGAAAGTTCGGTACGAAGCAATATCACAATAGTTTGTTCTGAAATAATGTTATGTCAAAAGTTAATGAAACTAGAATCGAATGTGCAAAATTTCTGATAAAATATAAACGAACAGGAGAATAATTCGTTGGAACCGTGAACTTTGATAAACAATGTCAGATATAATTTGAAGTGACGTCAGCAAAAATATTTGACGTATTTATAATTTGAGTCGTGTTCAACGATCGGACGTATTCGCAATTTCGATTAGTAGAATATAAATACGAAAGTTATGAGAAGTGGAAAAATCGATGAAATTCGTTATGCTTTTATTGGATTGAACAGGTGCTGGTTTTACGAAAAAATATGAGATTTCCGTCATACTGGAGCACGCAACCAGAACATACGCGGAACGAATTTTGTTAAATAATGACATTCCACATTTTTTGAAATCAAAAATACGTGCGACGTTACAGCCATAAAAGCTGCACATTTTATTGAACGAATGAATTCCATTATTCGCTTTATCCCTTTTGCACAAAACTGTCGATTTAAAATCGATAAACATTAATACGAGATAATGTAACTACGTTAATTTGGAAATTGAAGTGTTTGTTGTGAAACGACTTCTTTGTGTTTGCGAATAATATGTCTGTAAAAAATACCGTGTTAAAAATCAAACCGATCTGAATTCTTTTTTCGGAAGGAAAACTACATTTTTTATAACAAGTTAATTAGTAATTTTAAAGTAACTTACAGTTTACGATTTTTTTATCTCAAGCGCCCAAAACTGCGAGTACTATTGATGCCATAAAATTTGATTTCCAAACCGTTGAATTAAAATTGAAAGAAATTTTGAGCGCAATCTCGAGAAAGGAGTTAAAGCGCGATCGGGTATTTTCGGCAAAAACCCCAACGAAATTACATTGCTCCGATATCCCTTCTTTCTGTATTTCTACCTTTCGTGCCAATTTACCGAACGAATTAATAAACGGCTAATTAATCGGAAGTTTTTCCGACTTGTGTCCCGATAATCGAGGCTTGTCGGACCAATGGCGCGGAATGAACATTTACGAACGGTGCGAGTGTTTTTGGCGATGAACGTTTTGTGTAGTTGCATCGAAAACATTGTTTAACACACGCGATCGATAAGACTTGAATTGCACGCTGGAAATTAATCAACAGTTAATTCGATATTTACTGTATCTATGAAAATTAATTGAATTTCATAGATAATAGAGTAGGTCGATCTAAACGATATTGCGTTTCTATTAAAATATTTCTTTAAATATTTATTGTTGTGGAAAGTAGATGATTAAAACGTGAGATATTTAGGGTGGTTCAAAAATTTGCTTTTAATATGGGAGGCTTTGATATAAGGTTTTACACATGCAACAAAATTAATGAATCTACTAACATGAAATTCTTTATCTACTTTTACATATTAGTAAATAATATTCATGGTTCCAAGTAGTTAATACGAGTGTTTTCAATGAAGCAAGTAGACTCACATGGAAAATTAACTCCACATGTGAATGACGTAGCAGAGCAAGCGTTAAAGAGAAAATATACTAAAATTAATTTGGCGAATAAACCCGCAGATATATCTGAAATTTCCCTAACTAATATACCTAAAATTCCCCTAACAAATATACCTAAAATTCACCTAACAAATAAACCTAAAATTCCCTCAGTTACACCTGAAACTACCCTAGCCATACTTGAAATAAACAATTCGAATTTTGTATAATTTTCTTGATTGAAACAAAGGATCTGTAATCAATAATTAGCGAAAGAGTCTCTGATGTAATTTCGCCTTACGTACCATTAGAGAATCCTAATTTTGTCCGTTCACGGGAAAGCAGGTTGCAGAGAACGCGTTCTCGATCAGCTCGAACGATAAAAGTTAAGTCGAAGGAACCGGACGGCTCCTTCCGTGCATCGCCATAGTTTCCGGAAACTCGAAATCCTCGAAATCTTTGGAAGCGTCGTAACAATGGAAACGTTTTAGCTCGCGGCCCGGTCCAATTTTCGAAATTATTTTCTGCGACGATCATCGAACCGGATGACTTTTTGTCGTGAGCGCCTCGAAACTTTCTATTGAAAGGACTGAACGTTCGACTGTGAAAGAAAATCAAATTGTCCTGCTTCCTTCGAAAAACTGTATACTGTGGACGAATTGTTATTGTCATTTTAATTATATGAATATCTTTTTTTCTTGTAGAAGGTGCATTTTTGTGTTGTTCATTTTTTGGGAGTTCTGGGTTTTTAGGTTGACATTGTTTATTGATATTTATGGTTTGTGGTAAATTTTAGTTTATAATATTTATGTTTCATTTTTTTATATTATGCACTTTTAATATTGTATATTAATATTTATACTTTATGGTGACTTCTGATATTTATATTTTGTGTTAATGTTTCATATTATATACTGATATTTATATTTTATGATCTCTTTTAATATTGCATATTAGTATTTAAATTTTAAAGCATCTTTTAACATTGTATATTGACATTTAAATTTTGTATTAATTTTTTATATTGTATGATGATATTTGTATTTTGTATTAATGTTTAATATTTCATGTTATCCTGTAATATTATAAATTGTTATT
This sequence comes from Megachile leachella, assembly GCA_963576845.1. Classification (NCBI taxonomy): domain Eukaryota; kingdom Metazoa; phylum Arthropoda; class Insecta; order Hymenoptera; family Megachilidae; genus Megachile; species Megachile leachella. The sequence goes on along the minus strand of OY756248.1, from coordinate 8,211,779 downwards.
TAAATTTTATACTGTCTTTTAACATTGCATATTGATATTCACATTTCATATTAATTATTGATATTATATGATGATATTTATGTTTTGTATTAACGTTTACTATTACATACTGATATTCATATTTTATATTAATTTGTAACATTGCTTATTAATATTCATATATTATGTAGCCTTCCCCATCTCATATTAATATTATCAAATTATGAAGTTACTGTAAAAGTTCAAACAATGTTTCCTCATAAAAATTTATTAAAAACATTTATCTCTGAGAAGAGTTTATCTACGATAAACGTCGGGATTTTGTCAATGAAACTGTAGATACTTTCTTCAATCCGAAAATCTTAATTAACCACGTCGACTTCTCGAATTTGTTTTTTCCGTTGCGACTGCTTTGAACGAAGCTCTTCGGCATCTCTGGGTCTTTACTAACAAACTTAAAGAGGATATTCGAATGTAATTAACTCAAAGGAAACTCGAACTCGGAGATCCATCGAAAGAAAGTTCTCTGATTGAAAGTTAATTCGGCTCAGGAAATTTTCTGAATCGTTATGATATCTGAAAAGTTACAAAAATTTTGGCAACTTTAACTATGTCTATGCTAACTTAATCTTGTTTATGTTTCAGGTGAGTACATCTTTTCTTTGGCCGCAATTTTTGAAGCTACGTAAGTCCCATTTTATTGCATTTATTAATGTATTAAATTTTGCTTTCATTCTGTGGTTCAGAAGTATATCAATAAATTCCTATAATTTCGACATCGACAGTCAGAAATCACACGTAATATAAAATGAATTAAAATGCACTTTTATTCATTGCATCAATGTCCGATACGAAGACTTGTTTTAATATTTCAAATCGAAAATAGTACGATTTCCATCACTGCTTTTCCTGCAAACACTCAAATAAACATTTGAAAACAGTATAAAAATTCAATGCATAAAACCGGTAGCAAATATCTGTTTGAAAACATTAATCCTGCTACAAACATTTTTATAAACGTAATACTAAATACGTATTTGAGAGTGCAAAAGTAGCATCAAATTAAATATTTTATTTATTCAGAAATTTTTTTTTCAACGTTCGAGAATCTATACTTCCAATCACAGCTTCATCACTCTAACATATATTTTCAACTGTACGATTGTCCCAATAAAACGTACGACCTATATAAGTGAAGCGAGAACAATAGTTTTTGTTTCCATTCCGTCCCAAATACCGACGGTCCCGATTAACCGGAATCCACCGCATTAACGAACCCGAATAATTTACGCAAAGCATAACTCGAATAACCCTGAACTTTAACCCGTAATTGACGGAGCAACTAGCTACTCAGACTTTCAAGCGATATCAGGTTCGGCAGAGTGCCTTAATAAAATGCAGACGCCGTCATTTCTTGACACCGTTCACAAGATCCTCGATGTTCAGGTATCCGCGCAGCTAAATATCGAACCGTGATCTCGAATTCGAAGAGGATCTTTCTTTGATCTTTCGAAGTTGGAATTTCCAATACTCGTTGTCTCGTCAGCGCGATATCGAGTAGAAAGTCAGCTGTTGGGTAAAAGTTGAAAGAACTCCGTAGGTTTCGTGTTCCGTGCCCGTGAAGTTGCCAGAGCGATGTATTAAGCATCGCTAATCGAGCTAACTTAGTCGACGGGATGCAAGAGCAAAGTGGTAACTCGGCCGGCATCGAGAGCAGCTCGCTAGGGCCAGGAAGAGCATTAGCTGCCCCGGGAGCCTCCCTCTAAGTGCTGCAATTTATTTTATTACCCTCCACGTTCGCGTTTGGATGCCGTCGGTCTTCCGATGCCAACCCGCGAAAATTTCGTTTATCAACCCACGAAAATTTTCAACGATTTTAACTCCTCTGCGGTTGAAAACACTGATGGCGTCAACTAAGATTATCACATTTTTGTTTCAACTTGCATTTCAAAATTAATTTTTTCGTGTTGTTTGTTAAATATTAAGTGAAATTAAGATACTAAAATATTTTGTGTAAGGACGTTTTATCCCCTTGCCTTGGATATCTTACATATGTTAGCACATATGGAACGTATGTGACACACTTCGGTTGTGACAAACCTTGCTCAAATTAACATACTTCAGTTTGAAGTTTAAGTGCAATTATAATTTGTGTAATTAAGGATTACTCAATAAAAAATTGATGTAACATATCAACACTTTTTCTCTGCTTTGACCTTTTGTTCTACAATATTGTCTTTCATATGTGACACACTTCAGCTGTGACAAATCTTGCTCGAATTTTTAACATAATTCAATTTGAAGTTTAAGTGTTATTATAATTTGTGTAGTTAAGGATTGTTCAATACAATATAGATGTAACGTATCAGCCTTTCTTTCTACTTTAACCCCTTGCTCTACAGTATTGTCTTTCATATGTGACACACTTCAGCTGTGACAAATCTTGCTCGAATTTTTAACATAATTCAATTTGAAGTTTAAGAGTAATTATAATTTGCGTGATTAAGTATTGTTCAAAACAATATGAACGTGCCATGTCAGTCTTTCTTTCTGCTTTAACCCCTTGCTCTACAATATTGTGTTACACTCACACTCATATGACACATATGACAATTTGGACGTGATATACTACACTCATATTTTTCTTGCAATTTGTCGTTTAATAGTGATCATAGTCTACATAATCAAGGATCACAGACTACATAGCATGTCTAACATTTTAACTTTCTTCGGTTGAAAATTGTAGGTTATGTTGTTAACCCCAAAAAAGTCGTCTCGATAAAATATATTGCAACAGGGTACAGTACGTGTCAAACACATTTTTCCCTTCTTATAAATAGTAAATAAAAATATACATATTCAACTAAACTATCTATCTGAATTATTTATGAGATCCAAAAGAAATGTCATGTCGAACCTCACTTGACACAGAAGTGCAAAGATTAATACTTAAACTGTGATTACTTCCTGTCAAATCATATCCTGACAATCATAAAGCAAGTTACCAATCGATTAAAATCAGTCATGTCACATCAATCCTATTTGCTGCTTAAATCCGTTGGGTACATGTGCCATAACAAAGTGTAGAGAATGGCGTCGGTTGTTGGCTTATCTGTTGTTCATCGCGTATCGAGTAGTTCGGAAAAAAATCGACGAAACTTTTTTGGTTAGCTAATACAAGGAATTCTCGGGACTAGCACGTAACTGACAAGGAGGAATGGGTGGGCGAGGCCGTGCTGTATCGACGAGGCGAAAACACAGAACGTTTTGTTGGCTGTTGTTGACACTTCGTTTCTGTCGACGTTTCCTCCACCTTCCCCTCCTGTGTTCGCAAACGAGAAGTCTGATCGGATTTTCCTTTCAATTGTCTTTTGATTTACGGCGACTCCGTCGACGATGTGCGTTCCTCCTACGCTGTCTCTGGGAGGTGGAAATGAGCATGAAAATAGAACGAATCGAGCGTGGAGGACGCGGAAAACCGGGTCATCCGATGAATCGAATCGCCGTGTTTCACTGCGATGATTATTGGGTGAATTTAGCCGGGTTCGTTCCACTCGAGCAACGACGCTCCTCTCTGCAACTGGCGAATCGCGACGTTGTAAATTCCTGTCTCAGATAACAGCCCTCGTGTGCCACGAAATCGAAAGCAAAATGCAATATCGTTTGTTATTTTCTTTTCCGAAACTTGTTTTTATTCGCTCCGAGAATATACAAAGTGCTCCATGCATTCAAACGACTGTACAAAAAATACGTGAAAAATTTGTGTGTTACATCTTCGACGAAAATTTCTGCTCATACATTTATGTATGACTCCCCTTGTTTTCTGTGCGTATGTTCATCACAACGGAGAACTCTAGTCTTTCTTTTGATCATATATCTTGTTAAAATTAGATGACGTCCAAACTTCGCGCGTTTGCAGACTCAAAAAGTAATTATTCTGGTGAAATTATAGTGTGCCTCAAGCACGGCAAAAGCTGCCCTGCGAAGTTTCTTAATGTTACTGTAGCCTAACTGTAAAGTAGTTCTTGATGTCACTATGGCTTACGGTACAATAATTATGTTAAACCAACTGCTCATTGATTTATATGTACCCTGTCAAAACGGGTCATATCTCGAGTTTGGTAAGAAATAGCAAAAACTGTGGAGAAGTTAAACAGTATGAAATTGTTTGTTTTTCTCTGACTATATTTTCTTCATAAACGATGTACCAAAAAAATTTTAATACCTCTCTTTTAGTGTACCTTTTTTTTGACGGAACTGAATATTATTTTTAGGTGTATGAAATTATAGGAATATTCTGTGTAAAAACATATTAAAATACAAAGTTTGAAAAACCAATATTTTGTATGATATTTTACATTTTATATAAGTTCAACATTTCATGGAAAAACATTTGCGCTATTTCAGTTTTAATTGCAGCTTTTTATTATTTTTCGCCAAATTCGTGATAGATTGCTCCGATTGCGTGAATTTACCGTGTATCGTGCAATCAGAAATTTATCGATACTGTCGGAAAATTAAAACGTTTGAAATTGGACAATTTGAACGAACTTAAAAAATCCGAAAAATGTATAAATTTTTTAAATTCAAAAATTCCTTCATTAATTTCTTAATTTCTAAATTCCTTACTGCTGAATTGGAAAACATAGAGCTTACAAATGACACAAAGTTTTGTTAAACATAAACTTGTAAACGCTGAAAAAGAGCAGTAGATAAACATAAAATGTCGATTATCACGGCAGAAATATTCAAAAATCACTGAAATGAGAAAAAAGCCACGCTAAGACGTTTAAACGAAACGTGAATGTTATACCCGTGGCGTTGAAAGTAGCGTAAACACGTGTGATTTTCGCATGACAGGGCAGCAACGTGTCGAGAAGAAAAAATGTAATTCCAAACCGTGGAGTAATTCGACCACGATTCGTTGTGGGATTACCGCATTGCTCGTCGACACGTGATATAATTCTGCGCTGTTAATATGATATAAATCCGACACGTTGACCGTCGTTTTCCATTCGCGATGCAGGGGGTTTAAACACAACTAAATACGCTGGAATATGTCGTTTAAACGCGACATAGTTTGTTCGACAGTTAAACGCATCGGGAAGCTTTGGAAAATAATTCTGCGTATTATATTTCTGGTTCATGATTCGCTCGTTGCGATTCGACGTTATGTAGTTACCCGTTTTCGCTGATAATATTTCTGCGCTTGAATTTTACCGTCTGCATCAAGGAGATAGGAAGTGGATAAAATTCATTTTACTGTTTGAAACTTTTTTGTATTTTTCAAATTATATAAAATTACTTTTTACGAAAGTTATAAATGCTGACAGATATAAGTGTTACATTCTATAAAACATTGTATTAGGAAAAGTAATCAAAGTTTCGTTTGCTTCCGACAAATATTTATTTATAAACATTAAACCTACCGACATCTAATGTATACTTAATTTGAAATTAAAAAATAAATAAACACATGACAAAACATAAATTAGTACACACACTTATTCTTTGTCTTCATGAAAATCAGTTCTGATTTCAAGAAATGTATTTTAACAAAATGTATTTCTTGTAATAAAAAGTTTGTGGAACGGTCATTTGATCGATATGATAGTTTTAGTGTTAAAGAAATCTTAAATGCTAATCAACAAATTAATTTCCATCATTTTTTAACGCTTTTTGCAGCTTAAATGCAATTTTTCGGTTCCCTTTCTAAAAAAGTCCTATAATGTCTCAACGAAAAACCTTGAAGTCATCAAAGAAATTTTGAATACTTTTCGGTACTCGTAATATTATATGAAGGGTAATGTGTGAATGTGTTATACATAGATATTGAAGATAATGCAAAGAGTAATTAGGGGTAGGGTTGTTATTCTTACTGACTGATCATGTTTTCAAATCTTTCAAATCAACATTTTTGTGTCTTTGTACTTGCATAATTTTTTTTTAGAAATTTAGAAATTTGCAGAGTTGTAAATTTTAAATTGTGGGGATGCAGAAGTATAAGAGTGTGAGAATGTGGGAATGTGAAAAAATAGAAATTTAGTAAGTTGAAAATTTGTTAATTTAAAATTTCTAAACTTTCCCAAATTCCAACTTTCCAAAAATAGTCTGAAACCTACAAAGTAATTTTCTGTAAAACCCATTTGGAAACATTAACGGTATTAAATTTTCCCCCGTGGCCATCCAGCGATTAGTATTTATTTCAGCTGGCTATAATAATAGAGTTGCCGCAGCATCGCATTTTACTTCCAAGGCCATAGTATAATTGCTTCAACGCCAAGCTTGTGTCTTGTATCCGTGTTTTCTTTTCCATTCGAAGGAAAGAAACGTAAACGACTACCACGAATTGCAACAAAGCGTAATGGCAAATTAGACTTCGTAAATTTCCCGGCTTTTATTATTCTTTTTCTTTCCTATCCGTAGCCGGAGAAGGCTTCGGTTATTTCACGTTGGGACCCCGCCGGAGTGAAATTACAAGCCGCTTCCGCTGGCATTTTAATATCAGAACGTTTCGTAATATTCCAATGCAGCGTTCATCGGTAGACAATATCGGTAGTAACGCAAAACAGTTGCAAAAACAGCTGACGCAGAAGACGATGTCGATTTAAATGTAATACGACCCGAGAGTCAATGGAAATGAAAATACCGGCAGCAGCGGAATCGTTCCGTTTATTTCTGAATAGAATAAAAACCTGTCGATTGTCGACGATGTTAATATCGGACGATGTTCGTTTGTTCAAAATGGAAATTATCGCTGTTGCATTTACCGATAATGGCCAGATTATGCGCTTAGGGAGGAGCTTATGGGCATCAACGTGCACTAGGCGAGGGATTTATTTCCACATTTGGAAATCGATGAATTTTTACTCCGGCGAAATTCACGTCAATGTTGGTACAATGTGAACAATATATACAATGGATTATTCTGACAATAATATGGTTGATGCAAACTTAATTTTGTTTTAGGATTATTTTTAATTAAATCCATTCGAAACATTCTGAAATTTTTGAACAAAGATTGGCAATTAATTTGACTGCAATTTCTTAATTTATGCATGGTTTACACGTCATCTGAAATGTATTCATATTTGAGCTATTCAACAATAGTATTGAATAACAGAATAATAGAACAATATTGTTCTATGAATTTCATACACAGCATGTAAATAATTCCACACAGACCATACATTTAAATTTTTACACAAATACATCTATAGAAATTTGCAAACCCATACTCGTAATAACATCCAACTATGAATAATAAAAATAACAAAATACCATGAAATTGAAGGTTTGTAAAAATAAAAATATTGATTAATAAAATTTTCAATACTGTGCGAAAGCGAGTTTCGGTTCGTAGAAAAATTGAATCTTGAAGTTAATCGAGATGGAACAGATTTAGTTGGCAGATAGGAAGGGAGAGAAGTGTAAGCTCAATTGATTTCGAAAACCATTTCCCCCAAAAACGATTCAGATCAACGGTAATCCCTGGGCTCCGGTTGTCGAAGGCACGGAACAAGTGGAACAAACGATTCCAGGTAGAAAAGCCACGTAGCCAGAGAAATTCAGCCAATCGACACTGTTTTTTAATTTACCGCTATTTTCCATGTTCCTCTTCACTTTTTATTCGTTCCTATAGCGTCTCTGTAATGGTAAGCTTAATACCCTGTTTCTTAATTAAGTAATTGGAAGGTAGCGTGACGCCGATCGAGCAAACCTATCAATTACACTCTCGATTGATTCGAGAGGTTTGTATCGGAACGTCAGTTCCATTGTTCCGGATACAAGAAGGAAATAATGGAGAAAGGCAGTGGGAAATGGTAATCGAACACAAATAATATTGTTCAGGCAGTCGTCAGCTAAAGTGTAGTCAAGAGAGACAATTGTGTAAACTCTTATACTTACAAGTTTTCAATGCGATGGATTTCGCAATTTTTTTACTTTTCATGTTTTGAAAATTTTTTGTTGAGAGACTCAAGCTTTCAGATTCCTCAATTTCTCAAATTTCCAACTTTTCAAACCCCCACTTTCTCAAATTCACAACTTCTCAAATTCCCAATTTCTCAAATCCCCAATTTCTCAAATTTCCAACTTTTCAAATTTCCAACTTCTCAAACCCCCAATTTCTCACATTCCCAACTTCTCAAATCCCCAATTTCTCAAATTCCCAACTTCTCAAATCCCCAATTTCTCAAATTCCTAACTTCTCAAATTTCCAACTTTTCAAACTCCCAATTTCTCAAATTCCCAACTTCTCAAATTCCCAATTTCTCAAATCCCCAATTTCTCAAATTTCCAACTTTTCAAATTTCGAACTTCTCAAACCCCCAATTTCTCAAATTCCCAACTTCTCAAATTCCCAACTTCTCAAATTCCCAACTTCTCAAATCCCCAATTTCTCAAATTCCCAACTTCTCAAATTCCCAACCTCTCAAATCTCCAAATTTTCAAATCTCCACCCTCTCAAATTCCCAACTTCTCAAATTCTCAACCTCTCAAAGCCCCAAATTTTCAAATCTCCACCCTCCCAAACCCCCAAATTCTCAAATCCCCACCTTCTCATCTCCCCACCCTCTGAAATCCCAAAACTCTCCAATTCCCAAATATTCTGATGTCAGCCCCCAAAATTTCCTAATTCGCCTAACAAATCCAACAACCCCATTCCCACTCCAATTAAACAAAGAATTGAATTAATCATTCAGTCTCTCAGTTAAGCAAGATTTGCAAAAAAGTCCGGTACAAAAACAATTCGATTTAAACCAAGAGGTATTTCACACCTATCTTTCTCTCGAATCTCTATCTAACCAAGAGAACGTAGAAATAGAGAAACAAACTGGAGCAAAAAAACTAGCAGGTTACTGTAGTGCAAAATTCAGTGACACAACGATACAACGAGTAAAAAACAACGTGAACTACATTATGAGACGAACAGAAAGAACGAAAAGAGCGAGAGAAACAGGATTCGGAAAGGATGAGAACAAAGTGAGATAAAAAAAAAACTGATACATTCAAAAAGTGCAGTACTTTTGTGTATTGTACTTTTTGTTTAAATTGGTTAACAAGTTATATTGTTTAGTAAATTAATATACTTCTTTGTGCTTGATCAAATTTTTCATTTATTTAGAGATAAGAAATTTCTAGTTTCTGTGGTAACTTTTTAGTGTTTAACGATACATGGTATTTTAAGATAATTTTCGGGGGGTATGAAGGTTTTAATAATAATTAATATTTTTATGATAGAATACGTTTTATGTATTTTATTATTTATTTTGAAAAAATCAATTTTATATTTGAAGTATTAAATTTCATATATTTTAAGGTTAGAACGAAATGATTGAAATTAAGGGTAGTTATGTTTATTGTACTTTGCAAAGCATCCTATATTTTATTTTCAAGGCTTACAGTCATATCTTCTTCTTGTTTTAAACATACACATCTTGTGCCATAATTTTATTTAAAAAAATAGGGTGAAGCTCCATAATTCGTTTTTGGCTCATAACTACCCTACGCAAACACAGAGTCAAATTTCGAGACACCGAAACACGAGATCGTCAAATCCATTCAAGAATATGCCCACAAACCACATATAATAGCGAATGGTTAAAAAAGGGGGCAAAGTCCTGTGAAAAATTACGATCTGTGGAGTGATTCGAAGGGAAAAATGTCATAATGTGGGACTGGTGCGTCGGAGGGCGTCGGGCGGGGGTGGATCGTGGTGGCGTTTGCGCCTGGGGTTGTCGAGGACAGCGCAAAGAGGGTGTGCAAGGGTGATCGGCGTAGGTGGTGGGTGCACAGAGGTGGGAGGACAGGGAGAGGCGTGGAATTGGTGGAAGCAGTCAGTGGCTCGCCGCGCGCCACAACGACCGTGGGATCTACTCGTTGAGTTTTTCCACTTGTTATCGTATCGTACCCTTTTCTCGTCCCCCTTCCCCCTCGTTGCTTTTGTGTTTTTTTTTCTCCGTTGCTCTTCCTTTCGCACCTGGTCGACATTTCCGACTGTGCGTCGCGATGGTGCTGCGACACGTCGAACACGAACAGTATCGTGATCTGTGATCTAGTGCCTCCGGCTGTCGACCGATCTTGATTCAGTGAGACGACGAAACACGTTCGTCGTTGTTGCCAGTGCGAAATTACGAATGTAATTGTATCAGAAGATTGCGGTACAACGTGAACCAGTGACGTATATCTTGCGTGGATACTCGTCAAGGGGTTGATGGTGGTTGTGGATGAAAAGTTTCACGTAAATATTTTTTGCATCCATCGACGCTGTCTCGAAGGGTAACCGAAATTCTGCCGCGGAAATCCGAAATATTATAATTGCAAATTCCGCATCGCGTACGTTTTTACGCTTCGTATTTTGAATACATTATACAAATTGAACGTTGCATAAGTTCCTTCTGGGGAATTTCATAACCGACGCTGTATTTTCCTGACTTTTCTTTACTGGAGCCTCGGAGTCCAATATCAAATTTTGAGTTTAAACGATCTTTAAACCTTCTTAGGATAAGTCAGGAATATTTACACTTGTATGGGTGACGTTTAAATATTCTTGTAGGATATTAAGGGTGGTTTGATTTAAACAGAAATACGTAATGGGTATTATAACCTCAGGTCACTTTCACTCGGTTAACCTCGTTCCATCGCAAATAGATCACTTTCGATCTTGTTACTCTGCAAATTGCTAAATTGACTGATCGACACTTTCAATGGACGTTGTCACCTACCATTACACGTCTGAACGGTTTGCAAAATAAAATCGAATCATATTTCGCCTTGGGTGAAAGTTACACTTCAGTGTGGTAGTCTCACTAGCTTTAATGTCTACTCATTATTGAAACTTTTATTATAATTTTTTTTAATCAAAGACGTCATTACAAATTAGTGTGTTGTTATCAAATTAGTAGAATATCAAACATAATGATATTTAGTTGAAATCCGAGGATAGCAAAACCCAGTAATACTAGAATTTTTAATAAAATCTAATAATGTTAAAAATGATAGAAATATACACATCAATTTAAAGTCATACATTCAAGCACATGTTTCATGTTACAAACCCCATGAAAAATGCAAAAGCTCCCAATATTAAATCACTTTTACAGCCCAATGAAATCGATAAATCTAATGTCCATATTCTCGATAACTATCCAATTGTACACGTCAGTTCTGACCATGATATACGCGTTAAATAACGTCAGTAACGTTTATCCGAACAAGCAGCGAACATAAAGGTTCCAATCGAACGTTACCCTTCGTAAGCGTCGACATGCGTGCAAAAATGGTTTACGTCCGTGTGCAGGTGTTCAGAAGTGACAAGTGCGACACGACGAGCAGTTAATTGGTGCAAAACGGATCCTGGAAACGATCTCTGGCGAATTTTCAAATGATATGTTGCGTCTGCCGTGTTCCTGACGCCACGAACCGTGATCCGTATCGACAGCGCGCGATTTGTGCGGGGCGCAATCGAGCCGCGTTTTTCACGAGTTCTCGAAACGCGAAAAGGACGCGTTCGTCCGTGTACGATTCGACTGGCGAATCGAGAACGCGGATTAATTCGTTGTTGAACGAGATCGCTGATGCGTCGACCTCTCGTTGGCTAGTGTCTGGCTGTTGACCGAATTTCGACTCCTCCATTTTCTCTCTGTCTCCTTTTTTTTATTCCACGTCGTCGCGGGGAAGAGCTCGTGAAAAAAAGTGAACGACGCGCGGCCTCTGTTCGTTCGTCCACCGATCTTTTTGGGATAATGGTGTTCGCAGGAAGGGTTGGCCGCTTTGTTCGGCCGCGATGATTCGCCTGTTTCCCGGCTGATGAATTTCCACCAACTTCAAAGGAGGTAACGTAGCGTGGCTACCGTGGATAAAAAAATAGACTCGGAGGAGGATTTTTTGTTCGTCCTTTCGTGCTAGGCAGAAAGGAACCTTTATATGTACACACGTACACGTACATGTGGTGTTGTCGATCTCGAGTACTGAAATTGCTGGCACTCGAAACGAAAAATGGTTCGTTCGCGGCCATTACCAGCTTCGAGACAAACGCGGTCTCGCGAAATGGAGAAAGTGCAAGATTTTTTTTATCCTCGAAGACACTTTTGTCACTCGTGAAGTTACTACGAATTCACGAGACTATCACGAAATTATTAAAATATATTTTTTACCTGAGTGTCTTGCAGTTACGTGCACAATTTTAGTGCACTACATATTTTGTGACTACTCACAAATTATTTTAGTAGAACACTTTGAACGTACTTCATAATTCGATAAAATTTAACCATTCAAACTATTTATCAAATATGATGTGCAAGAAGAATTGTAGGATTGTATAAATTGTTAAAAAATGCACATCTACAGTGAGGACATAGTGCCTTATCTATAATTGAAGAACATCATACCTCAATTAGTGTAACATCTATGTACCTTTCACTTTGAGTGACTCTTCCTCTAAATAAAATTTAAGATAACATATCTTCATAGTGACCAACAGTGTACAAATCCTACAATTCTCACCCAAAGACAAAAGCAAGAATTTCGTTAAAATATCTTAGTCAGTAGTACAATTGTCACTAGTACCGTGTAATATCCACATTTAAATACTGCATACCGTACACGAATCGCGGGATAAGCAAAAAGGTTAATTTCCGTCTAAGTGGATGGGGTTGCTCCGTTAAGTAAATCCAGTTGGAATGCACAATAACGACAGGCAAATAAGGAAGTACTTTTCCCTTCTCGTTTTCGTCGGCAATTTTATTGAAACGACGAATGTCATCGTTCCCTTGTTCAAAAGCTTTTCGTGCGAAGACGTAACTAAATTGTCGAAGCGAACACTTCACACGTTTGTTTCGTGTCTCGTTGTTTCGCCTAGCTTTCCCTTGCTCGAATAATTCTCGGCTAGGTTCTTTGGTCCCGACCGAGGTCGACACCCTTCAAAAGCGGGCTAAGCAACGGTTTTCATTTCCTGCCAGAAGAATCGCGACTACTCGCGAATGTCGAGTAATGAAAATGCGGCTGCGGTTACAGACGTCTCACGAGACAACGTCGACATCTAACGACAATGCGTGCCATCGAAACAACGACATATTTTATCCTCGTCTTGTTCGGCACTTACTTACATGCTTGTCCTTGTGAACTTTTGATGTAGTTCACAGAAATTTTGGGGTTTATTCTTACAGCTATCATTATGTCAGTAGGACGTAAATATTCTGCAACTATTTTATTCATAGACATTTTATATAGACACATATTTAGATGTATATTATATTAGTGGATTATGTTCAGACATTTTTAAAATTGAGGCTAAAATTATACATTGAAATTTTGCTCCATACAGAGGCTAATTGTAGACGTGTTTTTGACTGAACAAATTTTTGTTATTCTTTAATATAGTGTGGAAAGAAGTGTATTTTAAGAATTTTTTAAATTATTGATTCTTGCAAATTGTACTAACATTCTGAATTATTATGATCCTTCACATCTTCCTCATCATACAGTCTAAACATTTTAATCACCAGACATAAATGTTTAAAGAATAATGAACATATTGAAACCTTACTGTATAAACCCTATTACAGGGTCAACCTTATATACTCAACTACATTTTACATAAAATGTCCTTACATCACCATACGTTCCCTTCTGATTAACATGTCCCACCTGACGATTGCATACTGTACCTGTACTTTATAACGTATAAATCCTTATCGAAACATTGTAACGAAAGTATCGGTTTCCGCGCGAGCAATTTGATTCAGATAAACGGGTGATAAAATTAAATGGATCGTAAATCCCGCAGATTCTTGCCGAGATAAAATCACGTATAGAATTCTGAAATTGCGAAATAATGGGATCACGACAGACTTTCGGTGTTAAAAGACTCGTCTACTTTACCTGTTGCAGCACTCGAACGTCTCCTATATTCTGGCACGTGTTTCATTTAATTAGCAGCAGTGACATCGAATCGGTGATACCTGCCGGGAATACAGCAACTGAAATATTTATGAAGTAGCTAGTTGTTACGCGAGCGAAAACGTTGTCTTCCTGTTTCCTGTTGCATCTCAAGGCTTTTGATTCTCGTCACGATTTGTCGAACGAGGCGATTCAAGCCTCAGATTCGTTGGAAAATTTCGAAATCGCTGTCGCAATGTACTTGCAGATAATTCATGATAATTGTTTCAAATTTTTGGAGGATTTGTTCAGATTTTAGCTTAAAATGAAATTCGAAATATTTCGAAGTAGATATGAAGCATGAAGTGGTAGATGTAGTGTGTGTTTCACTGTATGGCTCCATATGTGGAGTGCAGGTGCAGAGTACAATTGTTATGTATGTAAGAGGACTCTTTGATCAATTGTCAGAGTGATATAACTTATAGATGTACAAAATAATTACACATGTGATTATTCTTCCAGTGTGTGAATTTTTGATTTGTTCAGTTTTCTTTGTGCATTGTCTTCAGATGACTTGATGTCTGAATTTTTGAATTTCTAAGTTTGAAACTTTTAATTTCTTCAATCTCTAAATTCACTTTCTACATTCAATTTCTAAATTGAAAAACAAAGCCATTTGAAACTTCCTCAATCCACATGGAATCAGAGGCCACATAGTGAGCCAGTCCTTCGATGCTTGTAAATTAAAAACCAACACGAACCTCATATTTCTAAGATACGATTATATATCTCTATTCTTGCCTATCACTCCAGAAATCCGCAGTGTTTCCAAATCAATGAATTGCATTTCACAATGCACTACGAGCATAATTACCAAACAATTCGCTTGTTACGCTATTACAATATCGATCACGGACTATTTGATTTGGAGCACAGGCTCGAATGCTTGGAAATTGATTTCGTGGAGTTGGACGTAGTTCTCCAGTCAAGTTAAGGTAATTGTCGTCCAGGGAATACGTAATTATCAGTTACATCAAGCTCTAGAGGATCGTTCTAAAAGATATCACTTTCGACGAGGATTGTTTCGACTCGATATAAATTCATGAAACTCTTAGTCGATGTTATTTGTTTGTACGAAACCGCAATAAGCAAAAGTTCATTCTAAATTCGAGCTACTCGTACAATTTTCTCCTTTAAATCTCGGCTCAGTCGAAACGAAACAGGATCGCTACGCTTTGACACGATGCCTCAGGGCGAACTGAAACTCTGAGCAACCAGCGAACGTTTATTCAACAAATAAGTGATCAGAAGAGCCGACTGGTCGGTTCGACAAATCAATCGGCTACACGGTTTCATCCACCTACACATTTTTATAGAGAACTCAGATACACTCTTTGAAGGATATTCACACAGGGTGGCTGTAAATGATAGCAGGTAATGTTTTTACGCGACGAAATAAAAATGCTCCACAAGTTCTCTTCGTTTGATATCAAACGAAATGTTCAAAACATTGTTTTGGAGTAATTTGAACATTTCTAAATCTGCGAATGTGGAGATTTTAAAGTTGGGAAAATTCAATGTCTGTCAACTTGCAAATCTTGGAATCTTTACATTCTAGAATATGAAAGTTGGAAAATTTGCATGCTTGAAAATTTGGGAGCTGCTAAATGAACAAATTCGAAAGTTTGTAATCTTGAAAATTAAAAAATTTAGAAATATAAAAATACCTAAATAAAAACATTTGAAAGTAGTAACTTTCAGAAAAATGGAAAATACCTGAATGAAAGATCTGAGACAAAATTCGATAATAGCCAAACTAAATACGAAATCTAAGTGTCCTAAATCCAGAAACATACACACGTGTCTACACCGTAGTTCTCATGAAACGAGAGTTTTCCTCGGCGAAGCTAAATATTTGTAAAAGCTCTTTTCCTGTTTCCCTGAGCAATGCAAATACCATCCTCACCACCGTAAAATCTACGAACCGCGATACAAAATGGAAAAACTGAAGCACGCACTTGGAGCTATAATTCGATTCAACAATGGACACTTTAATTGAAACACCTGAAGTTGTCGTTTGAAATATCGAGTACATCGAAGAGCATCGTTTTCACTGTTCCGAACGAAATCGTTAATGAACGGGCTTCTCGATCAATCACTGCAACCATTTCATTATTTACGTGCAGAAAAATTTGTAAGCCTCGTTAACGAGTTCACTGGCAATTTAACGTGGCGCGATAATTAAAACGTGGAGAGGCGAAGTTATTTTCGAGTGTTTCTAGATAATGCAAACTTACACGAGTGCACGTATTATACGTTACTCGAATAAAAAGTTGACAGTATGAGTCCGTAATTAAATAGATGAAACGAATTAAAAATCCAAGAGCGGAAAATGAAAATTCGAACAAATTAAAAAAGTCGAACAATTTCATTTGCAGGAAAGTTTTTGATACAGTGTTTGCTTTGCAGTAAGTCGCAAAAGGATTAAATAAAATTCGACGAGCCATAAATCAATAAGATTCACAGCCACGTTTAACGGTAAACAACATCGTCGCTCCACTTCCGTCTAAAAAAGCTCGCCTGAAAGCTCGTCTCAAGATAACTTGTTGCAAACTTTCCAGGGATTTACGAGAGGGGACGGTGGCCTTTTGTCGCGACACGATCATTAATTGTTTCCCAACGAGATTTACTAAGCAAACAACGCTGAAGGATGCATTATGAAAGTTCGAATTCCACGGAACGAGCGTTTCGATGTCCTAGATTGTAATTGATTTATCAAACATGCCGAACCGAGTGTCGGCAACCGAACTCGTTTGACTAATGAATACAGGACCGACATGATGCTTCGGTAATCCGTTTGACAACGGCAACGATGTCGTTTTTCATTCGTTTTTCGTGTTCCGCTTCTATAATTGTAACGACTACCGTGGACCTATGTCAGAAATTTTCCAATCTACAAACGCTTCGTCGTACAATTTGATTAATAAAATGGAGGACGGTTCATGGACTGAATTACTGTTTTTAGAATTGCAGTAAATACAATTAAATTGTATAATTACTTAAATGTGCGTTGTTACACATGTTATATATACATTTTGAACACACATATGAGAAAAGACTACTTTCGTTATTTACTGAATGAAATGATTTGTTGAAAAGATGTGAATGTGCTGATCGAGGTATTTTCATTACCTAGCACTTCATAAAAATAGATGTGTACAAAGAGCTGCATGTGTGACCTTCACATATGTTCCACATCTTCACATGTGTGACTTTCACATATGTTCTATATTTTCACATGTATGTCTTTCATATATGTTCTACATCTTCATATGTGTGTCTTTCACATATGTTCTATATTTTCACATGTGTGTCTTTCATATATGTTCTACATCTTCATATGTGTGTCTTTCATATATGTTCTACATCTTCATATGTGTGTCTTTCACATATGTTCTATATTTTCACATGTGTGCCTTTCACATATGTTCTACATCTTCACATGATTGTCTTTCACATGTATGCCTTTTTCTCATATGTTCTAAATCTTCACATGTGTGCTTTTCACGTATGTTCTACATCTTCACATGTGTGCCTTTCACATATGTCCATAATCCTCAAACATAATAGTTGTATTACGTCTGACTGCAATTTAAAAAAACAATAAAGGAATGACACCCAGTAAGAAGCACATATGCTGATAAAATACTGCTGAAAGTTAATATAATTTTCAATTAACCTCTTAACCTACAATATTCTAAGTAGCTGCATCAGTCACAGCTACCTAATTATTGTTACAACTTAAAGACAACTGAAGAAAGTTAGAATGTTGAACACACCTCAATTATCCTTGATTGCAGAGATTATAATTAGAACCCCAAATTCAGCTCCACTGAAAATACGAACCTAATTGATGACCTTCCAACGAGGGACGCCATATTGACGCCATTAAATCCCCAAAGTATCTCGCCACAATTTATGAAATAACTCCACAGAAGTGCCCTAATCAGGTACTATTCTATTTTATAGTGGTCGATCAGGCGTCATAAAGTTGATAGGGATACTTAGCCGACTGCAATTTACGAAACAGCCCATGAAAGAAGGAACACGGTCGCGAAAGAGGTAATTTCGTTCGGTTTTTTATTAAATGCGCGGCGAGCTTCATTGCATAGAGAGAGAAAAGGGGATGATACTTTTCTTCTTCAGGTGTCGCTCGTTTTTCATAGCCGCGTAATATCGCCCTTCAACTTTTCGAAACTCGTGTGCGATCTTCCGCGTCACGTCCCTACGCTGGTCGCCATCTTTCGATTTTTTATCGCGCGCGCCAGCGATTTATTTCGTTGATCGTTCTTCCGAGAATTGGCCCATAAAAGTTGACCCGTGTTCGAATCGTTTCCTCTCGAAACAATGCCACGCAAAATGGATGACGAGAACTTTCATAACACCGTTCGAACATCGGTAGGGAACGTTTTCGTTACGATCCACTGTTCGCATTTTTGCCCAAATTTCATTTCACGCTTTTCTACTTTTATTTCTGCTTTGTTACCGACTCGTGCGGCAACGTGGTCCGCGATGAAGAAGATTGTTCGCATCGTTCCTGTTTAGATCGTATCAAATTTTTGGGGTTTCAGATTTTCTGATTCTGAGTTTGTTAGATTTCACATATGTGCATTTTTTGGTTGAAAATGTAGGTTTTGCATTTTTTAATTTTTCAAATTTGTTTCTAATTTAGAGATTCTTCAAAGTCAGAGATTTAGAAATTAAGGTCTAGAAATTTGGAAATTTCAAGTTTGAAAATTACACGTGTGTTGATATAATCACATATGCAATCATATTCAATCATATGTGCAGTCACATGTGCAGTACATTCATAATTAAAAACAACTGCCAATAATCAAAAATGCTCCAACATACTTAGTCATACTTTTCAGTCAACCAAGTTTTAAAAAGATTGTATTATCACAATCACATATGCAATCATATACAATCACATGTGTGATCACATGTGCAGTATGTACGTAACTAAAAGCAACTACCAATAATCCAAAAACTGCAACATACTTAATGGTACTTTTCAGTCAACCAAATTTCAAAAAGACTGTGTGATTACAATCACATATGCAGTCATATACAATCACATGTGCAATCACACGTACAGTACATACATAACTAAAAACAACTGCCAGTAACTAAAAATGCTCCAACATACATAGTCATACTTTCCAGTCAACCAAGATTCAAAAAGAGCCACCAATCATAAAAAGCTATAGAATCTGAAACGTGACAACAGTTGGTTAAAGCATTCTATCCATAAAGGATCTCTCGAAGCCACGTGTCTTTAAGGACACGAAGGATTTGCATATTCGTGAATATCGACTGAGTCAGTTTGCATGGATGCGCGTTTGTGGTAAACCGTTGAATAGAATTACTAGTTGTACAGGATAGCATGTGCGCGTGTGTGTATGGATCGTACCTGTATCCAAACATATGTGTCCGAATCGTACGTTAGATTGTCATTGGTTGAAATTGAAATGTAGATGGCGAGGATCAGTTGGAATTAAATGCATCGGTGTCGTCCATTAGAGCGTGCCGTGACCAATGAAATTTCCTGACCTAACAGAACTTTGCGTTTACAAAGTACCTTTCAAGCTTTTCATCCCAAAGGATAGTACGTCTGCTATTGGCCTTAGAGTATCAGCATGGAAATGCATCGATCAGGAACTTTGCTTATTACGGCTGGTAATTCAGGACAAGTGAGGCTTATAATATCGGCTTAAACGGTCAATAGTGAATGCCGGATGGTGGATTCGAGTGCAGGTGTAAATGTGAACATTTTTTATTTCGATGCTTTTTGAGGATTTTTGAAGCTTCGAATTTTATGTTTTCAAATTTTCAAAATTCTATATTCTGCAATACTAAGGGAACTTTGAATTCTCACATTGGTAAATTTTTAAAATCCCTCATAGACGATCTTTGAAATGACAATTTACTAAATTATTAAATTTTCAAATTTCTAAATTTGAAGTTTCTAAAATCCTAAAAATACCTCCAAGTCCCCTAAAGTCTCCAAATCCCCAAATGTTCATATGATACTTGAATAAGAGTACGGTAAACCGCAAGGAAAGACGGTTTTAATACTATTCATGTAAAAGGTAGATGGAACAACGGTATATCTTCGTTATAGAACGAAACCGCAATCAATAACGATGCTTTTACCGACACACAGTACAACCACACCACACTCATCAATAATGGGCCGTGTCGTGGTGGGTGTAATTACCACGTGACAGGTGTTTCAAACTAATACCTGATCCACGTTAATAATGTAGACCGACCAGAATAGAAACGCGTAGAAACTGATTCTGTTCACGATTTTTGAATTTACAACTGTTGTTTGTTGCGAAACTCGATGCTACAGTAATTGCCTAATCGCTCGGTTTGTTTGACCACATGAGTGGTTGCGCTACTTGCTTTCATACTGTACCGACACAAATTATTTCACTAACTTGCCTATGTATGTAGCTTTTTATACACAAAATTCTTGTTATTATATGTGGTGGTAATGAATACATTTATTTTACCTTGGAATTTATTTAAAATTTAATATTGAAAATTTTTGGTACAACATATTGTAACCGTGTTTCTTTTAAAATTTCATTAATAATAAAACATGTAATTTATCTATTATCAGCAAAATATGAAAATGTATGCAATTTTAATTTCAGAAATTATGCAGCATGAAATTGATTCGCATCCAATTTTAACAATTTTAATCCTATCATGTATGAATTTATTTTTGTAATTAAAATTCGAAAGCCACGTAGAACGCAGCAACGGTTAAAAAATGTAAAACTTGTGTCCACAATTTAACATATAAATTGCTGCGTTTCGAAAACTGCGTAACGAGTTTAATAAAATGTAACAGTGTTGTTACATGAGAGAGTAATAAAACGTTTCATCCGATTTTCTGAATGGTGATATTTTTAAATTCCATTAAAGATAAGAAAATGTTCCCGAGGGAAAAGAAAACGCTATAATTTCCGCGGGACAAGTGAAAATTGAGAATTACAATGGAGTATCTTCCTCGACCGACGATCGCTTTAGAAGTGGATCGAGTTATGCTATCCTGTACGAGACTATTGTAATCAGACGCGACATTCCAGCAAGAATAATTACAGTCCGCATTGAACGAGCGGAACTTGAGAGTTTGAATTTGCAAATCTCAGTGTGGTTATACCGTTCTTCCTATTCTCGTTCTTCTTCTTCTTCTCGTTCCGCTGTAGGGCCCCCGTTTTCCCGCGAAATTTGTCGAATTAACTTTGCAAATTTGTGTCCCCCGTCCAACTACCAAAATTAAACTGCAAAGCCACCACCGGAGATGAATACGAAATTTTTCAGTCCCCGAACTAATTTCCGTTTAAGGTCAACGTTCTGCGACCGAAACCAAGTTTCGCGCGACAAAAAACAGAACACGTTTTAATTACGAATTCTCGAAAACGTGTCAGTCGTTTTCAACTTCGATGAAGATCACCCGTTGCGTTAATTTTCTCGGATTCACATAAATTTTCTTCGGTCTCGTATCCCCGTAAACGGTGTTTACGTATAATGCAATTAAACTTGCTACAGCGAAATCAGTGGAATGCAGCTATTTTGCCCGCGAGAGTTACGTTGTCCCGGTGAACAAAAGCTCCTCCGCTTCTTCTTCCGTGTAATTCGATTTCAGACTCCATTAGTTTATGTTAATTTTTCTCGGATGCGCTTCGAACGGTTAACGAACTCTCAACAGAATGCTTTGCATTATTTAATGGACTGGTTAAATCCACCGGTGAGGGGGCGGTCGAAAGTTGTGTTTTTGCTGTGGAAATTTCGCCAGCGAACGCGATTAACGCGATAACCCACGGGCGCGGAAATTTGATACGAAACTCGGGGATTAATTAATTATGAGCATTCTGTAAGCGTTACGAAAACGTTGCCCTTCGCTTGCGAAACTTCGAGACGTTGATTAAACGCGCTATCTGAAAAATGACCTAATAATTGAATAGCATGCTTATACTTTAAAACGTCTTTGAGTTTTATCAATATCTTTCAACAGCGACTAAGAGTCAGGATCCATTTCGAGCCTCCATATACTCAACATAAACTTCTTAAATTAAGAATGTATATATTTTCAATTCACAAGTTGATAATTTGATGATGTACCAACCTTACACATTTACACTTTGTTTGTAATTTAAAAATTGAGAAATATGTATAATAGTATCATGAACACTGCTGAGGATCATGTAATGCGTTGGGAGAGATGAATTTGTAATGACGAGTTTATTTATAAATAATTGTGTTCATTATTAAGTTATAAAGGTATTTTAACATGTCTACTGCAATTCTCAAAATCTCGATGAATTATAATCAACCATCAATGAAACGTTCGAAGGTATTCGAAATTCCCGCCACTTGAAGTGGCGTCATATTGGCGGCCATCTTAGTCCAGTCGCCATCTTAATACTCTACCTTGCACTAGAATGAATTAGAGATATTCTACCTTGCATTAGAGTTCTTACTAAGAATTACTAAGAGTTCTTACATAGATGCCAGTGAATTAATAGAATTATCCCAAAATAATTTTTGTGGTATTAACTAAAAAATAAGAAATATAGAAACTTTCAGAAATCAAAGCCCGAAACGCCCAGCTGTCAAAGCGTTAATTCGCCGGCATTTTGTATTCTCCAGAAAGTAGTTCAAACCGATTTGCTGTTTCTCTGTAATATGTCCTTCCATCCTGGCATTCATTAACTTTAATGACTCAGCTGGCAACCTCAGAAGTGCCTCCTCATTCGTTACTACCTTTTTCAGCCTCGCATTTCAATTACACGAATCCTAAGATACGCAATCTCGCAAATAGACAAGCTTAATTCCCTCTAAATGATCTATTTCATCCCTGTGCGTTTAATATTCAGTCGTTGTTTTATATCGACGCTTAAAGGTTTCGTTCCACGGGAATAAATAAGTGGATAAACTAGAACGCTGGCTGTCCTGCGTGCACATCACGAACGAACTTCGAAACGGGAAACATGTTTATCTCGAGCCGAGGGAAACTTTCGTAAAGAAGTTTCGAGCGTTTCAATTGTAGTTATTCATGCGCCGACATACTTTAATGAACCTTGCAATGCTGTTTAGAAAGTGGTACGACCCACGGATGGCTTCGGCTACGGTATCTGCCACGGTCTCGACGCTCGTGTGCGTTCCAACTTACCGGAAGATGCAGATTCTGGGTGCAGTTGCACCCAGTTTCATGCTAACTTTACAATTTTATCCTGGCTTCTCCGACTATTTTTATACCGGATAAATTGCTCTTGAACACGACACTTTTATTTATTTATTTACTGATCGTTTTACTTGTTATTTTAGTCATTTTTTATCTTCTTCATTTACTGGTCATATACATATTTACTTTTTTACTTGTTTAATTTCTTCTTTTACTGATCACATACATATTTATTTCATTGTCTGTTTAACTTCTTCTTTTACTGGTCACATACATATTCACTTCGTTTACTGATTGTTTAACTGATCATATATTTATTTAATTTACTGGTTGTTCAATTTTGGAATTTTTTGGTCATGAAATTTCTTAATTTACTGATTGTTAAACTTCTGACTATGAAATTTCTTAAGTTACTGACAATGAAATTTGTTAGTTTACTGTCCACAAAATTTGTTGACTTATTGATTATTACATTTCTACATTTATACTCTGTTACATGTTCTAAGTTACATATTACTAGGACTTGGTAGGATAAGAAAAAGAATGAGCAAAAATTAAAAGATGATAGTCATGTTAGTATACACTGTAACAAAGAGAGTGCTCACCTTTAAATTTTAACCTTGCATCTGCACTTTTTACAATTGCTTAAAGACACGTGTAAAAAATATCTCACAAAACACCATGTTTCACTATGTAGTACAATGTCTTTGAATTTTTATAAATTTTTGTGAAACAACCCTAGTTGCAGCGTAAACTTGATAAAAGATGTTACTGAGAGTACAAGATGAAAATGTAAACGATTGACAAATTCGAGAGCAGAAGATAATAAATGATATTAATGCAGATAAATTAATGAAGCAGGAAATAACGATGACCGTATTAATATTAATAGTGCTGAGTCAATATTAATAATCGGCGTGCCGGTAATATAACAGCTGCAGCGAAAGTGTTAACGAAGCAAATCGTCCATATTCCCAAGCGTTACGTTACAAACGATTATCACAGGCATATCCTGTTGTAGCATGATCTCCTTTGAAAATTGAACGCCCTCGAAGCTTATCCGAGCGTGCCGTTCGACTCTGTGAAGCCGCAATTCCAAAGCGTTTCACTCTGTATATTTCGTCGGGTATGCGGTTACGCGCGGTGTGCATTTTCGGGAATATCAGTGCACCCTGTGCGGGGCTTTCGGACGTTCCTTCGGGATGAGACGCGATCGCATGAGCGAACTGCTGGCGGTGGACTTGCTCGCTCAGACGGCATCTTATGCAGCCGACTGGAATAAACGTGGATGTTTGTACCCGGCTGAATCAAGCTTGGAAGCCCGGAAGGTATCACGCAGTTTCCGCCAAGAACTCGTAATCTCGTGAAATCGATGAAGAAAGAAAATTTCGGTGGAAACGAGAAATTTCGAACTGGGGAAAACATCGCTGTTCCGCGATGTCCGTTCCTGTTACCGGCATTACCGAGCTCAATTTATTCGTTAATGGTATAAATTACGAGAGCCTGCGGTTCTCAGCGTGATAAATTATTTTCATTTCGTTCGGCGTTACGGTGCATTGTTTTACGGTTGGCCTGCGTCGAACAACAGCGTTCTCCGGCTGATGAATTATCATAATTTACCGGACAGAGACAACGACTCGGCGGAAAAAAAGGTTTCTTCAGCCGCGTTGCGAGGCGCAATTTGCAGAAACTTGTGGAATTTCGAAGTCCCCTGTACTCTGACTTGGTCCCGACAACTCGAGGATGCGACAGACATTTTTCTTCTTTCATCGTCTCTGCAGCACAGAAGAGACCCTCCGTTTTTTTTTCTCTCTACGACCCCTTTCATCTCCATTCTCTTTCTCCGCGTTTCTTTATTCCCTTGACCCCGCGTCCTCGAACAGAGAGTTCATCTTTTCTATGTTTTTGTCAGATTTCTCGTTCCGTGCTGAACGAGAACCTCGCGCTCGAATGCGTACATACATCTTCTCGTGTATGGTGGATGTTATTAAAGCTTTAAGAAAATTGCACCGTTGCACGCGCCTGCTTTTTAATAACCGGATAGATTTGCATGTTTACGGTGTTTACTCCGTTTAATCGTGGAAGTGTGTGCCAAAGGAATGCGAATCAGGCCTCTTTTCACAAAGTTTTCGGTGGGACTCCACTTTATTTTATATTATTTATTCAATGTAATTGAAAAGCCGAGACACATGAAAAGAATCTTCTTCTATTTTATAACAACCGTATGTCATTTTCACAACATAATGCATTGAAGGGTTAAAAAATTACATGCACAATGCTTATTACAGACTATACCTCTTATACTTAGGTAAATAAATAAATTTACTGTATTTTATAAAATCATCAACTGACTAAACTATAGCAAGCATCACATTTATCTTTCAATAATTTATAAGTCTTATAATGCAAACCAGTCTCCTATTTTTGAAATAAATTACGAATCTCATGGACCACCACGTTCAATAAAGGACTTTTACGTTGACCCAAAAGAAAAGGAAATAAAGTCGAACGGAGAAGAAAATATCGTTAAACCCGGCCACGTTGAATTATCGAGCAGAAAATTCGTCACCGGGCTATTAACTCAACATTTGCATGTATTCCCCGTGACGTAGATCGAGTCGAAAACTTGGCGAACTCTTTCACTCTTTCCCGTTTGTTTCCGCATTATGATTCCCAATATGCCCACCCAGTCTTCTCTCCCTCTCATAAATTATTCGATCGCTGGCCAGTCGTGCCAGACACGCTCCGAATCATTTTCGCCACAGTTTTCGGAACGGTTAATGTGGCGTGCAATATGCAAAGTCGAGTGTTCGATTCGACAAGGCGCAGTTTGTTCTGTTCGCGTGTGACCGGTTTGCAAAAGTTGGGAAGTGGATGAATAGAATATTGTGACGGGGTTACAAAAGTGAACACAGTCGTTTTCGGCAGAATTCAATGCTCTTTTCTTTCGGAATTGTTGAACTTTCGTTCACTTGAACTTTTGAGGTACTCTCAAATTTTGTAGGTACTTGAGTTTTTGAGGAACCTTTGAATTTTTAAGGCAGCTTCGAATTTTTTGGGTGTACTTGAATTTTTAAGGCAGCCTCGAATTTTTTGAGTGTACTCGAATTTTTAAGGCAGCCTCGAATTTTTTGGGTGTACTTGAATTTTTGAGGTAGCGTCAAACTTTTTAAGTCAGCTTGAATTTTTAAGTTGAACTTGAATTTTTAAACCAGACTTGAATTTTCCAAATAAACCTAAATTCTGGGTACACTCGAATTCTTAAAACAGAAGGCTTTTTGTACCAAAATTAGAAAAGAACGAAAATTTGTTCGTTTAATATAAAGAGACTATTATACAGAGGACTGATACAGAGTGTAGCAAGATAGAGAATGTCAGGGAATAAACTAAAAGAGACCTGTAAATTATTCTACAGATACTGCACCATATTGACGCTATCGTTATAATCAAGACGAGTAACGCTGATACCATGTCGTATCTTCAATGAAGCTAGCTGCAATACTAAGGCAAAATGTCGGGTCGTAACTCTGTAATGACACCACTTACACTTCGAGATCTTGAGGAATAATCGTATTGGTATGTAGTGATGACGAGTTGACATCCTGAAGGAATATGCACCTGGTTCGTTAGTATAATTTGCTCTCTATAGGGGTTCAGTTTGATACAATTATGATGATGGAACGCGTATATTGCCATTAATATCGTCAGAGTAGAGAGGTGTACTTATAATGGACAATGTAGGTTGTGTATTGTATTGGTAATAAAACTTGTGACTACTCTTTAATTTATTATATTCATTATATGTACTTCGTTATACTAATAACATGAATTAAACTGGACTCATAAATTGATCCTTAAGAAATCTTAATGCAACTTGAATGAGTGGTCTGATATTTTATTGATTAAGTTAGATGTACTATATTCGTGACTGTAATACTTCATTAAATCTATTAATGTCATTCTTTGCAATCTACTAAATCAATTTATATTTTTTTTCAATTTTACAATGTTTTATTTTAACGTAAAAATTCTATGTATAAATCCCTCACTAAAGAGGAACGGAGTTACACGAATAACATTGGAGACAAACGGAGTCATCCGAATAGTACCGAAGTGAGGCGGAGTTATATGAATAGCACCGAAGAGAAAGAAAGTTACCGAACTGCACCGAAGTGCAGCGGAGTTACGTGAATAGCACCGAAGGGAAACAAAGTCATTCGAATCGCACCGAAGTGAAGCGGAGTTATATGAATAGCGTCGAAGCGGAGTGAATAGTACCGAAGAGAAACGAAGTCACTCGAATAACACCGACGTGAAGCGGTGTTATAGCGCCGAAGTGCAACGCAGTGAATAGCACCGACGAGTAACGAAGATATCCGAATAGCACCGAAGTGAAACGAAGTTATGAATAACACCGAATAAACCCGAAGTTATAGCATCGAAGTGAAACAATTACTCATACAGAAGCGGAGTTATCCGAGTAGCACCGAATATAGGCTGAATAATCCGATTTGACCGGTCGCCGTGAGTCTCCCTGAACGTACACAAACGCATACGAGAGACTGTATCGGTCATACGAGTTGTTAATGTGCGGATAACACGGAGTAGGGATTCAGGTATCGTGGAACGAATACGAGTCCGTCAGACACTTTGTACCCCGATCGGAATTCACAGCGATGCTTGACAATGCAATACGATCTGCTCGAATTGATCTCGTTCGTAATTGAAACGCGAGACTGAGCGTGTTCCCTGTTCCACGGGATTGAGATATCTCTCGGTGGCCTCCGAGAATGGCCGTCGCTGAGAGACTAATGAATCTCGTAGCACGCCAAAAATGTCGAAATTCCGGCGAGCCGCGCGTTTCTCGCTCGCGCTTCAGAATATTACGCCGGTTGTTTCATGGATTTACGGGCTGCCCCGGGAATTGCCGACTATTTCTGTTTTCCCCCCTTTAAGAAAATTCTAACGGCGACGTTTACGGTCCTCATAATTTCCTTCCTCGTTCAAATTTCATTTAGTCGAGCACACAATTTGCGAACATAAGAAATTACATTTCTTGTGATCATCTTTAACGATCACTTTTGCTTACTTATTTAATGTTAACTGGTTAATTTCTTGGGTATATTAACTCTGTGTGATTCAGACAAAATTTGTACTGTTATTTATTATGATATTACAGCGTTCTTTATTATTCAGTTATGACGTTTTGTTGTGACTTGTTATTTATTATATTTAACTAATAGTACTGCTCTTTAGAAATGTGTATTCAAATAATTTCAACCGACAAATGCAACTGACTACCATGTCATTTTCAAGAGAAAAGTTTCCATGTGCGAATATCTCTACAAATGGTTCAATCTTTGATTTTATCCACGTCAGTCATCGAATGAAACGTTTGAATATTGTTACGCGTCCAATTTTATCTCTCTGTCTATCGATTTCAATCTAACTGTGTATTTTTATACGCGAAATAGACAATCACATTTTGAACATTCGAAAATAAATCGAAAATGTAGGAACAAAATTTGTTTATACCAAGCTTTACTTCCGATAAAAATAGAGCTTTAACATGCTTCCGAATGTTCCGGAAAAATTTGCTTGCCAGCGGAAATGGAACAATTGTTACATTTTTCCGACTAATAGTTACTGAAAATGTTGTGAAAACGTTAACATGTTCATTTTCATTATGTTAATTATAATTGAAGACTAAATTGCTTTTCTTGTGTTCTCTAATTAGGAGTTTGCAAAATTGAGAAATTTTTAACTAGAAAATTAAGAAATTTAGAAACTGAAAAAATGACAAAATTGGAAATTTAGAAATTTAGAAATTTGATCATTGAAAAATTGAGAAATTTATTAATTTAAAAAATTGGTGAGTAGAAAACATACAAATTAAAAAATCCAGAAAGGTCATTAAATTTTGTAACATAGAATTTGCAAATTGAAAAGTTAGAAATTAAATTTAAAAATTTAGCAATACAAAATTTGCAAATTACAAACTTAAAAATTCAAATACCTAAATATTTGTAAATATGTAAATTTCCAACTTTAAAAGTTCTAATTGCAAATCCAAAAATGTAGACCTACATAAATTCTATAAATTAAGGCTCTAAAAATATAAAAGTCTCTGAATTTAGGAATATTAAAATCCAAAAACGTGTCCGCAATTATCCATCAGTGTCCCGCAATTCAGTTTATTCCCCGAGTAAAATTTGTCCCATTTGTTTGTCGCATACTAAGATAGAGCGCGCAGTTTTCCAAGATCCACGTCGGATTACCAAGCGGCGTAATCGTGTCCGTTCGTATTTAATGAACCAACCATGCAACGTCACGTTTCTGTGTCACGCGCAAAAAGAATGATACGTATGTTTTTCGGCGTGTAAAAATAAAAGAAAGGGTTAGATATTTCGTGTAGCACTAGCGTTGGCCAGATTTAATGACGAGATTTTAACGGTGTTTCGACGTGGTTGTCCCGGCTGGAGTTTTTTTCACGAACCATCTCGCGCCGTGAATTTCGAGCGGGGTGAAATAGAGAGAAGAGGCAGAAAACGGTGCCGGAGTGCTTTATAGAAAATGGAATGAAGAGAGGAGGATCGTCTTAATCCTCTCCTCCACCTCGGGGATTTTCATTCCCTTAAGAAACTCGCTACGGTGAATGGAATATGAACATTCGCGCAATGAAGCGTCGTACGTCGAGACGTGGCCCATTAATTATTCTTTCTCTTTTTCCTTCCCGTTTCTTTTTTCCGCGACGGAAATAATGAAACAAAGGAAACAGAGCATGCCACGATTTAAACGATTTCAATAAATGAATTTCGGTTTGTTCGGTCCGCCACACGCGCGACGATTCGTCTGGATGAACAACGAGAATATGGATGAACAACAAAGTACACTCGCCAAGGTTTCATGAATAAATCATTGCATTCAGCTCCGCATGGAATTCGCAATGAATCCGAAATATATTCGCGCTATATGAAGCGTTAAATTAAATCGTATTGGTGATTTAATCAGCGATGATTTTCGTCGCGATTCCATGCACGTCTGACGAACGTTGTTGCTTCGACACTTTGCAATTTTACACGTTGTAATGGTACCATTTTCTCGCTTGCTAGATCGGATGTTTTTTTAATTAGTCGATCGTATTGGTCGAGGGGGTTGCAAGTCTGTGTTGCACGAAGGGAGGGAACGATATGTGGAACACCGGTCCAAACTTTGTGGTGTGAAACATCCAAACATGGTCACAGATTAATTTTGTTAAATTACAGCACATATTTTGTTCATACAAGGGATTCTTCTTCTAAGGTTTTTTTGGTCAAATTTTCTGTCATATTATTTGAGTTTGCACACTGTAATATGTATATGTTTATTCCCTGCTAATGGAAATTAGAAGCTAAAACTTCGTTTTTAGCTGATCAACTTTTATGAATGATATTTCTATCCTTTTCTTTTCTGGTACCAAGTAATAGAATCTTAGGCAAATAATATTTTTTAAGTGTACATTGAATACCGTTCATATGAAAAATTCGTAGATTGAATAAAATTTCAAGCGATCTCATTAAAAAACCATGTATTTAATTAATTACGACAGGCGGTTCGATCATTGCTCCACTGTGGTTAATTAACTCGAAAATTCACGGTTTTACTCCATGTAAAATTAAACATCACTTTCCTGATCAAAAGTCTTTTAAATTTTTCCATTCACAACGCATTCATTCCACACGAAACCGTTAATCATAAAGCAACATTGAAGAAATTCTCAGAAATCGTTTAATAAATTGAAACTTTATACAAAACACGCAAATGTATGAAATACTGTATGAAATATTTTATGAAATATGAAATAAGATATCGTATCAAATATAAAATGAAATATATCGAATATGAAATAAAATATCGTATGAAATTGATTGGATTACAAATGATTTCTAAAATCACCAGTTACGATCATCCTTTAAATTTATATGATTGTTCTATTTAGTTACTATTAGTTCATTTAGCTGTTAATGAAGCTTTGATTACAATTTAGCGTAGCAAGTGCGATTTAGATTAACCCTATATTGCGGTGATAAAAAGTTAGGTCCCGAGATTTCCACCCCTTCGCGCGGTCCATGGAGGTTGCGAAGGTTATTATGGCAGTTACCATTATCATTAAATTTGCACCATGAACTCACGGAACAGCGCTGCTTTTAATTATATAAATTGAATATGTTTTTTTATCCCGTATTCCATTGTGCGTCCAGGAAAAAATATTCTGAAATTTCTTTCGTTGCAAATACAAGTTTAAGTATTAAAATTATCAGAGAAGTTAGAAATGAATTTACTAAAATTTAGGGTATTTTAAATATTTTATTTTGTAGAAGATAATGTATATATTAATTTTTTATTTAAATAAAAAGAAACACAAAGTGAACGCAATAAATTACTAGTATAAATTGTAGTAGTAAGTTGCTACTATAAATTGTAGTTTGAACTCGTGAAGAGGTTATGCAAGTGTTAAATATTGCATTTTTACAGATTAAAAAAATTGTGAGGGTTCCTATAAAAATGGTAATTATTTTGGTCGAAGAAAGTCACTTGTGTACTAATTTGAGACA
This sequence comes from Megachile leachella, assembly GCA_963576845.1. Classification (NCBI taxonomy): domain Eukaryota; kingdom Metazoa; phylum Arthropoda; class Insecta; order Hymenoptera; family Megachilidae; genus Megachile; species Megachile leachella. The sequence continues at coordinate 8,180,063 of OY756248.1, read as the reverse complement.
GAAGATTTTCGAGGAGTTTTGTAGTAAACCGAAATTAACAAATTCCCGATACTTCCTAAGAGAAGATAAGTCTCTAGTAGCTGGCAATTAGTGCTTGAAGGACCGAAGCACAGTTAAAAATTACAAACGCTTAATCGTCTGCGAAGTTTCTCGAATTTTTCTTCCCGCTTAATTTTCAGCGCCGAAAATAGAATGAAATTCCAAGCTCTGATTAAAATCTTCCGAAAGAAGAAACTCTTAAAGAGCCTTAATCCTAAAAATAGCGAAAAATGTCAGGTTCCAAGGGGAAATTACAGTGAAATACCCGTCGGGTGTCTCGAAGTCTTTCATCAGCACTTTTCCGAGCTCCTTCATTTTTCGTGCTACCGAAACGAATGGACCGTTTAATGAACGCAACGGTGCATCGAGGCATCTAGCTAGATAACCATGATCGCTAAAGCTGAAAAGTTGAATGTCCATCATGCGGACATTATCGTCCTCGCAGCGAGGTTCCTCGATGCGCAACGAGCGAATAAAAGAGGAAACAGGAGGGAACCGCGTGATTTACCTTTCCACTTCTCGACAAACCGGGACTAATGTTCGTGTTCACGGAGGATATGGTGCGTGCGTCACATACCGGCGACGAAGGCTCGTGGAAAATTGGCCGAGGAAGAATTGGACGATATTTCTTCGGTCCGAATGCCGAAATGGAACCCATCCGAGTTTTCAAAGACGAGCCGGGTTATCTTGTCGCCCTTTGTGCCTGCCATCCGGAACATTTATTTCGCAACTTCGCGTAACTGAACTTCACTTCGTCGATTTTCGAGATGCTACTTCAGAACTTTCCTCAGACTTCGTTCTACAGAAATGCTATCGAGTTATTCTTCGAGTACAGTAATTACATTCACAGGAGTCTTTCTACGTTTTCTTTGAAGTTCTACAACGGGTGATCAATAACATTTGTATTCAAGATGTCATCTTAAACTTCAATATTCTCAGACTTCTCTGATTTTGATCCATAGTTATTAGACTTTGTAACTTTATAAATATTCAGATTTTTATATTATTCAGTTTACAAATTCATAAACGTCAAATTTTTTATTCTTCCTCAAACCTCAAAACCTTCGAAATTTCTAAGCGGGTGATCAATAACATTTGTATTCAAGATGTCATCTTAAACTTCAATATTCTCAGACTTTTCCGGTTTTGATCCACAGTTATTAGAATTTGTAACTTTATAAATATTCAGATTTTTAGATTATTCTCTGTACAAATTCATAAATGTCAAATTTTTTATTCTTCCTCAAACCTCAAAACCTTCGAAATTTTCAAGCTTCAAATTTTTATCTCCATCCCCAAATTCCCAATATGCAAAATCCTACAAGACCTTATTTCCAACATCCCTTGAAACCGATGTGAAACCTATCTCCTATCTCCGATGTCAAAAAGTGTCGAAAGCCCCAAAGAACAACAGCGGTGGCATTTTCATGGTGTTATTCAATATTGATCTTTCGGGCGTCGTGACGCCGATGCGGGCGCCAGAGACGCTCGCTTTGTCGACCACAGAGCGTCCAGTGATGTGTCCCTGAATGGTTCGCTCACCCTCTCAGTCTCTCTATCCGGATGTTTATCTAAACAATTAACAGAGAAGCACAGTGGATAGGAAGCAGCAAAGGCTTCTCCCAGAGAGAGAATCGCCGATTCGTCGTGTCGTTGCACTGTGTATAGCCTCGTCGAAGCACTTGGTGATACCGTTTAAGATCAGCCTTGAATACCAATGAATTGTTTAACATTGATCTGGCTTTACCATAGAAATCGGATTGCCACAAGTGCCTTTCAACTATTCCGAATACTCTGTTGTGTCAGCGATCGTAAAGATCCCTATTGTTCGCCGTAATAGAATCTCTTTGGTTTAGAATCCTGTGATCGCCATTTTTAATTACATTCCGACGTCGTTATGCTAACTAGAATTTTTAAGATGTCTTCATTGCGCTCGTAATGAGAGTTGTCGTTTATGTCGACACCTTTGATCTGGGGATTCGTGTTTGACAACTTTAATTTAGTAATTCAGTGTCTGTTTTTCTGGGTTTTATATCTGAATTCATAAATTACGACTTGGTCCAGAAATTCTTAAAAGCAGTCTTAATTTTACAGTTACAAATTGTGATTTTCTAAATTTTTCAGTCGAAGGTTCTCTAAAAAGATACCGAATTTTGAAATTGCAATTAGTAAGGAATTTCTAAATTCCTAAATTAAATTACATTAATTTGCAAGTTTATAAAATTTCAATACTTAATTTTCTTAATTTTATCATCATCCAAATTTCTGAATTTTGAAGTTGTTCATCTTCAGCGAATTACGAGAATTTTTTTATGCACGAAGTTTTTAAGTCACCAGAATTTTTAATTGGTGACAGTTACGAATGCTAATTAGAATTTTTAAGGTGGTTAAATTGCGTTCCTAACAGGGCTTCAATGGCATTGTCATCGTTATCTTTGCACAAACGCCGTCAGCACCACCCTCTTCGTGTCCCTTCTATCTGGTGTACCAGAGGTCAATCTAGATTCAGTGTCGTAGACAGCACTGAAGAACCCTGCTCGCTTCTCTAAGAGGGAATTAATTAACTACCGAGTGGTCGCTTGTATCTCCTCGAACCTTCTCCCTGACCATCGTTCCTCGTCCTGTCGAATTGTTCCGGCTAAATCCGCTCAAATTAACAATGTTCGAGGGATAACAATTTGATGGAAGTACTAGAATAAAACGACGCCGAATGTGAATCTGCTAGTCATTGTGAAAAAATGCTGCACCTGGTGAACCGTGTGAGTTGAGTTTAATGGATGTTTTATTGACAGAATGGGTGAACAATGTAACTTGTTACGATACTTGCTGATAGTGTTCAGTTGTGGTGTGTAAGTTCTGTATGGTCTATACAGCAAGGTTGCGTTAACTGATCGTTGAAGTCGTTCAGTAAATGAACGTTTTCTATTCTCAATACTTTTCAACTTGATTTAAAGTTCTTAGTCTTAGAAATCATATATCTATGATATAATAGCAGTACACAATACTGAGCTGCAACTATGTTGATCGTTAGTTGATGTTTGTCGATGCTTCTTCGAAATCAACCACCTCCCGCTGTAATTGATCGCTAAGTCTTGGACGCTGATCAGTTAACGCGACTCTACTGTACGATCTACTCGTAATATATAGAGCGCACATTTCTAAATGTACAAGTTCATTAATAACAATAAGAGGAATATAAATAATATCACTGAAGAATTTGTATTATTACAAATCACAGAAATTCTGAAATTACAAATAACAGTCATCACTTGAATGATAAAAATTTCATCGAATCGCTTCCTGAATCCTCGAATCACTCTCTGCTTAAAATTTCTCAAGATAATTTTGCAAACTTATTCCTTGATTTTAGTAGAAAATGGAACCTATCTCCATATCGAAATTGTGTATTTTCTGGAGAAGAGAAGCCATTGCCAGAGAATGTTCGCGCGTAATAACGTCAACGAGACTTACTTGGCAGGGACATGTCGACGAAATGGGTAATTACAGTTGAACTAACCCACAATGTTGAAATCGTGCTTCAATGATTAAAGCGCACGTTTCCAATTAAACTGAAGTGTTCCTTGCGACGGAAAGAACCTGCTTTTCCAAGACGATACGAGGAGCACGTTCAATCGAATTCGGAACGATCATTTCGTAACGTTTACTTAGATCGCGTCAATCAAGACGTAGTATTCTCAGATAATAAACCATGCGTCTTTGCAGATGAAATTATCTTGGCAATTAGGAAACGTCAGGCACGGTACGATGAATGTCGATAGATGAAATTACCATAGGTGATATCTGACGGGTGTTCGGTAACTGTGATACATATGTATGGGTTTAGTAACGTTCTCACAATTAGCTAACGCATTCCGGAGTTCTTGATTCGATTGATATTTTCAAGATTAAGGTGCTTTGACTGGTTTGGGATGCTCAAATAGGAATATTTGTCCTGATCTTAACACAAAGGGAATATAAAAAAATTAGTTCTATACGAAGAAACCTAAGTGACAAATTTTCTGATGGAATTGAGCTTCTGAATTAGTACGTACATAAATTCCGGAATTTCCGTATTTTCATGACTGTTAATCCATTAATTCTTCACGGTGAAAATAAGCTCTCCGCCAGGCTCATACGTAAGGCATACAAATAAGGAGAAGAATAGTGAGGTAAAAATTGAAATACAGCCACGAATGCACCTTGAAATTCTGTCTCAGTTATTCAATGGACTATTGTTCTTACGACGTAGGTTTACAATTTAACTGTTCCTTGAACAAAAGCGCGATCGTTCCAGTTTTATTAACATTTTAATATCAGACGTGCAGTATTCTCCAAGAATGAGCAACGGCATAATGTAGCTAAGATAAAGGCCAGGAATTTATTACGGCATTGTTTTAACGTCAGTTTTGTGGACTCTGTTAGAGTGTGGGCAATGCGGAGGATACGATGTATCACTTAGGCGGACGTTCTGCGTTCTCTCCGTGTCTTTTCCATTCTTTGTTGCCCTTTTTGCGGCCTCGGAACTCGACGAACCACCCCCTTATTCGATCCTCTTCCCTCGTTCTCTTCTGCCACTTTACCGTATACGTTTCGACTCTTCCACTCTTTGCCAGAAGTTACGGGAATAAAGCAAAGTTTATGACGTTTCGACATATTTATGTGTCGTGTAGGCAGCTATTTCGCCGTTCGCGTACTTCTGGTAAACGTAATCGCCCGGCTAAATAAGAAAAAACGGGACAATGCCACTCGTATTTCATTTGCTTTTTTGCTCGTTCTACAAACGGCTCGTTGCCCGCAAGATCGGTTCTCCTTCATTTGAACTTCTGTGGTTTGCGTGTATAATTGTCGCAATTATGGAGGATAAACATACATGCATAAATAAATATTTTATAAATTGATTAAATGAACGAATACAATTTGAAATAAAAACCGACAATTTTAAGATGTTACAGTGTTATAAATATTTTTAGAGAATTACATTTTTGATGTTTTGGTTCTTGTACAAAACTTGAATGTTTATCGAACTGATTATAAATCAATTATAAGTCATGTGAGACACGTATCAGAATAATCTAAACGAAGAATAAATTGAACAACAAAGTTTGTTTTGAGTGAATTCCATAACACCGCGAGATCTTCAAAGTTGTCGGTAACAGGAACCCCCAAGGGGTAATCGCTCACGTTCATAACTTCCTGTGCATTTCAACTTCCGAAAGTAATACGTATGTCACGAATGATCAAATAATTATGTATTATGTTTGCGACAGATACAAGACGATTTCCAACGAAATCTGTTTCGTGAAGTTTAAGTGAAAGTTAGGTTAGGAAATGGTGTTCGAAGTCAAAGAAAATGGCGGACGAGATGCTGTCATCTTAGAGTGACACTGACAGTCACAGGAAACATAGAATATTAGCTTTATCGTTGACAGTAAAAATTAAGTAAAATATTTTTATTAATAGTAAACCGTAAATAGAATTTTTCTATTAATGGCAATAGATGAATAGAACGCTTCTATTAACAGTGTAAACTAAATAGAATTTTTCTATTCATAGTACAAAATAAGTAAAACATCTCCATTAATAATATAAAATAAATAGAATATTATTAACAGTAAGTAACACAAACTCATATTTTTATTTGCTAAAATTATGAAGATTCTCTCAAAAAAAAATTTCCAAGCCAAACCTAATTGTTCATTAACAAATATTAATTTCAAGAACGTAATGATTCTTGTCAAAAATTTTTTTGTTAAATACAGTAAATGGTTTAAAGCCCTTTTCAAGTAATTTCCGCCAGTTCGTAACCGGGACACATAGACAAATATCGATCGATCCGCTATATTGTTCGCTGATGTTACGATAACTTAATGTCGTGAGAGGCTAGTTTGGTAAGCTGTGATATACCTCGGGGAGCTTGTATAACGAGCTTCGAATGTTTACAAAGGATCAGTGAGTAGGTATAAGCTCCCTGCCCGTGAATCTCCTTCTCGTACATTCTTGATGCAACCCTGTGGTACGTGCCGCATCCGAATTTCGTTATCCCAACACTTTATCGCGTTATGGCAAAGATTTATTAACATTGATTGCCACGGAAACCATCAGCTTTCAGAGTCACGCGTTAAATATGTATAATCGAGTAATTAATAAAAGCAGGTATACATATGTATGTGGAACACCCTCTCTACAGATTTCGCTCAATAAAATTTCATCAGAGAAGATTAGCAGCGAAACCAAGGTTGGAAACCGAAAAGGTGATACTTTTTTTTTAAATTTTTGTTTCACTACTTCGGGGAGTAATTACTCTAATATAAGGTATACTAGGTTTACGTATAGTATACTGTATGTAGGTTTACTGTATAAAGAGGGTTACTCTACTATAAACAGTATTGCTTTCACGTTACACCATTACACTCAAACTAAAGTCAACTACAAGTAAGCGTCAACTTGCTCACAGGGAATGTGAATACTATCAGTACAAATTGTTTCGCCAAGTTTGGAGAAGTCTTCGCCAAACTTGAATGCTGGAAGTCTCAACTTACGTACATAAATCTGAACGCGTAAAGGATGAAAGCAGGGGACAAGCGATCGAGCAGCTGGTGTAATTAATTGGCTGCATGTCGGGCGTTGGATCCTGTTCCTGGATGATATAAGAGTTAATCCTGCGGAGTGCAGTCGATATCCAGCCATCAGTCTGGATGGACGCGTGTTGCGTCGCTTTGAATCTCAGTCATCAAATCCATTCACATTCTCACCTCTTTTCCCTTTGGAACTGATATTTATTTTACTCTTCGTTAATAACAAAAATCTTTGTTCTCTTATCAACTTGTCGACTTATCTTGTCCTTTTCACTTTGTTTGTACAGCAACTATCAAGATTATCTGCGAATTCAAGCATTTGCAATCTCATGCAATTAGTATTGTATACGATGGATGTTTCGAGGTAATGGGTCAATAACATTGTTAATGGAATGTAACGTAATTGGTTAGCAACAAAGATAGTCCGCAATATTGAAACAGTGTACGTCGAATTCGAGGTACGTCAACCGCGTTCGATAGGAAATTTCTGCTCGATTCGTTGCGATAACGGCGTTCGTAGGACGTCGCGCACAACGCTGGAGAAGGGACGTCGAATATAACTGGATCTGATCGAAACAAGAGAACACGGGGAAATCCAGGAACCTCCTGGGACCGTCTCGTGTCTGATCAATCCGGAATCCCAAGAAACGCGAACAGTAGCGAATCGGTGCGGATGAAACCGTGCGACAATATCCGCGGTAGAAAACGCCCGATTGAAAAATCGATAACGCGATAGGGCATTAATGTACGCGAACAGCTTCATCTTTGACGTGGAATCCGGTCAACGAAATGAAACGAAAATTCGCGTAAGAACGGGGGGATTTTAGAGGAGATTCGGTAAATCGCGAGATATCGATCGCGGATCCGCGGAAACGTCAGCCGTTCGGAAAAAGCGTAAAGTCGTCGCGGCGGTCTGAAGAGGAAAAAAGGGAAAAAGAAGCACCGCGATATTTCCCTTTGAAGCGGATAGTGTATCGTTGGCAGAGATTCAACGAAAAGCAACGACCGACTCACCGTGACTGCTTCTGCCAGGCCGATAATCGGCTCGTCGCAGAATTGATATACACGTATACCGGCAGTAAATCAGGGATTTGATTCACGGCCAAGATTCCGGAGGATAAAGGAATCGCATGCTTGCTCGCTCGAGTGTTCTTAGTCTGACCGCAACGATAACTTCGCACACGATGTTTGTGTCGACGTTTACAAATACCTTGTATCGTACGCTTTCCTTACACGATGGTTCGTTATTTAAGAGTTTTGGATTATACTGAGAAAATAGTCGTCGAGAGAGGAAGATCGAAGAGAGGTTATTTGTCGACGTTTTGAGAGACTTTTTAAGGACGTTCTGAGGGACTTACATGTTTGGGAGTGGAGTAAGAATTCGTGTGGATTAAGAGGTTTCGGGGAGCGAATGTGAGAGATATGTGGGAATTTGGGGATGTGGAGGAATTTGAGGACGTAGGTAATGGACCTTAGGATTTGGGACATAGGAATTTGTAGATTTTCAGATATAATTAATTAGAGATTTGTGGATCAAGTGATATGGAGGTTTGGGGACGTAATTGAAGACCTGTGGCTTTGGGGATATAGGAATATGTTGATCTGCAGATATGAGGACGTTGGGATTTGTGGATGTTGAGATATGAGGTTTAGGGACTTGGTACGCAGGTAATTTAGAATCTTGTGATTTGGGGACATATGCATTTTTGAAACTACACGTATCAGGATTTAGGGATTTGTAGATGTAGAGTTATGGAAGTTTAAGAATTTAGAGACGAAGGTAATTCAGAACCTTGAATTTATTGAATTCAGGAATGTATTTGAATTTTGAGACCTTTGGAGATTCAGATGTAAAGGTATAAATCTACAAACCTCCTCAATTATGTCATCATAAATTCACCTAAACCAACAGCTAAATCCAGACCTTCAAATAACCTCAAAAATAAAAAACTCTAAATACTCTGTTTTTATGCTATACTTATGAAGATCCTAAACACAACCCATAACGTAATTAAAATTTGTCTCACAATTCCCAAATTCATCATTATTTGAGTTTCTATAATTTTTGTATAAATAAGTGTTACATTCAAAGCTTATTTAGTTTCAAGATTTTACCTCGCGTGACAAAACTGAAGCTTATATTTTGAAGCGTTGTTTGATCACGCGCGATGATAACAGGAAAACGCACGCGACCACGGAAAATTCTGATAATAAAATGTATTACGCCAGACATGTGGTATAGAAGTACACGTGAAGTGTAGCAATAAGCGAACCACGTGCAATGGGAACACTAGTTAGTGCGAAGATAACACTATCAGAGGGTTTAATTAATGTTGCTCGTTCCGTTAGCGAATGTAAAGTGCACGCGAGAAATAAGGAACACGGAAACAGTTTGAAATTTTTTATTATACGAGCGCACTATCTAAGTTTCAGTGCGTGAGTTTTCCTATCAATTTTCCTGCGAATACAAAACAGACGAAAACTTGTTATCATCACTGTGTAAATTTATTTAAAAATTAGAAGAATAACAAATTTTCAAGAACTGTCAAGCTCGGTTTATTTGAAAAAGGTGAATATAAAAATGTTAATTTTGTATTTCATCAATTTTTGCATTTAGATCTTGTTATTTGTGTCGTGACTTTTAATACACCCTGAACGTGTAACTAAGAGTAAGTTCTAAATTAAATGTCAATTCGTAGCATAATGGAATAAGCAAAGTTTTATTCAGAAAGAAGTAAGAATACCGCTGTAATTAAGTAAATAAAAGCGAGAGTAAGTTCGGAATGAAATATCATTTCTTTTGTAGCTTGGCGTTGAAGTGAACAAGTTTTATTCCCGAAGAAGTAAGAATAATTACTAGGTATAATTGAGTAAATAAAAGATGACGGTAATTATCTTAGGAGACGTAATTCATCGAGCCGATGCATCTTGCTTTAATTCACGGAACGCCGTTGTAACGCATTCCGGAATCGCGAAAAGAATTCCACCCTTCTAAATATAATTAATTGCACGCCGACTTTATTAATGTACTACGTGTAAACTTCTCCCAGTTCCAATATTTTCTTTATCGCCATAACTTTCCCAACGATCAGCAAAAGTCCATAAATTCCGATAGTTTCGAGGAATTCGCTTCGCTATTCTCGATCTTCGTTAAAAATTTCATTATGAGAATAGTTTCATGTTAATTTCAAGTTCGTTTCGTTCTCTGCGACGTGGACGATACGAGCGAAATAACGAACCGTCTACTTCGCCTCTTATTAATTTGAAAATTATTCGAAATTAAAGCGGATTAATTATATCGTGCACCTGATAATATATCGCGTTTAGTAATTTATGGGATAAGAGGCTCGCAATTTACTTGATTATGGGTGTAAATGTAAATCGTGTCGAGTGTCTGATCATACACACAACTAACTACTTACGGTAGACTCTCTGTACGTCATGTGTGCGTATGTGTATTCAATCGTGTCGAGTGTCTCATTATACATAGAACAATTTACTGGTACAGTAGACTCTGGTTGTACTCGTGTTTTATGTGATGTGTACAAGGTTTGTTTGAAGGTAGACACTTAATATATCTCCATTGATTGAAGTGATGTTTAATAATATTTTACTCTTATTCATGGTGTCTCATAATCAAGATCCTTGAAACTGGGGGTAGTTGAGGTAATTCTGAACAAGATTTTACAGCGACAGCTTCGAGTTTAGTGTTTGATTTTTCTAAATCTTGTGAATTCTTCAAATTTTCTAAATTTTCAGACTTTCTCAACTTCACCCCTTTTGCAAGTCACTCATTTTTAAAACACATCAAACTTTCTTAAAATATATATTGATTTCCATCAAGCTCAAATATTTAACACACAAAATAATTTATGTTTCTTCCACTTATTTTTCAGCGTAGCTCCAAGACAAATATGCATTACATTTAATATTAAAGAGCAAGGAAAGCAATACGATTCGATGTCACATTCCAGCAAAGGTTCAATATCGGTACTGCATTCCTCCCGGCAAACATATAAAAAATGACCATAGTCTCGTTCAACTAATAGCTAAAGCTTGAGGGTAACTGCACTCGTCGCTATTTTTACGCTGCGAACGGAAACAGGCTCGTTCAAGCATTCATAACACTCCCGAAGGCATTTTGCGCTGGAGATACGCGGTTACACATTTACATGCTCGACCTTTCCGAGCTGTTACCGTGTCTTCTTCAGGGTTGGCTCCCGGACTATGAGCTTTTTCTTCCTCGAAAAGAGCTGTCCATATCTTTTCCCGGGATCTCTCGGACAGACGTTAACGAGCAACTGAAACAGCGTCCTTCTAAACGAGCCACGCTCTGTAATCGTGCCTGCGTTGCTCTTCTTCGGCCCGCCATTTTAAATGCTAGCACACTTTGCCCTTTTAGACTCCTGCCAGAAAGATACGATCGTACGAAGTTTCACTTGAATATCTGGACTACGTTAATGATGCATCGTTTGATAACATCTGGGGAACCTTCGTTTTGGGGTTGGTTAACGAGTTTAGGTACTTATTTCGTGTGGTTGAGGTGTTTTATGAAGGGGATTTCAGAGGTTTATTTGTTGGAATAATTAGTGGGATTTTTTGAGGTGATGGAGAGAGGATGTTGATCTTTGGGATTTAGAATCTTTCAGTTTTTGAAATTGTTTTGAATTTTTAGAGCAATGTAGACTTTAATCTAGAGTTTAAGTTGTGGATGTTCCGGGTGTCCAAATTCTAGATGTCCAAGCCTTAAATTCTCAAATCTACATATTCCAAAGTCTACATGCCCCCAAATCCACATATGTTGAAATCCACATATGTCGAAATCCACATATGTCAAAATCCACATATGTCGAAATCCACATGTGTTCAAATCCACATATGTCCAAATCAACATGTGTTCAAATCCACATATCCCCAAATCCATATATGTCCAAATCCACATATGTCCAAATCCACATATGTCCAAATCCACATATGTCCAAATCCACATATGTTCAAATCCACATATGTCCAAATCCACATATGTCCAAATCCACATATGTCCAAATCCACATATGTCCAAATGCACATATGTCTAAATCCACATATCCTCAAATCCCCAAATTTTAAATCCTCAAATGCTCAACTCTCCGAATCTTTAAAATCACATATGTCCAAATCCACATATGTCCAAATGCACATATGTCTAAATCCACATATCCTCAAATCCCCAAATGTTAAATTCTCAAATACCCAACTCCCCAAATATTTAAAATCACATCTTTAAACTCTGAAATGTCCCACATTTCCACCTCTATGCTTTCTCAGAACTCATATTTGATGAAAGCAAATTACAGGAAATAATTTTGACGAATTCACACCGAAAAAGCAGAAATCATCCATGCAACGTTAAATCAATAATCAGCAACTCATTCGATATTCGGTATAGACATTTTGGTTAGTTCGAGATTTCGGATAACAGGTAATAGGATAACCGGGTTATTCCCTGTATGCCGCGTCAGATAAGCAGACGTCCAGCAATACATTCTGCAGTCAGGATATTATAACATCGTAATCCAGCTTTCCGATCGACCTCACAATTTGCCAACCGCAATTTAGCTACCATTAACCCTCTCATTTCCAATGTACTCGTATGCCTACGTACCTTAAATTATCAGACAGAATTACACGCATCGTTAATTCTATTACATTCATGCTTGTAAAACTAGTTTCGTTTACTTTGTGCAAAATTATCTACTTAAAGGTTGTGTTTAATTTTTAGGTAGTTAATTATCTTCAATGACGATGAACTAGAATTTCTTAATATTTAGTTTGGATCTTTATACTTGTTGTTACAATCAAGATTTAGTTTGAATTATTTCAAAGAACATAAATTCTACAAATAATATATGTATAATTCACATATCATACAATTACTCTATTTAACAGTTGCTTAAAAATATTATTTTAATATTTGAAGTACAGTACTCTTATCTCTTTATCATAGCATTAAATATTTCTTAATCATTCTTCTTAAAAGAACGACTCGTGTCTCTATAAAGGAGAGCAACGACCGCAAACATCGCGTCATCGACCCGCATGGTTACTCGAGATACAAAAACGAGAACTTTATGCGAGACAATAAAACTTCACGATAAACGAGCAAAAAGGCGAACTAAAACGAGATGGAGTTCAGGCGAGCGAGTTGTTGCTCTCAAAGCTAAAAGAATGGAAGAGAAAGCAATTAAAAGTCAAATGCGTCTAATCCGTTTAAACAATCATAAAGCTTCACTAAGAAGTCTTGTCGTGAATCACGCTTCTCCAAGTATCAAGGTCCTTCTTGACAACTTATTGTTTCTGGACATAACGAAACATCCAGTTTCTGTTTTAACCTTCCTTCATCTTTTGTTTATTATATCTTTTGTTTTTGAGCAACGGTGAATGTGGCCACTTTTTCTATTCAGACCTTAATTTTTTTTAAGCTGATGTTCTTATTATCTTATGCTATTTATGCATTTTATTAATAGAAACATAGTATGGTATTATTAGTGATATACTATGTTAATGATGCATTAATGACAGTACTAAATATTTCGTTTGTTTATCTTCAAATGTACTGTTTGAAACTTGAAATGTTTAGTGATTATGTTCATCAAACTTGAACACTATAACTTTAATGTAAACGCAAGCTGGTGTTGCTTCTATCAGATTCGATGGTTACATAATATCCAAATTTCCATGAGTTCACTCATTGTTGAAATTACAAAGAATCTCCTTATTTATCTGATCATTAATTCTTGCGTTAGGTGTTGGAGGAAGTTAATGTCATTGTGTCATTATTTACTTTTTGTATTTCTTGTATAAAAATTGCTGATGCATATCATTACACCCTGTACATTAACTTCTGAGTAACATATGACCAGCTAATTCATGGTCCTCAGTATTGATCCTCAATAGGAGATCAATTAATTAAATTGCTATAACAACTCATTTAGTAAATAGTTCCTGAATGTACAAAAATGCGTTCACTATAAATTTTTGCACTCAAACACCAATCTAAAGTGCCTCGATCAAAGTCCCGATTAAGAGGTAAATAGCCAAAGGTATTTTTCGCGTAACATTCCATGTTTAATTCGAAAAGCAATATACCAGAAGAGGTTGCGGTCCCTCGGGAGCAGCATCTTTGCCGTGTACGCGGTTCTCGAGTTCGTGAATTATTTAAAGTCGAAGATGGCGTGTACCGCGGATCGGTCAAACATTCATAAAGGCTTGCGCGGCTCTTTAATGCGTTTCTTTTCAAAGTTTATAAGGGTACACAGAACGTGGCGCGAGCTTTTTCCCCATCTCGTCACCTGTCTTTTCATTCACCGACATCTTTGCTTGGCCACCTTTGTGCCGTCAGGTGCGATGAATCTTTCAGCGATCCGGCAAAACGAGGACAAACAGTTTGAATAAGAAGCATTAACACCGTTTCTTACGAGTGCGGAATTTGATTAACGAGTATCGCTGTTGAGCAAGCAAACGATCCATGGCAATTATTTGGAAGCCCGACGGTGTGCGACGCTATAAAAAGTAATGCAGTTAATGGCGCGAAATCGGTCGAAGCCCGTTTTTCTTTCGTCGCTTCTTCTGACGAAGTTTCGTGGCAATCGGCCAGCTACCCAAGCGTTAAGGTGAAACGAACTGAATTTGTTAAGGCGACAAATGCAGGGGAATTTGCCAGTGATCAGCGTTATGCATTTAACATTAAGTGTACAAAATTTAGGACACAATGGATTTTTGTTATATTTATGTGCCTTTAAGTGTCAGTGACATTAGCTGAAAATCAGTAGGATTTCAATAAACGAATGTTACTGGCCTCTTTCTGATTTTCTACTGCTTTAGCTAACATTCAAGTGGAAATAGAAATATAAATGACTTATGAACTCTGGTTGTTCTTCAAAATGACCGTAGCAAACAATAAAACCTTATACCTCGACATATACATAAAACTGAAAATAGAAGACTACTGTTGAGGTTAAGATTCTGACAACCAAATAAATTTACAAATTGATGATCCGCAAATTGAATAACACTCAACAGCAAAATTCCCAAAAATTACAAAACAGCAATCCTCTCGAATACCAAAATATCCTTCCTCAAAATATAATTTCCCGCGAATCATATTAGACATCGCAACGAAACAAAAAATGGCGCGAGCGTTATGATGGAATTGCACGTGCTTTCATGAAAATGTTCCGGTGATATGAAAATGAGTGTAGGATTTATGCGGAGAGGATGAACATCCGATGGAGCAGCACGTTTGTGCATGAAAACAGGATGAGCTGAAGTGAAAAATGCGGTAAATAAAGGTGAAAAGCAAGCAAGAATAGAGAAGAAGAGAAACAAATTTCTTCTTCGTAGAATCTGTCATTACGTAATGGTGTGTAAAATCTACCAAGTGTTTAACCAGCGGTTTTCGCGAACAGAAGCCATCAAATTTTCTGTATTAACATCTCGCTTTTTTATTTAGGGTAATATGCAAATGGATGCGCATACTTCTTCCTGCGACCGCGAAATAAGATGACAGGTGGAAGAGTATGAAATATGACAGATACGAAAGGACGTTTTCGAGCAAAAAGAGGAAATAAGACTGGAAATAATTGCGTAGAAAGCAGATAAAAAGTGGAACGAACGATCGGGTAGTAATCTGAATAATGCTCTCAGCCAATCCATTTCGCTGTTTCGTAAGCCCCGTCGTATAGTATTCTTTTGAATTATGAGACTCATGAATTTCCATTTTTGTTTGCTTCTGCGATATTCCTCTTATATTAAATACTGCAGCACGTTTCGTTGCAACTTACAATTGATTCGATGTTGTAAATACGTCTGTAAACATTCGTTAAAATCGTTGTTGAACCTACGTATAAAATCGTTGATTGAGAGCGTAGCTACGGACGTCTGATCACGTACGGGCTTACTCTACTAGTCTGATCATACGTGGTCTTGTTTCACTTCGATAACTTACATTTTCGTATTCGCTCGCGGCTTCCTTTGTAGTCGAAACGTGGCTCGAAAATTACGGACCGGAAATTTATTTGAAAATGTGATTTCGAACATTTGAGAATTTTTTAAAATTTCACAAACTTGGAAATTTTTTTAATTAAACTTCGTGAAAATTTGAAAGTGTAAACACTTAAATTTTGTGATTTTAAAGGTTTTAGGATTTTGTGAGTTTGAAAACATGAAAGGTAGTAAATTTAGAAGTTTGAAATTTTTAAATTCAGAAATTTGAATGGAAATATTGGAACTTGAAGATATTGCGTTGTTTTACTGTTTCAATCCCAATAATTACATCACGATTGGTTTTACTGTAATCGAGGTTGCTGATGAATTTTACCTGGCAGATTAACGCAGCTGGATGCTACGTATTTTAATTTTACGAAGAACATGACAATTTGGCCCGATGACACGCCAGAATTTAGTGCTACCAAAATCAAACAGGTTTCTGTTGTAATTGCAGAAGTTCAAGCATTAACGTTTATCTTGCTACTATCCGTATGCAATATGTAACATTACCGAAGTGTGCTAACATTAGCATTACCTTCATTCGTGAGTTGAGCGATGAAATTTAACAGCTCGTACGTCTCGTACAATCATAACCGCTTATGTCTTCAATTAATAATTCTTCGTTCAATTTACGAATGATCTCAAAATTCTTTCCACATTAAAAAGGACTATAACACTTTATTATAATTACAACAAAGTGTTGTTATAATTATGACAATTTTATTTTCAATGAACTATTGTAAAAAGTTACATAATCTTTCGTCAAAGAATCAATTTTATTTTCAACAAACTATTATGAAAAGTTACATACTCTTCAGCAAAGAAGTAATTTTATTTTCAACAAACTTGATATGAAGTCTATGAAGTCTAATAAAAATTAAATAACTGTAAACCTTCCTCATAAAAAGAGCGATCAACTAAACAATAAATCATGCGTGTAAATATGTACACGTCGATCACACGTCGCGTTAAACCACCCTCTTATTCACCGTTCAGATTGAAACGTATTAAGGTCAAGTTCGTTGAGGTTGCGCAGCATCATACGTTAGCAAGTTATTCACGTGTCGTTCCAACGAATTTATGTCGCTCTCCACTCACCTGGGCGCTAATTAAAACTTAGCTGTGAATATATCCATCGTATCTATTCGCACGCATGCTACGTAACCAAGAGTTTTCGAACGTATGCACGTTCGTTGGGTCGTGTATCTCGAGCCACATCTGCGCTTTTACAAATTGCGCTCATTTTATGTTAATCTTCGTTGCTCGAGCGCGAAATACGTCAGCATCGAAATATTATCCGGAGCGTTTACGAGTGGAAATGAAATCGTGTATACGATATATCATCTTTTGTGACGCTCGTTTCTCTTATCTTTCGGGCGATGTTGGTCGACCGGTGAAGAGAGAATCTTGAGCAGGTGTGAAACGAGCCTCATGAATTTTACTGCGCTTCACCCCTTCTTTTCATCATCCGCTTCATTTTTAGCGGGGAATAAATTTAACTGTATTTTTGTTTAATTCGTGGGTGGTCTATTTGCTATCTGAATTCGACTAATCAATTTTCTACACATTCGCGCTTCTTCAATTTTATTTTTATGATAGTTTTGTTATTTTAGTTTTGTTGTTGTGTAGTAATAACTTTTGATAATTTTTGGAATTGCATGTGGATTTAAAATTTGGGAGTAGGTTATTAAAAACTTATTATTTGCAAGGTTTTTTGTGAATGCATGAAATACATCAGTTTCGACATTCGCTGTACTTGAAAAGTATTACAGAAATTCCCTGTAGAAATTTACTTCAAAATTTGTCGTTTAATAATCGTCTTGCAGGTCGTTTAAAATAATAAATTTTCATGAAATATAAACTACATTATACACCTCTTATAGCCTACAATAAGATGAACATAAAACATCATCATAGTTTTGTAAAATTGTATTTGAACATTATTTAAAAGATTTTTTAAATTCACCTCAAATTTGATTTTAATAATTCCTGTCTGGCAAACATTTTATCAGTCTCATAATTATTCATTATTTTTCATAACAACTCAAATCTCATTAAACGATGAATTAACGTAACGAACACCAAGTATTGAATGAAAATTCTGAAGTATCGTATACAAATACAGAAAAGCCTGTATCGCACAACTTTTCATACGAGGTAGAAGCTGAAAAGGAGAGTGTAAGGTGTCTTCTGGCGGATTAACTCGTTCGATAAAGAAGGAAAATCCGTGGGCAGGTTTAAAAGAGATTTCCATTTCAAGCACCTCGGTAAACTGCGGTAATCGCTATCTAATCGCGTATCCGTAAAGAAGTATCTTACTCCGGCTTCCCTCTACTAATTACCCTGTAATTAGAGGTTCTTTTGACGACGAGCAATCGAGTGAAAAGTTTCCTCTAATAAGTTCTTTCTCGGCTTACTTTAATTCGTTTTTTTCGCCAGTTTCACGAGGTCCTTTACTCGCTAATCCGACACCTTCTTGTTTCATCGACATTTTTTTGATGCGTTACCGAATTCTTCGTTTCACAATTTTGGCTCGATTTATGTTTCAATAATGTAATAGATGCGTGCAATATTTCGATGCACATTCCGTTGCATAAATAAATCTAGATAAAAATAAAAGTTAGAACACCTGGGCGATAATTAGTAAAAATATGTTAAAACTGCACAGTCAAATCCAATTTACTAATATGTATCAAATACACGCATACACATGTCTACAGGATGTCTCACAACTGTAGGTCCTTGAAATGGAGGGTAGCTAATTTTGAGACACCCTGTATATAAATTCGATAAATGTTTCATATACATAACGAATTACCTTCGATCCTTTAATAACGCAAGTTTCAAACGGACACCAGGATTATTGTAGATGAAAGAGGTATGTAAATTTGCAGCGAGTGTGGCTCGCATAAATCGAACAAAGCGTTCGTGATGAATAGCGGCGTCGCGTAGCTAATAAACAGAACAGAACCACCGAGAAGAATGAAATGCAACACGGTTCTGACAGCCTTTAAGCCAATTCTCTTCTCGTATTCGAACGTTTCTACGCGTTCCCGAAGGGAAATGTAGATAACTCGCAGAAGTGATAAAGTAACGACTTATCGATCTGTCAGCCAGAACCCACTATGAATATGTAGAGCACTGATCGACGACAAATGAAAAAAGGATTTCACGATCAAGGATCGGACCGAGCATCAACGACAAGGGAAGGACTTATCTTTCGTCCTCGATTCCTGTCCCGATCGACACGTACGAGATATCCCAGGAATTTTCTCATTTTCCCTCTTGTCTATACCCCTCTTTCTCCTTCGAAAAAAGAGATAAAGGTAAAAATTCGTTCAACTCGGTTCGTTGCTTTTAGCTGTTGTTTCCTGTAATTATTTTGAACCTAATTTTTATTTTAATTAAATAGAAGTGCGCCGTGAAACAATTTAACTGTAATTATTTATGAATCCGTCCGAGAGGTTTTTGAAATCAGTTTTATTTAAATACGTGTTCATTGTTTTTCAGAAATAAATTCGAGTTCGTAACTGTTTCACGAAAATTAATAAAGAGAAATTATTTCGAAAATTCTGGGAAGTAAATATTAAACGATGGACCAATTACTGAAAATATTCTGGGAAATAATTTATAATGAGCGCACAGAGGCTGTTTAAAAAATTCTGAAGATTCGTCAAAGAAATAATGTTGAAAATGTATCATGCTTTAATTAAATTTAAAACAGCGTTAAAATAGAATATTCAGGCTGACAACAAATTTGGTACCTTAATGATGTACTTCACTTCTTTTGAAAAACGATGAAAAAAATTTACAAATGCATTTTCTGCAAGATATAAGTATTCGTTTATGCTGAAGTGCTGTAGTAAATGAGGTCAATGTAAAAATATGAAAATATAATAACAATATATTATACAAAGTTAATTACAGTTGAAATATTAAGACAGATTGAAAAATTGAAATGTTAAGTACATTTTGAATTTATCAATTAGACGAACTATAATTTGTATTAAATTCCAAATTCAGTTATGTTAAAAATACGTAACAGGTTCACCACATTAGATATGCATCACAAATGTGACTATAATAAATCAAATGTCAGCAAGTAATTTTATCTTTGATGCATAACTTGTGCTATAATGTAGGAGGTTCAATTTTCCTTTCAGACCGCGCAACATAATAATTACAGCGCAATTTTTATCTATTTATAGCAGGCATGCAAAATACATGTAAATGATGTGGTAGGAGGAAACAGCAGAAAATATTCAGAATACATAAACCATGCGAAATAAAATTTCAGCAGGAAGTATCGTGTAGGTATAAAAGGGATAGGTTTGTGTAAGCGTCCGGAGTGAAGCAACGAGTGAGGCGGCAGCATAAAACCCCGTAATTAAAAAAGAAAAAGAATCCTTCCGTATTTCATTGAAAGGATTATTTACAGTGGCGTATTTTCATCGCGCTTCGATACGCAACAGAACAAACGCGGCTGATATCGATTCTCTTCTTTATGTTCTGTAGCGGCGAATGCATCGCGCATGCAAATGTCTGCCACACGGCCGCGAATATTTAACAATATGGATCCATGGTTATTTCCTCGTTACGTTCGGAATCCGTACACGCACACTGTAACGACGTTCTGGTTACCGTTGCACGGCTGACAACGATAAATTTACAAACTGTAATGAACGGCTACCAAATAATCCAGGATTTTGAAACGCGGTTCTGTTATCTGTCAACGCGCCACTGTGTTCGAAGGCGTTCGATATTCAACGCGTGGTCCTCCATTTCGCGAAAGAACCTATAGAAACTCGAACAAAGTCATTTCGACAATGTGGCAGCTGACTTGAATCGTCACGCTGATAGACGGAGAGTTCAGCTCCTTTATTTCGAGAATGAATTGTCCCTTCTTTTAAGCCTAATATTCCAAATGACAATGCCACTCAAAGTTTCATTCAAGTTTTCACAGGAACTCGAAACTGGTGCACCGGAGATTCCCCTTTTCTGTACCATTCTTAGATGGCTCTATTTTGGGCTCTATTATTCTACTTTTAATCAGCGGATTTTCTGAAAACGGTATATCAGATGTCTGCCTTGCAACTTTGTGCGTTGTACACGACTTACTTTTTATTACCATTTATTTATGTCACATTTGACTTTTTACCGACCTCAGCAAAAGTGCTTGAACTCAGTCACGCCGTAATTTCGTGTCATGGATTCTACAGGATTTCATTCTTCTTCTGTCATAGCTCCATTCTTCTTCGTTTTCATTCATTTAATCTGTCAGCCGTGTTCAGAGATTCATGAATTCATCCACATTTACACATCTAATTAAGAGTAAGAAAACAATGGAAAGAATGGAAGAAGTTTTCAAACATACTCACAGTCTCGGATATAAAATATGTATATTATATTCTTTATATTAATGAAGTTATTTATGGTTGATTTCACTAACTGTTGATCTGACTAATTATGTAATTATTCAAAATTTGAAGCCATTGATCTGACACGTGTTAAACGCGTCACCGTCCAATATCCTTTGCTCTCCACACATGTGTGCATACATGTACCTCAACACGTGGGTACACATGTGTGTGAATATACATATGTGTATGCACATGTATGTACTCTAACGCATGCTCATATACATACGTGCATTCTCATAGCGTACGTCACCACTTGTCACCTCTACTGTTACGTATGTGACTTACCACATGTGACTATTTCTATGGTCGAAATATTAACACCTATGTGCGAAGATTGTGAAATATTTGCAAGCATCGAATAACAATTATAAACGTAATAATGCTGCTCAGTCTCTGTAACAGTCGCTATCGGATAACCACAGAGAACTGTAACACTGACAGACATATCGTACAACAGTATGTATTTGCCATTTTCAGTCACAGTTCTCTATTGTCTGCAACTAATGGCAATTGCGTCAAACATGCAAGGCAATGTATAACGTACGTGTCAGTTGCGAAATTAACCTCCTTTCGATTGTGGGTATACGGTTATTAGTGTGTAAATGTTCTCGAATTGTTACTGGAATGAGAATCGATATCGGTCGATGCTAAATTTTCATAATTCAAGCCTAACCGCATATCTAACCGGGAACGTTTCCATGTCGGTAATAGTTTGAGCATTCGCTTCCTTTGAATCTATGCGTAACAATCAAATTCGAGTCGTAGGGGGAAATGATGGACCGCGCTTCAAAATTTCACTTCTCTCTATTGAAAGATACTTTGTACTTCTTCAAATTGATGTGCATCAGAATTTACATTATAAATGAAAATTATTGGAATTAAACGGAATGTTAATTTCATAAAAATTCCACTTTGACGAAGAGAAAATTTCGTGTAATTATAATATCCGATTTCGTGGAATTAGCATGCAGTAATAAAATTTAAATTACAAATGAAAATGATGGATAGAGAATAAATTACGTTATAAATTTAATATAAATTCAGCTTGTTGTACTGTTGCATTATTTGATTTCTTCGAAATCGTATGTGACAACGGAATTTCATTTATAAACGGAGATGACGGACAAGAACTAAATTAAGTTCCACGGTTCGAAATGTAATTCTGCACAAATTCAATCTGTCGCGAAAAGCGTTGCACTGTAAACGCTGCAAGTGTCTACTGTAAGTTTGTACAATTTGAAATTAAATTTTGTATGAAATCAAACTATCGGACAGAGTGGGAGGTAGAAGTTACAAATGGGGCAACTGTAGTAGCAACTTCGTAACAAGTGATAAATTATTGTTCAACAGAGATTCCATTAGTTGATCGAAATTGCTGAATAAACGAGATTCGTAAAAGCAAATGACGGACCGTATTGCTTTTTGGAACAGAATTCCAGTTATGCGATTTATAATACAACGCATCGTGGTTCCTGGAATTCCTACTGGAAATGAAGCGAGATTCGCTGCTAGATTATTAAGTATTTTAAATTTTTGTTCAATATCTCCCTTATTATCATAATTCACTTCGATGGCAATTAATTTGCTTTAATATAAAACTTTCGATTGTCCGGTAGACAATATCAGATACAGCATACTATAAAGGTAGATAATATATCCTTTGTTATTCAAATCTGATTACCTGGAAAATTTCACTATGGGAAGAAAGGAGGACTTTTGCATTATGAGGCTTTTGTATTATTTTGTAATAGATTATGACGATAATTTACTATTAGTACGCTTATTTAATATGTTAATTATAAACACATAATTTATTACTATTATTAGTATGATTTTTGTGTGTTATGTATGAACGCGTATGTGTTGCATTTTATTGCAGTTATTAGTATAGGGGCGTGTTGTATATCTGCGCGTTATATTTCGACATGTAGTACTTCAACGCGTAATATTTCGACCCGTGCTATTCTAACACGTAATATTTCAACGCGTAAAATTTCGACGCGTAGCATTTGCGACGCTTAGTATTTCGACGCGTAATATTTCGACGCGTAGCATTTGCGACGCTTAGTATTTCGACGCGTAATATTTCGACGCGTAGTACCTCAACGCATAGAATTTCGACGCGTAGTACTTCAACGCATAGAATTTCGATGCGTAGTACTTCAACGCGTAGAATTTCGACGCGTAATATTACGTCGCGTAATATTTCGACGCGTAGTACCTCAACGCATAGAATTTCGACGCGTAGTACTTCAACGCGTAGAATTTCGACGCGTAGAAATTCGACGCGTAATATTACGTCGCGTAATATTTCGACGCGTAATACCTCAAGGCATAGAATTTCGACGCGTAGTACTTCAACGCGTAGAATTTCGACGCGTAGAAATTCGACGCATAGAATTTCGACGCGTAATATTACGTCGCGTAATATTTCGACGCATAGCATTTGCAACGCGTAGTAATTCGACGCGTAATATTATTTCGCGTAATATTGCAACGCGTAGTACCTTGGCGCGTAATATTTCGTCACGTAATACGTCGACACGTAATATTTCAACGCGTAGTATTTCGACGCGTCATATATCAACGCATAATATTTTGACACGTAATATATTTACGCGCTATGTATCGACACGTTTCACATCGACGCATGATATATCATAACGTAAAACATCGATATATCACACATCGATACATATCCTTCACTAATTTCATGATTAATTTCATTCAATTACAATAAGCGATAAATTTTTTCCTAACTCGACAATGTTAAAATTATTATAGTCTTGAAATTGTGAAACTTTCCTCATGATGTAATACTTAATCCTATTCTCGCTAAGTCAATTATAATAATACTGTCAGAATTTACTTCGTAATATAAAATATTTTTCTCGGGTAAAATTGAGAGAAATTTACTTCCACAATTTACAGCGAACACTTCAGACGCTGTTTCTCATGTTGGCTTAATTAATGTACCATTCGGTGGATTAAAGAAACTAATTACCGAAAATTCATGGTGTCCGAACGCGACAATATGGCGGCAGGATTAACTTCTTAAATTATGCTTAATTATTCCCGGGCGTTTTAACGCGACGCTAATAAAACTTGCGTCGATTAATTACGGAACTTGCGAGCGTATCGCTTTCTGCAAATAATTATTCCGTTAAAAACGTAACACTTTCCGTTCGTATCGTTTCCGAATAAAATCTGCACGGTCCGGCGAACAAAACAGTTTCGAAATAAAATCGTTCCATTTTAACGGGAAGATAAATGGTTGCCGTCGTGGCACGGAAAAGGGAGTATTTATTTTATCGGCGAAACTTTCTATTGAAATTTACAGAATTCTCGTTTAATAGATTTTAAATCGGTCCAGACATCTCGTCGGATGGGGAAAAAGTGGTCGACCACTGTTCGCCATTAGAGCGAAAGTTTGGTGGTCGCATTCGAGGCACGTGGGGCAAACCACACGAGCGAAAAAGGAGCGACACAAGTTTCCTGAAAGGCGAACGAAATAAAGGAGCTGAAAAGGAAAGAAAGAAGAAAAATCGAACCGCTAATTACGAGATCCACGACGCTTCTTTGGAAAGAGGTTACAAATTCACCCTTTCTTTCGCCTTCCACAAGCTTTGTCAACAGAGGGACTTTGCCAGCGAAATTCGATGAATCCGGAGACAGAGTTAAAAATTATCGCGTTACACAAGCTCCAATGGAAAAACACTCGCTCCAAAACTACCACGATCATATTTTGACTTTAACTCGCAAAATTGAATTACGTTCGTGCCAAAAGTGCTTTTATAAAAGTTCGTCCACGTAACAAACTTCAAAATTTACCTTCGAACGATGGGACGTTGCAGGAAATTCAGGTTACAAAATATGAAAAGAAATCAGAACCTCCATTTAGTTGAATTAAGTAGATTATAAAAGTTAATTTTGTTGAAGTAGAATATAGAAGTTCAAACCAAAATAATTAATATGATTGTTCCACCTTATTGCCTTTTACAATGACAGATAATTTTGCTATGGATATTTAATTAAATATTTAAGTATTCAATTAAATATGTCTGACAGAGTTAAAAATCAATGCATAATTAAACATCAATTACACAGTTAAATATCACTATTAAATTAAATATTAATATCAAAATTAAATATGTATGTAACAGAATTTAAAATCAATCAATAATTACACATCGATGACCGTCAAATATCGGTATTCGATTAAATATCAATAACGATATAAATGTTAAAATAATGAAATTTCAATTCGAAATATGTAATAACAAAAATGATGAATTTTTGAATGAACTATCAGTGATAATGCAGGTATCTCACGCAGAAATAATTTGATAAAATTTCAGCATCAATTACCGATAAGCCCTGTAGTATTAAACGCGTTAACTCGAGGGTCAGAGGGTTAGGATGAAATCAGGCTAGGGCTGGAGATTTTCGTAACACGGTTACTTTTGCCACACGTCGTTTGCATACTATTTGCATCGGCGCGACGTTAATGCATATGCATGCACTGCATCCGTGAGGCTGTTGTCGCGACCGGGTTATTCAGCGATGGGGAAAGTCGAACGAGAAAGAGAGAGTTACCAGGTGAAATAAGGTTGGATAAGGATGGATAGAGACGCGAATGAAGCGGCTTGAACGTCGAGAGCATGGTAATATTCCGTAATTAACGCTGCCACGCATCGCTCCCCTCTACGCTATATCGATTTTAGCCGCGACGCGAATAATAATGCTTCTCGATTAGGCGTGGGATGCTTCTGTCGGGACGTGGTCGATTAAGAAAATTTTGAATTTCTCATCTTTGCTCTGTCATGATATAGACGGTAAATTATTGGCGAAAATATTTAATGCAATTTTCCTCAATTGCGATTTGGCAAGTTTCACCCTCTTATTTCACGTTTTTTAATTTTCTGGCTTTCGAGTTTACAAGCCTTTTTATCCAGCTGTTAATTTTTCGGGAACACAGGTTCTCAAAATATAAAATTTTCATAGTTTCACATTTCCAAGCTCTCAAATTAATATTCAATTTCTCAAATATTTTGAGATTACAACTTTTCACTTTGTACATAACGAAATTTCTAAATCTTCAATCTCATCGCTCTCGCAGTTTTCAATTTTTCAAATTTCCAAATTACCACATTTCTAAATTACGAAATTTCCAGCTTCCAGAATTTAGGTACCTCATCTAGCAGTAATAATTAGCTCCGTCTCCGAAAATCGTGGATTAAAGGGTTAAAGCAAGCCTTCATAGATTCGCGCAGAGTAGCAGAAGTAAGCGTATACAGAAACGTACGTGTACAAATTGCATCAAACGCGAATGCGCGTTGCAACGTTATGTTCGCATCTCAGTGACGATATTACTTTGACATCTCCTGGTACGCTCTTTGAAAAGATACCACCGTCACAAAGAGGAATTCCGTCACGAGCGAAGACCACCTGTCTCGACGGACTACCGTAGATTTCTGTCTAGCTATGGTGAAACGAAAGATTTCTCCGGGGTATATGGTACGTCTGAGAATCTGCATTATTCATTCGTTTCCCATCGGGAACAGCGAACCCATAGGAAAAACTTTTTGACGCTCCGATCTATTGTTCGATATGGAGTGATTGATCGCTTCGTACATGTTTAGATATCTATTTTGATGAATAAGTAATAATTTAGTGAAGTTCTGATTTTTATTAGTGGAAATATATGGAGATATGTGTGCTACTTGTGTTTGATGATGTTTGGGAGCAAATCACTTGTGTGTACACATATTGACATGTACCTGCATGTGTCTATATGTATCTACATGGACCTATATGTATCTACACGTACTTATATGTGTCTACACGTACCTGTATCTACTTGTACCCACACGTATCTACATGTACGCATCTACACGTGTTCGATGTTCAATACATGTATTCAATTAGAACTGAACGAATTTGGGGCTGTCGTGACTGTTTATATTACATGAGAGCTAGGTGTGGAAGTACTGGTTTTGCTATCAAAGATGAGAAATACAGTTGCAAGTTATTAATAGTTACAGGAATTCATTAGCAAATGGCTACGACCAGGTTCCAAATGTACCTCGCAGTGATGTACATACATGTATGTTCTTGAAAGTGGTCAAGTAATCCTAGCAAGTAATCCAAGGAATGTCTCTGCAGAAAGAAACTGCAACTAAAGTTAAAGAAACTGTAAGAAACTGAAAATAAGGGATTCTACTAGTAGAATTAAGGGTTCTGGAAAATAGATGAGAGTAATAATGAACAGTAACAATTCTACAGGGTGCAATGACTCTGTAGCTGTTACTGCTGCTTCGGGTAGAACCTATTTATTTGAACCCGTATAAGCTAAACTAAACTAAATTAAATTGTGCTAAATTAACCTAAAAAGTAAGAACCAGAAAAGAAATTAAAAAATGTGGACAGAAACTTGGACCTAGGTCTGATCCTCTCGCTATAACCTAACTCTATACCCTAACAAACTATGTCACACGTAATCTTTTGAATTATAATGGACTTTCATATGCGAGCACGTAACTTTCCTTCATGATTTGCAATTCTACAATTTTAAGCACTTTTCCGCGATAGTAATAGTTTCTATTGCAGCAGCGAGTAAACTCGAGAACAATAGAACCCATCGATCATTATCGATCGACAACTATGACGCAAGATATAACGAGCTGATTAAGCAGATAATTTATTTTTCCTTTTGACGCAAACTTCGAGCACGGACATCAATCAAAGAACTTTCAGATGCGTCGACGAAATGGATTGAAATGATAATCTCCCGCAAGGAAGATCGAGCGAATTTTGATCCGGTATATTTTTGACACCCTAGATCTCTTGCAGTGGAACTTTCTGATAGTAGTAATATGCTTTTGGCGAATTTGGAAGAGCGATGGGTGAAGTTTTAGGGTTTGTATTTGCAAATTTGGGGATTTGGGGATTTGGGGACATGTGGATTTGAGGATATGTGGATTTTGGGATATGTGGATTTGGGGAAATGTGGAATTGGGGATATGTAGATTTTGGGATATGTGGATTTGGGGAAATGTGGAATTGGGGATATGTGGATTTTGGGATATGTGGATTTGGGAATATGTGGAATTGGGGGATATGTGGATTTGGGGATATGTGGATTTGGGAATATGTGGAATTGGGGGATATGTGGATTTGGGGATATGTCGAATTGGGGGATATGTGGAATTGGGGGATATGTGGAATTGGGGGATATGTGGAATTGGGGGACATGTGGATTTGGGAATGTGTGGAATTGGGGGATATGTGGAATTGGGGATATATGGAATTGGGAATTTGGGAATTTGGGAATTTGGGAATTTAGGAATTTGGGAATTTGGAAATTTGGGAATTTGGGAATTTGGAAATTTGGGAAATTTGGGAAATTTGGGAATTTGGGAATTTGGAAATTTGAAAATTTGGAAAATTGGGAATTCGAGAATTTGAGAACTTGAAAATTTCTACTTCTACAAATTTCAACACTCATTAACTAAAAAATAACCCCAAAATTAATATACCTAACTCCCCAAAATCCAGATCCAATATCCATTTAATTCCTCCACCGACATTCTCGCCCAACAATAACTCACATTACTACAAAAAATCAACAACAAAACACACTTATAAGGTTGATATCGAACTACCATCCTTTTTCGAACCTTTGATTAGCATCGTTGATTCTCCACACTCGATCGAACAGTTCGATCGCGTTACGATAGTAACGAGCGACGAAAAAGCTTGCATTACTGTACACGCGGTGGTTATCCTGCAAATTGCGAGCGAAGATTAAAATAGCGTCGATTAAAGCGTACACGCAGTCTCCAATTGAACTGATTTTTCTGGTCTCAATTAGAGCCGGTTAATTGAAGCGATTTTTGGGGATGTTCCATTAAGCCGTCGAACGGCACGTTGAATGCAAGGACGGAATACTGAAAACGTACATGGAGCTATTGTCATAGGGCAGTGTGTGAGAAAGACAGGTGTGAATGAAACAATTTTCCCTTTCGCACACAATAGCTTGGTAATTCGTTCATTTCTTTGATAGCCGTATTATGGACTTTGGATGTGGATAATTTTAATGCATGTGAAAATTATCACATGCTACTTTTCTTTATTCTGGAAATAAAATATATTTTTTGTGAGATTAACAAAATTTATTTTGGTAAAAATTTTTTTGATAAAAATTTTGTGTACACTGACAGTTTTTAAGTTTATTAATTATGTAGTATGGAAGTATCAACTTTAAAAATTCACAGATTTGGAAATTGAAAGAAATGACTTTGGAAATTTCAAACTTCCAAATTACTAAACTTATGTTTCCAAGGTGTCTAGTTTTTAAACTAAAGTTCAAAAGTGTGGTCATTTAAAAGTGTCAATATTTGAAAGTTTAACTCAGCTAACTAAAAATGTTCTCAGATGCTTTCCAAACAAAATATTTAAAGACTACGTTGATTTCAAAATTTAGGAATGAACACCCCTTCGGAGCCAGAACGTTTGTCGAACTTACCTGTTTCTGAAGCTACTTCTCGAATAAAAATTGACGTTGACAATTTTACAAAACAAGAGAAATTAATCGTCTCTGTCGAATTTATCAAAGTTGCATTCTCTAAATTTCAAAGGTGTACAAAGACCTACAGAGAGAAAGCAATTCGCTTTTCTGTAAGAACTGAAACCTTTTGATCGAGGAAACGTTTTAACGAGAAGACGATATCGCGATAATTTCATTGAATCGCGGGGAAAAATATCTGCTTGGCAGAAACACCAGCGAATTTCTAATTACGCGAATTATTCTCGAAACCGGTTGGTTCTTCAATTAATCTCTTTTACGGTGTAAAGATCTCTGGAAGGTTCTAACGAGATCGTTCTCCTCGAGATCTTGTTTGTCGGCGTTAATTAACGCGGATTCCGTTCTTTCTTTTTAGATCTATTGGCACGAAATGCATTTTCTTTGATAGACGCAAAAAATAAAAGTTCATACTTAAGTAGCTTACCGTCTTTTATTTCGCGCCGCGTTTCAGTTGCCCTCTACGCGATAATTATCCTTTCACTAGTCCTTTTGCCCTTACGGTTTCATGAATTTTATGGTAAAATATCTTGGAATACGGTGAAACGTGTCGAGTAGTACCCAGAGACCATCTCTGCTACGCGAACTCTGATTACCCAGCATCGAGCATTTCCAGCTGCCAGCGTTTCCTTGCCTCTTACAGTAACGAATAATTTATACCGTGTCAGAACCATGATAGATCACCGTGATCCGTAAAAGTGCTGCGTCAAATGTTAGTTCCCTGACACGTTTCGTGTTACACATGAAAATTTTCTGTTCTCAAGCTTCTTGGATTAATTTACCTCAATTTTATCTTTGGATACACATTTTTACACTTCAAATTTCTATTAAACAGCTTTTTGAAATTTCACATATTTAATGTGAGCTCACATGTATCTTCTTTTGAGTTCAAAAAGGTTGGTCAAGTCTAGTTAACGTACAAAGTAATCAATTGTTCAGGCATCTTATATTTTTTATGGCTGACGATATTGCACTTGAAAATGTAATATAACATGTGTACCTAAGTTTCGTTTCTTTTTTTAACTTGCTTAGTAAGTATTAAGTCTAGTCACTATTCGAGATAAATAATAAAAATTGTACAGGTACTTCATTTTTTTGATAGGTGACAATAAAATGCACTTTGAGAAGTAATACAACACATGCACTTAACTTTCGTTTCTTTTTTGTGATTCAGTAAGAATTGATTAAGTCTAGTCACTATTCGAGATAAATAATAAAAATTGTACAGGTACTTCATTTTTTTGGTAGGTGACAATAAAATGCACTTTGAGATCCAATATAATACATGCATTTAACTTTCATTTTTTTTTTTTTGTAACATCATAAAAATGAATTAACAAATTCATCATATAAATTGTGAAAAGCAAATGCATTTTTTTACTACAATTTATATTTTGTTTAAAATGTCTTGTTTTATTTAAAGTACAATTTGATAAAAATGAATTAACAAATTCATCATATAAATTGTAAAATGCAAATGCATTCGTTTACTACAATTTATATTTTGTTTAAAATACCTTGTTTTATTTAAAGTACAATTTAATAAAAATGAATTAACAAATTCATCATATAAATTGTAAAATGCAAATGCATTCGTTTACTACAATTAATATTTTGTTTAAAATGTCTTGTTTTATTTAAAGTACAATTTAATAAAAACGAATTAACGAACTCATCATATAAATTGTAAAATGCAAATGCATTCTTTTACTACAATTTATATTTTGTTTAAAATGTCTTGTTTTACTTAAAGTACATTTTAATAAAAATGAATTAACAAATTCATCACATAAATTGTAAAATGCAAATGCATTCTTCTACTACATTTAATATTTTGTTTAAAGTAGCTTGTTTTGTTAAAAGCATAACCCGTCGCGTTTTATAAAAACCAAAAAAGTAAAACATGTGAAAGCATAAATTAATCTAGCGTCCATTTCTCTACGTCCATAATAAGTACCGGTATGCATGAAATTAATATTTCGCTGGAATATGTAAAGATCAGTAACAAATATTGTAGCACAGGAACGTTCTATCCCCGTTTCTCCAATATTCAACGAAACATGAATGGAATGTCTTATATACAATTCTATTTCTCTTCATTCATGGAATTTAACTTTTTAAATTCCACCGAAGCAAATTTACTTTGTATCCCTTTTTTGTTTTCCTCCCCAATATCTTCAATTTCTTCGTTTCGCTTCTTCTTAATATTCATCTCTTTCATCTCCTCAGAACATTTTCCTTTACTTCAAACACGTTTTCCTTGAGAACGAATTGTTTCCTTTTTATTTTCTTTGTCACTCTTTTTTCGAAGAAAAAGAAAGGTAAATTCCAGACACTCGCAATTTCATAATTTACGATCCGCAATATTTTCTGCTTATCTGCTCTTATTCTTTCCTGTTCGTAATTGATGCTAATATAATTGCTGGTTACGTTAGGTCAAATCGCTGTTATATTCCGTTTTGAATTTATCTCCACTTCAATTTTTCTGATAATTGGTCTCCTTTGAAGTGTTCTCTCTTTCAGCTGCAATTTCGATTCGCATCTTCTTCCGGAAATAAGGAGAAACGTCCGCTGTACAATGATATCACACGTCTCACTCGAACCACCTTTATACACCGACACTTCTACGACATCGCTCTTTCACTATCCAATTTTCGAACGTGTTTTATTCACCGCGATACTTATTATATCGAATTCTTATTAATACCACAAAGCCCCGATCGATTCGTATCTGCGATTGTTGTTAACACGCGGAAGGGTATGAAAAATGTGAAAGCTGTATGATTGAGTTCCTGTGCATTCGGCATGAAGCACGGCTATAACGGCACCCATGTTCCGCTCGTTTTAATTGCTTTCATTCAATTTTATATATCGATGAAACTTTTAATTAAGGCGTGTGATAGAGAATACGAATTTGTTTGACTTTCATCTGGCGGTGAAAAATGGGCGAAATAATTTTTTCCTCCATCCAGTGTTGCTTTTTCATTCGGTCTACATGTTTCATGAGCACTTCAAATTACCTGGCGTATGTACAAAAAGACCTTGACCATGCACGTTATTATTAGGCTCGTGGATCATTACAGTTTGCCTAGCAAAATGAGAGATTTCTTGCCAAGATCTTTCACAGAGATTTAATATCGTAGATTAATCT
Organism: Megachile leachella; assembly: GCA_963576845.1. Classification (NCBI taxonomy): domain Eukaryota; kingdom Metazoa; phylum Arthropoda; class Insecta; order Hymenoptera; family Megachilidae; genus Megachile; species Megachile leachella. The sequence goes on along the minus strand of OY756248.1, from coordinate 8,147,267 downwards.
GCCCGTCTTTGTAAACGCGTAATTGAATCTCTTATTTCTTATTATATCGTTATGCTTTTTGTGAGACAGACTCTCGTTTAAAAATTTTTGTTTGTTTTTGTGACATCAAATTTAAATATTTGCTGTCCTTAACTGTGCGATTAAAAATTGAACTGCAGATGAATTATTATGGACACAAGCTCCCAAATAATAAAGCATGTCATATTTAATAGATGATGTACAGTAACACCGCAGTTTGTCATCTATATTAATATATTGAACAATAACATGGAATCATATGTACTCTCACAAATCAAGCTTAACAGATTTAAATAAAAATATACACATCAGACTCATGTCAAAACATTTTAGTCTGATATGTGACGTACTTCTACTACTGCTGTCATTATTTTACTCGAATTTTGAATATGCTTCAAGTTTAATCATTTGCATAATATTTCAGTCTTTTTGTTCGTTTTAATATTGTGGCTGTAACTGACCTGACAAATAAATCATAGAGGTTAATATTTCTTATACATATAATTTATATGTACATACTTATATAATGTGTAGAGGGTTGGGGACCAAAATGGCGGACCGACAGGTTGCGCTATGGTGACCGTTCAAGCTAACAGATTAATTAAAAAATCATTCACTACATCTCCATAATAGTCCGACGTGATGCATCAGCAAGTTTGATATATCACTAAGAAATATCACGATGGACGTCCGGAAAAAACAAGTTCAAGGAAAATGTAAGAGGTGCAATTAAGCGAAATTGATGACAGAACGATGTAGGACTGGCGTATGCAAGACACGTTCGAGCGACGTGAGTCCAGTTAATTTCCTGATCGCCTTTCATCGCGGCTGTCAACATAATCCACTCGAGAAGTCGACGATGTCAGCGGCCGTAGTGCGGACATTTTGAAAACACGACACGTCACCACGATCGCAAATGAAAGGTTGTCGACGTTACAGGCGAACCCCCGCATGTGTGTCAACCTGTCAGCCAGAACAAGCACGTGGATTTCGGGCCGATCGTTTTGGAAGCAAAAGTTTCGCCGATTTTAAAATCACCCGTGACATGTCCTCGCCTCGGTAAATTAGCGATATGCGGAAATTTTTGGGTGAAACGAGATTTTATGCATTTACGGAATTATAACGTGATTTCACGAAATTTTACCACGTTCTGTTACGTACTGTCCACGGTTGTCGATTTTTAAATGTAAATATCGTGAGGTATTTTTAAAGCGCACACAAATTGATGCAGTACGTATTCGTTAATTAGTGAATACGAATTAATTATCGAAACGACGAGCTTCGGCCGCGGAATTGATGTAACTGGTCTTTGTTCGATTTTAAATTGTGTTGGTGATTCAGCTGTTTATTTTCGATTTTATTTTTAATCTGCAATTCAGATCGTGCTAGCTGATATTTATTCTGTGTTTTGTCTCTCTCCTGATATCATTGTTTTTAGGAACTCTTTTTAATAAACTTTCTCATGTTATTTATATGTTAACAAAACTTCTCTTTGAGAGTACTCTAAATATTTATCTTGACCATTTTTACAGTTGTTATAAATAATACTTGAGTTACAAGCAAATATGTTTATGAATAATATTAGAATTATAAGCAAATAATTTCATAAATAATATTTGAGCTATAAGCAAATAATTTTGTGAATAAAATTCAAGTCACAGGAAAATAATTTTATGAACAATGTTTGAATTACCGTCAAATAATTTTGTGAATAATATTTGGGTTACAGTCAAATAATTTTGTGAATAATATTTGAATCATGTGCAAATAATTTTACGAATAATATTTGAATCATCTACAAATAATTTTACGAATAATATTTGAACTAAAATCAAATAATTTTATGAATATTTGAGTAGAAGGTAAATATGGGCAGTAAATCATCGATTTATAGTAAAAGAAATTCATAGCGGAACGGCGTTTCAGATCTCCCTGTGATCGTTCTGTCGAAAAATTTCGCAAAAATGCAAGGGTTCCGTTTGTACGAGGACTTTATAATTATATTTGCCGGAAGCCCTCTCGCGGAACGAGCCACCGTCACGTACGAAATTCAAATGACAGTCCTCCAGAGCACCACGTTTAACGACCGTTTATAATATCCGTCGTTCTTCCTCGTCCCGTCTCATCCACGTGGATAGATCCTCCTTACCTGGTTGCTACAGCGTAAAAGAAATTTAATTAACGCGGCTTCTCCTTCGTCGTTCGTGCTCCTGAGACTGAGCACTGATTAATTCAAAAATCTTACCGGCAGGAAAAACTTATGTGCATCACGGTAAATAATCGGACACTGAGATGCAGATATTTTAATCATTCTACTTTGACTACAGATACTTTCTTTCATAAACAATATGCAATAAAATATGTCTTTCTACATAACATTTATTTTAACTTTTTCTGTTGTATGATAGAATAATACAAAACATGAGAAAGTGCTAACAAGGTTTTACGTCTCTTTATAAACTACATAAGAAATAAAAATCTTAAAAGAAAGATGTCACTGTTGCTGCTTTTTAGAAGAACATTATCACTAAACTTATTATAAGATTAATGAGAAATGAAAAATATTAAATGGTTTTAATAATCAGTATAATACAATGCATTAATCAGTACATGTGTCACTGTTGCAGATGTTAGATGTTTGCCATTGAAAGTCACTGAAAGAATCTTTTCATATTGTATATAAAATTTTGTTATTTTTGAAGATGATTTTAGTAGTTGCTGAAAATAATTGCGGAGTTCGTGGATTTTGAAAATACGAGTTATTTGCAAATAGCGCGTGTTAAGGAGTTGTCCGGTCGATTTAAAGTCAGGAGGGAGCTGATGAGCGTCAGAAATGCTTGAACTTCTTGGTTCAAGTATTCGAAACACGTACGGGCGCTGCTCTAGAAATTATCGCAGATCGCTTAATTATGGCGGAATCAGTGTGCCCTGCATTAATTAACGAGGAGACTCGCAGCTTTCTCTAATGCGATCTTTATTAGTGGTCCCTCGAAGCGTTTCGTGACTATCGCGTAAATGAAACGTCGGGAAGCAAATGAAGAGAACGTTCAAGGGTCAAGATTTAAAATTAAGAGAAAGAATCGAAGACAGAAGAGAGTTAAAGAGGTCAAAAAATATAGGGAACTCTATAAATGGACGTCAACACTTCAAAGAAAATATCTCGTAATGATGTTGTTACGATAATTGGACTTTCTGGAAACTTTTGTCTGCTTGTCAAGGCTTCTAGGATAAATACGATGGCACCCAAAGGAACCCAATCGCGTCGATACGATTCTACGATATTGTTTTACCGTTTCCTTTTGCGACATCGTTACACCTCGTTTCGTCCTCATTATCATACCGGCAGTGGACGATTCGATGAAACGGATAGAGTTTCCAAAGGACCGATCGAACACGAGTACGGCATAATTTGTTGTACAAACATTGTCAAAGATATAAAGTAATTTCACGTAATTCGAAATCGTCAAAAGCATATTTCGACAAAGTGATCAGTTCAACCACATACATACTTCAGATATTATAAAAGTTACCGTATTAAAAAGGAATATCGTTCGCCAGAATATTTTAGAATCAAGGTGAACCACGATGGATAAAATATGAGGGTAATTAATGATTGACGTAAAAGTAGTACATCTCGACGGTCATCATTTATGTGCTAGATGTTGCAGAACAGATAGTCTAGCTATATTTCAGATAACGCATGTACTGTGAAATCATCATTTCATGTGTTGTCTGCGTAGTACATGCACATACTGATATGAACAACATTGTAATTAGATTATGTTACGATGAAGTTACAATGTTTGTACCAAGTATCCTACAATTTAACTTCAATTTCTGATGTACATAATAAATCCTTCACTAGAAAACCATTTTGTACTGCATCTTTCGATCTTTTATATTTCATTTCATGACGGTGGTTCTACTTGACTATAGTTTAATTAATTTTATTTTATTTTTGGAGCTATTAGAAATCATCTAACTTATTTATAAATTATGTTTCTATCTAGGTCACTAACTTTCAAAATGAATTTATTTCTTTTGGTACTGAATTTACGAGCAAAAAGAAAAGCCTCAAAGGTGGCCCCTAAACTCGGAATCATATCTCAGATGGACTTTTGCTGGCAGTAACCAGCGAAGAAAAGGAGCAAGTTGATTTTCGGGGAAAATCAGCCAGAGGAGGGTCGATGTCGAAAGTCTCGAGGGTCGTTCAAAGGGCCAAGGATTCGAGACGTTCGGAATAAACGTGGTACGTTCGAAAGTCGTCCTTACACGACCCCCTCCATCTTTTCGTGTATCCTCGGAAAAGCATTCGCAAACGTTTCCACGGCAAAGAGAAATCGAGATACTCGATCGTTCGCATCTCGTGCGCCCCGTACACACGTACACTAGCTCCTTTACCTCTGGCCCCATGGAAGCTAACGTCCGTGGCTTGGTCGATGCATGCTGAAAGCCTTTTATGTGGCTTTGAACCCGCATCAGCGTGAATCCGCGCGGACTCCGGCCCCGGAGTTTCTCGTCAGTGTGAAGTGGCACCGGGCGCAGGGTTTGTATGGGGTCGAAAAGGAGAGGATCTGCAGGTGGATCTCGCGCGAGAACATGGTGTTCAAGGAGCATCATTCTGTGGGATTATCGAATTTCGTTTAGAGAATCTAATATCGGGAAATGTTTGACCGAATTCGGTAGCTGGTAATCGACGGAGCTGAAATAGTTTGGTGCTTCATTTACTGAAAGTCTCTCTTCGCCGAATATTGAAATGGAATCGTGGACTAGTTATTGAAAGGGTCCATTCAATTTCTCCTTTTTCGATTAACATACTGACTTAATTATGCTCTTACTAAGCTTTCCTTATCAGCAGATATATTTATGTAATGATTGTCTGTCAAAAGATCTATATCTGCAACGTGTGAGATGCACAGTCGAAAGATTGCAGGATATGTAGATTTTCACGTATGAATACATCCACATTCTAAAACCATATCATCTTTCATGTATTTACATGAAACCATCAAACATTAAATTTTTGATTTCTATACAAAAATGTAACAGATCTCCATAACCTATCATCTTCACATGCCTACATGAAACACATGTACAAGTATATTTTTCTAGTCACTCCACAAAAATGTAACAGATCTTCCTAACCTATCTTCAAATAACTAAAATCATCAAACCTATACAAGAACAATAAATTTCTGATTACTATACAAAATTATAACAGATCTTCGTAACCCATCTTTAAATACATGAAATTACGAAGCACAAAGTACATCAAATTTCTGGTGACTATACAAAAATCTCCCGGATCTCCGCGTCGAGTATGACACGGCAGTTTGAGTAAGCTTTAAAGAAGTTCTCAGAGTAAGCGATATGAAGTGACTTCCACATTTTCTGAAGTTGGTAGAATAACTTCAGTTGAATGCACATTTCCTCCGAAACTTCCTCTTCATGGAAGCACGAACGTTTTCAATCGAGATTACCATCGGTACCCGGTAAAAGCCAATTTTAGGACCTTTTCATTTTAGTACCATTCGAAAGTGCCTTTTCACTAGCGTGTATCTCGTGTTTTATGTGTTTTGTATTAAACAATAAACGGTACTGGCAAATGTGTAGCAGGAAATGGTTGGCCATCATTTCTGTCGAAACCCTGTTATGGAACTGTGTATTATGGTGTACTATGTGTGTACGGTAGTATGTGATCTTATGGGACATGTACGTATATCTCTTTTCTTGAAATAGCAAGATCAGGTGTCTATGTTTGCTGTTATTAAATGTAGCTGATAGACATATAAATATTAATGAGTAGAGATGAGTAAATTAGTGATGGGTGGAATCTGTTGCGTTGAGTGAATCTGTGTATGTAAATAAAATTAGAACTTCGAATACTATTCACATACTAATAAGATTAATAAACAAATTTTATTATAAGATCAGTAAGCTCTTATAAAAGATAGAGCAAAGTTTAGAATATGAAAGTGGTGATAACAAGATGATAAACTAGACTTCCCCAGGCAAACTTATTAGTGCTATACTCTAGTGCTTGCTCTAACAACGCAAACTGAGGTTAATAGTACCATTAGCCTTCTCCTATTTCTTCACGGTAATAATGTTAGTATATGCTATAAGTGCAACTTGAACTTTGCTACTTAGATTTCTCTCGCTAGTCAGTTTTAATAACATTAATATACTGTGGGATTTACTAACTAGAGGTTATTGATATCATTAGCCTTCTCGGATTTCTCCGAAGTAATAACGCAAGCTCTGTGCTATCTGAACTTTACCAGTATTATTAATTCAGAGTTGCTCTAGCATATTTCAAGTGCTTTGTCGTTTCGATGTGTGGTTAATTAGTATGGAGGTCTGTATTAATGTAGTTAGCAACTAGTCTATTAATTTGGAGTAGGTTTAGCTTTATAATAGCAAGGTGTTATTAATTCAGTGTTATTAATATCACTAGTGTTATTTCATCTCTTGAGGCAATTACTGTATTTTTTATGGAGGTACTCCATCGTTCTGTCAGTGCAAATTAGTATCATTATTGTTTCATTCCAAATCATATTTATACTCTAAAATATCTATGCATTTACTTTATGTATTAAAATTAGACTTAGCTCTGCAACCCCTGTGTACTTCATCCATATCACATGTGCTCTATCTATCTCTGCATAGAGTAAGTTCTCCACTTGCATGAAGTGGCCTTAAACCCTTCTCCTATCAACATTAGACCATCACATCAATATCAGAATTCCACCACGTTACAAATGTAAAGGGCCCTAAATCTAATGCTCCCAAATGCCTACGAAATGATCACACACTGCAATGACAATCAACACACTTTAATTGACACATCAACTCAATGCACTTCGCATAAACTTACATTATAAAACAGAAATGTATGATTTTAATTGATCGTCGTTAAAATCAACCTCGGAATGATAACACGAATAAGTAGACACGAGCGAATTGCAGCCGTCCGTATACAGGTGAAATCGTTTCAACGATATGAAGTTGCGCAACGGGCTCGTATCGATCGCAGCGTTCAGGAACAATAGGGCGCATTATACATGGTTTTCAGAAAGGTGAAATGAAGTAAAAGCACACACGTCGGAATTTCGATCGTACATCAGGCGGATAATGTTCTTTTCAACGTATTCTGATGCATAATGTTTTGATTCGTACATAATTCTTCCTGTCATTCATCTTATTTGCTTTTACATGCACATAGTATTGTGTCATGTGTCTTTATACTGTTTGTACCATTATTTACTCACACTATTTATGCTATTTTCATAGCACCATTATTTATACCATTATTTACTCACACTATTTATTCATACTATTTTATACTTTACACATTCATACTATTTTATACACACATTCATGCTATTTTATACTTTACACTATTATACATAGTATTATATATATTATGAAGTGTAGATTCAGTAATATATTGGGAATTGATAATTACCCTCCTTCGTGTTTATGGCAATCGATAAGATCGAGACTTCCAACACTAATTCAAGCAGAGACTTCATCTTAACATTATCTTCTGGGGTTACCACAGTTGCATCGAATACATTAAAAGCAAACCAAAACTTGTGGGATTTGATATCGAAGATCCAAGACTCATGGGACACCTTGTACATGGCGATATCAAAGCTATGGGAGTTGACCCAAAGTAGTTCTCCAGACTCGATATGCACGACTTTAGACCCTTGGAGTTCTCCTTCATCGGTCTTCGGCTTCGAGTCGGAGGAAATTCTCGACTTATAGAAATTCGATAGAGGATCTTTAGCTTAAAATTTTCGATCACAGAACTTGGGGACTTTCTAAGAAAATACCCAGTTCTGATGTGGGAAATGATACTGTGAAGACGATGAATCTTAAATATTGATATATTGTGATAGACTTTTAAGGTCGTGTATTAAGAATTCTTTACTGAAACTATGAATTTATATTTTTAAAATTGAAGCACTGAAAGTATAAGTAAGTTCAAGTTCCAATTGGCTGTATTTGACAAATATTTCAATGTAAAAGAATATTGATTTCTTTGAACATTGATTTTGTACTCATAACATTTTGAACCTCGTAATTTCTGTTTTACTGCATTCAAATTTCTCTTTGCTAACTTAACATCTTATGATTAAATTGGTGTATTAAACATGAATTTTCAACAGTTTCTGCTCATCAAGTCTCATCAAAAGTACACCCTTCAGAGATGTTACTACAGGAGCATCAGAAAATGGTTTGTCTCCAAGAATGAAACTTTCCCTAACTTTTAATGAATGATGTTATAATGAACAATGCATTAATGAAGTCGATGCTGTTGCATGCTTAATTAAATTATTTTGTCGTGCATTCAAGCCTTGCTCTAACTCTTCTTCAGTTTGCAATTTCCTTTCATTACACAGTTTCATCCTTACATAGTTGGAGCAACAAATATGTACTAAAGTCACCAAAATATTATATTTAAAAATAAACTGCTCAAATCGACTATGTAAATATTTAAGTATAAACGTTGCAAATTTTCCAATTTCAAGATATCTGAATTTACGAACTCGTGGAGGTAGAAAAGTATACTTTAAAAATTTGACACGATTACCAGTAAACATCGCGCCGTGACACGCGTGATGAAACACGTTGTATGTGTACACGTTTGGAAGTAAATTTTCCGTAGCGACCTCGATCACTCGAAGGAAAGCCATCGAGCTTTCGACGAGAGATTTTCCTTCGTTTTCATTCGTTTCATCGATCAACGTCGATTCTATCCATAGGTACGAAGGCTCGAGATACATCGTGAAAACAGCATCGAACGAGTCTTTCAACCTATCAGTATATTGAATGTTTCAATATTGAATCTCGAACTCGATTCATGCTGTTCGGGCGTTTGTACGTTCATAAACATCGTTTTCAGTTACTCGCGTCTGCATCGGTATTCCAGACATCAAACTGATTTCGCCAGGAATTATACAAACAAGCTAAAAAGTTATTTCATTAGCCGCATATCGAGCTTCCGTGCATCACGCGTTATTGCTCTTTCATTATTCCGGTCCGGTCGAGCAAATAATTTCGCGCGGCGTTCATACCGCGAAAGTTATCATTCGGCGAACTTTAATGAATCCCCTTGGTGGCGGAATTTCGCGAATACTTTCACGAATCGAAAGAAAAATGAACAAAAATAGATGTGCGAGGTTTCACGCAAGAGATTTTTCGCGAAACGAGAATCAAACGACGTGGGCGGAAACGACATGGACGATCGTTGATCGATTTTGCCGACGATCGAACGCGATCGTTTTACTCGAAGGTGTTCCCAGACTGATTGCCGGGGGACAAACGGAAATAAATCACCTCTGGCAAAGCACCACGTCCGCTTCGGTCCACTCTTCGTCATCGGACCCCTTGTAGAACAACCTAGCCACTTTATCGAAGATTAAAAGAAGAGTTCGAAACCTAATCCGACGGAAACTGCGGATAGATCGATAAAACGGATGCCTCGGGCATCGTTTATCTCGAAATAGAGAGGTTGAGGTACGACCTCCACGATAAGTGTAATCTTTCTATGGACAGAGAAGTGAAGAGTTCAAAGCTGTACGCAAACCTCCATACTTCAATTTTCAATCTTTAACTGTAATATTGCAAGTCAAACGTTTTCATCTTGATTCATTTTTGGATCAATTCTGACTGCAATTTGCTGAACAAAGTGCAAAATGTAGCTGACATTTTAATCTTCTTTGTCTTAACTTTATAGCTCAGCATAGCTTACATTGTCTTCACATAGTTGTATGTGAAGGTACAATTACCTGGAACATTGTAGTTTAATGTCCAATTCTAATATGACTAGTATATTAACCTCTTGTTGTATAACACTGCGACATACTCGTGACTCACACCAGAGTTCACATGTGACAAGCCAGACTCGTATTTACATTGCAACTGAATGTTGAGTACAGTTCTCATTATAACCTGCACAACCAAGCATCTCCAAATGCAGAGTGTAATTAATATTTCCTAACATTGTAGCGATAACTAGTTAACTATGAATAATGCTCCTGGACAGAGAAGGTTAGGTTACTTCAAACCATCAAATTACTGCATTCAACATCTTGACCATCGATGAAGTTGCATTAAATTCAATTCATATGCTTGATGACCATTTGTATTTAACTTGAAACTGAATTATAAAAATAAACAGTGAATGAAACTAGCTTATAAGTCTCTATCTGTCTCAAAATTAAAATTTTGACAAAAGTTCCTAATCTTCATAACCAAAAATAAATCCGCCATTTTGACGTGTTCCGAAAATAAAAAGCTGAATTTAATTAAAGGTACGAAATTACAGAACTACAATTTACGAGTAAGGGAGGAAAAAATTCGCAGAATATAAACGAAGCCAACATCGCTGATTACAAACATGGAGAGATAGTTTAGTGCGGCATTCTTAATAGTCTCCAAACTTCAGGCTGTCTTGCAACGTTAATTAATCTCGCGGCGTAACGTGATGTCGGTGTTATCCGAGTGATTAACGGGTACGAAACATCCAGCATTTCTCTTTTCTGTCATCGGCTTTGTTCGCACGATGTCCCGGGCGTTGTTTACGCCCTCGTTTGGTAGCAACCGCGTCATAATTTTCGCGTCAATTATTCTCGACCGGCACGTTTACTTATTCGATCCACGTGGTCGCATAACCGTAAAGAAACTGGACGAAACATTGCACGCAGAAAAGGTTACGTGGCGTTTCTTGAATTCATTCTACGTTATAGCCACAGGGGAATTCCGACTTGATGGCAGCTCTAACCCTACGAATTTGTTTGCGTAAGCTCCTCTCCTTTTGTGGAACAAATATTCATGAGATCCTTTTTCGACCCACTTTTTTCTTATTTGAAGGACGTTAATATTCTAGGGATGTTTATTACGTTCTGTGATGATTACTCTACAGTTTCATGGTTATGGCGGTGTTTTATCATTCTGCTGTTTTACTGTGGTACTGCGTTATTATACTGTTTCTTTGTTAGTACTTGTGATTTTATCATTGTTATAAGGAGTACATTGGAAAATGTGAGAAATAAGAGGATTTTTTTAAAGAAGTATTTGTTTAAATTTTCTGACATTTCATAATACATTGATGGAGTTAAAAAAAATATTTTAAAATGGCCCAATTCTTTGTAAATAAAACAAAAAAATGTGTAGATAAATCGGTTGAGTAGTTGCTGAGAAAAAAATTAGTAAGTGAAACCTGTTTTAGCAAAAATGAGTAAAAATGACCAACATTGAAGACTTGTTATTTTGTTAACAATTTGAAAACCGACAAAATGATGACTTAAACCCCCCCTAATTTCACATGGACTACAAAATACTTTGGTTAGAGCAAAATGATGACGTCCAAAAGTACTGGACTTGAAATGACCCTCATACAATTACACAAAGTCTCCATTTAAAAATTCCAGCCTTCACCACATAAATCCTCAATAAGAATGTAAAAAATCTTATGAGAATGTAAAAAAGCATTAGGGTAAATAAAACGATACTCGAACGTGCACGTTCTAATTACACAAATTAGCCAAACTACCATGCGAATGAAACAAACACGAGCAAAGCGTACGAGTAACTAATATAGGCGAGCTTGTAAAGCTTTCGTGTGCGGTATGCGATCAGGCACGCAAGCTGCATTAAAACCGCGACTTTGGTGTCGGTTTCGCACGTTTTCGTGGATCGAGCCGTTCGATGTTTGCGCGCGTGTCCACGCGCCTACGAGCTGGAAGATATTTACGATCTGTGGCTTGTGGCATATCGATTCGTATTCGGCTAGGTGTTAACATCCGGTCTGTAAACGAATCGATGCAGATACGCAACACGCCCTTTAGGTGCAATCTGTGATTGCCAGCAGCCTGGAAATATCGAAAGGATCGATACCGAACGTGTCCGTCCATTCGCTCGTTGGTCAACGCGAATAATTCGCTCGTAGCAATTTGCTTGTTGCCGTACGGCTGACAGCTTTAATCGCCCTCGGTGATTACTTTTGTTAATTCGTTTTATGCCGCTGTGGTTTCGACTACTTCGAACGACGAATCTTTTTTCCGTACTTTATTCGTTCGGCCCGAGGAAATTGCATGTTTTTCGGAACCGAATCTCACAATTAAATTCGTGATTGCTATATTTTTTTCTTTTGTGCTTTCGAAGATTGCTGTTTCAATTATTTAGTGATTCGGGTTCTTTGCAGAGTTTTGAAGGCTAAAATTTATTTTGGAATTTAGTTTTTAGCTAGCAGCTTGTGGTACACGTACTGAATTATTAGTGCATTGCTTCAGAACCTTTAAAATATTAAGATACCTATATCTATATATACTAAATCTCTATATTTTCAAATTTCGGGCTCCAAATCCTCATATGTGCAAATTTCGTATGTCTAAATCACATGTCCCCAAATCTCTATATTCCTAAATTCTCATATGCGCAAGTTCACATATGTGTCAATCCACATATGTGTCAATCCACATATGTGTCAATCTACATATGTGTCAATCCACATATGTGTCAATCCACATATGTACCAATGCACACATGTCCCAATCCACATATTCTCAAATTTACATATCTCCATATCCACATATGTCTCAATCCACATATTCCAAAATTCACATATCTCCAAACCCACACATCTCCAAATCCACATATCCGCAAAACTACATATCTCTTAGTACTTACATCTCCAAATTTCTATATCCCCACATGCCCAAATTCGTAAATCCCTATTAGTCTACTACACTATTACCCTTACACAAATTCCCCCAAAACATGTATCTTGCACTTAAAAGTTTTGAGCTATTCAACTGTAACCTAATTTAACGCTGGCACTCAATCACCAATACTCGAAGCTGTAACCGATCGCATTCCAAGGAGAGCTGTTAATGTAAATGAAATTCTCGGATTGGTGCACGGATCGTTTCGCAGGATCCCACCGGCGGCGGCAGGAAAAAGGAGGACGAAGCTGAACAAAGGATCGCGAACGATTCCCTGGACACCGGGCAGGGAGGAAGGGATGGTAATTATAGAAACTGCAGCGGCTGCCGGGAACGTCTTGCCATTCTGCCGGTAATTGCGTCGTATTGCTCGCAGAAAAACAGAGCGAGCCAGAAAAACAGAGGGCGAAGAACCGGAAAGAAATGGCCGCTTGGGTAAAGACGAACGAGAAGAAAAGGAACCGGCAGCCTGTTGTCCTCCGTCGTTTCCTCTCCTCGTTCCGCCTCCGCGACTTCGTTGAATGAATTTCATCCCTCCTATCCCATCTCGATGGACCGTGAGAATTATGAAACCGCGTTATTTTACTTCCGGCCCGCCTCTGCCGCCGCGAACGCCGCAAACTGCGCTGCTCAGCTAAAGCGTCGTTCACTTAAATCTCGCCGTTTCTCTATTAACTCTGACGCGCTCGAATTGTTGGTTTAATCGAACATCAGATAATTCCTCCTAGGATAACAGATCGAATACGTCGATCACGCTTTTGTTCTCGAAGCTGATTTTGAAGGAAATTGATTTTCGGTGCTTGCGAATTTTTTATGATCTAATGGAGGTTCTTAGGGTTTTCTTTCGAGATACAGTTTTTGTTCTTCGATGTACGACAGAGGATTGTGATAATATTTTATAAGATTTTTTAAAGATTTTATTGCGTCAATGTGACTGTCAAGAATTACCTTTCTTGTAGGGTAAATACTGACGTGCACTTTGAAAAACATTTTACATGTCAAGTATAAATAATTATAAGTAAAGTTCTCCAGAAGTAAATATACAATAGATCTACGTTTTAAGTCGTATTCTGATTGAATATACCAGTCGATACTTGATTATCACATAAATTTTATTTTAAGAGCGACAGTCCACACCGACGGTTCTGTAGGAATAATTTTAATGAGAAGTTTTCTTTCGCGCTTTCCGATTGAATGGGGTGAAACCATATATTTAAACCGAGTCAAACAGGATCGATAATTCTTTCCATTTCCTCTTTTTAATTCATTACCGACGAAGTAATAAAGAATGTCGAGTCAGGAAAGGAGGAAATCGTCAGAGGTGCAAGTTCGATTCTCCGGAGTCAGAGTTTCCTAAAAAGTTTCCGGTATCAAGTTAAAGCGGCGTCGAGTAGTAAAAAAGGAGGAGGAATTCTCGCGCTTGCTGCAGCACAGCCCTGGAATATTGACTGTACTTAAGGGAATAAATCTGAGTTTCGGAATCCTACGTGTTGCGCACCGTGAACGGCCCTCTGATCCCTGGGGATAGCCATGCATTCAAATGAACTGCAAACAGGATATCGAAAGTATCGTGAAACAGCAGGGACCAAGGTGCGAGGGACAAGAGAAGCAACGGAGGGGAGGATAATAGAAACGAAGAAAAGCCGGAGGGTAAATATGACGTAGCATCGAAAGAAACAAGCAAATCCAAAGGGACGAGATATCATTTTGGACGAGAGAGAAACTGGGAAATTAAATTGTTGCGAGATTAAAAATAAGTGAATATTAATTGCAGATAAGACGCATTCAGGAAATCGAGAAGGTTGAGATTTTGGGAATTCAAGGTTTATATGATACATCTGGAATTTTGGGAGTTGTAATTTCAAGAATTTAAAAGATAGGAATTTTAGAAATCAAAGTGTTTGAAGATTTACAGTTTGGAAAATTTAGGAAGTTTAGAATTTTGGTAATTTGACAAGTAGGTAATTTAAGAATTTAAGGACATGAAATTTGAGGACTTCAAAATTTTCAGACCTCCAAATTTGCATAGTTTAAATTGTAAAAGATTTTCAAGTAATTTTTGAATTCGACAATTTGTTCACATTTAGAAATTTGTGAAAGGTTTGAAAGTTGTCTATTCTCTTCTTTGTTGGATATAATAGCCATATCCCATGTCGAGCCGAAAGATCGATAAATTTCAGTGAAGCTAAATGAAGAATTACCTGAGCGTATCGAACACGACCGAAGAATAACCTCGGAAATGAATTTAAGATACATTAAGTAAACGATAAGTAAGCGCAGGAGAAAAAGGTTGATTTATGTAGGAAGCTGAAAGAATCGAAGCAGATGGAAATCTCGCGAAAGGAGGTTACACGGTGAATGGCAGGAACCAAGAGGAAGAAGAGGGAGATAAAGTTTGTCGGAAGAAAAGGGAGATACAGTGTTCAGGGGATGAATCGATGGAGGTCGAAGGATAAACGATGAAGCAAGGAACACGAAAGAAATCGAGAAAACGAATTTCGTCGGAGATATCCTGGTCGATATCTCGGATTCCGAGCCAGGCGAAGGCTGTCTATGAAAACGGAGATTCCACTTTATCTCCTGATGAAAGATTTAAAGAAGGAATCGTCAACTATGCTGAACGAAGGAAGAGATACGAAACGGAGTTCTGCCTTTTGGAGTTTCGTGCTACGGAACTGTTTCGTAATTTAGTAGGTGCATCTGCGAACGTTCCACGAACGGTCAGCGTGCCGGCAGGAATGCAGTATCGAGAAACCCATTACATACCGTTAAAAGCAAGTTAAATTGAATTCATGCTCTCTGCTGTTTCCTTTCCCGCTCCTTTTTTTCCGCTCGATACATCCCGCGGCCGGAAAATGAGTTTCGTTGCGTCGTTTACTGGGACACTGCATAATTCTTCGCGACCAGATAAATAATGCACGCTATTGCATTCGTAATTCGGAACGCTCCACTTTTTGCCAGCTATATGAACGATCTGCCTCCGTTTTATTCGCTGGGGAGGGAAATTGCTTTTGAGTCTCGCTATATGACGTATGTAAGAGTATGTGAAGCTTTCGATACTTAGTATAAATTGTACTAATTCATTATAGAATTCGTCTGTAACTCCTAATTCCTAAATTGTCGTATGTAAGAGTATGTATGTATGTAACAGTATGTGAAGCTCCCTTTGGGTACTTAGTATGAATTGTACTAGTTGTTCATTATAGAATTCATTTGTAACTCCTCATTCCTAAATTGTCGTATGTACGAGTATGTACATATGTAAGAGTGTGTGAAGCTTCCTTTGAGTACTTAGTATAAATTGTACTAGTTGTTCATTACAGAATTCGTCTGCAACTCCTAATTCCTAAATTGTCGTGTGTAAGAGTATGTATGTATGTAACAGTATGTGAAGCTCCCTTTGGGTACTTAGTATAAATTGTACTAGTTGTTCATTACAGAATTCATCTACCACTCCTAATTCCTAAATTGTCAAATTTGTATATCCAAACATGTACATCTCCAAGTACATATATTACAAACAAAATTGCAAATCACAAAATTACCAATTTGCAAGTAAATGAAAATACTTGATGTTTGATGCAAAGTTGGAGTAGTTGGAACAAGTATGACGGTGAACGCGTTATCCGTCAGTTGACGAAACGAACAGGTGAAGACAAATTCAGGCTGCGGGACATCATACTTCCGACAGGAGAACGTGACGCTTTTACACGAACCTATTCACCTCGACGAAGATACACGTTCTTGTAACGTGCTATCAGCAACCTAGCTGGCAAGGGACCTTATTTATGCGGCACCGGTTGATTTATTCCCGCTGGAATCGGAACGGGAAGACGATTAAATTCTCACGTTTCCAGCCAGACGGGTTCTTGGTAAAAGGTTCGTGAAAGTCGTGAGCACAAAATACGTTGGCCGGATGCGAAGTTCACTGAGGATCGTTAAAAAGTATCGCGTAGAAAAAGGCGAAGGGAGAAAGATAGAGAAGCAAGGTTTTCTCGCGAAGTTACACCGCCATTAAGACGACGTTAACGAAGAGCGACCGAAGGGTCGCCGGTTTTCTTGCGGTTCGACCTCTCCGGAAGTGCGCGAGCTTGCATTTAAATTCCTTATTTTGTGCGCAATTTACGTGACTCGTTTCCAACTCCGTTGTTGCCCCTTCCGTTACAATGGGAAATGGACCTTTACTGCCGTTTGCTTTTTCAATATTCCCGCCGCTATTCCACACTCTCTTTTTTTGAGCTAATACCGTTTGTACGAGTCATGTTCTGTCTGCCTGTTTGGGAGAAATTTTGGGAATTCTTTCGTGATTGATCTTTTGGGAGAAGAAACTAGATTACTGGAACTTATTCTTGAAATTCAGAGACTTAGAAGATTAAAATTTTTTAAATATTACAATTCTAAGGTACGAAAATTTGAGAATACTGAATTTTGCCATCTTGGTAATTCAAAAATCTCGAAAATTTATAATTGTTTAATTTACGATTACATCCTCGGAAAACACCCAAGTTTCACACGAGTGAACTGTTACACAAGAGTGTTATGTATCTTCTTTTTTTTAATAAAAACGGTAACAATAGTCGTATAAGAAAACGGGTTGACGCGAAAATGAGGTCGATATTGCGTGACACAGCGGTTGCTATAAAACGAAAATAAAAGTATGACAAAGGTCGAACGGGACAAAAATGTAGCAGAAGGTTACGTAGCTTCTAACCTTACGGTGCTTTATGGCGCGACATCTTCTAATGTAATTTTGCTTGCGAATCCCAAAGGTGGACACGGATGAGAACGAATTAGATTAGTGGTGATCATGGCTTGTGGCGTGTCTCCTGCAATTCGCCCTTCCCATTTCGTTCCAAGAACGTGTTTCACCTTTTTCATTCCTTTCTAAATTCCCCGGTGGCATTTTCGAAGCTTTCTCGAAAATCTAATAAGTCTCTTGCTGTTTGTTCTCCTCAAATATGACTTGTTTCATCAACATTTCATTTCATCTACGACACTTTTGGTTTACGTAAATTTTTTTTTAAATATCTGCATTAAAAAATTATTATTCTTGTCGCAAAATACATAATAATAATTAATTAATGATATAAGAAGGGTTAATAACATGGTTACTGGTCGATAAGTTAAAAAGAAACTGAACATATGTGTACATATGTGTTTAGTACTATACGTTCTTTATTACTGTGACAGTTTTATCGTAGGAAATAATTCAATGAATTTGAGTTTTAAAATTCGTTCTATATTCAAGAGATAAATCCCGGAGAACATAAAAATAACATAAACTTTTCGAATATCCTAAAAGTTGATTTGCTATTGCAATGCTTAGCGAGGCATCGTTTGTCTGACCATAAATAGTGTTATACTACTGGTACATTTACCAGCATGTATAATCTTGCGCTACATTTCTGACTTAGACTGGATTTATTTTATTGGCTTACTTACACGAATAGCAGATATGTATGCAGCATTAACCTGGTCAAAACAATCCCATTATCTTTTGTAATTTACGATACTATCACTTTTCGAGTTCAACCAAAATGTCGTACCACTTATTAATTTCGTAAACGTTCATTAGTACCTCTCTTGTTATTGTGAAAATAAATGTGTGTAATCTGACACGAATAAAATTATAATGATGCACGAAAAATATTGTATCAAAAATATGTCACGTGGCATAATTAAAATTGTAATAAAATACTGAAATGTGTAATGATAATAATAAAATTGTAATAAGATACCAAAATGTGTAACACGACATAATTAATATTGTAACAAAATATTAGAACGTGTAATAACAATAATAAAATTTTAATAAAATATTAAAGTGCATAATATGACAATAATTAAGACATTAATTATCAGAAAAATAAATGTAACAATGAAGTTCCACGTAGAACAACGCATGTAGAAAGTAGTAAATTTCACGGAGTTTAATTAGAATAAAATAAATTGCTATCACTTTAGTATAATAAACTATTTGATGATCCACTTTAGCCGGGTAATCGACTATGGTCGTTAGCATACGTATCGATAATTAGATGAGCGCTCGTTAAAACGATCATGAAACAACGAAGCCTCGCAGGGCTCATTAATTTCTCGTAACTAATTGATAGATTTATGGTCCTGCGAGGAATTAACATCCGCGAGATAATGTCGTAAACTCGTTCGAGTATCTCGCGAGAATCTAATTATCGGATCGAAAAATACACGGTTATTTCTTTCATCGCTTATTAACAAAATCTGATAATGTCATTGATACGGATCAATGAAATAATTTGTAATTGCCATGAGAATAAACGGAAAGATCGAATTTACGCAGTAGAATTCATTGTGGACGGGATGTGATAATTCCATTTAATTATCTTTGATTTTCGGTTCTTTGGAAATTAAATGAGGGGAAGTTTGTATTTAGTTTTTGGAATTTGGTAAATTCTTAAATCTTCAAAAACCAAATCTCATATTTTAAGTTCTAAGTCAATTTCCAAATTCCAAATTTTCCGAATTCCAAATTTTTCCAAATTCCACATTTTTCCAAATTCCAAATTTTTTCAAATTTAAAATTTTTCCAAATTCCAAATTTTCCAAATTTAAAATTTTTCCAAATTCCAAATTTTCCAAATTTAAAATTTTTTCAAATTCGAAATTGTTCAAATACCAAATTTTCCGAATTCCAAATTCGCCAAATTCCAAATTTTCCAAATTCCAAATCTCCCAAATTCCAAATCCCCCAAATTCCAAATTTCCCAAATCCCAAATCCCCCCAAATTACAAATTTCCCAGATTCCAAATTCCCCAAATCCCAAATCCCCCAAATCCCAAATCTCCCAAATTCCAATCATCTCATCAGTAAAAGAAACGTAGTCAACTAAATACCTATTTACAGAACTTCAAAATCCATTTTCCATTTTCTTGCTCGTTAAAAACTAATTTGCTCCTCTCTTTGTTCCTCCACGGATAGCATGATTGTGGTGAAAATCGGTGCACGAAGAAATCCGAATAATAGATTCCATAAAACGTCGGTTAACTGATATTTCCTATTTACGGTTATGGTCCTTGTTGAGGAAACTCCCTTAGATTGGTTCTCGTTTCTCCTTCGCGTTATTCCAACGTTCTTGGATTACTTTTCAATAGTGCTTTTTGAATGCTTATCTTCCGGTCTGAATAATGCAAGCTTTGCTTGAATATCCGTTTTATTTTGCATTCGATCGATGTCTGTTATCGCAGTTTTAACGGTTATTGTTTTAATTGGATACGGTTTATTAATTAGTAGTGGATTAGTGTACGAAACGAGTAAAATTTTCATTTGAAACGGTGTTTCGATACTCGGAAAATATTCGATACGTTCTGTCGCTTATTTACGCCGTATTTTTGTATTATCTTTCTGTTCTCTGGCAAACTGATTTTGTAACGAATAATGTACTAACAATTACAATGTGACTGTTATAGAATTTTATAATGCAATATTTGTTACAATATTGTGAAAGCAATCGTATTCAAAGATAGCACAGTTCAGTTGCAATTATTCGATACTGCATTTCATATAATAAATAACATAATTAAAATACAAATTGCTTGTAGGTATTTTCCATACAGAATTTAATTCAGATTTCCATACAGAACTTCAGTAATTAATTACAATTAATTTTTTCACCAAGTCACTTCGTAATTTTATCCAATATACAAATAAAATCTTCAATTAAATTACAAATCATTGTTCATGCAAAATTTCATTTCACAGAATTTCTCTACCATTTTCACATAGCTCTACAAAAGAAAGTAACAAGATTACCCTTAAGAATAATTAAATAAAAATAAAATGGTCTTTAACCAGCAGTATCAAATTAAATGTAGATTTCACCGATCAGTATCAATTTCTGTCTTCTCAAAAGTCTCGCAAATTAAAAAAGAAGCGATAAACCGTAGAAACAAAGATTTTAATCAGAGCAAATCCACGTATCGTGTTACATTAACCGTAGCATCAGGCCTCGTCCGTTATTAACACATATCAAAGGTGCACCAATTCAATTACCTTAATTACCCTGTCTGGAACGTAGAGAAACTCGCTTAAGGCGCAGATAGACGCTCACATACGGCTCATCCCGGTGTAACGCGAGTCCTATTTAAAACGAGATATAAACTCCCCGAAGAGTGACGCACTCGTAAAGGCGCATCTAGCCTTCGGTGCAGCAGCGTCTCTTTCAAGGATTTGATTTGTCAGATTCCCATTAAAAGCGGAATGGAAATCCGGTCTCCGCTTTAATCTTTCTCCTGTGTCTGGAATAGCCTCGCACTCGATATTGCATCCCCGTCATCCTCGTTTACCATATTTCGCCGCTGACATTTTTCTCTGTCTGAAACTTTCTCCCGTCTCCCGTTTCTGACCGAGGGACGTCGCTACCTGTCGAACGTTTCACCAGATACGTGCACGAGATACGTTACACACCATGTGTTACGTTGCTCGATGAGTCTGCCATAACTGTGGATCGTGTTCTTGCTTAAATTTGACGCCACGGTGTACGTTCAGGATATCAGGTTTTGATCGAAGAGTATCGATGTTTTGTTCTTCGTTAGCGAGTAATGAATTACGGTAATGTGCCTAAGTTCGTGCGGGGAAGATGTGGATATTGATCTTGGTGCATGGATATTCAGAGGAAAATTTTTATGTGAGAATTCTGGGTTTGGAAATTCGATTGGCTATTTGGAGATTTGAGAGTCCTCAGTACAGTACACATAAACAAACGCTCCATAAAAATATAAATTCCAGTATAAAAGCGACTAGTTAAAAAAAACTGTTTCAATAGAAAGTGCTTAAAGCAACACAAGAAATATGTAAAATACAAAAATGTCGTTTGAAAGAGATCGCAAGTTCATTGACTACGATCGAAATTACAGACTGCGGTGGCTTTTCATAAAACGGTTTACGACGTCCATTTGCATGCGACAGAATGGCCAATGAAATGGCCGTTTACAGGCTTAGTGGGAAAAAGATAGCAATAGTAATTTACAAGAGATCAGAAATGTTTCGATACGCGAGAGTGCTGGAGCGGTGGACAGAGTTTGTTGCTCGCGAGCGTAATTGAATTTTATCGGTGAATGAACGTTCGGGGACGATGAAAATCACCCAAATTAAATGGCGGTTCGCGGAACCCGCTGAAGACCGCTCCTTGACCGTAAATTGCATTTCACGCTTCGTTTCGTTGAACAAAACAGGGGAAATATCTTTTACTTTCGATCGGAACTCTTTTAAAAATTGTAGTTGCGAGCGTGACTTCTGCAACCTCGACATTTTGAAGTTATGGTAAAGAATTTGTATCTTCATTCAAAACTTACTATAACCATTATAGACATTTACACATGTTTTGATCAATAATGACTCAGTTAATTATGTCAAATATTATTTTAAATTAATATGATTTGTAAATAATTGTTGTAGACAATTATTATATGTAGAAAATAATTATTGTATTATATTATGAATTACTGATTATGAGCGTTACCAAAATTTTATTTTGTTTAGCAGTTGCTATTATTTATGACGAAAGTTTTATTTTCAGTTGTGGGTAACCGACGTCAATAACAGTTATTTTAATTGCTTGCAACAAAACACTGGTCATCGATATTGGTTATCGATAACCGAAATAAAATGCAAGTTGTGTATACTGGTTATTCGTGACTGAAAACAATTTTCTTTGACGATAATTACTTGTAATCAAAAACAATTCGTAACCAAAAACGATAAAAGCACTTTGTTTCACTGATAATACTGCTGATATCGGTGCTCGACAAATTGTAATTAATTGTACCGTGATAACTGTCAGATACAAATTAATATTTTTCACAAACTTCTGCAGGTTTGAAGTCTCTTATAAGTCCGAAATAATTATAACTTTTTGTGTTGTTTATGACAAAAAATTATATTCTTATCACAAGTATGATTTTGTCACAAGATTTCAAAAATGATAACATTTCTTTGTCGACGGAAAATTTTCAAAACATCGTTGTTTGAACTTCGCTGCAAGTATCGATAGACGAATTTAGACGATAAAGGATTAAAAATTGTCATTGTTGTATCTCTTTCTCTTTGTTTTGAACGAGAGGCTAGAATTACGCACAATGAGGCTCACAATGACCGCCTGAAAAATCCGTCGGCGCATTTCACGGTTTAATGGACGCGTATTCATATCGTTGATGCTATTGTTTTGCAAAGCGGTCCTTCCCTTTTGCCAATTTTGTTTTTCAGCAGCGAAGTGAACTCGCTTTTCTCATTTGTTCCCGCGTATCACAGTTTTTCATTCCCGGTTCGCAACATCTACAGCCCGTTTACCCATCCCTCGTATTATTCCAACGTTCTTTCGCGATGAAAACATCAGGAAAATATTAGATTGTTCGAAAACTTTCAGAAGTTTTTGTTATGTCCTAACTTTCGTACCACGTGCGTGAAGCGTTGTGCAAACGCGATGGAACATTTTGTTCGGTATTTTATTTTCTGCGAGTCAGTTATTTTGCACAGAGTTGCAATTAGCTGATTTCTTTTTGTTAGAGATGTAGGTGGAATCGATTTTCAATTTTTGTCATTGTTAAAAGTGGGAGAGAAATGGAGGATGTAGTCTTTTGTAGTTGCAGAATGTTTATTTAGAGGAGATAGCAGATTTTGAAAATCCTTGTCATACATGAAGCCTTATCAATTATTTTTGTTGAAATTTTAATGGTGATTATAGTAGAAATTAGGTGTTTAATATGTGAGTTATGTATATACTTACATATGTGACATGTGTGACGTATGTAACGTATGTGACCTATATGACATGTGGAACATATGTAACATATGTGATGTGTCTGACGTATGTGACATGTATGACACATTGGACAAGTGTGTCATATGTGACACATGTAACGTATGTGACATGTACATCATAGAATATGTGTGACATATGTGACACATGTGACGTATGTGACCTATGTATAGTAACATATACATACATATATGAGTGATGTGTGTAAGTTTAAGCACAACATACACTCAAAGACTTGAAATTTGATAACACAAAAATTTACTTTAATAATCCAGACATCGTCATGCACATCACAAATAATTTTAAAAAAAGAAACGTGCAACCAAAAATGTGTAACGAAAAGAATCTCGATACGCAACATCGATAGCACATTCAAGAGTATCGGAGTAGTTCTTCAGAATATTCGGTTTAAACCCGCAGGTTCATCCGAAATGATTCAATAAAAAAGAAGGGATAGAAACACGAGCGAAAGTTCTGAGAGTGAACGCAGCGGAGTGTTCAACGAGGCAGGGACTATCAAAACAGCCTGGAGAGACGTAAAAAATGGCGGTTGGGCACTTGTTCCACGCAATTTGCCGGTAGCCGCAACAAGATAATGGCCATTTATGCAGCTATTTCTGGCTGGTCCAGCGAATATAAAGGAGGAAAGAGCAGGGGCCCCGTGTGCACGTGGCCAGCACCGGCCAGCACAAAGAATCCCGTAATACCCGGTTTCCGGTAGATATTCTTTTTGCAGTGCATTTATTTTTGACGTTCCGTTTTTCATTTTGCTCGTTGTCCCGCCCCTCCCGCCCTTTTCTCTCGACTCGGCCACCCCTCTGCGTTCCCCTTTTAACCTCGCCCGGTACAGTTTTTCACCCCCTCCAACTCTATTCACACCAGGGCTTTTACCTTTGATGAATCGTGGTGGAATTACCCGGTGCATCCGCGGGGCCAATGGAACAGCTTCTGCCCCGGTGAAAAGATAGAAGCTCCCGCTGGAGAAAAAGCCCGCGCAACGACTTGCAAAGGAACGAGACGGGGGTGAGACACTAAATTATCCCGTCGATATTTCTGCGAGTATAACGAGATAGGAAGCCTCAACCCCGTGCTCTCGATGCAGTCGAGGTCTTCTCGATTCTTTTTACCTCTTTCGAATCGAAACTCGATAGTACACTCTTTGCCTCCGGAAACACACGAGCAGAAAACAACCAGGCACGTTGCTCGACAAAAAATATTACCCCCTTGGCTTATAACATCGGTTACAAGTTATTCACGTCAGTGCTGATCACAATTTGTACCAAAGGTTATTTTACATTCCAACTTTTTTCATTTATTTTAATTTTACAATAATTAGCTATGACTGACACAACTAATGACAAATATATACCTCATAGGTTAAGAAATTGACATTGTTTGGTCAAGTAATTTTCTTGAAACTTGCTCTATACAGAATGCTATACCTTCCTCGTCCAAAATTAAATTACCGAAAGAAAATAAAACAGTATTTCATTTTAGTGTATGAAGTTGTAGCATGAAACAATAAATTTGAAGAATGTATACGTCTCCTGAGGGTTACTTTTTTGCAACAAATAAAACATTTTATTTTTGAAGTTACATACCTTGAAATAAACAGAATTATTTGCTATTTCAGATAGTATTGTAGGGAGGTCTGATAGTTGGAGGGAAAGTAGTAAAGTCGATGTTGGCGATGTGTATCCGTTCCTCCCGTTTTGTTGTTCGTGTTGCATCCGTAAGTTACGTTTCGGAGACTAGCTGACTCGGTTGCGGTGCGTTTAAATCTTGGCAATGGGTTTGCTTGGTTCCGCTATTTTCCTGGTCAGTTTATTACCTGGTGTACCGTGGGAGAGCTCGTTAGGAAAAGCTTCGGCGACTCGCCGTCCAAACGATGATTCATCCTCGAATAACCTGGACCATCTCTCCCGGATGTCTCGGCTACGGCTGGCGACTAATTGTAATCTCCTAATTATAATTGGCCGAAATTACCGTGGTCGTCTGGCCGGGTTAACTAAGTCCGTCTGCGGACCACATCAACAGTTTCAAGGGGTTGCTTCTGAACAAGACCGTGATATTAATCGTCAACTCTGTATTTGCAAAGTTGAAATTTTAATGTCTCAGATTTATCAATTTGAAATTTAACAGGTCGAAATTCAACTTCATCAATCTTGAAAGCTTGACATTTAAAAACTAGAAACGCAAGAGAAAAAAATTCAAAACAATCGATTTTGAAAGCTTAAAATCTAAAAGCTCGTAGAGTCGAATATTCGACAGCATAAAATATAGATACTCCATCGATAGAAGAAGTGGATATAATTTTGTTACTAGCAATTCATCAGAGGTACAAGTGATCGTTTCCTGTTTCAGCGGTGTCAAAACTTTACGATGCAATCTTTGGTTTATGACACATGATATATAATATCGTTCTAGCTGAAAATATATATACATATATACGTTTTGGCTCTAAAAGTTTGATCGTCGCTCGTTATTTCATTTTCCGATTTTCCGCTAGAACGAGCAGCTTTCTGATTATCGAACCAGAAAACGTAACGAGGTCAAAGCGATGTTCATCGCTTGCAACGTGTTACCTTTTTAA
This sequence comes from Megachile leachella, assembly GCA_963576845.1. NCBI lineage: Eukaryota > Metazoa > Arthropoda > Insecta > Hymenoptera > Megachilidae > Megachile > Megachile leachella. The sequence continues at coordinate 8,121,126 of OY756248.1, read as the reverse complement.
CGTGCCTCTCGAATACATTTTGTGTTCAATTTAATGTAACTTATTTATTGTGTATCGGTAGATAGTACTTGTAACAGCAAACATTTATATCTTGTAATATAAGAACGTAATTCTGCAATTTTAAATTGGATATGAGTTGTATTTCCTTGTATAGTTTTTGCACGCATTGAATTCGCAATGCGTAGTATTCATTGTTTGATATATCACCTCGCGTTGTTTGGCGGTATATTATGGTTGCATTGCGTTGCATTGCCACGCTTTTTATTTCCTATATTGGGTACTGTCGCTTATTGTATTTCCTACGCGTTATATTTCCACGCGTTGCATCAGTATGTATTGTAATTACCACGCGTTGAGTTCCCTACGCGTTGTATTGCCAAGCATGGTATTTTCAACGCATAGAATTTCCTTCGCGTTATATCGCCACGTGTCATATTTCCACGCGTTGCATTAGTACGTGTCGTAATTACCACGCGTTGAGTTCCCTACGCGTTGTATTGCCAAGCATCGTATTCCCAACGCGTAGAATTTCCCTCGCGTTATATTGCCACGTGTCATATTTCCACGCGTTGCATTAGTACGTGTCGTAATTACCACGCGTTAAGTTCCCTACGCGTTGTATCACCAAGCATCGTATTCCCAACGCGTAGAACTTCCCTCGCGTTATATCGCCGCGCACAGTATTCGCTACGCGTTTCATTCGGTACGTGTTATATTCCTCTGCTTAGTATTTTCCACGCGTTAGATTTCTACTCTTCGAATGCCTTGCACGCTTGTATACTATACGCGTTGTATCACCGCACGCTCTATTGTCTCGCATTATATTGCCATAAGCTATAAATCTTGCCATAAGCTATATATCTTGCATCATATTATTGCATATATTATCTTCAAATATTGCATAGCCAATGAAACATACATCAAATGCTATATAAAAATTTCTCTACCTATATTGCCATTTTTAAAAATTTGAAGCTGCTATAATTTCAATAGCAGCAATATATGAAAAGTCCACTATATTTTTGTTTTAAGCATACCGTCTAACTTTATTAAATGTAATTTTGTTTCTACTGTTAGTAACAATCGCCATTTCATATGTACATTCGTACATAGTGCACATTCGGTGAATAATAATTTTATCGAACACGAAGTTGTCGGTATAGCGGGCGGCAGTGTCGCAGACGCGGATGATGTACTTTCGTCGCGTGACTCTAGAATTTGAATGGAGAATTTATATGGGTCTCCAAGCTCGTTCCATCTTCAAACATGTTCGAAATAATAAAAGAATCCAGCAGTGTTTCTAAGGGGGTCTCCTTTTTTTTAAGAAGCAAAAGTTATGTTTTATTTACGTTCATCGTAACGACGTCTGCATACATAGGGCCACTTCCACGGAACTCGATGCGCGGTTTCCCGTGAAATAACGAAATATTTTTCTTCCCAAACAGTCGGAGAAATTGTTCATGCGTCCTGAAGGGGACATTGAATACCTCCTGGTTGTCGTAACTTTGGAATGTGTTCCTGTTTTATGTTACACGGGACAAATCAATATTATAACCGTTCAATCGCAAGATTAAACTGCAAAGTACTACGTTTTTCTGTTTCTAACATTGTAACAACCGTATACAAATAACTAGATGTACGTATGGATCTGCATTAATTTATGAACGAACGTAGTTAAATATAAAAATGAACAAATAAAGCGATGAAGAGTTAAATGAATACGAGTTAATGACAGAAGATGAAATTGAACGAACGCACTTTATTAATATCGATGAAAGTATGGAGTTGCTAATAAAATATTCGAAAGCAGTCTCACGGTGTTTCGCGTGCAATAAACTTTTGCCTTGAAATATCGGAGCAACTTTAAAAAAGGAGTTAATTATTTAAACTGGTGAACACCTCATGTAATATACGTCAGTCAAGTAGATTTTATTTCGGTAGTTTTACCACAATCGTTTTATTATCCCGGTTTATCGGATTTGCCCTTTTTGCGGTTAATTTGTCTGACCGAGCACGGTGCTATTTCACTTAGTTGGCGTAGAAACGATCTCGGCTTGTCTGATTTGCGACGGTACTGTTTCACCGGTCTGACTGTAAATGGTCTTATTTTACTTGATATACTGACCACATTCTACACCCACCATGTTGAAGAATTCCATTCTACTTTGTACCCTATACATCTACGTTGAACTTGCTTTTGATAGTGAGTCATCGGTTACGGCAAACAATGCATCAAAGCGGAATGCTTCTATTGCCCTTTTACAGATTTCAGCGTGGAACGCTGAAATTGTAGACTACTGGTTTGTTAATATTAAATATCGCACAAAGGCTTCTGGGATAATAAATTTCAGTCGGAAGATCATATCGTGCAAAATGAAACCTTCGCGAGAGGAACATAATTAATATTTCTTTTAACGGTGTTTTATGTCCATACGGGGTTGAATATTATGTGAGCAATCTTTGTGCAGTTGGGGAAATGAGGGAGGAGGATTTTAGGAATTTTTATTAAAAATTAAAAATTAAAAATTTTTAGGGCTTGATACCTAGGGAATTTTTATGAATTAAGTATTGAATGGTTTCATATCTAAAAAAATTTGGGGAACTAGCAATTTGATGACTTCAAAGAATTTGATGCTTGTAAAAATTTGCAGTTTTGATACTGAAAAATTTCTGAAATTACTAATTCATAGATTTACTTCATAGAATATATAGAATAAAAGTATCAGTTCGAATATTTGATAATTCATAAATTTTAATAATTTGTCCATAAATTTGGGAAGTATGAAAATTTATGAAGAACTTCGTAATCTAAAAGTCTTTACACTAAGAGTACAAATACACCCTGAACTCGAAATAGTTAATCTACAGATATTAATGCAAACGATATTCAAGAAAGATTCTGTCCCCGCATAATTTCACCGAAAACAAAGAATCTACAGCCGGCGCAATAACAGATTCATGTATCTCATTAGAATGCATAAACGGTTGATTCATCCCGGCCAGGTCTTAGCTCCGCGGTTTCCGGGTCCCATGATTTTTCAGGTTGAACGAAATCCAGGAATTGTGGATGTAAATCAGCGACTGCAAAAGAGAAAAGCCGACAGCCCTTTTCGTCATGTATCAGGTATAAGATACGGCGACGATTTCCGCGATTTTCACCGCCCCGCAAAATTGTCGCTGCTTTCGAGTCGAACGACGATCGCTTTCTAAAGCAGAGATCAGAGATTCGTGGAAAGCGTGTTTGCAGTAAAATCGTAGCAGTTTTTCTCCGGTGACAAGTTTAGTGCCGTCTCGGCTTGAGGATGCAGCTAGAAATCGACATCTTCGAATTGCAGCCTGTCGGGCAAATATACTCGCGTCTGCTACGAGCGAGGCGTGTTCGCGATGAATCTCGTTTACTTCGACACGCTGCGCGATACTCCAGAGAAACTTGTCCGAGAAACCGTCGTTTCGCTCTCCTCTTTAACTCGTTGCTCGATCGAACGCATCTGCTACCTACGCTTCAATTATCGATTATCGATATTTTATTGATAACTTATCGATGTTTCGCGTACTGATGATGCTGTTAAGGGAACTTTGAAACGGGTGACACGCATTTTCAAATTTCTATAATCACAAGTTTTCATATTTTGCAGACTTTTGATTTTATAGATTTTCAATTTTTTAATTAGTTCATTTTTTATTTCCTTATTTTCAAATAATTCATTTCTTAATTAAAAAGTTTATAATAGTTCATTTTTTTATCTTTAGATTTTCAAGTACTTCATTTATTAATTTAAATATTTTTGAATAATTCATTTTTTGTTTTTTAAATTTTCGAATAATTTACTTCTAAAATAAAAAAATTTGTAAGTAACTCATTTCTTGATTTTTAAGTCTGCAAATAAATTTTCAAATAGTTTTCTAAATTTTTAAATACTTTTCTCCTCAAATAAAATAATAAAAAAAGAATTAATTTTGCAATATTTAAATTTGAAACTCTAAAAATTAAAAATGATATTTGTATCCTTAGAATATCTCTGTACAGTAGAACGTTATAAAAATGGAATGTAAATTCATTTACGAAAGCAAGTCCCTCCGTCACAGCTTCAACAAATCGATCACTCGAAATCCTTCGAACCGTTCACTCTTATCCCTGTCCGAAGAAACTCTGCAACGCGAGCGGTCTGTGTATCGTTGCATCTGAGTGACGTTGTAAACTTTTACATCTGCGATAAAGTTTTAAGAACCCATGGATTTCCCTGCTGTCTCTACGACGCTATTGATGGTCGGAAGAATTAGGATGGGATCTGGGCGATAAATCGACACACTTGATTTATTGCGGTAGGTTTCTAGTTTATTCTTCCAAATCGTAAAACAATTTTAGCAAGTATGCGGTAGTTTAACAATTTTAAAGTCGCAGGAAGTGTAAAGTTGTCAAAATCTTGGAGTTTTTAAATGTTCAAAGTGTTAGAGTGTCAAAATTACGTAGTCATTGAAATTTTAGATCTAAATTCAGGATGTAAGGAAATTTCATGTTCTAAGAAACTTGAGGTCTTCTAAATCTGTGAATCATATCTCATAATCCCTAAAATCTCTGTTTAAAAGCACCAAAACCATCTAAATCCAGAAATTATCAAATCTCCCGGTTGTTAAGTCCTAAGTCTCCACATCTCCAAATCTCCACATTCCCAAATCGCTACATTCCCAAATTTCCACATCCCCAGATTCCCACATCTCCTAATTCCCAAATCCCCCAATCTCTACATCCCCGAATCTCCACATCCCCGAATCTCCACATCTCCAAATCTCCACATCCCCGAATCTCCACATCCCCAGATTCCCACATCTCCTAATTCCCAAATCCCCAAATCTCCACATCCCCGAATCTCCACATCTCCAAATCTCCACATCCCCGAATCTCCACATCCCCAAATTTCCACATCCCCGAATTTCCACATCCCCGAATCTCCACATCTCCAAATCTCCACATTTCCAAATTCCCACATTCCCAAATTTCCACATCCCCAGATTCCCACATCTCCTAATTCCCAAATCCCCAAATCTCCACATCCCCGAATCTCCACATCTTCAAATTTCCACATCTCCAAATCTCCACATCCCCGAATCTCTACATCTCCAAATTTCCACATTCCCAAATCCCTACATCCCCAAATCTCCACGTCCCCAAATCCCCAAATCCCCTAATTCTCAAATTCCCGAATCTCCACGTCTCCAAATCCCTAAAACCCCTAATTTACAAATCCCCAAATCCCTAAATTCCCTAATTCCCAAATCTCCAAATCCCCTAATCCCTAAATTCCCAAATCCCCAAATCCCCAATTTCCCAATTTCCCCAGCCAATAATTCTCCACCCATCGACCCCCAAACAGTAGAAAATAGTAGCGTATTGTTCTACACAGAGTCATTACAAGGTTCCACAAGATCGTCACCGCCCAAAGGTTTAAGCAAGAAAACTTAGGCTATTCGTAGTCGAAAGTTCTTTAGCTTGTGCAGCCGTGCATAAATCTCCTGCTATCGCTGCATTTTTCCTTGCCCTCGGTTCAATCGCGTCATTCTTGTTCTCCTCCCCCTCGTTCATCGTTTTACGCCACCCTCGACGCTTCAACCCTTCATCTCCGCCCCCCATAATACTTACCCCGTTAGCGTCGAGCGACACGTACCGATATTACCTCGACGTGCTTTGTTGCTCTGCATAAGAGAATCCATTCAGATTTACGTCGCTGGGGAACGGAAAGAAATGCTTCTGCCAATATGATTCCTAAACAATTTTGTCCCACATTCGCTTTCTGAAAATTGAATCATCTTAACGTTAAATTTCGATGGGATTTATTTGGTTTCTTCTGGTGACGTTTAAATTCATGTGTCAAGTTTTTATTATTTAATAAATATTAGACTGATCTTAATTTTCAAAAATGATAATGTAAGATGTTAATATTAAGATGTTAAAAATATTTATTATGGGTTTGTTAGTAGATGATGTTTAGTCGGTTTATGTATTGACAAATGAACATTAATAAATGTTAAACTGATATAAATTTTTAAAAGTAGCAATGTTCAGTAGGATGTTAATATTAAATTTTTTTAAAATTTATTTCGTCTTTGTTAGTAGGTGACCGTTGCTCAGTTTGTACAGCAATATATGATTATAAATAAATATTAAAATTAACTGAATTTTTAAAAATATCAATTTTTAGCAAGATGTTAATATTAAATTTAGAAAGAATTAATTTCGTCTTTGTCAGTAAGTAATCACTAAATTTATACATCAACATATGATTATTAATATTCAAATGATCTAAATTTTTTAAAATAACAATGTTTAGTAAAATCTTAATATCAAAATTCTCGAAATTTAATTATCTGCCTGTCAATAGATTCTTGAACCAACACGTTATTAATAAATATTAAACTGTTCAAAATTTTGAAATATAACAGCGTAAAATCGTGGAAGTGATCGCTTGAGTTATTCACTCTCAAAGTTTTGAAAGCTAACAAACTTCCTCTCAGCTCTTCCGCTATTTCAGACGTTGAACACCGTTGTCGCGAATATTTATCAAATTTTCTTTTCCCATTAACGTATCAAATTCGGTATTGTTTTCATTAACTTTTCCCACGAACAAGTCGTTCTATCGTCGATGGAGAAAATTGCAAAAACTTCAGACTTGTTTAAAGTAAACAAGCGATATAGGTCAAACTATTCGAGAAAATATATCGCAGTTCTGTTGAAAAGTGGATGAAATAAGAATGCTTGTACGGTTGTACGGAACGCGAGGGAATAAGAGAAATAAAAAGTCGGGGACTCCGGTTAGAATACGACAAGATTACGGAACTACTCTTTCGGATTGAAAGTTGATCTCCGATATTCAAAAGTTCGAAATTTCAGCGTGGAAAAAGTGTACAGAAAGATACATGGAAAGCGAATCGTGTTTCGCGTGTAAACAAACGAATCGATTTTGGGGAAAATCGAGTTGACCCCATCTATCGAAAAACCACGAAACGTCGATGACTTTGCGGCCATTTCCGGCGCGAAAAGGGAAAATATCGTTAGTTGTCAGGGACGAAACACACCGCAGCGTATCTCGTCCTTTTTATCTCCCTTGGTTTCACCTCGTTTACGAAACACTTTGCTCGTCACCGGCGTAAATACGTAGGGAAATTCGCGTACGTGTGTTCCCCGGCTCGTCGAAAAGCGCCACGAAACTTGTTTGCCCCGGCAAATTGGCAGAGGTGCAAATGCATTGCGTCCCCGTTGCAGATAACTCTCGCGTCGCGACAACGCTCTCGTGATTTTTCGACAGGAAATTCCGACAGAAAAATTGTTTTACCGAGTACCAACAGCTTGTGACCGTTTCGATTAAGTCTCAGTTTTCGACGAGGTCGCGCGGAAACGTTTAAATTTTTCGGCTAAAGAACCGCTCTACCATTTTATTGCTTTCGAAACGGATGGGCTTTAAAGGCTACTTTATTGAAAAATTTATGATATCAAGTATATTTTCTGAAATTCTTACATTTTTAATTTGATGCATCTAGCTTCGTATAATCTTCAAATATTTGTATGCTTAAAGGTTGCCTTATCTGCTAGTCTCCATATTGATAATTAATGGTTGCCTTATCGAGCGAGCTAAGGGGCTCATATATTTACTTCTCGTTAAATTATGAATGTAATCCGGTAAATAATGTTTCTTGTAAGAAATAACGAGAATTGTTGAAACTTTATATATATCCTCCTCATAAATTTTTCTTATAGGAAATAATGAAAATTGTTGAAACCTTAAGCCATAATAGAAACCGACTATACATATCCTCCATTAAAAGTACCATCTCCTATCGATCATCTCCCAATATTCATATACTATAATAAATTTTAATTGTTCATCTACGTTGCATAAATAAATCATAATTGAAATTGACTATACGTATCCTCCATTAAAACCATCATCCCCTGTCAAAAGATCTAATACTCATACCATAACAAATTTTAATTATTCATCTACGATAATTATGTATTACATTATAATAAATAAACCATTACAACAAACGTTAAACTAACTGCTGTATATAAGAGTTAAATTAAATTGTACAAATAAGAAGTAAAATTACCTTCTGTATTAAATTACCTTTGTGACAAACAGCTGTAAACTTGCTTTAAGAAAATCGTCTGGTTTTTGAAGAAAAATCAAGAAACGAGCGTAAATCATCAAGCAGAAAGTTAGAAACGATGTCACAGTTTTAAAACGCTGTCCTTTCAGATAACATTTTTACCCTCTAAAGAATGCAATATTCCAGCATACTTTGCAATGGCTCGTCACGAAGGAACAGCTTTTCGCGTTGCCACGCAACAGTTCCACGGGAAATTCCACTTGCAAATATGTTCTTGTACAAGGAGAAAACGCTTCGAAGCGTAGGAAAATTTTGAACGACATCTCGTGGGATTTTCGAGGGTCAGATTTTTCGTAAAGTGTACGTGGAAAAATCTTTCAAAATAGTAATGGCAGTACTCGCTTTCTTGTAATCGTTTTACTTAAAAGAGCATCATATTTCATGTTTATAGATTTTTTAATATTTCAATTTACATTTGAACTTTTTAATTTTTTCATTTGTTAATTTTCATTTTCCCATTTTTCAATTTTAAAGGCTTTAAGTCTCAAATCTGAAGATTTTCAATTTATTAAATTTTTTAGCTGTTAAGTTTCTAAATGTTCAACTTTGCAATGTTTACAGTCCTGATGTTTTAATTAGATTTATATTATTTTATTATTTTGGACTTCATAATATATTAGAGTTTTCAAATTCAAAAAGTTTACTCTTTTGATTATAGAAATTTAAAAACTGTACTCCAACTCCCGCATTTAATTTTACAAATTTCGCAGTTTACAAACACCGACATTGTCAGATTTACAACTTTTACATTTCCCAACTCTGAAATTCTGAACTTTACAAATCCCACTTCTACCAACACTGCTTTTCTCAACTTCACAAATACACTAATTTCAAGCGAAATCCTCACTCACGATAATTATAATTACAAAAAATGATGTATCAGTATTTTTATCCCGTGTATATCATCGGATAAAATCGTTGAACCGAAAAAACACGTTCATCGCAGAGAATCGTGTAAGCGCGTTGTTCAAGATGGTAAGCTCGCCAAAGCGTAACGAAGACGCACGTACACGTGTGTGAACGGTACACATACGGGACTTGGGTAGACAATAACTACGAACGGCGTTATTACAAATTCACGAAATACCGAGCTGCCTGGGAAATCCCGCAAAACCAAGCAAACTGCTCCGCTCGCAAATCGTTCTGAAAATAGTTCATGCACGATGTACCGACGTTGTGTACGCGTACACAGTTGCTTCGCATAACTATACGCGTTCTGATGTTTCGTTTACTCGTTCAACTGCTGCAAAATGTTTTCCTCAAAGACTGAATAATTATGCGGAAAATGTTGAATCATTTGCGTCACATGCTGCGGACTTCAATATATCGGGTTCCGATCGACGTTCCTTTTTTATTTATCGATTTTTATCTTTTTGTATTTATAGACATTTCTGTTGAAATATTTTGTATGTTTCGAGTTTACAAATTTTCGAGGTATTCAAGTTTTTAAGTTTTCAGGGTTTGAAGTTTTCAAGTTTTCGAGTTTTCAGGTTTTCAAGTTTTCAAGTTTTCAAGTTTTCAAGTTTTCAAGTTTTCAAGTTTTCAAGTTTTCAAGTTTTCAAGTTTTCAAGCTTTCAAGTTTTCAAGTATTCAAGTTTTTAAGTTTTCAGGTTTTGAAGCTTTCAAGTTTTCAAGTTTTCAAGCTTTCAAGTTTTCAAGTTTTCAAGTTTCCAATTCCTCAAGTTTCCATTTTCTCAAGTTTCCAATTCGTTAAGTATCCAATTCCTCAAGTTTCCAATTCCTCAAGTTTCCAATTCCTCAAAATTCCAATTCCTCAAGTATCCAATTCCTCAAGTTTCCAAGTCATCAAGTTTCTAATTCTTCAAATTTCCAAGTCTTCAAGTTGTCAGATCTCCAAATTTTCAAGTCTTTAAATTGTCAAATTGTCAAGTTGTATAGTTTTCAAGTTCTCAAATTTACAAATTTTTTAGATGTTCAGATATTCATTCAGATGTGCATTCAGCTGTTCATTCAGATGTTCATTCAACTGTTCATTCAGCTGTTCATTCAGCTGTTCATTCAGATGTTCATTCAGATGTTCATTAAAATGTTCAGATGTTCAATTGATCGTTCAAATGTTCATTCAGATGTTCATTCAGGTGTTCATTAAAATGTTCAGATGTTCAGATGTTCGTTTAAAAGTTCATTCAGTTTTTCATTCAGATGTTCATTAAAATGTTCAGATGTTCTGATGTTCGATCAAATGTTCATTCAGATATTCATTCAGATGTTCATTCAGGTGTTCATTAAAATGTTCAGATGTTCAGATGTTCGTTTAAATGTTCATTCAGATATTCATTCAGATGTTGAATTTTTAAGTATGCAAATGCTACTTCAACCATCCAATTTCAAGAAACTTGACTATACTTCTCTTGTCATAACAACCGAAGTTCCAATCTTCGAAGCCATTAAATTTTCAATATTCCCATTGAACAATTTCCAAATGATCAAATTACGACCTATCCAATCCTACGAGGAACGTAGAAAGCAATTATTTTCCGCGATTATCAAAGCCGTTGAAGGTAATAACCGTTCGCATTTACAGCGATACCAATACAGAAATAAGTTGGAACGTCGATAGCAATACAGAAATAAGTTGAAAATTGATTGTTCCCGGTGGTCGGAGAAAAACGGTGCATCAAAGTGGCTCTCGAGCAACGGATCGTCGAGGTCGCAGTCAATTACCGGCTGCCACGAGGAAAGGGAAAAGGGTGCCGTGACAGAGGAGGGCTTCCTTTCGATAGGGACGAAGAATAAGAAGAAGGGTAAGAACGAGGGGTGTCGAGAAGAAGGACGTAGACAAGGAAGAGCAGAAAAGAGCCGAAGAATTTGCCAGACGCTTCTCGCTTATGGAATATCGCTGCGTCAGCGCCAAGCTTCTGAAGGCGGGTGTGCTTTTTAAAGTTTTCCAGCTTTCTCGATGGTCGCGTTGCTGACTGCACGTAGCTACCGTTTGATTCGACTTGCTCAAGGAGCCACGGGAAGCGACCGGAATAAACGACCACCGGGAACCATCCACGTGTTGTCGCTCGGTTACCGCTTCGAAACCATTCCCAAATGTGGCGAAGAGGCAAATCAGGAAAGAGAATTGCGAAATTAGAAAATTTAGCAGTGGAAGATGAGAGACGAAATATGAAAATAAGAGAATTCGACCATTTTAGGAAGTTGAAAATTTAAAAATATGGAAATTGGAGATCCAGAAAGTGATAGATGTGAAATGTAGAAAGCAAAACTATCAAAAAAACGGAGAAATGGAACAGTGGAAAAATTAGAAGAGTATAAAATTAACAAATGAGATAAATTAGAAACCCAGAAAATTGCAACCCGAAACAAACTAAAAAGATGAAAAATTGGAACAGTAAGAGAATTAGTAGCTTTGAAAATTGAACCTCTGAAGAACCGATAAGCACCAAAATCTGATACCTTGGAAATTTAAGAACGAAAAATATCAGACAACTGTTTCCGAACAAAAATAGACGAGAATGGATACACAGGGAAATATAAATTTACGAGCGTATCCGTTAGAATTCAATTGTTACATTGCTTGATAGTAAATGCGCCTTTCTTTTCCCTTTGTTAGGTGGAATAACTGAAGCATTCATTTAAAGGGAATCGATAGCTTTCACGGCTGGTGCAAATAAAAGTATTCATGAATAACGATTGAATGCAACTCGAAAGCTGGCCGTATATCGTTCGCTTTTTTAATCATGCAATCGCTGAAAGAAGGAAGATTGATTTCCCTTTGAGATAGGAAGTCACAACGAATCGAGGTGTCGAGGGTACTTTGATGTTTAAACGCCGATAGATCAACGTTTCGAGTGTCATACGTCTTTGTCTGTGCGATTGCCTCTCGGAATTGCTCAAATAGTGATCGCAGCTTCGTATATTGCTTGCTTGATAATCAATCAGGTAAAAGATCTAATTATACGGGAGAGACTGTAAACTTTCTACGTTCAGTTACTCAGTAATTGCTTTGCAGCTCTTTGCTTTCAGATAGCTTTTGTTATCTTGGATCTTTGTGTGGATAGTTTATTTTATTAAGTGCAAGATTAGTTAAGTGCAATTAGCTAAACTACTATACGTATCAGTACTATACGTAATTCTTGATTTATGAAGGATGACGTTCTTGAAATTAGCTATGTAGGAAGAGGATTTCTTTTATGACACACATAAGCTCGCAGATTTAATTTCTATCTATAATTATCCTATTATCATCATTCAGAAATGCACTGCCACATTTCTAACTCTAAAAATTTCAGATTTTATGTCCTGATTGTTTGAAATAATAATTTGGCAACGTAGCATTCTACGCTAAGGAGGTGAACAGTTGCAGAGATAATATTTCACGTCTGACGAGCACCAGACATCCCTAGATCCCAACAGCCGCAAGCGACGTAGGAATCAGACTAGCAATGTCATAGCGTGAAGTTCATAAAATTTTTACGACCTTGCGTTCTTTCGTTTACGATCGATCGGAAGGATTGATTCGTTGCCGCGTTTTTCGACATCGAATGCAGCGACAGGCTTCGAGGAATTATGTGTTTTCGATGCCCTCGTTACCAGAAGGAACAGTACTATTTTCTGTCTAGAGTCTGGACCATCGGAATATATCGTGGTTGATAGTACGATCCCCATAAAACTTTTCAAAACCAAAATCCATAAATCGACATATTATCTGAGTGTTGCAAGATTATGTACGTGTGTAGTGGACTCGTTGGAGTATATTGTCGTGGACAACGGGCGAGATGTACACTGGACAACGGAGGAATATTCTTGGAATTTTAGTGATCTATTATGTGACTATATGGTGCGATATAAGGTGAGGATATTACGTGCGGGAAATACGCGAAGGAAACGATAACCGGGGTCGAATATGACGCGTGATTATGATACTTGACGGATACTTCTTGTGGCGATATAACGCGAGGGAAATTCTATGAATGAAGAACTCGGAGGAAATGTACAACGTGTAGGGAATATTATGATTTGGAAGAATACATAACGATATTAGGTGGAAGGAATACCATACTAAGTATTCCTACTGAGTATTTCTTACTGAGTGTAATGTGTGCCGATATAACGCGAGGAGAGTACTACGAGCGAGGAATGGAAAGGGTTGAAATTTAACGCGTGGAGAATACTACGCATAGGAATACAATGCGTACCGAATGAAACGCGTAGCGAATACTGTGCGTGGCGATATAACGCGAGGGAAATTCCACGCGTTGGAAATACGATGCTTGGCGATTCAACGCGTAGGGAACTCAACGCTTGATAATTACAGCGCGTACTGATACAATGCGTGGAAATATGACACTCAGCGATATAACGCGAGGGAAGTTCTACGCGTTGGAAATACGATGCTTGGCGATTCAACGCGTAGGGAACTCAACGCTTGATAATTACAGCGCGTACTGATACAATGCGTGGAAATATGACACTCAGCGATATAACGCGAGGGAAGTTCTACGCGTTGGAAATACGATGCTTGGCGATTCAACGCGTAGGGAACTCAACGCTTGATAATTACAGCGCGTACTGATACAATGCGTGGAAATTTGACACTCGGCGATATAACGCGAGGGAAATTCTACGCGTTGGAAATACGATGCTTGGCTATATAATGCGTAGGGAACTCAACGCTTGATAATTACAGCGCGTACTGATACAATGCGTGGAAATTTGACACTCGGCGATATAACGCGAGGGAAATTCTACGCGTTGGGAATACGATGCTTGGCTATATAATGCGTAAGGAACTCAACGCTTGATAATTACAGCGCGTACTGATACAATGCGTGGAAATATGACACTCAGCGATATAACGCGAGGGAAGTTCCACACGTTGCGAATACGATGCTTGGTGATATAACACATAGAGAACTCCACGCGTAGTAATTACAACACATAATAATGCGACGTGTGGCAATATAATACATGGCAATATAACGCGAGGAAAAATACTATGTGTGACTGTTTAACACATGAAGCTATAACATTCAACAAATGACTCACTTCCATATTAAAAAATCTGTAAAAATCAACAAATTAAAAATCACCATTAATATCTCCATTAATTAGCCTTCACATATGAATAATATATAATACATAGATATACACTTCGTATATCTTCGTATATCTTCGTATATCTTCGTAATTTTAAACGAAAGAAAAGTTGCAAATTAATTGATCTATGCCTCGTTTGAGGATGAAGCGACGCGACAAGGTAATGGTAGTTAATGTTAATTATGCTTCAGTTAATATTGAATTTCCCAGGGAAATGAAGAGGACTGATAAAAGGAAGCGTTTAAACGAATGCTCGTTTTCTTTTAGAATTATTTAAACTCTCCGATATCTTGAACCTTCTGGCTCGCAGACGGTTAACAGCACTCGGAACGGAAGGAATTAACGAGGTCTAAATTACGCCTGCGAATGGTTTTCGAACGTACATACATAGTTTATGTAGCCGACATAAATATCGTTATCGAAAACTTAATCGTCGATTAAACGCCCAATGCTCCGTTCGTTCATTTATACGCTCGGAAAAATACTTCTCTTCCTTCAAACGGGAGTATCAAACCGAATAATTTGTCAACGTTATTTTCGCAGGTGAAATTCGACGATAAGCTAATTAATTTGAGAATTCAGCCTCGATATCGGGTATAAAATTCTGTTAATCGGATCGAAATTTATCTTTGTCGCGTTTTATCGCATGGTCCTTTTCGAGAAACCGTTGTCGGTTTTATCGCGATATCCCGACTTGATCCGTGATTTTATTAAAGATATATTTTAAACGACCGTCACCTGTCGCGATTATCCGCCACCCGAAATGAGTCGTGATTGATTACAGAATAATTACAATCTCGATTTTATTTCGTTAAACCATGGATTATTTCGAAGATACAAACTCGAGCTTTGGACGTTTAAGTCTATAAAGATTTTACGACCTCTCGATTCTGACGCTCCTCTCTTTATACCGCATTCTCCCACTACTTTAATTTCCGGTAACGAGAAGCGGATAATGAAAAGTGGACAAATGTACTTAGCTTGAAAATCGTCTTACGTTCATTTGTTCGTTCCGCATCGAATGGCGCAATCATTTGATTACCTTTCCCAGTGTTTTGTAGAATCGCTCTTCGGTCGTTAATCCATTTATTTTGTCGGGGTACGATTGCAAATGGGCATACCTTGTATTGCAATTTTAATTTCATTGAAATATAGGAATTAGAGATTTGGGAAATTAGGGCGTTGGAAATATAGGGAAGTGAAAATTAGGGAGCTGGAAAATTAGGGAATTGGGGATTTAGGGAATGGGAAATTAGGGAATTGGGAAATTAGAGAAATGGGAAATTAGGGAGTTGGGAAATTAGGCAGCTGGAAAATTAGGGAATTGGGGATTTAGGGAATGGGAAATTAGGGAATTGGGAAATTAGAGAGTTGGGAAATTAGAGAGATTGGAAATTAGGGAGTTGGGAAATTAGAGAAATGGGAAATTAGGGAGTTGGAAAATTAGGCAGCTGGAAAATTAGGGAATTGGGGATTTAGGGAATGGGAAATTAGGGAATTGGGAAATTAGAGAGTTGGGAAATTAGAGAGATTGGAAATTAGGGAGTTGGGAAATTAGGGAGTTGGAAAATTAAGGAGTTGGAAAATTAGAGAGTTGGGAAATTAGAGAGCTGGGAAATTAGGGAGTTGGGAAATTAGAGAGTTGGGAAATTAAAGAGATGGGAAATTAGGGAGTTGGAAAATTGGAAAATTGGGAAATTAAAGAGATGGAAAATTAGGGAGTTGGAAAATTAGAGCATTGGGAAATTAAAGAGTTGGAGAATTAGGGAGTTGAGAAATTAGATAGTTAAGAAATTAGGGAGTTGGAAAATTAGAGAATTGTGGAATTAAAAAATTAGAGAGTTGAGAAGTTAGAGAATTGAGAAATTAAGGAGTTGGAAAATTAAGAGAACTGGAAAACTAAAGATTTGCGATACTAGAGGGTTGCAAACACAATTTAAATATTTTAATTATAAAGCACTAAAAACTTCCCAAATATAAAAGTATAAAAACACGAAACCACGAAAATATAAAAATATGAAAATTCAAAGCTGTAAAAATTCTGAAATTGAAAAATGAAAAGCTCTTGAAACGTTCAACTCAACTTGACACCCCCTCAGCCGCGAGTGGCACTTGTCAGCCGTAAAAGCATCTTTACATTTGAAAAATAATTTGAAATTACATTCCCTGTAAATCGATACAACAGTTACGGACTTGACATTCGAACTTGAAGATGCGCTATCGATTTTCCGACGCAATTTTCTTCATTCTCGACCCGATGCGAGAGAGAGATTGCACGACCAGTAGTTGAAAGGTTGAAAGCTGACCGTATTTTACAGCCGAGGGCGTTTAAATGCGCAACGAGTCGCGAATAATGTCCAGTGAATCGATCTGATTGGCCGATTTGAGCGATAAATTTGACCCATTAAAAGTTTGCCTACTCCGCATCGGAGAGCCAATTACTCCACACATTATTTCGCGATATTTCAGTTTCGGAACGTGCGTCGAATATCTTGTGGATATGTTTGGGCAACATCGCCCAAAGGAAACGCAATAATTAGTCCTGCTTTCGTTTCGGAATTGTGCGGTAAAATGAAATTTCGTTTAATAAAACGGGCCAAACAAACGAGTGGTTACCAAAATTTTAAATGCAATGAAACGCCAATAAAGAGTCGGTGATGCACGGCGCACGGTTGCGTTAATTCGAACGGAATTGCGCGGAATATATTTTTTTTTGCGAACGGTATCACAGACGATTTATTTGGCTACTCTGTCTAATCTGTTTACGCGAGTGTACCGGAAACGTATTTATTATCGAGCTAACTATGCCAATATGCGTTAGAGTTTAACGTTTATATGAACGGGAACGCTTTTATTGCCGTTCGCTCGACGTTCCAATTTTATTTCCATAAAAAATACGATATTCCAACGAAAATATGTACCTGGTTAACGTGATACATTGTTTTACAATCGCTTCCCTGCCCATACTTCACTCACCTTTATAAATTTGATCTATTTTCAATATTTGATAACTACAAAGCGACAAAAACGAATTTTTTTACGTCAGAATATGAATAAAAATATTGTATGGAACAGAGAATAATAAAATACTGTGTTCGTGATAAAAAAGACGATACGTGGAAGTATAATCATATTAATCGTTTGCTTGAAACACCGCAGCGGATTTAATAAAATAAGTGGAACAGAATCGTAACTACTCGAAGTGGAGTGAGATTGCATTGCATCGGCCAAGAGAGAAATACACTCTAGTTTGAAAATAAAGATAAAGGACTCTGGTTCCAAGAAATCGTTGTTTATTTAAAAAAGAGTTTATTCGAAAGCGGGCAAATAATGCAGTCAAGTAAATCGAACGATGGGACCATAGAAAATTGAATGAAGTATTGAGTCAGTGCAAGGAAAAATACATTTTATGATATTGTAGTTTAAAAGTAGGGAAACTATATCGAATCACATATTGATTGTCGTAAAAAGAATTTATTGAGGAACAACAAAATTTTAGACCCCAGCTGTATGATGATGAATTACGTACATCAAATTATAGGTTTTATCAAATGGTAGCAATTTATTTAAGGGACAATTTGTGGAAAAACAGAGTAGTGAAAAATTAAATGGAGTTAATGGAATGATAGAAGTGAAGCAAGTTGAGGTAAGTAGAATAGGAACGTATAGGATCAGACAGGATTAAAAAGGTATATGTACTACAATTTTATTATTGATACATGAAAAGAGGATTCTGGGTGGAATTACGATTACTGTTAAATGGTAGTTTATGTAAAAATGAATTTATTAAAAGACAATAAAACAGTAGAGAATGAAATAGTATAGGGTGTCTCAGAAGTCGTGTAGCTTCTGGAAAGGGGTGGTAGAGGACGCGATTCTAAGCACGATTTCCCTTTGCAAAAATGGGATGTGACGCTTCGTTTTTGAGTTATTAAAGAAAAACACGGACCAATCAGGGCGCGAGGATTCGGCGCCAATCATGGCGCGCAGCCGCGAGTGCGATGCTTTCGAGCATTATGGCCGACTGGGCGTAACCCTCGCGCTCTCATTGGTCCGCGTTTTTGCTTAATAATTCAAAAACGAAGCGTTACACCCCATTTTTGCAAAGGAAAATCTTATTCAGAATTACGTCCTCTACCACCCCTTTCCGGGAGTTACACGAGTTGTGAGACACCTTGTATAATCATAGAAGCATAGCTGAGCAAAGTAGAATAGATCGTATTTGATCAGACAAGATTAATATAGAACGTACTCTACAAATTATTCAAAAGAAGATTCACTTTCAAATAATAGTCAACAAATGTGAACAATTTATTTAAAATAAAAATTTGTTGAAAACTATCCAAATAAAAAATCCAGCGAAGTAAATGAAATGACAATAACCCATAATAAATAATTCAGTGAATAAAACCACGTGAAATCGAAATAAGATGACATTAGACAAAAATAACAAGTAACGAGAAAAGTACATCGAATTATACAATCACCATGAAATGTTCCCCACTGAAAAAAGACCTCGTTGAAAAGCAACACAGCAGCAAAGAACCGAATGAAATAAGGAAAATGGAAGTATAGTTAATCGAACGAAGTAAAATAGAATGGTATTGGACCGGACAAGAGGAATAACGTCCTTCGTTGCACAAGTAATAGACTGTCCTCGATCAGACAAGGAGAATGGAGTTGTTCTTGGACAGCCAAGTGGAACAAGCGTTTCTCTGATCCGGCAAGAGCTACAGAATTCTCGGTGAGGCGGTTAATATAGAATTGCTCCTGGTTAGATAAATAGGATCGTGGTCGTTCCTAATCTGGCAAGTACTACAAACACGCCTACACTCAGAAATAATAAACTTACCCACCGCTCGTACTGCTATTTCGTGGGCGGACAATCAATATCTACTTCTGATTCCATATCGTTTTGTTCGATTCAGTTTTATTTCGTATATGACTTGTAGTAAATGTTGGGGGAGTGTATGACCGTTATTTATATGCATTTTTGTGTAAGAATAAATTGAATTATAGTATGATGATTTTGGGGGAGTAATATTTTAACAGGTGCTTGGAGTATGCTGTTTGATATATCAGAGATATATTAAATTTTGCAATTTTGCAATTTTCCAAATTTCCAAATTTCCAAATTTTCAAATTTTCAAATTTTCAAATTTTCAAATTTTCAAATTTCCAAATTTCCAAATTTCCTAACTTCCAAATTTCCAAATTTCCTAATTCCCAAATTTCCCAATTTCCCAATTTCCAAATTTCCCAATTCCCAAGTTTCCTAATTCCACAAGTTTCCCAATTCCCAAGTTTCCCAATTCCCAAGTTTCCCAATTCCCAAGTTTTCCAATTTCCAAGTTTCCCAATTCCCAAGTTTCCCAATTCCCAAATTTCCCAATTCCCAAGTTTCCCAATTCCACAAGTTTCCCAATTCCCAAGTTTCTCAATTCCCAAGTTTCCCAATTCCCAAATTTCCCAATCCCCAAATTTCCCAATTCCCAAATTTCCCAATCCCCAAATTTCCCCTTCCTTAAATTCCCCATTCTCTAAATATCCAAATCCCGAAATTTAAAATTCGAAGTGAATCTCCAAACATCACCCTACATCAATCCTATCACCTCCTCCAAAACGCCTCCCATATCAAACCAACACTCCATACAATTCATCTAATTAATTCATCTAAAACAAACATTTTCTATACAATCTCTCCGCGTCAATAAATGCAATCACGACCGCAAATATACAATAACGGAAGCACTCCTCCATGTTTGTCCATCCACACTTAAGGGACGTTCAAAGCGTCACGTTCTTTCGAATCCATGAATTGCTATCGAGGGGACAATTCAGATTTCTAAAAGAAACTTGGAAAGAATGTCTTGTACAGAGCTTATTGTTCCCTGTTCTCTTGGGAAGTGCCCTTTATTTTCATTTCAAACGACAAAACGACGGCTTTGTTTGTAAACAGCTTTTAAATGCTGGTATTATTCTTCGCACGAAATGAATTGCCATCTCGAGACCGCTTGCTGATCCATAAAGGAGACTGTGGCCGTATAGCATCCCTTTGGCAATTACAATTCTTTTGTGGACCGTTTTCAGCCTCGTTTTAGGCCTCGTTTCCAAACCACTCCCTGCAATGCTGCGGAATTCTTTGTTCATGGTATTCTAAAAATATTTCGACAGATCCTAAAGCTGATATTTAACTTTAGAGAACCATTATGGTTTCACGGTTATTTGGATGATTTCAAGGATCACAGATTGAGTACTTTAATACCAGTTTACTGCCTCAATTTATTATTCATTTTGGAATATTCTCGTGGAGTCAGGCTTGAAATGGGAATTGTGCGAAATACAAGGAATTATCGTTGACGCATATTGGGATTAAACGAGACTGTTTTTCATTTAGGCATTCATCAATATTGAATAACAATCACGGCTTGTCAAATTCATTATCGGTCGTATATTGGAAGTGTACTCTTTATTGGGAATTAATATTTGAAATTGTGTCTAGATTTCTTTTATAGAGTTCAACATAATTGTTCAAGTCATCTGTTCTAAAAGACCTTCATTAAATATCATGTATTGTTGTAAGATATCTTTCATTATTTTTACTCGTGTATTTTTATCTGTGACATGACATGTACATTATTTTTTGCTATAACTACATAAGTTATTTATCTTTATTGATATAATACATCATGTATATTGAATTAGAGCAATTTGTCGATAATTAGTGAAAATATGTTAAAGTTACACAGACATCGACATCCATCCGTTTGCTAATATGTATCAAATATTTATACATGCATACATATGTGTACAGAGTGTCTCACAGCTAGTGTACATCAAATACTCATACGTATATATGCATACAAACTATTGACACATAATGGTCCTCAACAATATAATACACTTTTATAAATATCTCAAAAACCAAGACCCAAAAATGAGTACATGTATAAAGAAAACTTGTCCAGAACATAATCCTGGACAACATATTTCCAGATGAAGGTGAACCATCTAAAGAGAATCTACGTAAAAGCAAAGTGGTGATGAATCAGCAAAAGGTCATCTGAAGGGGAAATCGGAATTAGTGTTTTTGCAACGATACCCGGCAAATATTTTCGTAGAACGGAATATGCCGGGCGTATCGCGAACTGGAAGCGGCATGTTTGGAATCCAAATAAGAAAGTGAATCGCGTTTATCGCGCGAGCACACGCCGCGACGCCCGGGAACTTCGGAATTTAGTAATTCCGTCCCGTCTGCGAGCCAGTCCGTCGTGTTAGTGTTTCGTCATCGCACGAAGACAAACGCGCCGCCGATACACACAGAGACAAACGTCGCACACGAACGCACCGCAGACCGTGGAAATAATTGGCACGTGAGAAACAAGCAGGAACGAACGAGCGAAATGAAAAGACAGAGAGAGGGTTGGTTTCATGCTTTCAAAGGTGTTACTCGGCTCGCACGGATTGCATCGAACGTTTTCCATGCGCAAATTAAGGCTCAGCCGGCAGACTAATTAACTGGAAATCAAATGTCGCGTTGCGCCGGCGTCTTGCCGGGCAAGAAGATTCTCTCGGAGCAGCCATTAATCACCGCGACAAGAATCGAAGTGTAACGGAGTTTGCGACTAATTGTAAGCATTGGTAATGACGGAAGCGGAAACTTGGAATCATTAAGCCGGTTTGTTGGCGTAAACCGGTCTCTTGGGACTCGCGCTTACCGATCGCGGGACGAACAACGGAAATTAACCCTCCGAACAATCGCGCGATCAACACCGAAATATCGCTCGGTGTTCGCCGAAATTTTTAGGTCTCTGGCACAATTTACGCCTCTTCGCTTTGAATGATGGCTCGTTCGCCCGTGATGACGCTGGAGAATGAAAGGCATATTTGTACCGGGTCACTGGTCGAATTCAATGTTCAGACCTACTGATACTTGCATTCGTTTCTGTTGTTCACGCGTATGCATGATACTCACTGTTACACTTATCATTGATACAAATTATTTCCTCTCATTGATACATTTAATAATATGCCTTTTTATATACTTTTCTGACAAGTCAAATTACCACCTTCATAAGAAGACAATTTTTTTTTAACTCTATAATTGATACCATTTGTATATTGCTGTTACTTCATTTCAAACCTTGTCTTGTTCTAAACCTCATGTTTAGTATTTTTGTACAATTAATATATTTGTATGTACTTCATGTATTAATATATTTCTAGAAAAATGATACATTATACAATGTATATAATTTGACATATGAGGTTGAAAAATTGTCTGGTCCAAGTGTACATCACTGTATCTTACAATTCCATTACATCTTTAAAACTTTTGTCAAATTAATATTTCTGTGCATATTTTCATATAACAGCCATGGAGTACAATAACCCTCCAAGTGCAGAAAATTATCGTGCTACTAAAAAAATAAAATAAATGTGAAGGTTGCGTGTAAAGAGCAATATCAGCATTATACGAACAGCGACGAGGGTGTAAATAACGTTGCTGACGCTACGTGCGTCTTAAAAGGTGTCGCGTACAATAAAGTTGAAGGGATCGAAATGATCGGTGGGCACGTGGCGTTATAGAATCGAACGGCTCGCAGTTATTGCCGATGTAACCGATTATTGAATTTCTCGAAATGAAACTCCATACGAGCTGTTGGCCGTTTGTCGTGTTTTAATACCGTCTCGTCCATTTATTGCGATTGCCTGTACTTTAGACCATATCTGTACTTCCGTTTCATCGAGCGTGTAACCATTTTTGAAAATACCTTGATCCTCTCGTTACCGATTATTAAAATGAAGCTCATGAGATTTAGAGATTCGAGGATCTGAATTTGGAGATCCTGGAATTTGTAAATGGATTTTGAGAGTTCCATTGTTTACAAGAACAAGAATTTGGTGATACAGCAATTTACAGACGGAGAAAGTTTTGGATTTATTTGTTTACGAGTCTGAGAACTTGAAGATACAGGAATTCACAAATAGGGAAAGTTTCAGTTCTGATTATTCATAAGTCTACGAACGTGGAGTTTCCAAATTATTCACAAATTTAAGAATGTGGAGAATTCGGTCACAAAAATAGGGAAATGAGACTTTCGGTTTTCAAAGAAAGTCCACGCCGAGAAGGCCTGAGGAGAAGTAGGTCCAGGTTCGTTATTTTGTTTTTTTAAGTATCCTGTCTGGCCGGGAGAATTCGAAGATACGATAGATCGGGGAAACGAAGACGAACGAGGCGAGAAACATATTCATAGAGGAGAATTTGTCGAAGAAAGGACTTTGTTCGGGTTGCAGGAAACGGTGCCAGCTGGATGAACACGAAGACCGCCGGTAACTACTTCCGCCCTCTTTGAAACATGTCCTTCTCTCGTTAGCCATTCGAGTTGGACTTCCTTTTCTTCTGGGCTTCCGACTGCACAGTTCGTTAGGCAATTCCTGGTTTGCCCCGTGTCCAATTTCCACCGCGGGATTTTCGGTGTCATTACATTTTTTCCTTTCGGTAAAATTTCCTGCTTCGTCGCGCGGCCACACAGAATTTTCGGCCGCAATCTTCCGTCCGGTTGGTCCACCTACGACCGGAATTTATTTAGCAGAAGAACCAACGTGTACCCCATTTCTGCGTTAACGATGGACCAGAGAACGTGCAAGTCTGTCACAGAATAGGAGCTCTCGTGAATGAGATGCTGTAACTAACATAGATCGAATACAAATTTTGTCTGTCGAATTTTACGATTTGGGGTTTTGAGGATTTAGAGTCTTCCTGATTTGAGAATTTCACTTCTCTAAATTTCACCCAAAGTAGAATATTCCTCTTACACAGAATACCGATTGAAATGTAGTTACATAGATCGATATCAGATTTGGTGAATGTAGGACAGGAATCCGCGGACGCGTGTAAAGTCATCGTGCAGAAAAGTCCAACAGGATCGGGAGCAGAAAGGAAGTTTCGTTCGCGTCAGAAGTCGGTTACCCGACAGGACGCATTGTTATCGACTGGTTTACCCACGGTGCACACGCGTCACGAAACTTCTCCGATATTTTATGGTCTGCTCGATGTCGACAATGGACGGTCTTGGCTACAACGCCCCTGGAGATCCCTTTTTTCAATTACCGACCGGCTGCCAGGGTGGAGGGAGTTTGTCGCGATGGCTTCGCAAGAATTCCAAGTAAACAGTTGCCGTTCTCGGATCGATCCGGCAAGGCGGGCACGCGCGCAGCCATTCATAAATTCGCGATTGTTTCGCAAGTATTCGCGGAATTCCCTTTTGACGGCGAACGCTTTGAATACTCGCGGCTTCCCGTTTCTTGAGAGCGAGGAAATAGCGCGAAAGTTGCGAAGCTATGTCAACGATGATAACGCTTCGGTACCGCTGCTTCACGATTCGTCAAGCGTCTCGACTGTTACGCTTTCATCGAATTAGTTGCATCAAGAGACGATAACATTGGAGCGGTATTCGAAATCCGTTCATTCTTGTAAACGCAACAATGTAGACACCCTCGAAGTATATTGTAACTTCGAAGTTTGTGAAGATAAAAACGTTTGAAGTTGGTATCGAGACGCGTTAACTGAGCGCCTGCCGCGAGCAGTTACGGCGGGAGGTGGTTGACTTCAGCGAACTCGAGGGTTTAGTCAGAGCTCAGGTTTAGTCGAAACTTTATTGTGTTAATGACAGATTTACTGTCACAAAATACTTCTGTACGTATAATACATTTCGATTATAAAAATGTTATTATGAAAAAAATTAATAGTTTAACTCTAAGTTTGACTCTAGCCACACATAACATTCTATAGACACAATAAGTACAATAAATACAAACAATAAGAAAACTATCACAATAGCACAATAGTAAAATAAACAATTTGTTGTCTAATTCTTTCCTACACTTTGATACAATCAATACTATGTATTAAACAATTTATACTTATTAAATGAAGAACTATTAAATCTTGCTCCTAAATAATATGATAGAAGTAAACGTTTGTAAATGAAGGTATTAAAGCGTAGGTCGGAAGAAACAATAAAAAGTTAGAGGTTTGAAAAGGGGTTAAAAGGTGAAAATCCAGAAGTGAGGTGAAATATTTTCTTTCTGAATGAAGAAACATATGTTAGTGAGTGATTATCTCGATTCGTGGATGATGCATACAAATGAGAATAAATCGTGTACAGAATCCCGGTGACTCGGCATGGTTCCTCGGGGACCACGTTGTTTGCGCTGCAAAAATGAGTTCTCAATGCCCTTTGGCCACACAGAAATACGTGACAGTGTGTGCAGCCTACATTCGAACGAAACGAGCTTTTGCAATCGTTCTATTTCGCGTCTCCTTTTGTCCCTTCGTTCGTTACTCGCTTATTATTTGGACGAATGCACAACCGTGATAATGGAGATAACGAACATTCCAAATATCATTCATAATGTTGGAAGAAAAATTGTCTCGATGACCTGAATATCGTTAGCAGACAATGGACGATATATAACAAACTGCAATTTAGACAGTTTTAAGTTCTCGGAATGGGTTCACAAGTTTGAGTGTTTGGGAATTCAAGGCTTCATATTTGGGTGCTTGAAGGTTTTAGGATTTTTGGTTTTGGGATTTTCAATACTCTCAGGTTCCAAGTCTCGCGAGATCCAAAGTTCTCAATATCCAATTCTTCCAAGTTCCAACTCTCTCAAGTACCAACTCTTCCAAGTTCCAACTATTCCCAGTTCCAACGCTCGCAAGTTCCAAATCTCCTAAGATTCCACTCTTTCAAGTTCCAACTCTCTCAAGTCCCAACTCTTCCAAATTCCAACTCTTCCAAGTTCCCACTCTTGCAAGTTCCATCTCTCTCAAATACCAACTCTTCTACGTTCCAATTCTTCCAGGTTCCAACTCTTGCAAGTTCCAAATCTCCTAAGATTCCACTCTTCCAAGTTCCAACTCTTCCAAGTTCCAACTCTCTCAAGTTCCAACTCTCTCAAGTTCCAACTCTCTCAAGTTCCAACTCTCTCAAGTTCCAACTCCTCCAAGTTCCAACTCCTCCAAGTTTCAACTCCTCCAAGTTCTGACTCTCACAAATTTCACCTGCGACAAATTTCAACCCTCCCAACTTCCAGCTTTCCCAAATTTCCACTCCATCTAACATCGAGGCTTCCAAGTTCCAAATCTTCCTAAAATCAATTTTCACTGTTTGGCTAGCGGATGGAAGGTCTAGAAAAAATGAAAAAGAAGAAGAAAGCATTTCTTTCAGGACCTGTTAGTAGATTCACAGAGCACCCAGCCTTCATCTTAGACGCAGGGATGTGTGAAGGACACAAGGATGTATGAAGGACACAGGGATGGGTAGAAACTATTTGTCGGAATCGTCAGACTCGTTGAGTACTAGCTAGAAAGTGAGTCTCGACTTTATGCTCCACAACCATCCGCACTCCCATTACCCTAACAGCGTCACCCATTAATCACCAAACCGAAAACAGCCACATCCACTCGTTCCCAAAACGTCCTCCCTCGTTCCCAAAACATAAACAACGCAACACACCCCATCTGATAGCAAGAAATTTCCCTAACGAAGATATTTTGCAAACGTACGCGTAAAAATGGTAATCGTTCCATAAGTTAACGACAACGTCGGTCACGTACCATTGCAAAAATCGTTGAAGCATGCGACGCGTTCCGGCATCGGGAAAACCATAACGAATACGGACAAGAATTCCTCCATTTAAAATGTTTGTTTTGCGCCTGGTCGGCTCCGCGAGGGCCAATAAAAATCAGCCGTGCAGGACGGGCGGTCTGTCAAAACATTGGAGCACGGAAACTCGGAAAATAAACGCGGTAGGGGAAGAAAAAAATAGAGGAACGCTGAGAAGGAAACGAGGAGTTCCAACACGTCCCGCGGGACGTTATCGAGGAAGCTTATAACGAGGTACACAGCACGGCCGACCTGGACTTTTTCCTGCTTGCAATCTGTGAAAAGGAAGTCGACGGGGAACACTTTAGGGAAGAAAGCCCGTCGGGAACTGTGTCGACGTCGATCAGGCGATCGACAACTTTCTTCGATTCGTTTTTCCTTTTCTTATTGCGGTTATAATTATGGATTATTTTTATTGGGAAAACGGATTATTTTTTGCTATTGGAAACGGTAGGACTTTATTTTTTTAACTGGGAGGTTTATTTAGGGTTTGGGTGACTCTTTCAATACTTTAGAAGTGCATTGACTCAACTTTAGTATAAGAAGGGTATTAATTTAATCTTCTGTTTTATGATTTGTTGGGTGCGTCAGTCAGAACTAACTATTCACAGCTGCAATATTCAAGAAGATAGAGAAACTTGAAATGTTATGTCAATTTTATAGCAATTGTTGACTGTGTGAATAAGTGGACTTGAACTTCAAATTGAAGCATATTAAAAATTCAAGTAAAATCACAGCTGAAGTGCGAGTGACAGACGAGTCAGACTACAGGCTGGTCACAATATTAGAAAAAGTTATATCATACTTAATGATGTTAGTTCAATTTTCTAATTCAGACAATAGTCAATCTTCCTCATAGTTACATTTACCTACCAACAACCCAAACTTAACATCTTCATTCAGATAAATCTGACACATAGAATACATTCATACAGAGAGTGTAAATAATACATCTTAACTACACAGACAAAAGCAGAAGTAGAAAAGCTAGAGAAGAGTCTACAGAGACATCTCTCTACAACGTCATCAACAGTTATGACGTCATTCCCAGCTACCGGCGTCACTTTTCACGACACTCCAGTTACATTTTTACGAAACACTCCCCAGTAAAACATATTTTTGTTAAAATAAAGAGCAAGCCATGTCAGTTACTATGTTGGTGGTACTGTAGAACATGTGGAGACAATTTATTAAATTCTCACGTTGTCGCACTTTTTCCTCTCTCTGATGTTCCTTCTGGTATACTGTCATGTCCGGTTTGTGTAAACTTGGAGCTACGTAATGTATCCGTGGTTGCATTTCGATAAAGATGGAGGTCAATTGATACATTCATATGTGGACTTTTAGTGTTTCTTATTAGGATAATATAAATTATGTGTTGTTTTTGAGGAACGAGTCTGTGTTTTTAAGGAAAGAATCAACTTATGTTTATTACTATTTTGGCATTGTAAAAGATACAGAAACAATTTATCAAGTTGTAACAATTGTAACTAGTGTTACAACTGTTATAACAGCATCATGTGACAATTTTTTTTTCTTTCTATTTTATTACATATTATGATGAGTTTATAAAAGTTCCTAAAAATTTAATGGACTTCTAACAAGATTTCGATGGACATAATTAAAGATCGAGTGTCTTCCACATTCTAATCTATGATACCACTCCACGTCAGAGTGAAAAGTATAATTGCAAAGCGTGGTGGTAAGTTTCTTGAAAGTTGCTGAATTTGGAAGTACACGAATATTCTTGCTTCCGGGGATACGTTTGAGAAAGCAATTTGCATGATAAACGCCTCTGGTGAATATGTGCATAGGAATTTGTATCGGCGACGATATATGCAGTTGTATTGAGCGTTTGTATGCTGACTCCGGATCTTGATAAATGCAGACTAATTTGCAATTTTCGACGAATTTCAGAGGGATTCGAAATTAATCACATTTCTAAATGTATGCACTGTTATCTTGTAAATTACCAAACCAGTCAAATGACCGCTCCACAAGTCTTGTTATAAGGTATACGTTTTGTTAAACATTCCTTGAAATCAGTATTGATCTTCAACAAGATGAAGAATAAATGTGTGTACTATTTTATGTTCTGTCGTTTGTTTATTCATTTTTAATTTCCAACTAAGTGTACATTCTATGTCGGTAGGTTTAGTGTTCATTTTTTAAATCAATTTTTCAAATCAATTTTTCAAATCAATTTTTTAAATCAATTTTTTAAGTCAATTTTTTTGAATCAATTTTTTAAATCAATTTTTGAAATTCTATAAGTATATTCAATGTTTTAAATCAATTTTTGAAATTCTATAAGTATATTCAATTTTTTAAATCAATTTTTTAAATTCTATAAGTATATTCAATTTTTTAAATCAATTTTTTAAATTCTATAAGTGTACTCAATTTTTTAAATCAATTTTTTAAATTCTATAAGTATATTCAATTTTTTAAATCAATTTTTTAAATTCTATAAGTGTACTCAATTTTTTAAATCTATTTTTTAAATTCTATAAGTGTACTCAATTTTTTAAATCTATTTTTTAAATTTTATAAGTGTACTCAATTTTTTAAATCAATTTTTTAAATTCTATAAGTATACTCAATTTTTTAAATCAATTTTTAAAATTCTATAAGTGTACTCCTGTCAACATCCTCCACAAAAATACCAACAAATAAAAAGATTGCACCATATATTGAAGTATCCACCATCACGTAATTCGAGAAGATGCAGTAACTCGGAACTGGATTACGGGGATGTTCAAACAAGCAATTAAATCGCGAGGAAAAGAAAATCGGAAAGTTTTTCAATGATTCACGAGAGCAACGGCCACGAGCGGAAGTTATGCCCGTTTCCATCCCAGTTTTCCCGACTCACTGATTACACGGAAGTTACGGTCGAATATAATTTCCAGCGACTGGCGCGACCTGATTCAACACGGAGTGGCCTACCATGAACAATGGCCTCGCACGTGTACGTACGACCGCGAATTTACTCGACATACTAATGGAAATTCTTGTGTATTGAGAAGGTCGTATCATGAACTGCCTACGGAAATTTCAATGCGTCTTCGACTATGCCCAAAGGAACTTCTACTATTCACTGCGCATACACGTGTGGTAATTAACTCGAGCAACGTTTATCTGGACGGAACGTTACGTTTCTGGACTCAAATTTAATTCACTGTTAGGTTATGTATAGGTTAGGTTTCTATTCAAAACTTTAACTCCTATTCGTAAAAATTTTTGGTGTAATATTTGTGGTGTTGTAATGAAGAATGAACATGTGTGTTTTGACATGTGAAGACGCATCAAACTCCTGTGGGGTACAACATCAAAATTATTAAAAAAAATTCAAATCCAATGACGATATTCTATTCAGTGGTCGTAGCTATGTATTTATGGGTACATCTAAACTGAAAATTTAAGTGGACTAAAAATATGAGAAAAGTTTAACCATGTTTGAACTGCAAGTCACATATGTAGGTAGCTCCACAAGAGATTAAGTCCTAGGTCTACATATAAATCGATAAGTGAGTACACAAATAAGTATATAAACATAAACAAATCCATAAGTAATAAATCACATAGACTGTCCTTGTGTCATAAACACCTACATATTAACACATATCACACATCACACATGTGAACATCGTTACGTCTACATCTACGTCTAATTAACGTTCTAAAACTTTTCCCATCTCCGTTGTGTATCAGCGTGGCCCATAAAATATTAACGTGGGTTAATGTACGCAAATTTTGGAAGCTTCGAAAAACCTTTTTTCACGTGGTTGTTAGTCAACTTGGGAATTCACGGCGCGTTTACTCGCAGCGTTTCGGTTCGAGTTACAAATTCGTAGTTATAGCAGTAACGAAGGTAACGAAGCAAGCGTCTCGCGGGGATCTTCTAAATTTCGTTACCGGTCTGTGTCTACGAACAAACTTGAAATTTCACGTGACTGCAATTCCGCAGCGTTTCGGAATTATCCGCGACGTCTTTGTTTCCGTTAACGATAAACTCTTAATTGGAGAATTATATTCCGGTTATGGACGTTGAGCTTTTCGTTTATTGCGCAAATTCGACGTGGACAAATTTGCCGTTGTAACAACGTGGTAATATTCTGTGTATTCCGGAAGTTCTGGCCGCATGCAACCGATACTCGTTATATTTGTAAACAAATTACGACTGATGAACGCGAACGTAATTAATTATCGATCACGTTCTGCAATATTCCAAGGATTTTCCTTCGTGCTACAAGTTTTCGAACATCGTTATCGAACTATCCTCCTTCGGTTTCCACTTCTCGAACTTTCATACTTCCGCTGACTGCCACCTTTCGATGCTCCAATTTTCTCCACGCTGCAAATTTTGTTTCGAACTGCGTGGTTTTCTTCGTAGAAAGTTATCCACTGATATTTGCTGTGGTTTGAGAGGTAATGTGTTTACTGCTGTTAGAGCATTGATTTCTACTTCTGCTACTGAAGTGAAATTTATTTGTAAACTATTTATCTTTGAAGGAGGTATTTTTGTTAAATTTTCGATCTTAGGTTGACCTGTACTGAAACATAGTTTTGTTTAAACTTTAAATTTGATGTGACCTAGTCTGATTTTGAGTGAAATAACTATATCATGAAATATTTTTTGTGTGACAGTCTGAAGACATGGTTTTGTCACTTAAATCAGTTTCTGTTCAAACATAAAATTTAATTTAATTTAATTTAATCAAGTATATAATTTTGTTATTCAAGTTTATATATCTAGAAATAAATTTGAAACCTAACCTAACTTAATAAGCGATTATCTTACTCCACTATATTTATATTCGTTAAATATTCAAGCTCAGTATAACCTCACTGAATGCTGTGAACCTACTGTAAATTGCAGTTGTTTTACGTTCCACTTGATCAATAAAATTTTACACGAATTTCCCTCGTCCTTTCTCTAATTCCGCGCAATGAAATGAACAAGTATGAACAGAGGAAACTAATTAACATGAAATAGCAAAGTTTCGTGTTTGAAAACGGCGCATTACATTCGTGCATGCATGAGTAAATTGAAATTCGTTTGAAAATAAATTCCAAATTACACAACTTGATCTTCAGTACAGTATTTTTAAATGAACGATAACAAACAAACTCATTAGCGTGCATTAGTAAAATAAATTTTGAATTAAAACTTGTTAAAAAATAAACGTAAAATAAGAAAAGTTTTATCAACGCATTCCATTTTGATTTTGCACGATGAAATTATTCCAATTTACCGTCGCCTTTCTCTAACTTAGCATTTTGGAACAGCTGTAACAAGAGAAAAACTAATTAGCATCAAATATTAAAATAACTTCTGCGCTCCAAAATGGCGCATTCACGTATACAGAACTCAATTAAAATTTGCTTCGAAGTGGATGTAGAGTAACAAATATTTATTAATAGTGGAGTTCAAAGAGCAACTATAATTCAATATTGACAAAAAATTTATTTTATGTATGAATGTATTTTATGTATATTTATTATAAAAATGATATTTGTACATGCATATGTAGTTTCTTTATATGCAAAATAATTCGTTAACAAGCTTCTGGTTATATTCAACAAATAAATATTTATCATCATAGATAGCTTTCATGAGAGTCAGCGTTTTCCAATAATACATCAAAAAAAAGATATAAAGAACGTGTCAACAAAGTCGACATACGTGAATATTATTCCAATATATGCTAATAAAGATTCATCCACACATGTCAGCTCCATAATCAAGAACCTAAAAAGAACATCAAAATCTTGCAAGAGGCATTAAAGAACACGAAGTATAATAAAACCCATGTTCGCACGAATCTAATAAAATGGCGGCGGTGGTCGTATTCGTGTTAAACTGGAAGAAAGGAGTGAAAGCGTAGAAGGCTGAAAGATCGGTAGGCATAAAGAAGACGTAGGGGCGGCAAGGGGCTACATTTACGCGAATTAAAACGACCGGAAGGAATTTCTTTTCCGCGGTGCAGCTGCATGCAGCGGCGCCAACGTCGACTGATGCTTTTGTTGCGTTCTATTCGTGCAACGGCTATCAGCTAGGAAGCGACTAAACGGCTCGGTGTCGAGGCTGCTGAAGGCTTAAAAGTCTGCAAAGCGTTTGCAAAGGTAGCGGTCTTTTTCCACCTCTGCTCTGGCATAAAGCCCGCGGGAGGAAAAAAGAAAATGCTCGCCAAAGAACGAATAAAAAAATAAAGGAGGAGAAAAACAAACGGCTGTTTGCGTTCAAGTCGATTTCCGGAGAGGTTCTTGAATAGCTGACCGACGCAACCGGCAAAGCTGTTAAATAATTGGACCTCCGCTTCCTTTTTTATCACCGGCGCAGCCGGAATTCTTCTATTTTCCAAAGGGATTTTAATCTTGGGATGGAGAAACTGCGGTTTTGCCGATTTTACCTGTTATTTTTACCTTCGGCTTCATTCTGGATTCATTTTTGGCCGGAAACCTTTCATTTAACTTCATTAAACTCTGCAGAGTTTTTACGAATTTTTTTTTATACTTTATTTAATTCTGCCTTTGGTAAATTCTTCTGGAGATTAATTTTTCAAATTTGAAGAATACGATTTTTCAGTCAAAGAAATTTAGTTCAATCAAATTTTTACATTCAACTCTTCAATATCTCCAGTTGAAATATTTTTAAAAATTGTAACTTGAATAGTGTTGTTAGTTACATGGTAGAATTATCATTCAAATGATATTCTCATTCAGACACTGAAATTATGTGAAGAGTGTTATTATTGAGATAGTAAAATTATTAATATTTAAATAATACTGTTGTTCATACATTAAAATTGTTATTTGAACAGTATTTTTATTAACATTCTAAAATTGTCAGTCAAGTAACGTGTTATTCACACATCAAAATCCTTGCTTAGATTACCCTTATTACCCCACCAAAATTCTCCTCAGAATAACACTGTAACATGCCTAAAATCCTTATAATCACAGTAGCATCCGTATTAACCAAGATTATCCTTCCAATAACATCGTACTCCTAACCAAATAAATATCCTCAAGACCCTCGAATCACAGCTTAATTCAAAGCGCAGGTGATTGCGAATAATGGCGAAGGGGCGCTGAAAGGTATTCCGGTATCCTCGTGGGTGATTTCCACGGGAACGATTAGATTTTACGCGGCAGGGTGGCGTATATCGTTTTAAGGCGTCGACGGTCGAGTAAAAGTGCTTTTACTTTTAATTTAAAGGAATACGAGCGGCCGCGGTAAGAGTTAGAGGTCTCTCAACGGGCCTGTATTCACGGAGCTGCGAAATAATTAAATGAAGTTGGTAGGCGAGGAAGTGGCCAAACGGGACTCGAAGGAAATTTCGGGACGAGTCGCGGGAGACTCCGTGAAAGAAACTTTACGAGTTACGACGACGAGCACGATCGAAACTTTTCGTCGGATGAAATTGACTCGACCCCTCTTGTTCTTACCGACAAGGGGAAACGCTTTGTTCCGCGTCGATTGTTTTCTGTTTGTTCGATCGTCTCCGGGATTTTCGGCGGCGTCGCAATTTTCCTATCGCGAAACAGAAACTATTGGAAAACTTTTCTACGCGTTTCGAGAAATTTTTCCAGGATATATTGCAATGAAGACTTACATTGTCGAGGAGACTTCTTAGAGATTTTTGTGAATCTGAAACTTTCAGCTTTGGGTTTCGATACTTTGGAATTTGGAGAGTGAAATGAGAATTTTGGGGAATTGCAAACTCATCAATTTTGGGATCTAGGGCATTTCAAATCTGGGAATTTGGATTTTTAAGAATTAGGGGATCTAGTGACGTTGAGATTTAGAGATATTTGAA
The DNA here is from genome assembly GCA_963576845.1 of Megachile leachella. NCBI lineage: Eukaryota > Metazoa > Arthropoda > Insecta > Hymenoptera > Megachilidae > Megachile > Megachile leachella. Next base: position 8,086,400 of record OY756248.1, on the reverse strand, counting down.
TTTAGGATAATTGGAATTTGCTGAAATTTGAGATCTAGGGATGTTGGGATCCAAAGATAATGGAATTGGGGAATATGGGATCCACAATTCCATAATGCCACAATTCCACAATTCCGCAATTTCGCAATTCCGCAATTCCATAATTCTACAATTCTTCAGATCTGCAATTCCACAACTCCACAATTCCATAATTCCACAATTTCGCAATTCCGCAATTCCACAATTCTACAATTTCTCTGATCCGCAATTCCACAATTCCATAATTCAACAATTCCTTAGATCCGCAATTACAGAACTCCACAATTCCACAATTCCATAATTCTACAATTCCATAATTCCACAATTTCGCAATTCCGCAATTCCATAATTCTACAATTTCTCAGATTGTCAATTACAGAACTCCACAATTCCACAATTCCATAATTCTACAACTGCACAATTCCACAACTCCACAATTCCATAATTCCACAATTCGACAATTTGATACTTCAATATCAATACTTTGAAAATTAAAAAATTTTGGAAGGAAAGAATTCTGAGATTTGAACACGTACGCTTATCCAAATGAGACCTACATCGCAAGTTTCATAGAACTGAAAAATCGTGAGACACGATGACCAGGTTATAGCCCGTTCACCGACCGGAAACCATTTTATATTTGCAGATTCGTCGCCACGGTTCAGCAAACTTCGACAAACTTTCACGCTGCGAACTTTTCTTTTCGCGATTCGTCCGACCGTTTCAAGGCGTTAGGGTCTTATTTAAATAACTTCCTCACCGTTGGGCGTTCGAGAGGGCCACAGAGTTTCGCGAAGGAATAGTGTTTCTTTCCAACTTGTTAAAACGATTGTTTCGTTGTTTTTTGAAGTCTGTTTACAAAACCAGGTTGTTCTATTTGAATACACTTTCGACGTGTTTAGTTTAATTTATGTTCTGCTACGCGTTTGCTGGAGTTTTCTAAGTAATAATAAATTGAATTTATTCTTTGGGACTCGGTAGACAAATACTGTTTTGTATATTTTTAATGTGAGGATCAGAATGGTGAAATGTTAAGGTGGTGTAATGTCAGTGACGAAAAATGTATAATTTTATAGGTTTTGTATATATGAATACAAAATGTAGGAATGTTAAAGGTATCACATATGTGAACATGTGTATACAAAATACATGTGTAAATATAAGAAGACTGTTACAGGTTTGAACACGTACAAAATGTACGAGTATAAAGGTGGTTTAACATGCAGGAACATGTGCAACATGAATGTTGAGGGTACTTCACATGTATGTACACATGCAACATACATATAGGAATGTCAAAGGTACTTCAACACGTATGAGTATATTTTATATGTGTTCATTCATATCAGAGTATCTTTATACTCCTATATTTTATATGGGTTTGTACATTTTAGAGTACCCTCATATATGTATGTTACATTCTGTACACATATGTTCATATGTGTAATATCTTTAACATTCCTAAATTTTGTTCATGTTCGTATGTTATGTATATGTTTGTGCATGTTGAAGTACCTTTAAAATTCATATATTTTTTACTTGCTCATGTTGAAGTACCTTTACATTCACATATTTCATACGTGAACACACATGATGAAGTACTTTAATAACTGAAGCACTTCAGTAAAGGTACTTTAACACACACAACCATATACAAAATATACGGATATTAAAATCACTTGAAAATAAAGGAAGACATACAAAATATATGAATATTAAAAGTACTTTAGCACCGATGTATAAATGAAATTTTGACGATAGAAGCGTTCGGAAATACATTTCAGGTAACAATGATAATCGCGTGTAGTACAGAGAAACGGTATGCAACCGAACCGACAGTTACTATATTTCGTTAAGGTATTATTAACGGGCTGGTACACGTTAAAGGAAATTGTTTCCCGTTCGTTACAGTGTACTATCTAATCGCGGTAGAATTTGGATGATGTTACCCGTATACGTTTGCGCACAGGAGCCAGAGACTCGGGTTCAAAAGCTCCGTTCTCTGATCCACTTGGCGTTAAGTTCGTCCATGGTTCTGCATCTGACCGATGTTGTGAAATCTGCTTGCACGCTGGGGATCAGAACGCTGATCCCTCGTTCGTGCTCGCATTTTCAGAGCGAACAACCTGGAAAGACTTTGAATCCCGTCAGGATTTCGAAGAAAACATCTTCCCCTTCGAGACTCGACGTTTGCGAAAAAAAAGTAAGAAAACCACAATCAGGAAAATAAGGTAATTGTGAAAAAGATGCTCCGATAATATAAATACGTTTTAATTGAGCTCCGATCGTGAGAAGCAATAAATCGAACGATGGGGTAGTTTTAAAGCGTTCGTTTATCGCTCAACGAGCGTGCTGTTGTTCCTCGAACAGACGGAGAGTTCGCACGAGCAATGGAAATATTGAAAAATCGTCTCTTGAAATGTTTATTCGGCGAACTGCTCGATTACTCGCTCGTAAAATACTTTTACTGCCGGAATTGTTGGGAAAAAACAACGAAATCATCCAACGATTAAAATTAGTGAGGACCATATATAAATACGAAACTTTTCAAATATATATTCATTGTCAAATTTTTAAGCTCTCAATTTCACAATTTTTTAAACTCTCCACATCAGCAATTTATAAAATTTCCAAGTCCAAACTTTTAAAGTAATAAAATTGTTTCAAACATTGTTTCCAACATTCTAAGTAACCAGAAATACATCACATATATACCAAAAATTTACGAACAGTAAAACAGAATGATCTACCACCACAAAAAGAGTAAATTAATTCCACGAAATAAAATGTGGTCGCATAATTTCGAGCCAAGCACGATGATACGAAGACAGTTGAGAAATTCGTGGAGGAACTTTTTGCAACGGCTAACACGACATACATGTGGTCGACGCTCATAAACATCGGAGAGGGGAAAAAGTTTTAATAAACGCAGTTGAGCAACTGTATCAGACAAGCCTTTAACGGTGTGTCCGTGTGTGTGTCTGTAGGTGTGCAGGGTGTTCCGTCAATAATTTAAAAACTTCTAGTCAGCGCCAGGAAGTGCGTCTGCTTTCGAACTTTCCATCGCGATGAAAGTTTCTTTTATTGGACTCGAAGAAAATTGCCCTTTGGAAATACTCGCTTTCGGAGCTGAACCGAAAGAACGTAAGCGTAGTGGCAGAGAAGTTGCTCCAACGTGTTACGTCAAGAATTATTGCCCTTACGTTACCATTGCTACGCGGGAGCTTAAATGGAGAAGGAAATTGGATATCAAGGAAACACTGTGTAGATGCTAGTTATTTTGGATTAATTTATAGTGTGGGGTTTTTTCTGGGATGGAGGAATTTAATTTTGGGAGTGGAAGAGTGAAAGTGGAGAATTTTGGATGGTTGGAGGATTAGAAGTTTGAAAATTTGAAATTTTTGAGTATATGAAGATTCGAAGATTGGCAATTTGGAATTTTGGAATTTTGGAAGGTTGGAAGATTGAAAGTTTGGAATTTTGAAACATTGAAATGTTGAAAATTTGGAAATTTGCCATTTTGCAATTTTGGAATTTGGGAAATTACGAATTTTCGAAATTTCTGACATTTTGGAATTTGGAAAATTGGAAATTCGGAAGTTTGGAATTTGGGAAACTTAGAATTTTTGATATTTAAAAATTTTGAAAATTTCGAAATTTTGGAAATTTTAAAATTTTGGAAACTTTTGAATTTATAAATTTTGCAATGTAGTAATTTTGGAATTTGGAAATTTTGAAAATTGAAAGTTTTGGAATTTGGAAATTTTGGAACTTGGAAATTTTGGAATTTGGAAATTTTGGAATTTGGAAATTTTGGAATTTGGAAATTTTGAAATTTGACAATTTTGGAATTTGACAATTTTGGAATTTGGAAAATTGGGAATTTGGAAATTTTGGAATTTGGAAATTTTGGAACTTGGAAATTTTGGAATTTGGAAATTTTGGAATTTGGAATTTTTGGAAATTGGAAAATTGTGAATTTGGAAATTTGGTAATTTGAAGTTTTTGAATTTTGCAAATTTGAAATTTTGGATTTTGGAATTTTGCAAATTTTGAAATTTGTTCCACAGTGCAACCACTCTAACACTATAGTCTTCCCATATCCTCCAAATGGAACACACAACCGAGCATGATCGATTGCATAATACAAGAGCAACGCTGTAATCAAATAATTCGAGCGACATTAACGCCACGAGTACACGAGGCACATCTCCTAATTGAATTTCAAAGCGAACACGGAGGGGGAAAAAAGGAGATCGAAAGACCGGAAATCGGCTCGCTTCGATTTTCCATGCAAATATTAGCAGTCGTTACCGGCCGCTATCGGTTTAATTGGTTTTCTGTACGATCACCGGGACCGATCGTCCAATTAATTGGCCCGATTCAGACGGAATTAGCACAGGTAAATCCCTTCGAATAACCGCAAATGAATATCGATAGATTTGTTTACCGCGTTTCCGAGAGACAAGCCCTCAGACTACGTTAATCGAGAAACACTGTAATTATTCGAGTCACTTTCTTGGACGCCTTTAAATTGTATACACTGTTTCGAATATTGCATGATCTCTTCTGATCATGATTTAAATTCTTGAACCTCCTTCTAGGTTTCAATTGGAGAGTTCGAAAACTTTCAACCTTCTACAGTTAAAATTTCTTAATTTGAATTTTTTGTTTGAGAATTAAACGTACTGTTTGAAAAATTAAATGTACTGTTGAAGCTTCTTAATTGAAACCTTGCGAACTTCAATATTTGGAAATTTGAAAGTACAGAGGTCTGCATCTTTAAACTTCTTGATTTACATCTTTCCATTGGAAATTTGAAGATTCATAAAATTGACAATCTATAAATTTAAAAATTCCTAAAGCTTGAAAATTATCAAACTATTAAATACAAAGACCCAAAAGAATATTTGTCAAATAAAAATTTTGTAATCTTTGGAACTTCAAAAAACTTCAAATAATTTGAAACACGAAAAATATCAAACTTTGTGGAATTGATGTGTACATACTATCATCCAAGTGACGAGTATAAAAACGCAACCACGAAACGTCAGTTTAATCTCGGCAAGTGGTAATTACTTTTGATACGCGATAACTGCAATCCGCGTTACCATCGCGATAGGGAATTTTTGACGGGAAAATTGTCCTGCGTCGCGAGGAAAATGCGAAATAAGCTCGGTGATTTTGTAGTGCGAAACCCTGGGAACCGACACATTACGAAACCCGGTTATTTCCGCGTAACACCGAATCGCGATGACACCGGCGAATTGTCACGCGTGCTGTCAAAAAAGTGTTTCTGTCAAAAAAGGAAGAAAAAATAGCCGTGTCATCGACGGTTGAAGACCACTAATAGCTACGCTGCGTCCACGATTTTTATTTATTTCGGTTCACGCATCGATCGGCAGGAATTAATGCATCGACATCACGGTGTCGCGTTTCATTAGCGAACAGGATTGCTTCTCGTTAATTCATCCATAGTAATCAGTTTGAACGCGTCCAATCTCTTTATTCCGCTATCGGTTACATCGTTGTACTTTTATGGGTCATTCTGCGAACAAATCGATCGATTAAAATTTTTCTACTTTGAATATCTTGGTGTTCGCTGGCAATTCTTACTTAAAATAAATAAACACGTTGACGTTAATATAAAAATTTGTTGCGTTCGAGATTGTAGTAATAAAGGTAGAATTTTTAATTGTTTCTACTATTTTTTGTATTGTGAATCATTGTAAATAATTTTGGTCATAAAGTGAATATAATGTATGGATTGTCCATCTGTTATACATGTATGAAGTGACTCACATGTTGCAGACCTTTATGTATTAACATGACTTCAATTAATACCTAAATATTCACAACCGACATCAACTAATTTGGCAACAAATCATGGTTAAAATTATTAGGTAACAGATACAAATTATTCATAACAAATATTCCAAAATGAACAAATATTCTTTAAACAAAAAATCAGCAACTAACGCAAGGTTAATCTTTCATCTATCCTCTACCCATCTATCCTGACATCGAAGAGTCAACAAATCTTCAGAAAATTAAATTGCCAACACCTCTGTAAACAATACATACTCCAATCTGGCCAAACAAATTGTCCACAGACAATATTTTATATATATTCCATAAAAAAAGTTTGATTAAAATTGCAAAGCCGGGAGATGTGACCCTGTAACCAGAGAGTTACGAAACTAACTTTGGAGTTCCATATCTAACGAAATCCATAGTAGAGAAGGTTCAATCACCCTCAAAGTAGCATATTTTCCCAGCGTATCGATCTATCATGGCTTTCCATATTTTTCCCCTCTGCCATTGTTGCTCTTCCACGCGCCTTCCACCCGCCGAATATACGATGACGCGTATGCGAATCCGCGATAATATTTTAATATCCTCCGCCTTTTTTTCTCTGTTTGTTTTTTATGACCGACACGTACGAGAATCGTGACGTTTCGTGCCGTTGAACCGCGAGGTTTTTTTTAAATAACGCGCTGCGAATAAATTTCTCAGTCGAGCGACCGAACGAACGCACGAACGAGAACGTCATAAATTTTCATGCATCGCGTACGGAGTCGCTGACTACTTTGCACGGAGGGAAATCAAAATAAATATCGCTGGTGTAACTTGCGCTGGGTTCATGATCGCGCATACGATGGACGTAATGGACTTTCGGAGGGAAAAGGCCATACAGCGGGAGGAGGGTTCACTGTCGGTAATTTTGGGGTGGCAAGGTTTTGCATTTTGGGATTTGAGGATTTGGGGAATTAAGGAATGAGGGAATTAGGGAATCGGGGGAAATTAGAGAACGGTGGAAGTAGAGAATCGGTGACTTAGGGAATTGGGGAATTAGGGAATTGGTGGAAATTAGGAAACGGTGGAATTAGGGAACGGTGGAATTAGGGAATCGGCGAATTAGGGAATCGGTGGAATTTAGGGAACGGTGCAATTAGGGAATCGGAGAATTGGGGAACGGTGGAATTAAGGATCGGTGGAATTAGGGATCGGTGGAGTTAAGGATCGGTGGATTTAGGGATCGGTGGATTTAGGGACCGGTGGAATTAGGAATCGATGGAATTAGGGAATCGGTGGAATTAGGGATCGATGGAATTAGGGATCGATGGAATTAGGGATCGGTGGAATTAGGGATCGATGGAGTTAGGAATCGATGGAATTAGGGAATCGGTGGAATTAGGGATCGATGGAATTAGGGATCGGTGGAATTTGGGATCGGTGGAATTAGGGATCGGTGGAATTATGGATCGGTGGAATTAGAGATTGGTGGAATTAGGGATCGGTGGAATTAGAGATCGGTGGAACTAGGGATCGATGGAGTTAGGGATCGGTGGAATTAGGGATCGGTGGAATTAGGGATCGGTGGAATTAGGGATCGGTGGAATTAGGGGTCGGTGGAATTAGGGATCGGTGGAATTAAGGATCGGTGGAATTAGGGATCCGTGGAATTAGAAAATCGTGGAATTAGAGAATCGTAGAATTAGGAAATCGTGTAATTAGAGAATGGAAGAATTCCAGTGCTAGTCCTCCCCCAACACCCTTATTTAAAGTATACCCAAGTATACCTCGCGCCATAGTGAAGTGCGACAACAGCGGTTCAACGAAGGTAGTCTTACGTCGCATTTAATTGCGTCGAACGATACGCGTTCGTCTCGTTCATGTTCCAAGCAGGCTTTTCTGCTAATTTCATCTCCAAAGTTCGTGCTACCGATATAATCACCCAAGTTCGTTCCGTTCGGTTGTAAAAGCACGCAGGAGAAATACGAACTGAGTTATTATCTAAGAGACCATTATAGCGTGCCTGGTAAAGCCTGTACATTGCCTGCTGCTCTCGCGCAGCAATTTACGAATCTTGTTACTTAACTACTCAATGTTTCCGCTGGAAAGTAATCCATGGGGTGTGCACGAGCATCACGTTTCTTAACGTTTAAAAATTTCGTCGGTATATACTTATTGCTTTTTAATTGTCTTCTAATTGTTATTGCGTTTTAAGTTCCTTTTAATTGTCGTTGTGCTTTAATTTCATTTTAATTGTACATTGAGACTGGAGATGATAGTGAATTGTTTGGGGATTTGAAGATTTGGGAAATTTAGAATTTGGGGAATTTTAGGAAAATTTGGAGAAATTGGAAATTTGACGAATTGGGAAATTTGACGAATTTGATTATTTTACAAATTTAATTAAAAATATTCAATTCTATACAAATTTCAAGATTCAGAGGATTTCTAAGTTCAAAAATTTGATTCTCCAAAAACTGATCAACCTTCCTCAAAAATTTCCAAAAATTCCATAACCTGAAAATTCACCTTCCTAAAAATCTACATTATTTAAAAACTTGACACCTCCCTAAAATCTACACCTTTAAAACTGTCACCCTATAAATTCAAAGTTTCCGAAGCATTCTACAAAAAAGCGCATGCCAAAAAATATATAGCTTTGATAAAAAAAAATATAGGACATTTTGTTACACGTCAAATATCTCGAGATCACTTATAATTCTTCCTACACCCCAACGACAGTAAATCCATCAATTGCTACACTGTTTCTTTACCCGCTTCACGCGCAAATCATGTTTCAAAGCACTATCAGAAACAAACGGGCAGTGTAGTCTGTATTGATCAGCGCGATGCTCGTGAATCATGGTTCGTTTCAATCGAATTGTTCCTCGCGATGGTATTTTGTCGGACGATTCTTTGGCCTCTAATGCTCATTCACCGGCCCGCGATGCATTATTCCCCGCTCACATCATTATGATTTACTGCACCGTCATGACGAGCACAGGCAGCTGCATTATTTCTCTGCCGTTATAATCGCGTTCGCGGTTTATTTATCCGCGCCCAGTGCGCTTGATAGCGCACAAAGAGCTGAAAGCTTCGTTCGATTCGACGCTATCAAACTTCCATGAGCTTGTCTCGTCATGTGCACTTAAATAGTTTCAATATTCACTATAGGGAAAAGTATGGTTACAGTTGTGAGAAACTTTGGGGTTGGTAAACATTTTTTTAGGGTCAAAGTATTGGTTGAAGTAATGAGTAAGTAATGGGTGGTCAAATTTGAGTAATTTAGCTTTTAAGGGGTGATAGATACATATGAAAGTTTGAACGTCACATATGTCACACATATGACGTCACTCTCACTCTATAAGATATAACAAGATAGGTTGAAAAGTTTCCAATTAGGTAAGTGAATGAATTCGTAATAATACAGGTGATAAATACATATGAAAGTTTGAACATCACATATGATGTCCCACATATGTCGTCACCCTCACTCTCTAACACATAATAAGATAAATTAGAAAATTTCCAATTAGGTAAGTGAATGAATTCATAATAATGCAGGTGATATACATATGAAAGTTTGAACATCACACATGTGAAACTTTGAACGTCACATATGACGTCACCTATAGACTCTCTACATCAGTCAAAGTATTATGATGGCCAGTGACTCAAAGCCACCTCCCACATTCCGATGTCCAACTACCATCTCATGAGACACAATTGTAGTTCATACAGTAGTCCCTCGCTATATCAACACCCTCAGGCTATGAAAGCAGAAAACTTTCCAACTTGACGATATTTTCAGTTCGAACAAAGAGTTTCTCTTTTGACATCACTCTATCTCTTCCATACACACGTGGTGTCTATAATATGACATGGTCTGTATTAATTTGATTAACTTGCACTATATAGGTATCATACGTGACCCGTATTATATGTGCTTTGACAGTCATCTCGTGACTTTTGAAATTTTGTGCTCCTTTTTTGTACTTAGGGTATCGTTAACAGAGTTATGTTTCGGAATTTGATTTCATTTAATGCAAAAATTACACGCTTTTAAATTGCTATTAGGGAGGTAATTTAGCACTTTACTTAACGGAAGCCTATTAATGGGTTGTTCGATACCATCGGTTGTTCATTGAAAACGAATTAATCAATCTTTGAAATAATACAGTTTACTTGTGCTGTGATTAATATAAAAAATTAAGAAGACTTCTTTTAAATATTAATTGTGACAATAATTAATTTCAAGTCTTTAATGTTATTTACATACTCTTTAAAAAAAAGAATTCTTTCAAAAGTGTTAATAAAAGTATTTTATTAAATAATTAATAATGAAATATTTAATAAAGTATTGTATTAATAAAAGTATTTTAATAATACGTTAATAAAAAGTATTTAATAATCATTATTTTCTTATAATTTCATCAAAGACTTTAACAATATACATTTTTTTTTATTCAAATAAGAAATGATGGGTTGATAAAAATACAAAAAATGATAATATGAAAGCAATTATAAATTGTATTGATCCGACCAACCTAAAAATGTGTCTTCTTTAAATTGAAAAAAAATTGAGTAACAAGAGGATGATGAAGTACATAGATCCCAGTAGTTCACTCACTCATTAGTCAGACCAGACCAATTTATAATTCTCATCTTCACCCTTCTCCCAAAAATTCAAAACTGTATCCTTCAAATAAAAAAGAAATTCTGTAACAAGACAATGATCAAGTACACAGATTGTTCATTCAGTTACTTATCAGATCTAATCACCAGTTATAAAAGGCACTTATCGAACCCCTCGTTAATGCGAGCCCCGAAAATAAATCTCGACCTAATATTTACAAACGTGGAATCGTCGTTAACAAGCGAGCCATGAAGATTCAAGTTTTAATTGTTACGTGTACGTGACAGATACGAACATCTTGCTCTCCCACGTTGACGAGAGTGCCAGCAGTCAGTACTCGAAGAATGTACAAGTGTTTCCCACTATGCCCTACGTCGACTTCCGTTGCAATTTACAACCCTCATCTCGTAGCTGCTTCAGCCGATACGAAATTCCCTTACTGTTCTGCTCTCTTTCGTATTTCGAAGTTTGACTCGTGTTTATCCAGCGTGTTACGAAACAGTTAAGTGATTCGTGCTTTACCAAACTCGTATCTCGTTCAACGAATGCTCCGCTCAATAATTCAAAACGTTATTAATATAATCGGAACGGTCTGAAACTATTGGGTAACACAAAATCGGAGCTCTGAAAAATTAACGACTTTCTCTAACTTTTGTTCTATTTCCTGTTCAAAGTTCGGTTGGAAATACGGTTGGAAGAGTTATTATTGAAAGATGTATTTATGAAGGAGAAAAATTTTGAATATTGCTCGGGAATTTATAGGTAGTTTTATGGAGATGAAAATCACTTGTGTAACAAGTGAAATTCAGAAATTTTCGTAGGATAGAATATTCAATTTTTTTTTTTGTGGATGTAATCAAAGTTTAAAATACTTATCTTGCTTTGATAATTTGTTTGAGTCAACAACTCTTATATCCGAAGGTATGTTCAGCAAGTGCACCAGAGTTCGCAACATCTAGTCTACTAACCGCTGTTAAAAGTTCGTTTGAAAGATTTATCGTAGAACTTGCTCAGATCGAATCCAAATTTCCCCGCGAAATCGACAACCGTATCTAGTTCAAGTTGCTAACTCCTGCAAATTCTCCCTGCACATACAAATTACGTTCAAACACGATAGAAACGCGAAAGAATAAAATTTCATGTCGAACAAAAAATCCTCCTCGAAACGTCAAACACAAATGAGAAACAAGATAGTAAAGAAAGGAACACCGTTCGAGCGTGTTTCCTTTCCGTTCGACTGCCAAACTCGACGGCATCCATGACTTTTGCAGGCCATCGCAAGAAAAGGACCCGAAAGCTTCATAACAGAATTCATCCTCCGAAGAAAAAGGGAATCTTGCATCTGTCGATTGTCGAGGATAAAAGAAGTGTCCAGGTCACTTATCGGGCCGTTCCCGTTCGGTGGTTTCGCAAAACCTTTTTGTAAGCGCTTTGCGAGTCCGTGAAAACCGCGTTATCGTCAGGATCAGCGTTGCCGTTCCAGCGTCTCTCTGGACGAAAGAGCCCAGTTCACTCATGCGTATCAAGTGAAGCACACGTTGGCCGGAAGTGCTGTCTCAATGGGAGAGGATTCTCGTTCCAAGGGGTTGCCTTTGGGAAGACGTCAGCCTCCTCGCGCAGCTCGATGGGCCACGGAGAATCGCCGCGAGAAAACGGACGCAGAGTTTGAAACGATCACGAGGCGAGCAGAGGGAGAACGGCGTGCTTGCTGGCTGGACCAGCTCGTAGCAAGTTGCATCGCACGCCATCAGGCTGGACGCGAAAGTTCGTGGACCGTTTAACGATACCTCCGGCAAAGTTCCACGAAAGTGTTTCGCCAGACGCCGCGGACATCTTTTCTACTTTTATAAGCGAAACCCTTCTCGTCCCCGGGACCAATCGCTCACCAGTGTCGTCGAGTCTTCGTTAGCTGTGATCGTTTTCACCGAGGATCATTAGCTCCAGATCGTGGTTTTCATCCAGGATCTTAGCGTAGCTCGGAATTAGCGAGTTCCCAACAATTGTGCCTTCGATTTTGCAACATTCGAGTGTTCGAAGGAGTCGTTTTGTACGACATCGATTCTAATCCTGACGGATCTAGTGCGGTCCCGTTGAAAAATGTGGAAACCGAGCGGAGAGTTCGGCGAGCCAGGATCTTTCATCTGGACAAATTCACGGGACGAGGATGCTCCGGGCAAACAGCTAGGAATGGAATCGATGGATCGCTAGCTGGCTGCCTGAAATGAAGGTGAAGTAGGATTACTTCGATACTTTGGGGATCGGAAGAAGAATGGAGGTAAAGCGACGGCGAACTCGCGGCAGATAAGTTCCATTAGACGACCAGGGGGATCTCGATGCGAGGGCAGGTGTCACGAGTTAAAAATTGGATTCGAACGGGGACGTTCGTGCGATCGTTCGCTGCCACTGTGAGTCCATACGGAAGGAACATGTAGAATACCGAACGCGAGACGTAGAATAAAAGCGCTCTTCATCAAACCGAAACATAATCAAGGGAACAAAGTAGTCGAGGAAATTTCGTAATTAAAGTTGAGCTCAACAAAAACTCTTTGCGCATATTCGAAAAGCTGTTCAAAGAAAAATTGTCGGTCCTAATTCGAAAAACGAATGTTCGTAAAAGAATAAAGGGGAAGAAACATCGTCCTCATGTGGACGTAGTGGAAGAGGTAATTAAAAGGGAAGGAGTTGTTGGTTCCCCGAGATTTCAGTGCTATGCATCGCGTTGGCTCGTGGAGCCTCGATGACCTTGACTCGGCGAGCATGAAGCACCCATCGAGGTCACCGGGACTCGAGATTGCTATGGCACTGTTCGGCATGGTCTGGCTGCTGCGTGTTCGCTCGGAGATGCGTCGTTGCTCGAAATGTCGCCACGAGGAAATCTTGACGGCCCAGCAGCAGCAGCAGCAGCAACAACAGCTGCAGCAGCAACAACAACAACAACAGCATCATCATCTGCATCATCACTCCCATCATCAGCAACGAACCGTGTCGCAGACCACCAGCCTGCTGCAGACGCCGGATGATGGTGTTAGCTCGTCGGCGAACACGTTGTTCACTTTGGACACGCCTGGAGCTGCCGGTTCTGCCGGAAGTTATTGCGAGGTCCATGGATTCGTGCAGGCGAAAGAAGGTAATTTCGTTTAGGTACAAATTGCCTTAGTTAAACTCATTTTCTCCTTCTTTGACGATTTTCGGGTGCAATAATACTGGGTTGGCCCGAAAGTTACGTCGCTTTTGTCGGGTGACATTTATTCAATTTGATGTTCTATTTTTGATCAACAAACATAACCTTAAAATTGTTTGGTATTTTATTGAAAACATACTGCAGAGCATATAGAGTTTTTCAAGTCTAGATTCTTGCTAAAATTAAAATTTTGTTTAACATAACTCTGATACATTGTACTATTCAAGTCTTTGAACTTTTACTTAAATCTCAAATTTAACGCAACATAACCTATTCTGATAAATCACAATATAAATCAGATACGTTTATCATTGTTCCAATTTCAGACTTCATTTGACCTTATCTTTCGATACATAATTTTTATCAATCAGTTTAATCGTGTTTAAACTTGAAACTGAGTTAAACCTAACCTCACTTAAGATCAATATTTTATTTTGAAGTTTTAGTCAAACCATATGTAATCATGATTATTCATCTGTGTTAAAAGTTTGACGAATCGATAAATAATCAAAACGAATCGATAGCTGTAAGGCATAACCGTCAATAATCTCTTGCCCTTGTTCAAAATGTTTCATCCTAATCGCAGGCCATAGTTCGAAAGAACGATTACGGTTTTCCGAGAAGCACTTTAAGAAGTTCTCGGCACTTTTGCAATATGCCAGGGCCATATTGTTGAAAAATCGAAGAACGTTCGCTGCCGAGATACTCGTGAAGAAGTTTTCGAATTTACGAGGGTAACTACTTCGTGTGTGCAATAGCTAACCGAAATCAAAGTGGGTCGTTTACATGGATAACGCGAGGAACAAAGGACAGAACTTTTATTTGCCTGTAAAATATAAATTGCTCGTAAAAATCTGATTCCTATAAAATTTAATGCTATCGCTGTAAATAACTTCTTTACAATAACTCATTAATATCATACAAAATGTACTGTTTAACTTTCTGTTCTGATGTAGTTCTCAAGCTCTCAAAGTTTCGAATTCATAAATTTTTTAATTTCAGCTGTACGAACTTCTAAATTTAAATATTCCCAGATTCTAAACTTTCGAACCTATAAAACGAACACTCAAATCAAGTTCCTGAATTATCAAATATTTTTGCAACATCCTCGTTTAAGATTGCAACTATCAAAATCACCATTCAGTTGTCCACATGCGCAACTTTGCTCTGCAAACGTCAGCAATCATAATTATCAAAACTTCCTATGTTTGCAAAATTGTTGAACAAAACTTGTCAAAAAAATTTGCTCGACAAAGAGTTGAAATGACTGCAAAAGGTTGAAAGAAGTAACAGATGAGTAATTTCACGCGACAACATTCGAATCCGTAATTTGCGATGCGATCCGTTCATCAACGTTTCCGTTTCTTCGGAACGCGAGTAATTATACGCCTGCAAATTTCCTGATGTTGAAATAGAGAGTATGTAAATCTGTTGGCATGTAGATTACGATTAATTTGATGTGCCAGCACAACGGGGTAAGTACAGGCAATTAGTGCAGCGCGGGTCTGTAGAAGTTTGCGCGACGTTTTGTTCCTTCCCACTCTGCCGACCGACTTCTCAACCTCTAAATTTCCCTCCGTTTCCGGCTTAATTTATATCGCTCGTTAACTAGCGGTCGCGGAGAAAAATGCGCGCTGAATGCGTGGCAATAAAACAAAACGAAGAGGAAAATGCACCGCGTAGAGAAGAGATTCGAGAAGAGACCGGGGTCTACGGATATAAATGCGAGCCAACCGAACCTACAGACGGAGAATTTCGTAATATAGCCGGCTTTAACGTGGAGCACATCGCTGTTTCAGATTAAAATTCTTCCTTTTCTGTCGCTCTTCCCCTTTTAGAGCTAGCGGAGATACGGGATAACATTATTCTGTCGGGACGCGTCTCATCCTCTTTTGTTCGCAAATTAGAACTCGACCAATTTAATATTTCCGAACAGGGAACTCTTTTTTTATTTTACCTGCTTTATCGACTTTTAACAGAGCTATAACTTTTAATTGTTCGCAAGTTTAAACGGTTACTGAATTCAATTTTATGTTCGATTATAGAGCTCGTGTTTTAACCTCTTAGGGAGGACGTGTTATCAGGGACACTAGTTGTGAGACACCCTATAATGCCTTTCGCAAATAGCATCTTTCTGTAGGACATATTTATACAAATCTACTTAACATTGCATAAGTTAGTATTGCAAATAGTATTTATTAATATTTTGTCTTATAACATCGTGTCACATATGTGACGTACATTACATATGGTACTTCACATGTGGCTAACCAGACTCGTATATTCACTGCAACTGAATATTGGGTTCGATTCTGACTATAATCTATATAATCAAGGATAGTTGAAGGCAAAATATGCATAACATTACAACTTTTGTTAATTGTCTTAAACTTGCAACAATAATTAGCTAGCAGTGATGACACAAATTCTTAGGAAATTATAAGTCAAGTATTTAATTAAAATTATTAAAATCAGTCAAATTATCGATTCACCTTCATATTTTAAATTAGAAAATTTGTTAAAATGCTTCTCTTAAAATCTGCATCCTTTAACAAGATATGTGTACAAGCACATATGTATACACATGTGTGAATCATATGTTGCATTCACAGTCTCCCATTTTAATTTTTATTTCCAGTGCCCTTGTTAATTGATACCATCGAAAACCTTACATATTACAAGTACGGTATAAAATGTAGTTTATTTCAAAAGTATTAAAAAGAAAATCTGAATTCAGCAGTTGAAAAGCAGCAGCGTGTAAACAGTAGTAAAGTATCTTGGGCATCATCTCACCTGTACGTTCTTGTGTAGAAATGTAAAATCGCAACAGAGGCGTTACACTTTTTTCAGAGATAAAAGAGAAATATGGTTAAAAGGTAAATGCATATTACGCGAGTCGGTTGAAATCGTTGCAAAATATATCTTACGCGAAACGATGAGAGATATTCGTGTTAATGCGCGAATGGAAAGCTTTTTTCTCTCGCTGCGTGTATGTGTTTTTTTTTTACCACGCGAAGTGGGTTTCTTTCGTACCGGTGTAAATTAACATCGAACCTGCTTTTGACGTCCACTACTCCGCCGTTTTCTTTTTTCTTTTTGCTCCTCCCACTCACCGACGAATCAGGATAACGAGGTTTCCACCTATGAGCCCGGTTTTCATTCGCTAAGTACTCCTCGCCAGCTCGTTACCGAATGATACACACCAGATAATAAATAATTAAAAACGAAGCGTAACGAGCGTTCGTTATACGGGGGAAATTATGGAGTTTTCGTAAAACCAACCGTGATTCCCCGCAAACAATCGCGCGTAATCGCGCGCTCGATAATTGATTTTCAAATATTCAACTACGAGCGAACAAACCGGTCGAACAATAAATTTCAGTCGGTAATTCGCGAGATTTTGATATAGTTCAGCGTAACGTAATTTTCAACGGTACGCGATCGGGATATCCTGCTTCTGGCAATCAAAATTGCTTCCTACGCCGATCCGAATGAATAAATTATGCGAGTCTTGTAACGTATGTATGAACCTCGTGCCAACATCACCGCTCCAGTTTTCCGAGCTCGGCACAAAAATCAACATTATTTTCGACTCTGTTGGACGTTGCATTAGCTCGCTAATAAACGTCAATGACGGCAGGGCAGATTTCGAACGATGTAGAAAAAACTTCATTCGTTTCTGCTTACATTTGCAAATTTTTCAAATTTTAACTATTTTTTTTTTAATTTAAAATTTTTTGAGGTTGCAAATTTAGATGATTGTAGATTTGAGAATATGTTTATTTGGCAAACAGATAAAGATTCACAAGTAGTTTCCGTTTCTTAAGACGTTTTCCAAGTCACATAAAAGCCACTTTCGACTGTTGTCTCAAGGCAAGCGACGAAAGTTCCTCTGTTGAATTTTCTACGGCATAACTCTATTCAATGGTATAACATTTTCTCAGGGACAATATTATTCACGGAACACCTGAATTAATTCCAAACAGTGCTTTCGCGGTTAACTTCACTATGAACGCACTCGTGTGCAAATTGGTTGATCTTTACAATGTGTGCTTGAATTCGTATTACACTCGATTAATCAATAATATTGTTACTGGCTAATATCTTCAATACTACTCATTTACATTCCCCCTTCCATTATGAGAGAGCTTAAGGTAAAATGCATATTATAGCTTTATAATATGTTTTAACGTCTTTAAATTATATTTTCAAATTCAATATTTTTTCAAGAAATATTCTTAAATATTTTTTCTTCTGTCTTGAAATTTTTTATAAATATTGTCAAATTCACTTTGCTTCAAAATATTTTATATTTCCTCATTTCTTGCTCTTCTGAATTCTTTGTTTTAAGATAATGTATATCCACAAAAATTCTGGAGGAAGGACTGACGGTTTGATTCTTCAGGTAGTTTGGAAAAAATTCTAATTTTTAGGGACAAGTACAGTGTGACTGTTACCTACGGTTATTATAGTCTGAAAAGTATGGTTCTCTAAAACAGTTTGTTTGTTTTTTGATATCATGAGGAGCATAGATAGTTTGATTCCTAACTGTACAATTTTAGAATGGTACAATATCCTTAGGTTTCTGAGTCATGTATCTCTGTACATCTCTATCATAGTTATCCCTACCGCAATTTTAATTTCTCCAATTGCAACTCCCATTCAGTACGTGTTAATTCGCAAAATAACACGGACCCGTACGTTTGAACCGTTTCCCGTGGAATCCGCAATTAACGACGCTTTCTCGTCTGTCCGGACATTCAACTAGCCAGGGCAAACAATTCCTTTTTCGAGCGCAGCGTAAATATCCTAAATCACGGAAGTTCCTCTCTGTCTCTGTCAAATCTCTCATTCCCTTTGCATCCAGCATCGCCACCACCACCACCACTTTTTATTCGTCCCTCGTCCGTAGCCTCGCGAGAGAAGTCGGCTCTCACAGGCAGATAATAAACTCGAAACAATACGACAAGCGACGTTCCAGCACGACACGAACATGCTTTCAGCTTTAAAGCGCGATACCACCGAGTCGCCAGGAAAGCTATTTCATAACTGGGTCGAGCAAGTAGCCGGACCACGGCTGGATACCGGATAAAAAGGGTGCGTCGCGTCGTAGAAAAAAGCCGACACCCCTCAAACGACTTCCCTCTTTCTTTTCTGCTTCTTTTTAGTTGCTCGAGACGGTCGTTTAGGGTTTTATAGGAGTCGATAATTATTCTGCTGTGGACATTAGGATTTAGTTTGCATTAGGGTTGAGGTTGATAGAATTTTATTAGAAAGGTGTTACGGTTAAGATGATAAGGTACCATAGCTTATGTGCGTTGGATGATCTTTATGTGATGGAAAAGATACGTGTGAGGTACAATTGAGAATTTTGAGAAATTCTTTGTCTTTTATTATTACAATACCTATCTCCTATTGAAACCTCCAAGTGTCTCCACAACAATATCCATAATTAACCTAACTACTTCTAAAGAAATTTGTAGAGTACAAAATTTATAAAAGTGACTCATAAAATTTCCTCTATCCAAATATTCCAAAACGCAAAAACAGAAGATTTGAAGCTTTGATAATT
Organism: Megachile leachella; assembly: GCA_963576845.1. Taxonomy (NCBI): domain Eukaryota; kingdom Metazoa; phylum Arthropoda; class Insecta; order Hymenoptera; family Megachilidae; genus Megachile; species Megachile leachella. The sequence goes on along the minus strand of OY756248.1, from coordinate 8,067,197 downwards.
TATCTCCTAAAGCAGACTAAAATGCACACCCATAAAAAAGCACAAGAAATTAGAAGATATTCTGTTTTACAGTCCCAACAGTAATACATTAGACCAGTTATCACCGTCAGTTATCACGGTAGGAATTAAAAGGCAAACGTTAGGAGCATCAGCAGAAATATTTGTCTGTCTGGCGAATCGTTTAACTGGCTGTTCGAAAATTACAAAGATAAACGAGTCACAGATCTCGGGCATTGTCCGTGGCGCTATAAATGAACGAGTCGACGAAGCGTTTCCCAACAAATCGTCTTTTATCGGTATTCCTGTCTGTGTCGGACACGCCGGCATCGTGACGCCGTGAGTTATTGAGTTTGTTGCCGCCTTTGTCGAGCACTCTCATTGTTTCTCCAGCAACAAGGGAGCATCTGTTCCATAGGTAACTATCCCTGTTACCTCCATTTCCGTCCTCGATGTCTGAATAGTATTGTACCGGCAAGCCGAGTTCGCATTAAAGATCAACCGAGCGAACTTCAGGGAGCCTCGCTTTGCTCCGACTAGAAGTATGCCCAATTTGCAGCTACGAACATTCCCTGAATATCAATTAGGAGAAGTTAATTCGCTGTACGGTTGAATATAATTGCCTCCTAGCCAGGATCAGCCTGCCAGCGGGCTTAGACGTGGCTTCAACGATCATTAGATTAATCGTTGCGAAGCTATTGTTTTATCCTTTTCAGTAGGCGCGAAGTTCTTGAACGAAGACGTGGTTTGATGCATTTTTACATTTTTAACCGACTTCGAAAAAGGAGGAGGTTACTCAATTCGATCAGTATATTTTTTTTTTTTTTTTTATGTATGTCCGCAGATTAAGCCTAGCTGGATGGACCGATCGGAATGAAACCTTTTGCATCTTGTAGGTTCTAACTCCCCATTGGTACCATTATAAAAAAAAATTAATATTTCAATTGCAAAGTATTGTTATTGCCAACAAACCGGCAACTTTTGAAAAAAACTTTTCTTGATTTTAGTGCGCTTTAAATATCATATCACGGACATGATTCTGAACAATTTTGTTCAGATACAAATTTCACAAAAAACTTTAGTTTACAAGATATTAGCGAAACATTGTTATTAACTTTCAAAATCAACTTTGCACGATTTTAATGTCCTTTTAATATGTTGTCAGGGGCATTGTACTGAACAACCTTTTCCTTATGCATAATTGACGGAAAGCTTAAGTTTTCGAGATATTAACGAAAAAATTGTTATTAACTTTTGAAATAAACTTGGAACGATTTTAATGTCCTTTAAATATGTTATCAGGGGCATGGTTCTGAACAACTTTTTCCTTATCCGCAATTAACGGGAAGCAATAGTTGTCGAATTATTAGCGAAACACTGTTGTTACTAATATATTAAAATAACAAAACAATAAAAAAAAAATAGGAAAAAAAACCGGAAGAACTGTCTCACAATATCCTACACAATTCTCAGCATTCCACTAAAAAGCGCGAAATAAAATAATTTTTAGAAAAAAAATACACCGACTTCGAAATGCACTAAAAAGTATAAAATAATTTCTATTTCCTAATGAAGTAATTTCTATTTCATTCAATCATACAATTACGTAACAGATATGAATGAAACCTATTTACTCGTTAGGTAGTATATTAAATACATTTCAATCTTTTCGGAGGCGGGGCAAAATTAAAAGGTTTTCTTGAACGTGTCAACCTTTGGACAGTCGGACGTAGGCAAAGCTTATATAGCTATTTTTTGTTCTATACATATAACTCGACAGTCATCATTTTCGCTTCCAGTCATCGAGATACTGGAATTATTTACGCTTTTTCTCTCGCATACATATATATATTATAAGTAAAATTACAACTTAAATTCTAATTGCAGCTCTTAGCTCGATATCGCTTTCTAAAAATTATTCTGTAAAACATTTTTAGAACACAATATCGATTACCAGGTCACACCACGTGGAGGTGGCTACAATAGTGACCCACCCTAACTCCAAATCCCTTCCACCCTCCAAACGCAATCTCATTTAGCAGAAGGATAAATGAGTTTGACTCTACCTATCCCGTAGGCTCGCATATACAAGTCCTTTACCACAATCCAGTAAGAAACTTGTATCGCACGCACGCACATACATTAATTTAATACTAATCGTATATATACGCTTAACTTAATCTAAACGCCGCAGTGTACCTCTTCTTCTAACATTGCACTCAAATAATCTATAACGAAGCGAAAAAGCAAAGAGAAGAAAGTTAGAAGAACTTTCTGTGGGAAAAAGGGTTCAGTATTTTTTGCCAAGAGACCTCGCCTGCCATGGGTCAAAGGGTAGTTCACAGTGGCTTACGTGAACCACGGAGACAAAGATGAACCGAAAGCACCTTACGTGAGTTCGAGTGACACTCCCGAAATGGCGGAGGGTTAACCAGTCGCCCCTCTTGTCTTTCACGTGTTCCCGAGGGGGGGATACCCTTACCGGGATGCCCCTTGGCAGTCAGGCGGCAGATCTAGGTGCACATCGGAGTAGTTTGGTGCCAGCCAGATCGGCCCCGCCGAGATGCATCGTTCGAACTACACCGGTACCCCCAGCCCACCAATGCCGCGTGTTCACAGCGCTATGAACCCCCAATGATCCACTTGGGTTTGGAACAATTGACAAAAAATACAGAGTATACTACAAACTAACGCGTACAAAGTTTGAGAGTTGAGAGTGCAAGTTAAAATGAGAGATACTTACACTTACGCATACAATTAACTTAAAACTAACGCACGCATAAAATTCGCTTAAAAATAACGCACGCAGAAATTCGCTTAAAAATAACGCACGCATCCCTCGATGATCCCTCGATGATCCCTCGATGCAATACAATATGTTACGCAACTTAAAATTAACGCATAACTTAAATAAATCCCTCGAAGGATGTCTTCAATGATGACCTATTTACCTATAAAATTTAAAATAGATAATATACATGAGAAATATACAATTAATACACATATAAATTAATAAACTGCGTGCATAAAATTAAAACCTGAAACAGACAAAAGTGATTAAGACAAACATTAAACATTGTAAATTCCTTGCTTAAAATTAAAACCTGTAAAATACAATAAATAAGATAAACCTGAAACACTAAACATTATTAGAATACAAAAGCCCTAAATGTGCCTTCTGTTCTAAAATTAGAACAAAAGACACTTACAATTTGCGCAGGTTTTTTGTCACATATAGTGACGAAAAACCTGCGCCCGAGCCCACCCTGTCCTCCCACAGCTCGGAATTAATGCAATTAAGATATGAAATTGAGAAGTCTTAATCGTAGCTCTTTGCTCGATATGGTTTTCTAATGTTAATGTCGCGAAAAATATTTAGAAAACAACATCGATTACCGGGTCACACCACGAGGAGGTGGCTACGATAAGTGACCCACCCTAACTCCAAGTCCCAACCACCCTCCATTGCAACCTCATTTATCAGAAGGATAAATGAGTTCTGACTCTACCTAGCTCCTAACTTAGCTCGCATTAGCTTAATACGCTTAACTTATTCTATACGCCGCAGTGTACCTCTTCTTCTAAGATTGTACTCAAATAATCTATAACGAATTCAAAAAGCAAAGGGAAGAAAGTTAGAAGAACTTTCTACAAAAGAAAAAGAAAGTTAGAAGAACTTTCTGTGAAAAAAAGGGTTCGGTATTTTTCGCCAAGAGACCTCGCCTTCCATGGGTCAAAGGGTAGTCCACAGTGGCTTACGTGAACCACGGAGGCAAAGATAAACCGAAATGTACTTAAGGTAAGTTCGAGTGACACTCCCGAAATGGCGGAGGGTATCCATTTTGCCCCTCTTGTCTTTCACGTGTTCCCGAGGGGGGGACACCCAGACCGTAATGCCCCTTGGCAGGATGGCGACCGTTCAGGGAGCACATCGGTAAGGATTGGTACTACCCCGATCGGCCCCGCCGAGATGAGTCGTTCGCACTATACCAGTACTTCCAGCCTACCTCTACCGCGCGTTCACAGCGCTATGAACCCCCAATGATCCACTTGGGTTCGGAACAATTGACAAAAAATAACGAGGTATACTACAAGCTAACGCGTACAAAGATTGAGAATTGAGAGTGCAAATTAGAATGAGAGATACTTGCAGAGCCCACGAGAACACTTAACTTAAAACTAACGCACGCATACAATTAGTTTTAAAATAACGCACGCTTAAAATAAACTTAAAATTAACGCATAAGTTCTTGAGATCCCTCGAAGGAAGTCTTCAATGATGACCTATTTATTACCTGTAGAATAATTAAATGTAACAATAACAATTAGAGGAAGAAATGCAAGATTAATAACATGTTAATAATTAGACATACACAATTCATATAATACACATGCAAAATTCATATTAAATATACGCATATAAAATATACAATATCGGTGACAAATATTCACTCACTTAATTCAGGAGCTGAAACATACAAATACAATTAAGACACATATAAATAGATAAATTACTTATATAAAATTAAAACCTGAAATAGAAAAAAAAATGATTAAGACAAATATAAAACATTCAAAATTATTTACAGTAAATTGAAACCTGAAACAAATACAAATAATTAAGACAAATATAAACCGTTAAAAATTGCGTTTAAAATTAAAGCTGGAACATTCTGAAAAATACAAAACTTAAATTAAAATCACGATCAGGTATGAAACCTGACAACCCGAATTAAAGTCCTGAAGAAATCGAACGAAAATCGAAGACAAGACTGGAGACAACAGACAACACGTCTGTCGCGTTCGAAAGGTAAATTTCGAATGACTCACCGCGCCTTCGTACTGCTTCGCTCGCTGCTCGCTTACCGCCGATAATCCGGCACGAATAGACATCTGTTGTTATTACTCACGGCCGCGCCGACGCTCCGTTTCCGAGAAATACATTCCGAAACACGAAATATAATTATTACGAAGTACGAAAATCTCAGAGCTCGAAAGAATGAGGAAAAATTCAAGAACATTAGAAAGCAAAATAAAAATTCAATAATGTCTGAAAATAAAAACATTTACACATTTAAAAAATGTAATTGCAATTGCAATTCCATTTCAATCACACAAATTAAAATTTTTAAAGACTCTACATGTGCCTCTTGTTTTAAATTTACACTCGTATAAGGTAAAATTAAGTGAAGGAAAAATTATTTTATACTTTTTAGTGCATTTCGAAGTCGGTGTATTTTTTTTCTAAAAATTATTTTATTCTATATGTTGACAAATTCATGTATTCAAATTTTATACTCTAATTTCTATATTTTCTATATAGTCTATATTTCTATATTTTCACATTATCAAGTTCTTTCATTTTTAGGATTCTATATACTGAAATTTCTATATGCTCAAATTTGTAAATGAAACTTACTAATTTTATAGATTTTTACATTTTCAAATATAACCAAATTTATTGAATTTCCTAAGTTCTCTGTGAGCTTTGTTCCTAAATTTCCTATAGCTCCCATATTTTTTAAATTTCTTAAATTTGTTACATTTTTTAAATTGTCAATAATTATTATATTTCTTAAATCTCTTAAATTTCCAAATTTTTTTAAATTTCTGAAATTTCCTCATTTTTTAAATCTCTTAAATTACCTCATTTTTTAAATCTCTTAAATTTCCTCATTTTTTAAATCTCTTAAATTTTCTCATTTTTTAAATCCCTTAAATTTCTTGAATTTACAAAATCGTTGACATAAATCATATTTTATTCTTCCAAAGAATGTCACCTCAGCACTTTCCACTAAAACGATGGACACTTTTCTCCGTTGAATAATTCAACGCATCTTAGCACTACTTGAAAAAAGATATAATGTTTCTCCATAATAATAAATACAAAGCCATAAAAATTGTAAATTCAGCAAGAAAAATTTTCCCAAGAACGGTTTCGCATCGACCTTAATTGATGTTACAGACGCTTCACGGTATCTGTAGGTTTCTGTTCAACGTTTGTCGTCGCGTTTTCACGGGAAAATAAATAAGAATCGTGGAAAGAGGGCTTAAATGAAAAAGTTCCAAGAATTTCTCAAATGGATGACAAAACGGTGGAAATAAACTGCTCGTTGTTTCCGCGTTACGGCAGGGAACCGTAATCCCTTTAAGATGTTGTTTCTGCTGCTTTCCTTCGTCAGCGAACAAAGAACGTGCTTTTCTACGATTATATACGAGCGTTGGGTGTTTCGAAGACATGCAAAGAAAGTTATGGTCTTTCGGATAAGTTGGTGGAAGGATATCGATTTTATTTTGGGGGATGTTTGGGGTTTGGTGGAGTGGAAAATTTGGAAAGTTGGGTATTTGGGTATTTGGATGATTTGGTAGGTGGATGATTTGGTATTTGGATGATTTAATATTTGGATGAGTTGGTATTTGGATGATTTGGTATTTGGATGAGTTGGTATTTGGATGATTTAGTATTTGGATGATTTGGTATTTGGATAATTTCATATTTGGATGATTTAGTGTTTGGACAATTAGGTATTTGGATAATTTCATATTTGGATGATTTAGTGTTTGGACGATTTGGTATTTAGAAAAATTAGTATTTGAATATTTGAATATTTGGATACTTGGCTATTCGAGGTTTTGCACATTAGGGTATTTAGAAATTACCTCACAAAATTTAAGAATTTAAAAAAGTGTAAAAAACAATTTACAGTTTGAGAAACATGAAAATATATTCACCCTAATTTTATAAATTTTACAAGCTTATCCTAAAGTGATGAAATTCTAAAATCTCTGAAATTAAAGAGTATATCACATTGATTTACAAGAACCCTCCGAGACTAGAATTAAGTGGATGTAAAAAACAATGCATTTCTTGATGCATCTCGATGCTCGTCGTCGATTCTTCTGAGCACATTTCAGATCGTAATTATCCAGCAGACAGTAGATCCCCAGTACAAAGAGTGAGTCGTTAATTCACGTCCATTTCGACAGGCTACATCCCCTTTCTTGGTTCGACAATGGTTCGCATTATGAGAGCTGCAAGGATCCGACCGCGTTGCGTCGCGTTGCATCGCGTCGGTCAGGAAATGCATTATTGCGTTTAAGAGAATGCCAGAAACGCATCTGGGTCGTGGCCGGTCGTAGATGCGCTTCTAACAGGGAACATTAGTAGGATTACTCGACTTCGTTTCTTCCTATTCTGTACCGGTCGAAACGTGGATGCATTCGCGTCTCTCTCTCTTCACGGCTGCTGCAGCTGCAGTTACTGATTGCGATTTGCAATGCAACACACGCCACCGTTGCTCTCTTCTCATTCTGGTGCATCACTTTGCGATCGATCACTTTCAGAGCGCGGCCTAATGCGGCTCGTTAGTGTCGCATAGAAACTGCAATTCCCTTCTGTCGACTGTTACGTGTTTCATACCTCTCTACGGTACGCGAATTGGATTTTGACAATGACACTGGTAATTAATAGTTAGATGCAAGTGTAACGTACACGCGAAGCACATTAACAAACACCCGTAACCGATGTTTCCTGCTAATCGATGACTGGACTCGGGATTTTGGAGAGCCATGTCGTTACCTTTCCCTCGTATTTTCACGTGTAGGTGTACACAAGCAAAAGTATGCAGAATTTTTATAGTTATTAAAATAATTTTTAATGATATTTTTATATGTTCCACTTTAGATATTATCATTTTTAGGTAACCTAGATGTTCATTTTTTACCACTTTTTTACCTAGTGATATTAGCTTCATTAATTATATCCTCAGATTTTCACATATGTCTAAGAACACATACGTATAATTTAATACACTAATTTCTCTATATACATCTATGTACATTTGATCCTTGCATCTGTAGATCCTCATATTATATTTCCACGTTTGAATCTTTATGTTGTTGAATGATCTTAGGTATTCTGACGTATCTAGACACCTCCATAAAATGCTAAATACCTTCGGATACCCCCAAGTGCATTTTTATGTCGCATCCCGTCAACGCACTTTATATTTCTAGATATCCAGACGACATCAAATGCTCCTATATTTCCTTGAATAACTCAGGACATCCTTAGATATATATGTATATGTACAAACACTTCATAATTTATAGATTTCTCCACATCTTCAGACATTATATCTTTGGTATTCCCAAATTGTGTTTTGTAGAGTTCCTAATTCCTTAATTCCACGGATCTCTAATTCTCCAATTACCAAATTCCACGATTCCCAAATTTACCAAATTCTTAATTCTCTGATTCTCTAATTTCCACCGATTCCCTAAATCCACCGTTCCCTAATTTCTACTGATTCCCTAATTCCACGGTTCCCTAATTCCACCGTTCCCTAATTCCACCATTTCCAAATTCCACCGTTCCCTAATTCCACCGTTTCCTAATTCCACCCTTCCCTAATTTCCACCGATTTTCTAATTCCACCGTTCCCTAATTCACCGATTCCCTAATTCCCCGATTCTGTAATTCCGCCGTTTCCTAATTCACCGATTCCCCAATTCCCCGATTCGCTAATTCCCCGATTCCCTAATTCCCCGATTCCCTAATTCCCCGATTCTCTAATTCCACCGTTCCCTAATTCACCGATTCCCTAATTCCCCGATTCGCTAATTCCCCGATTCCCTAATTCACCGATTCTCTAATTTCCACCGGTTCCCTAATTTCTCTAATTTCCTAATTTTCCGATTCCCAAATTCTTCAAATTTCAAATTTCCCAATTTCCTAATTCCCTGATTCCCCAATTCCCACTTCCTAATTTCCCATTTCCCTAATTCCCCAATTTCCAATTCACATCTCCAAACCCTGTACCATCCTGTAACCCCGTCCCTTTAATATCTCCAAATACAAACAGCATCTCAAAACTACAAATATAAGGTGTCATATTAAGATCCCACAACTCCACCCTTAAATATTCTACACCCGCAATTCTCATTTCGTGAAATATGTGGCGGTAGTAACAAAGCCGAGGCAAACCGCGAGTACGTCAAAGGGAATTTTCAACGCGAGTATATTCGCCAGCCCGAAAACGAGAACTCGAATCAGCGTGCAAGAACACGGGTAGTTTTATTTGATCGTACAGTTGGCTACCTTGCAACGAACGGGAACAATCGAGCGCATAGAAGCGCGTCAGGATTTTCTGCGAGTTCGAACGGTTTCGCTTAACAATGCTTTTCGCCAGGTCACCAAGCGTGACTCGGAAAGCGGCCAGAAGACGACAATGGTAGCCGCAACACCATCCTTCGAACAGCACCGAAGCTAAATTACTAGGCGAGACCAGAGCATTTACGATCGAGTGGCTAATGACCTGATATTCATCTCCTTTGAATAAATTACATCTTGGACGTCCTCTAAGTGCCATTATCTCAGAGAAAATTAATGCGCGACCCTTTGTTTGACGTCGACGTTGCAAAATAATTCTGTCATTGATTATCATACGTCGACCGACCGCGGAAAAATCGACGAGGTAAGAAGTGTAATTAGCAACGATGTGAATAGCTGATTTTAGAGTTTAAGCTGATGGGGTATTGTGTGGGATCACCTTGTGTGAACAACTTTCAAACTTCGGTTAAATGTGCTATATGTAGGTTAAGGTTTTTGTTGAGTTTCTTTTGGTTGAAATTTTGGGAGGACGGTGGTTTGTGGACTTTGATATGTCATGACAGAGGTTTCTTATGTTTTCATGACTTTTTGAAATTTTCAGCTTTTTTAAGTTCTCTAAATTTCTCTAATTTTCTAACTCTTTCAATTTGAAATTGCTCAAACCCTTCTATCACTAACAAATTTTTCAAACTTCATAAAAATCTTCAAATCTGCAGTTACTCAAAGTTTCAAATTCCCTTTTAGCTACTTTTGAAACATCAAAGTCCGAGAGCTTAAGAGTATTCAGTTATAGTGAACATTATCTTGTGCAAGGTGGGTGGAGCTAGAGGGCAAGAAAGGGTTAGAGTCCGGCGGAAATGAGCGAGGGAAGAAACGCGGTCTTTGTTCGCGACACTATAGCGTTCGGAGTAAACGGTCCGTACAATGCATCGAGGATTAAAAATGAATTAGTAACGTGTTATCGCCGTTCGTACAGTCGCGAATTGTGTGTCTCCCTGTCTCCAAAGAAAAATGTCAACGAAAGCAGTCCTCAGTTTCGGCGAAATGGACAAATGTCCAAAGCTAGGAATTATTTTTGCTCGTAAGATTAAAAAATTTTTCGCTGTAAAAAATGACAAGAACGTTTAACTTAACAGATTTGTTTCTTTTACAATAAAATGACCCTTCTGTATTTTCGAAATTGTTCAATTAATTTGTAAATTTTACCGCAGTTTTATTCGAAATTCATAGACTGAGATATCAGATTCGAAGTCAAACGCTTTACGATATTTGGAGAGAAAGATTCGCCGGTTTATTACTCTTGATAGAGGGCCATAAATTTGATGCGAGAATTTTTCCGAGTACTGCAATATTGGACTTTCATTTCGAGTGAATTTAAACCGAACGGTATACGAGCGTTAAAGTAATACGAAATTTATTCGATATGCATAGAATCTGAGTCTGCAATTACTTTGATGGACGTTTTCGTCATTCCGTGTTAAAAGCGCCGTCACTTCGAAAGAAAACTCAGGTTTTATTTGCTGAACCATCTCGTACAATGGAAATTTCCTAGCAAGAAATTAATTAACGTTATTGAAATTATCGCAGTTCGAAGTGTCTTATTAACACTAAACCGACATATAATGTGTACCTAATTTGAAATTAAAAATGAAGTTAAAAATTAAATAAACAAACGACAAAGCAATTAATTACTACACACGTTTATTCTTTAACTTGATGAAAATCAATGCTGATTTCAATGAATGTACCTTAACAAAATATGTATAATATTTTATAATAAGAAACTTGTGCAGATTTGACCGGTTTGGTAGTTTTAGCATTAAACTTGAACATACTTGAAATATATTTGAAAGTAGAAATTGGAGGAACAGAGAATTTCTTGATAAGGATTAATTGAATGACTCGACCACGTTCGAGTAGCAGAGTCTCGTTAATTCCGAAACGCGTTGACAAAGTTCTCGTGGAGCTAACTCTGATCGCGTTACAACGAAGCAAAAAGTTTGGAAACGTAACATTTCCGCGCAAAGCGCGTAATTGCGACCGTGATGTGTTTCGCAACGAGTTTCAACGTACGAACTTATTTCTGGTTACAAGCGAAAGTTTATTATAATTTTCTGCCGGAGGTTTTAAGCCACTCGCGATTTTTCGCTCGCCGCTCGTTAACGAGAAATGGTCTGGAAAGCACGGTAAACAAGGAAGTTTAAAGTTTCTTCAATTTACAACGGATCGAGATGGATTAATCGTTCGATATCGCTCGCGAGGGGAAAAAAGAGGAGACACCGGAAACGGGAAATTGATAACGCGAGGTGTTATTAAAAAATAATTAAATCTATCGATCGCTACTGCCGATGGAAGTTTATTAAGAACTAGGATTTAGACGTATTGTATCGATTACTCGCCATGGAATAATTTGCCTCGGGTAATTTCTAATTACGCTTGGTTAATGAACAACTCTTCTTGAATCGTGAAAGTGATTACTAACGGAGGCAATTACGGTGATAAGAGTCTCAGGTCGATTAATATCTCAACATTTTTATTCTCATTTTCTCGAGATATGATTCGATAAAATGGTATAAACATCGGATTAAGTGAATGTAAATGACTTTTCTAAGAAATAAGTTTCAGACTAGAGTTTATTTTGTGTTTCGAGTGTCTCTTTGATGTTTTACGTTTTAAGGAGATCCACTTATCATAATTCCGCGCGTGGAATTTTCACGCACCGTAATTCCAACCACAGTAGTTCCACGCGCCGTAGTTTCACGCATCGTATTTCTATGCGCAGTAATTCCACGCGATGTAATTCCACGCGCCATAGTTACACGCGTCGTAGTTCCATACGCCGTAGTTCCACGCGTCGAATTTCCACGCATCGTAATTCTTTACGAAGTAATTCCACGCGCCGTAATTCCACGCACCGAAATCGTATGCGCCGCAATCTCATGCATTGCAATCCTACGCGCCGTATTTCCACTCGTTGTAGTTCCAAGCGCCGTAGTTCTTCGCGCAGTAATTCCACGCACCGCAATCTCACGCGCCTCAATCCCACGCTCTGTAATTTCACGCACCGAAATTACACATGTCGTAGTTCCACGCGCCGTAGTTCTACGCGTAGTAATTCCACGCGCCGCAATCTCACGCATCGCAATTCCACGCGGAGTAATTCCACGCGCTGTAATTCCACACGCCGTATTTCCACGCGTTGCAGTTCCAAGCTCCGTAGTTCTACGCATAATAATTCCACGCGCCGCAATCCCACGCGTCGCAGCAAAAATTTTAAAGTCAATTTTTCGGATGTTGGTGAATCTGTTTCTAATTTTCTATTTAGCCAAAATTCGAAAGGAGATGGAAATACAAATGACGCATGAAGTGGGTTCCCAATGTGAGCAGACAATAAAAGTACCTCGACATGTATAGAAAACTGCGAACGAAAGACTGCTGCTAAGGTTGAGGTTTCACGACCAGATGTGACTAACAATAAAACCAGATGTGACTAACTCGTTAGAACGCAAAAACTCCTTGGGTCTTATGACTGTTACGACTATTGTTTAAAATTTTGTTTTAATATAAAATGTGAAAGACGTTCGTCTCAGTTATGTAACATAAAAGCAATAACAGTAAAGGTGGGTTAAAGTATCCTGTGCATAAGGGAGGCACAGTTTTTAACCTAGCCTCAAAGCGTACAGAGCACACGTGGCAGACATTACTCAGTTTTGAGATTAAACTCGTCACACACCGTTCCGGTGGATACGTAACAACATTATCGACATGGACATATAAATGGCCTGTTATTGTATTCACTAGTCGGGAGACAGTTTCCGCGAAACTGTTAACAGAATAGCAATAAACCGGGCTCGCCTTTATTGCAGATTTTTGCGCGTCCAGAGAGTTCGTGCGCTAACGAAGCGTTCGTGTACCGGTGATTAAATAACCGTAGTTGTAAAACGTGTTCGCAAAATCGACACACCGAATTCATGTACGCTGTTGTAACTGCTTTTTTTCCGCTGTCCGACATTTAGACCGCATAATTCGATAAACGTGAACGGAATCGATGGCAACCGGAATCGGTTCATGGCTACCGCGGCTTTTGTTCGCGTTGAATAAACATTGTATAGAGCTTTTTTTGGGAAGGGATGGTTTGGAGTGGTGGGAGTTGTATTCTGAGGAGAGTTGGGGTAATTAGGGGTGTTAGGAAAATTTTTTAATTTTCGAATTTTCAAATTTAGGAATTTCCGAATTTCGGAATTTTCAAATTTTCGAATTTTCAAAATTCCAAATTCTCAAATTACCGAATTCTCAAAATTCCAAATTCTCAAATTACCGAATTCGTAAAATTCCAAATTCTCAAATTTCCAAATTCTCAAAATTCCAAATTCTCAAATTTCCAAATTTTCAAAATTCCAAATACTCAAGTTTCCATACTCTCAAATTTCCAAATTCTCAAAATTCCAAATTCTCAAATTTCCAAATTCTCAAGTTTCCAAATTCTCAAATTTCCAAATTTTCAAAATTCCAAATTCTCAAATTTCCAAATTCTCAGAATCTCAAATTCTGAAATTTTCAAATTCTCAAAATTCCAAATCCCCAAAATCCCAAATTCTCATCTTCCTATCACCTAACCAAATGCCCACTTTCCCAATACCGAAAATCGCCAAATTAATTCGCCCATTCCGGCGACAATAGATCCTCTAATAAAAAATTAAAATATTGCAACGATTCAGCGACGATCTTCGGTGAATTCGAAGCTTAATGACTCCAGAGAATTTATTCATTTCGTCGATATTTAAAAATCCCTTTTCCGCCGTCCTGATTTCCCCCGCGTATAATAGAACAAAAAATTAAATTGAACAGCAAAGAAAGAAGTAGAGAATTTTTTTGTTCTTTACCCGTGAAACATCGATCAGAGAAAAAAATCGTGTCATTTAACGCTTTTCGATCTTTTGTCCCTTACTCCCTCGCAAATTGGATCATCCCCTTTCGATTCCGTTATTTACCTGGGCGCCGAACGTCGTTTTCGATCAGTTTCACTTCGCTTGCCAGGAAATTGGTCTCACTTCCTATCCGAAGGGATTACCGTAGACAAAGAACCTTTCTACACTTTGTTTATTTGAAACATCGAATTTAATATGGGGACGATGTGTTTGGAGTGTCGGTTATAATTGTTGAGGAAGTTAGGTGGTTGTGGAGTTGTAAGGGTAGATTCTCTAATTCCACGATTCCCTAATTCCACCGTTCTCTAATTCCACCGCTCCCTAATTCCACCGTTTTCTAATTTTCACCGATTCCCTAATTCCACCGATTCCCTAATTCCACCGTTCCCTAATTCCCCGATTCTTTAATTCCACCGATCCCTAATTCCACTGATCCCTAATTCCACCGATCCGTAATTCTACCGATCCCTAATTCCACCGCTCCCTAATTCCACCGTTTTCTAATTTTCACCGATTCCCTAATTCCACCGATCCCTAACTCCACCGATCCCTAATTCCACCGATCCCTAATTCCATCGATCCGTAATTCCACCGTTTCCTAATTCCACCGATTCCCTAATTCCACCGATTCCCTAATTCCACCGTCCCCTAATTTCCATTGATTCCCTAATTCACCGATTCTCTAATTCCACCGTCCCCTAATTTCCACCGATTCCCTAATTCCCTGGTTGCCTATTTCCCGAATTCCCCAATTTCTAATCTCCCTAATTCCCAAATTCCCAAATTCCCAAATTCCCAAATCTCCGAATCTCAAGAACCCCAAACTCCCAAATCCGCAACTTCCCAAATTTCTCCAAAATCTCCCAAACTTCCAGACCTCTATTTTTACCTAACGCCTACCTTCCCAAACTTCATAACGTAAAGTTCCCAATTTCCTTTGAAGCTCCATTCCACTGTCAAGTTGCAGATCTTTGCGAACGAACAAGTGTGTCAGCTTGTCTGTAAACGGTTTAGTTCCCCCAGTACTATTGAGCGGATTAGAACGATTCAAGGTTGGTTTAGCGTACACGCGCAAGACTCATCTTCAAGCTTTGTGCTTTGCTCGCTGAGCTTATCTCGTCTCGATTCGACGTATTATCTTCGACTCTTTGGTCCCGGTGTCTGTGGCAAACTGCTGTTTCCAATTCGTACCTACCATTGCTGTCCTTCCGTTTCCTGAATGCTTGTACGTATCCTAGTTCTTCAGTTTCGCGTCGTCTACTGGAACCTTGTAACTGATTGCGAATCTAATCAGCGAACTAGCTCGTTACGGATCCCTGTTCACGACACCTCCCATGAGATCATTGTGCATAATATCCTAGATGATTGAACCAGCGTGTATAGGTTGCTACGTGGATACATAGCGAGGTGACGTTAGCTGTGTTAGGTTTGCGTACGCTGTTTACCTTCGTTGGGGAACAAGTTGTTACCGAGAAATTGTAGAACGGATCTGACGTTACGGGGGCTGGGCTTGTATGACTTCTGCGGTGCTGCAACGGAATCTCATGGAACTGTAGATGCAATTTGTAGATCTTCAGGCTTCTGATGTTTCTGAACTGCTGGAATCAAGGTTTCTGTGTTCCTGAGTTTCGAAATTAATAAATTTATTACCTGGTAATTTGTACTTTGGTGGTAAAATGGACTTTCATATTTCTCAATTTCTCAATTTCTCAATTTCTCAATTTCTCAATTTCTCAATTTCTCAATTTCTCAATTTCTCAATTTCTCAATTTCTCAATTTCTCAATTTCTCAATTTCTCAATTTCTCAATTTCTCAATTTCTCAATTTCTCAATTTCTCAATTTCTCAATTTCTCAATTTCTCAATTTTTCAATTTTTGGAATCTTCAACTCTTCGACTCTTTACTTCTTCAAATTTCCCACCCTAAAATTTCCCCACAGAGAGTTAAAGTAGAATCAAAGTAGAAATCACGTAGAACGATAAATCTTATCAGATAGCGAAAACCGAATAGAACGTATTTCTTCGAATCGAAAAGTACTAAACGCAGTGGAATACAAGAGAGCCGATGATAATGAAAGCCCGTTCGGGATTGAAGCGGCACGAATTTAATTAAGAATCTGTATCCACCGCATCCCCGTGGCTTCCAATTAAAGTTCGCCTTATTATAATCAAGAATTTCGTAGCTTCTCCTTTCGGACGTCATCTGCCGGTTACGTGTACGGTGTTGGCTTTCTCGTATTTTCCCGAAAGACCGAAGTTTGCTGTGCGACGTGTAATTTTCACGCGATAGAGTTGGCAACTCGCGAAACTTACGGCGTAGTTCGATGCCAAGAATTCGAGGCACGACTCGTGAACCAAAATCATCCCCGCCGGCTAAACGATAATTATTTAATTGCACCGATGAACCTGATATTCCTCGGGCCTCTAATTCCGGGATAATCCACTTTGCACGGCGTGCAGTTTGTATTGTTCTACTAACTATTATTTTAGGCTTCAATAATTTAACACTGAAACTGCCACCACAATTAATATGACCTTCACTTTTATAATTTAATTTTTAAATTTATATTGCAGTAGCACACTCTTCAGCAATAACCATACTTAGGTGTCACATTATGAATTTTATTTTTGCTTCATTTATTCAGAATACAAGATAATTTTCTGTCATGACTATTTATATTAAAATCTATTTTTTTTGACTGATACTTCTGAAACTGGAAAAATATTCTATATTTATCAGATTTAAAATCATTTGTCAGATGTTTAGATAGATTTGTCGATGTTTTCCCGTGAAATTTTATTGCACAAGTTTTGTCCGGCCACAATATGGCCGCCATATAACGCAGTCATGTGACATGTCTCGCCATTTTGTACAACATACTCGTTGAACTTCCACTACACATAAAAGTACAATAAATAAATTCCATAATGATATAACACCTAACTCCTTATATAACAATATCAAGTTCTAAAAATATCAAAACCATTGTTGATCGAATCACAGCAACAAGAGAAAATATACGATCGACACGTAATTCCTGAACGAGTCAGCGACGTCCGAAGTTCGAAGCTTCGATTGGCCAAATTGAGTTTAAGAATCGTTCTGAAACATGCCTTCAAGTTTTCTCGTTTGCGGGGATTAATAAGTTTCTTCGTCGCCGATGGGAAACACTCGACGACGAATTGCTTGCGTTTAATTCGACGACTTTGTTTCCCTGTTGTTATAATGCACGGTAACCAAGCGACTTCGCCAAAGGAAATGGAAACTCGATTTCGTTCTACAGCTTTCGGTAATGGATGAATGTATGAATAATATTTAGCTGAATCGAGAAAGTAGCGATCAAAGGAAACTTTCGTGAGTCATTGAATCAGTTATAAATAAATACGTTTGAGACTGAAACTTCAGTTGCTTATGCTACTGGTGCTTTTTACTGTAATTCTCTCACTGATGGAATTATATTTTGCAGGAAGCTTTCATCTTTTAATTTTGTTACTTCATAATTTGGTGAAAGAGTAAATAGATAATTCGGTAGTTGGTATATTTGGTGATTTAATATTTTTATAATTTGATGAACTGACAGTTTTGTGATTTGACCACTTTGTGACTGGGTAACTCGGTAATTTTATAAGTCTGCAAGTTGGTAACTTGGTAACTTAACAACTTAGTAGCTTGGTAACTTTATTTGTAATTTAACAACACGATAACTTGTAATCATAGAAATAATTTAATAACTTCTAACTCGACAACTTACTCAAATATTCTTGAACAAGAATTACAAAATATTTGATACTCGATACACAAAGCGAAAGAGCGCACAAAAAAATGCTCGATTCCGTATATCAGAAAAACGGCATCGGATTATTTTATGGAAATTCGATAACTACGAGATGGCGCCATAAAATGCTGACATAAATTCAAGAACGAAAGACAGAAAAATTGAGAAAAAGAGTTAACGACGAATTTCCTTTTATGCACACCATCTTGTTTGTCTACGCTTTCGTAATATATCGATCGTAAAAATAGCACGTGTCGAAAATGTTTGATCTTTTTTATCCGGGAACAGCAATGAACTAATATCGTCTAAGAACAACAAGAAAAATAGGACATTTTTATTGCTGTTATCCACTGAATTCACTTCTGGAAGTGCATCCGTTCTTTATGATCCGCGCTATAAAATTCGTGTCTATGTTCCCTATTCAAGAAGCAAATACTGCTCGTATTTATTTATGTATTCCTGATATATCTGATGCTTTCAGTGGATTATTTTAAGCTCCGGCTTTCGTTCGTTATTATAAAACGATAGCTGGACAAACATCGAAATGAAATTCAGGGAATTTTATATTGGACTGTTCGTTCGGACTCTTTTTGTACTTTCACAAATATTAATATATCCACGGTACACTTTTATTTAACTTTTTTCAATTTTCCACGAACTACGTTTTTTTATAACTTAACAGAGTGCTAGGGTTGAGTACACAGAGTTAAATTAAAAACAATCTGGATGTATAAATAAATAAATATTAATCGACTAACATATACGTATGTATGTTCTTTACTTTAACGTGGCAGACATTTCGATGAAAGCATCTTAACATAATTTTGTAATATAAGATACGAAACGATGTATTCTGACTTTCACACATAGTTTACAAAATTTTGTACAGATTGTAATCTCTTTAGAATACTGTGATACTTTATCAGTTACTGCACTGTATTATCTGACGTACCAAAATTGTGTTGCTACCAGAAAAAATAAAAAGTAACATACCACCCCTATCTGTCGAAGCCATGAAGCAACATCCAAAACTCACAAACTACCAACCCAATTACTAAACGCGTTACGAGCATCTCGAAACTTGTGTTCGATATCGTGCCCAGTTCGCGCTCCGCGGGCAACGCTGCACAGTTTACGTTTATTGCTGAATTCATGTCGGAGTAGCACTCCGTAATCGACGCGTTAGTCGCTTTCAGATAGCCCGACAAGACCTCCGTCTTGAGTTTAAACGACACATAATTTTCCCAAGGTTCGAGTCCTTAGTTTGCGAGCTGTGTGCGCATCGCGAAGATGGCCGGCAACGTGGACGACGATAAACTGGAACTCGTTAACGGCAGCCGTGGGGCTGTTCACTGTAGATACGCCATTTTCTGTGTATAAGTTGAACGCCCATCCTCGACCATCGCCTCTTTGTCCACGACGGTGGATGCGCGTAAAACTGGGGTTAAGAAAAGCGGAACGAAGGAAATCGAGATAAGGCCAGCTACTTACGACCTTTTCATGCCTCATCGCCTCGAGCGCGATGGAAATCAAAAATCATTTTCTCCGCAAACGCTTCTCTATGGATTCCAAGTGAAATCTACTGAAGAGGAGTTAGAACCTGCTTAGAAGTCTACTGCATTTGAATTTCGAAACGTTTCTGATCGTACTTTCAAATTCAAATGCCATTTCATATTTTATGGTAGGTAAATTTGGGGGTGCAGTTAAAAGGACATCATTCAGAACGAAGATTTAAAATATTCCCAGATCGTATACTCACAGACTTGATAACCTTAGATCCAGGCTTAGATACTTTGATACTATGCTTAAATACTTTAATTTAAATTGGAATATACATAGTGAAGATATGAGCTTTTGGGGAGAGTGGAAGTATGGGGACTTAGGGAGATTGGAAATATAGAAATTTGAGGAGTGAAAATATGGGAATTTAGAAAAACTGGAAATATGGGAGTTTAGAGAGTGGAGGTATGGGAATTTAGGGAGAGTGGAAATTTAGAGAGTGGAAATATGGGGATTTAGAGAGAGTGGAAATATAGGAATTTAGTGAGTGGAAATATGGGGATTTAGAGAGAGTGGAAGTTTGGGAATTGAGACAGTGGAAATATGGGTATTTAGAGAAAGTGAAAATATAGAAATTTAGGAAGTGGAAGTATGGGAATTTAGAAAGAGTGGAAATATGGAACTGTAAAAGGTGAAAATATGGAAATTTAAAAAGTGGAAGTGCAAGAATTTGAAAGTGGAATTACAGGAGCTTAGAAAGAGTCTTTGATCTAAATATCCTCACACTTGTCGAATCTATCCATTCCTAGATCCCTGCAAACTAGTATCTCTGAACGTTCAAATATTCCAAGACCCCTAAATATTTCTTTAGGTCTTTGAATCTAAACCTGTGTCCTGCAATACTTACATCCCTATAATCCTAAATTGCCATATCCCTATATTCCTATGTCTAAATTTCTATATCCTCAAAACTCCTACCTACATTCCTATACATCCTCGGTTTCCTATATCCCGAACCGGTAATTACTCGTAGGTTAATTTTAGTTGAGCCCCGAAAGTTACCGGTGCCGTCGCGTGCACTTCATTTCCAAGAATCACTAATATTTCAAGAGTTTCAAGAATCTCGAGACTATCGAAACTTTTAGGGCTCGAATAAACTTCAAAGCGAATCGAAACTTTCTCCATATATTTATATTCGAAACGCTTCATAGCCCATCGCTACTACCAACTTTCTATTTATCGTGGTCTTTCTTCTCCCTCTTTTTTTTCCGCTTCCGTCGCAATCTCTTTCTCCGTCCTGCTTTTTCTCTGTTTGGAAAAGTAGAATCGAGGAAGGGAAAACAATGGACAAAAGGGTTCAGCGAGCACGGAACGAGCTTACAATGGCATTCTATTTTTCTTTCCACCGGTCGAGAGGGGTCGTGGAGAAGTAGAGGGCAGAGAGTGGTTGGCCTGCTAGAAACGCGAATGGAATTCCCGTTTCATAGCGACGTAGGAACACTTGAAACGGCCGAATGCGTGTAATTGTTTGTCGTGTATAATTGTAACACGGATATCGTCGAAAATTCGAGCCAGTATGAAAGTTTCCGGGAAACAGGACGAGAGCGCTACAGCGACACGGAAGTCTTAAGGTACGAGCTAAAACGTGTTTGCCGGTGTGAAAACGCTTTACAAAGTGGACGAAGAACGTTGCAAAATTATATACTTTTTATGCAAATAGAGACGGTTACAAGGTCTTGGTACAGGTGGAGTTTTACTGGTTATTTTAATTTTTTATAGGGTTATTACAATTTATATTTTTGTTTTGTTTAATTGGAGGGAGATGAAATTTCTGTGGGGTAAAATTTTGTGATATGGGAATGTGTAGGTGGGAGTTTGAGAGTATTTATGTGATGAGGATTGTTATTTGCAAATTTAGAAATTTGGGAAAGAGAGTGGGTTTCAGATTTATGTATTTGTGAGTTTGGGAGTTTAGTAATTAGGTAATTTGCAATTTTAGAAAGTAACAAATGTCCACTCACTGAATTTCGATAATTCCACACTTCCTAAGTTCCCATAATTCCACTTTCTAAATTCCCATATTTCCACTCTCCCTAAATTCCCATATCTCAACTATTTGCATTTCCATAATTCCACTCTCCTCAAATTCCCATATTTCTACTTCCCAAATTTCTATATTTCCACTCTCCTTAAATCCCCATATTTCTACTGTCTAAACTCCCAAATTTCCACTCTCCCTAAATTCCCATATCTCCACTATCTACATTCCCATAATTCCACTCTCTCCAAATTCCCATATTTCCACTTTCCAAATTTCTATTATTTCCACTCTCTCTAAATCCCCATATTTTCAGTGTTTAAACTCTCATATTTCCACTTTCTCTAGATTCCCATATCTTCACCCACTACATTCCCATATTTCCACTCTCTCTAAATTTCCATATTTCTACTTCCCAAATTTCTATTTTTCCGCTCTCCCTAAATTCCCATATTTCCACTGTCTAAGTACCTATATTTCCACTCTCTCTAAATTCCCATATCTTCACCTACTATATTCCCATATTCCCACTCTCTCTAAAGTCCCATATTTCTACTCTCAAAATTGCCAAATTTCAATTCTCTAAATTCCCATATTTCCACTTCCTAAATTCTCATATTTCCACTCTTTAAATTCGCATACCTCCACTCTTCAAATTCCCACCTATCCACTCCCTAAATTCCCAAATTTCCAACCAACAACACTAAAAAATATCCAAACCTCTGCATCCCTAAATACCCAAATTCTCAACTTCCCAATTTTCCATCCACACCCCTCCAAAAATCCAACAAACCCCAAATCGAAAACTAACCAATAAAAAACCTATCAATATCATTATCTTTCCCACCAAAAAAACCCGAATCTTGCAAAATTCATAAACATAAAAATCGAAAACTCGACGCCCCAGAAAAATGAGTCCGGCAGTGTCGAAGTGCATGGCAGTTGAATTGCCAGCAATTGGTTGCAGTGACAAACCGGTCATTCTCGGGAGTGAATCCGTTGCAGCCGGCCACATACTCACGCCGGAAACCAGTGTACGATACGGTGAAAGAAATGGCCGACGTGCAGAGAAATGGTGGGAAATTAGCGGAAACCCTCGAATAACGGTATTCTCGCTGGCGCGTGTAAGCGTGCAACTGTTACTGCAACTTTTTTCATCGCGTGTACTTTGCGGTTAGCAACTGCGATCGCAGAGAAAAGGGGATGCGAGTTGAATAAATTGTCGGGAAAAAAATTCGTCCGGGAAAAGCCTGGTATCGAGAAAATTTCAGAGAACATTCGAAATCTACCATATTTTCGTCCGGCATTTTTATTTCTTTTTCTCGTCGCGCGTTTATGGTACACGTTTTGATCCGGTCGATTTCATCGACGAAACGATATCGACGAAAAAAGGTGGTCGCAATTGTTCGTTTACGGGAACGAGATACCCTGCACGCTTTACCGGGGTCGTTTAAATAGCTGTTTTAACTGTACAGAGAAATTTAATGTTTTTCAACCGGTCGATTTTGTAATTGAATTGCACGTGGATTTGCGTCGACACTCGTTGAAAAGAAAATATCATTTGCAGGCGAGAGTGCGTATACACTCGCGTGTTGAATACGTTTCCATCGACTGACCAATGAATATTCAATATTAATATTGGCTGTACTCGGTGCAATTATGTAGCGTGTCGCCGAAATTCATAATTATGTCGATGTAAATATTTAAATATTCGACACGCCGAATATTCGCTCGTGCGTCGTGTATGCTTTCGTTGCTCGTGGAAATTCGAACGATTTAAATCACGAACTGTCGATAGTTTCGTTCAATGAGTTGCTCAAATGAGGAACTAGTTCTTACACAGGTGAAATTACATTAACGTTAATTGCGAGCGGTGGAAATAATTAGAAATAGATATATTGATTGAACGATTAATCTGACCGTTTTAGGATTTGCAGAATTAAAATATATTCTTGATTAATAGTTATTTTAATATTCGTCTAATGCATTTGCGAGTCCAAAATTTTCAGATTGTTTGTTAATTTAAAAATTTACAGATTCCTGAATCTGAGCTTCTCAACTTCCCAACTTCTCAGTTTCTCAACTCCTCTAAATTCTCGAATTACTAACTTCCTAAACTCCTAAATTTCCAAGTGCTCAAATACCGATAATCTCTAATTTCGTACCTAGGTTCGTGGATTTCGCAATCCTTAAATTATTCAATTTAAATCAGTAAATTCTTAATTCCCAAATCTTCACATTCCTAAATTCCTAAATTTTTAGATTTCTAAATCCTTAATTCCCAAATATCCATATTGCAAGTCCTAAGTCTTATATTTCTGAAGTATTAAATTTCCATATCCCTTAATTCCCATGTCTCTAAATTCCCATATCTCAAAATTCCCATATCCCTTAATTCCCATATCTCTTAGATTCCCATATCTCTAAATTTCCATATCTCTTAGATTCCCATATCTCTAAATTCCCATATCTCTAAATTCCTATATCCCTTAATTCCCATATCTGTAAATTCCCATATCTCTAAATTCCCATATCGCTAAATTCCCATATCTCTAAATTTCCATATCCCTAAATCCCCATACCTCTAAAATCCCATATCCCAAAATTTCCATATCCCTAAATCCCCATATCTCTAAATTCCCATATCCCTAAATCCCCATATCTCTAAATTCCCATATCCCTAAATCCCCATATCTCTAAATCCCCATATCCGTAAATTCCTACATCCCTAAATCCCCGTATCTCTAAATCCCCATATCCCTGAATCCCCAAATCCCCAAATTCCCAAATTCCAAAATTGCAAAATTTCCAAACTCCACAAAGTCGCCTCAAAATCAAATTTCCAACTCCACATCACACAGGAGAATTCAAGACGCGTTTTTCATACCATCTCAAATACGTGCAAATAAGGGCAAGGGAATCGTTTGAAGGGGAAAGCAAGGAAGAAGGAATTGAAATAAGGTTTTCGATATTTCTTACATTCCGTGTGAAAAATGTCCCCGGTAATACTTAGACGATCCAGGACCGGTATTCGAGGCCGTGCCGTGAATGGAAAAAAGCGACCCGGCCAGATCGGATTGATGCATGTTTGTATGCTGATGGAATCAGGAAGCTATTTGAAAATGTATAACGCAATATCGCTAACGCAGTTGACGTGAAACGAAATTGCAGTTTACGTCGCCCTTTGAGAAATCGAATGACAGACAGCCTGTAACGAAAAATATAATACACACGCGTGTATTCCCTTTGAAATCGAATGAATGCTCTCCGATAAACAATTGTTTTTTGTTAGTCAATGAAGGTGAATTATACATACACTGAATAATTTAAACTCGTTCTGTATTCCGTTCTGTGGAGTTCAATTGAAACGAGATTAAAACATGTGAATGTCACTTCTGCCTTTCATGTTGTTATCTGTGGAATACATTCAGAAGAAAGAAAGCTGTTTTGATGTCTCAAAGTTGTCTGTCAATTTGAAGTTTAATGTTCTATAAAGATAAATTTATGGTTTATACATGCTCTTCATACAAAATGGCTGCCCGTCAAAGCGTGCAAAGTTAATACAATTTTGTGACATGAAAGTATATCAACATGGCGCTTAGTTATTTAATGTTTCATGAAAATAACTGTGTAAACGTTTCGATAATCTTGTTACAAAGTGACTGATAGGCTATTACAATAATCACTGATCAATTTTGAAGTTCAAAACGTTTCGACATGAAGGTATCACAAAATGGCGGTCATAACACGTCAATATGCAGAGGAGGACTATACATGAATAACTAAATTAATTTCGTTATTATTTTTTATACAAAATGACTGGTCTGTTGTGTTACATACAGTGTGTCTCAAAAGAAAATCACATAAAAAAATTCTTTTCTAAAAAGAACCAATTATATGAATAGCTAAATCAATTTCATTATTATTCTTGGTACAAAATGGCTGATCTGTTGTGTTACATATAGAGTGTCTCAAAAGAAAATCATATAAAAAAATTCTTTTCTAAAAAGAACCAATTACATGAGTAACTAAATTAATTTCATTATTCTTCTTGATACAAAATGACTGGTCTGTTGTACCACATACAGAGTGTCTCAAAAGAAAATTACATAAAAAAAATTCTTTTCTAAAAAGAACCACTTACATGAATAACTAAATCAATTTCATTATTATTCTTGATACAAAATGGCTGATCTGTTGTACCACATACAGAGTGTCTCAAAAGATAATTTCATAAAAAAATTCTTTTCTAAAAAGAAGCAACTGCTTCATTACACATTTGAAGTAATATATAATCATTTCAAGAATATTTTCATCATCACGAATATTTTTAATTCGTTTACGTAACGTTTCCAAGTTGTCGCAACTTAAGAAACCAAGAAAAACATCCAAAAATGTGTAGCACAATATCTGAAGGTTTTCGCGCAAAGAAGTCCTCGAGCTTTGGAATATTTGAATTTTCAAGTGGTGTACTTAGTATTATAGTCGTCTGTGGATACTCCAGTTAAAGTTCGAAGGAAAAGATTTCCGCAGCTGATATAAATAGTATGCACCAACGACGTACTTTGCACGAGATGGTGGTGAAGTTGTCATTAAACGTGAATTAAAACGAAAAATTCGAGGGCCATCACCGGTGTTTCGCCGCTGCCTGCTGTTCGCGACGACAAAAAGTACGGACGTTAATTAAAGTCGTAGAAATTTTCGCGACGCATAACCAGCGGTCTCTTTGACGTTTAACGCACTGCTATACGCGCTCGTAAATTTAGTTAGGATTTTTCCCTCGTTATAGCAATCTTGGGAACCGTCCTTTATTTTTTCTTCTCATAAATTTTCCTTCGTTTTACTCAATTTATTCGCCCAGGTAAGCTCGACTACGTTCAATTTCGCGATGTAACGCTGTTTTTACCCCGGCTACTAAATAAGATAAAACGTTATTCGAGAATAGTTTCGAAGCGAGCTCAAAGGATTAATAAATCGGCACTCTGCGAATACTTTGAAGCATCGGCCTCCGGAGTGTCACTTGTTAGTTGGCCTCTCGCGAGTAATTTCCAGAGTTATGTCATTACGTTGCGCTAATATTACTAATACCGAACTAGTTAATTGACTTTAACCATCGACTACTATCCTCTAAATAAATACACGTTACGTGCGTTAATGAAACTAAATTGTAGTTCCTACACCATCGGAATGCTACTGCACCTTGATTAACGATCTTACCGGAGTTCGTCATAGTTCGTAATATAAAATATCGATAAAGTTAAATTACGTTTTCAGCGAACTCCGACGAAGTAATTTACCGGGTATAAAGAAATACTCGGAATAACAACGTCGTTTTTGTAAACGATTAATTAAAACGGATAATGAAAAGTTAATCTCTCGTTTGTACCAGAGCTTCAGTTATTCATCGCAGCTTCCCCGAACAGAATAACCGATTAATTTCCTTTGCGTTTAGACTTGTAACATATTCTGTTTGATAAATTAACGAACGAGATTATAATTTAACTATCGCTATTTGATACGTGTCGCATTTATCGATGTTTCATCTAACGGAGTAGCTCTACGTTATACCATGGAAATATGATCACATTCTAACCGCAAAGGACCCGCGTTAGACTCGTTGACGTCGGTATTATGTTCTAAGCGTCCTCGAACCTCCCTGTATCCTTTGACCCATTAAGTAAATTCCGCGTTGCCATATTGAAAATTATGTGACCACTACATCTTTCAAACGCGTTCAATTTTCTCTTCCATACTGAGTATACATTATTTTCTATATATTTATTTTTACACTTAAATTAAACAAAAATTAAATGCAACTCTTAGATTGTAACCTGAGATGAATTCAGTAAAGTCATAAATCTTGATGAACATTTGAAATGAATATCAAAGTGAGAATAAGTTAGCGTTCATCAAAATGTCTGCATACATATTGCTTCCACAAAATGTTCGCCATGAATGTCCATGCAGACTGATCAGAATTATCGACATGTTTCGTTATACAACTGTGTCCTTTGACTTATTAAGTAAATTCCTTGTTGTCAATTCTCTCTTCCAACCTGAGTGTATATTATTTTCTACATATCTACTTTTTCAGTCAAATTAAACAAAAATTAAATACAACTCTTACATTGTAACCTGAGACGAATTCAGTAAAGTCATAGATCTTGAATAACATTTTAAATGAATATCGAAATGTAAATAAATAAGCGTTTATCAAAATGTCTGTTCATATACTCGTATTGTGTCCACAAAATGTCCGCCATGGATGTCCATGCACACTGATCAGAAATATCGACATGTTTCGTTGTACATTTGTGTTCTTTAACTTATTAAGTAAATTCCTCGTTCAATTTTCTCTTCCAACCCGAGTGTACATTATTTTCTACATACTTATTTTTTCAGTTAAATTAAACAAAAAATGACTTCAACTCTTAAATTGTACCCTGAGATGAATTCAGTAAAGTCATAGATCTTGATGAACATTTGAAATGAATATCAAAGTGAGGATAAATAAGCGTTCATCAAAATGTCTGCCTACAATATTGCTTCTACAAACTGTCCGCCATGCAAGTGCAAGCAGACTGATCAAAAATATCGACATGTTCCGTTGTACAACTGTGTCCTTTGACTTATTAAGTACATTTCTCGTTGTCAATTTTCTCTTCCAACCTGAGTGTACATTATTTTCTACACATTCAGCTTTACAATTAAATTGAACAAAAATTGAATTCAACCATTAAATTGTAACCTGAGATTAATTCAGTAAAGTCATAAATCTTGAGTAAAATTTAAAATGAACATCCCAGTGTGAATACCTAAGCATTCATCAAAATACCTCCATATTGCACAAGTCTGCCATAAATGTCGAAGCAGACCAAATGTATCGACACGTACCGAATGTCTTTTGTCAAAAACGCAACAATGAAAGTTCGAACCCCACGAATGAACATGTGTCTCAGCAGTTTAAATACGAGGATGTTCGAGCGGATAATAGTCGATAGAAGAGTCGTTCGAGGCGTATTAATTTGATTGGACGTTTTCCGGACTGTTGCAGATATCCAGGAATTTTACGAGCTGACGTTGCTCGACGAGTCGAAATCGGTGCAGCAGAAAACGGCGGAGACGATCCGCATCGCCGACAAATGGGAAGCCAGCGACGGGCCAATTACGCCGACCTTCGCTCAAAACGACGTGAGTTCAGTTGCAAAAATATATTTTCGTGTCCCGATATTTCACGGCGTCGCGGGCTCGATCGCAGCCGAATATCGTTTCCGATATTTTCAACGCGACCGTGTTCGTTACGCGTTCGTGATCGCGTCACGAATTCGACCGTTTCTCGGAATCTCGTTTCCGAGCTGACCATCGTGGTCGAACGTTTATTAGAATTCCATGAAGCTCGGGCTCTTTTCATTTGCCACGTGACCATCGAACGTCGAAACGCGACGCATCGGAATCGAACTCGTTTTCGTTCGACGCTCCACTTTCTACACCGGAAACGTCCTTCTATGACGAATTAAAGAATCGATTAATTAACCTTTTTGCTGCAAAAAAATTCCTGTAGTTCAATCTATCGGGTACGTCACTTCAGGGTGTTCAAGAAGATCAAATCTTTTTAACCCTTTGTGGGAACTTTTGGTACTTCTTTTTTTTTTAAATTCAACCTCAAATATTTTTTATACATAATTTTCTTACTAAATTGACACACTATTATTAACAAAAATTAGCTTTATTTTACAACACCCCCAGCTATAATTTTAGTATGTGCACCTGCAGTGAAAGGGTTAATGTTACGCTAAGTAACAGTGTGTACTTAATTTTTACCTTCAGAAGTTTTCTCATTTTTCCAAATTTTTACGTTCGCAAGTTTTCTCATTTTTCCAAAGTGTGGAGAGTTTTGCAGTTCATGGTGAACTAGCATTTTTAAACGTCAGAAGAAAATTTCTCTTTGACTGTATTTCTTTGGAACCAATTATTCCAAGAACAATGGAAATATTTGTCTGGCCTCTATTTAAGGCACCCTGTACGGTGCAGAAATTGCCATGAACGTGCTTAGACTTCCACAAGTATGATAACCTACTAGGGACTTCTGTTACGTATTTAATTAAAAGTATTTGTATCGAACAGCTAAAAATTGCAGTCATATAAAAATTATAAACAGGTAGAATAATAAAATGTGTATTCGGTGAAATTTTCAAAAGTACTTGAAAATAAAAGATTTTCAGTGCAGAAATAAAAAAAAGACATACCGAGAACTAGTATCTCATAAATATGCATAATGCATACAAGATAAAAGCTAAAAATTGGAAGCCATAATTTTTCCTCCTTTTCAACCGAAAGAATAATATTTAAAAAAACGTCAGAAGCTATCCGTGACTCGTTAGCATTCGCCCTTGCAATT
This sequence comes from Megachile leachella, assembly GCA_963576845.1. NCBI lineage: Eukaryota > Metazoa > Arthropoda > Insecta > Hymenoptera > Megachilidae > Megachile > Megachile leachella. The sequence continues at coordinate 8,037,448 of OY756248.1, read as the reverse complement.
AAGGGTAGAAACTTTCCCCGTTTGGGCACTTTGGTTCGAGTATCGTCGAAGTCGTTTCGGTCAATTAATCGAGGAATAGAGATATGAAAATGGCCGTCCCGGAAATGAAATTCTCGGGACATTTTAACCCGACCTGTCGAGTACTAATCACGGGTCTGCTCTCTGATGGAAGAGAAGAGAGGATAGGAAGGAAGGAAGGGACGGTGGGCAGGTGCCGCGCAATTAGCGCCCGTAATTATAATCCAAGAGTCGATTGGCCCGTGGGACAGGCTGGTATCATGCTAGACCGATCAATCGCCGGGCTCCCGATTTTAATTGCTAATTGCTCCCGTCCCATGGTTCCCCATCGTTCCCATCGTGCGGCGTGTCGTCGTGGCCGATCGACGACGTGATGCGGCTGGTTGCAACGATGCACCGTGCAACGATTGCAAATCGCCATGCACTTGCGATGCGAGGCACGTCTACGACCCTGCGCTGTCAGGATCCACTCGGTTTCCGACGTACTATTGAGAATTCCTACAAAATTTATGGATCGTCAACGTTCAATTACCAGGAATTCATTATTTCATTTATTATAACCAAATACTCTTCAAAATTCTTCAAACAGGTTTTAGGACGTTTGGGACAGTTAGGACAGTTTTGAGGTTAGGGCAAATGTTTGAGAATGTTGGGTTACTATTTTGGATGGATAAAATACTTACTCACTTGTCTTATTATTTTAACATATTTCATAATGCACATTGAACACTATTAAATACAATATCATGTGTCAAAGTAGATTTCCATTTAACACCACCCTCTTGCCTGCCTCTATCACTCTAGAAGCAAAATTGAAGAAACATGTAGAAAATTGGAAAAAGATGTCCTAAATAATTTAGACTAAAAATAAATTTGTGCATATAACTTTCTAAAAAAGTATTATTTCGTTAAAGTCCTTCACCCTCCAAATTTATGTAAAACTTTTAAACATAACACAAGTAACATCATACGAATACTATAATAACAAAAATTCTACATTTTAGAGTAAACTAGAGAAGAGATCAGTTTTCGCGACACTTCCAAGACAGACGTAAAAATATTTTTTGCATGAGAAGTAGATGCATAATACGGGTTTTAAAGAATTTACATAGAAAAGTAACACGAAGTGTACAGACTATTAGCAAGCTTTATGAGACTCATTTTTTCTTTGACACGTTTTGCAGTTTTAAACGCCACTTTTAGTAGATTAATCTTCAAGAAGAGAAACGACGATCTGCTTAAAATATGCAAGAAGATGCAGCTTTCGTCGTGGCCATTTCTTGAACGAATGATTCATAAGCCTGTAATCTTAATAAATTTGTAACAAAGTCGCTTTTGTTCGATTTTATCGAGTAAAAAATCTTGCGTTCAAGACCTTTTGTGTATAAAATATGTATGCAAATTTTTGAAGAGTCAATTTGCCTGTGACCGAGATACGTTCCGCATAATTTTTAAAAATACGGTGCTTTTGCTAGAAACCTTGTTATTGCAAGAATATGTAGAAGTTACGAAAGTTGAAAATTTGGGAATTTTTTAGTTTGCATATATGCTTCGGTTGGGAACGTTTTCTTTTCATTTCGTTGATAGATATTCATCCGCGAAAATCAACTACTGATCGATAGTGCTGGCTTCGAATCGAACCATCACTGGTTATTGGATCGCTGAGTTATATGTATGTGTTTCAAAATTGAAATATGTGCATTTCCAGTTTCGGGGTTTTTGAACTTTTGTAGTTTTGCATTTATCAATTTTTTATCTTTGGTATTTTTAGATTTTTTAGTCTCTAGGTTTCTATGTTTATGGATTCCTGAATTTATAGATTACTGAGTTGATAGATTTATAAATTTTTACCTTTTTACATTTTTACATCTTTACATTTTTATATTTTTAGATTTCTATTTTTCTACATTTCTACATTTCTGAATTTCTAAATTTCTAAACCACCATTCTTGATTTCCAAATCACCCTATTTCCAAGTCTCGAATATCCACACTTCCACCTCTCCAAATGATCAAATCCTCAAATTCCCAAACTCTCCAATCAGATATCTAATTTCTCATTCTGAAATTTGCATTCCAATACCAATATCACCGCCCAAATCTCTGAACCCAAATGATCCACCAAAAACCCTAACTGCCCTAATTAATGATTCAACCGCTAAGAGGGATTCATAAAGATTCTAAACCCTATCCAGCTCACAAAAGAAGGCTTGTAAATCATCTCCAAGACAAAAGGCCCTCCCCGTTAACGAGCTTTATTATACGCTTAAAACGGCATCGAAAGATTGTCGCAGAAAGCAAGTTCGGTTTAAGCCTCGTAAAAAAGAGGGATTGAAATGGCCATTAAACGCGATCATGCAAATGAAGGCAACGATGTGTTTTCATAGCTTATCGCGCGGATCTATTTTCCGAGGGAGCTTTTCCTTCGACCCCGGTGTTAATTTGATTTCGAGCAACGGCGAGTACGAAAGGAGGTTGTCGTAAAAAGCCCTGAAAAATTTATTCGGCTGCATTCTCTGCGTTTATTTCACGGCACAGAGATCCCGTTGCATGAATACGAAAAGCGTCGTTGGCGAAATTCTTGGTCCGAGGAGACGCCATGGTTTGTGCACAAGCGACAAATAAACGAGCGAACGAGCTTTGATGGTTCTCACCTGCGCGTACAACGGACGTTAAGCGTTCTCCGGAGAACGGAATCATTTTCCCTGCTTACACAGGCAGATGGCACATAACCATCCATTATGAAGAATTACTCTACCCGACTGTTCCGCTCGTGCACGCGATCCGCATCGACGGGGTTGCGATTGTTCCGTTTGTGTTTGATCACGTTGCATGCATCCAGCCAGATTAGACGGATGACTAAGCGCAAATGCTGCTGGGTAAATATTAATACCGCAGAATACGATCGAGAAAAGAGCAGGTGCGTTCTCTGAATATCTTTCTGAGCAATGGCAACGATTAAACCGCCAATCAGTAGGTTAAGTGAAGGTTGATAGGTTGATTAAATGAATATATATTACTTTTCTAAGGAATGAATTTTGGACTACAGTTTATTTTGTACTTCGATTGTCTCCTTGATGTTTTACGTTTTAAGGAGATTGTGCCATAATTCCATGCGTCGAATTTCCACGCACCCGTAATTCCAAGCGCAATAGTTTCACGCGCCGTAGTTTCACGCATCGTATTTCTACTCGCAGTAATTCCATGCGTTGCAGTTCCACGCGCCAGTTCCACGCGTTGTAATTCCACTCGCCGTAGTTCTACGCATAGTAATTCCACGCACCGCAACCTCATGCGTTGCAATCCCATGCTCTGTAATTTCACGCACCGCAATTACACATGTCGTAGTTCCACGCGCCGTAGTTCTACGCGTAGTAATTCCACGCGCCGCAATCCCACGCGTTGTAGTTCCACGCGCCAGTCCCACGTGCTGTAATTCCACTCACCGTATTTCCACGCGTTGTAGTTCCAAGCGCCGTAGTTCTACGCGTAGTAATTCCACGCACCGCAACCTCATGCGTCGCAATCCCACGCTCTGTAATTTCACGCACCGCAATTACACATGTCGTAGTTCCACGCGCCGTAGTTCTACGCGTAGTAATTCCACGCACCGCAATCTCACGCGTCGCAGCAAAAATTTTGTAGTCAATTTTTGGGATATTGGTGAAACTGCTTCTAATTTTCTATTTAGCTAAAATTCGAGGGGAGATGGAAATACAAATGACGTATGAAGTGGGTTGACCAATATGAGCAGGTAATAAAAGTACCTTGACATGTATAGAAAACTGCAAACAAAAGACTACTGCTAAGGTTGAGGTCTCACGACCAGATGTGACTAACAATAAAATACTCGCTAGAATGTAAAGACTCCTTTGGTCTTATGGTAAAGAATTGATTTGGAATTACAAATGAAGGAACCAAGAACCGTTGAAGTATCGCTAGAAACTTGTGCTCAGGTCTAATATCTCTGAAATATGCATTCTACCTAACATGTACAGTTTCTGAGGTGCGTTAGTCAGAACTACTCATGTCTACAATATTAAAATAACAAAAATTAAAGTATAACAGTTTTGTAGTTAGTGATGCTTGACTTTGCAAATTGTGGTCCGAAACTTCAAATTGAGATACATTAAAAATCCAAGTAAAATTCATTACATTTAAACTGTGAGTGCGTCCTGCGTCAGAATCATCCTCAACTTGAGTATCTCAACATCCACTATTCCAAAAATGAAAGAATTCGCTTTCCACCGAAATCAATTTTTTCCCGAATGGTATACAATTTTATAAATGTATGAAGTACGATATATCCATCTCTGAATTGCTCCATAACAAAAATGCACGGTAATTTTGCATATTTTTTTGAGTGAACGCACCTGATACTACCGTACATTGAAACAAAGTGTTTCGCTGTTTGTAATTAAATTTTAATCCAGCCCGATTGTAATGAAATTTTATTCGTATATAAGGAATGTTTGAAATATGAATATTTGGAAACGTTTGTATATTCAGCGAAATATTTATCATTTCGCGACGGCAAAACGTTATCCCGAATCCCTGTTCCACTATGAATAATTGCTCGTTGCTGAATATCTCCCTGGCGCATACATAATTCAGCAGCGTCATTTCATCTATTGATTCTTTTTATCGTTCAACGACTGTTTTTCCGTTGATTAAAATTATAGATATAGTCGGTAGAATTGCAGATATCTTCTACAGTAAATGGAGGCTTACGTAGTTATAGTTGTAGTTATGGATTCTGTAGAATATTGGAGAATATTGTTACCTCGATAATTGAATTATTGCGTTGGTTATGGAGTTTGATATTTCTTTATTCATGTCGAAGTTAATCTACAACTGTAATAAATTTGTAAGGTACATATTATAAAATAGTATTTAAAATAATTTTTAGTCTTTCTCCTTTGACATTATTAAAATTCACATTGTCATTAATAATAGAAACTACATTTTTGTCAATTTATATACATTAACATATATTGACTCATAACATAACATTGTTAAATTAGCCTACGTAAAAAAAGTAGTCAGAATAAAAAATGTATACAGTTAGAATTGATTTAAAAATTCATTTAGATGGTAAATCACGGTGGTTGACTTTGTAAGACACGTGTACAAAATGAATAATGAAATGGCGCATTTTATGCAAAAAGAGTGCATTCTTGCATTGAGCGATACAGTTGGAATCGTGAATATCGAAATATTCATTATACGTGGTTGAACAGCAGAAACAGTAATGTAGCACAATATGGTTCAGTAGATATTGCCGTGTCATACAAGGTTTGATTGAATTGGTCGTGGTTCCAGCGCGTTCTACGTGCTCCAGCTTCAAGAGGGTTTCGACCAGACATCGGTCTCTTTGACATCCTATTTGAAGCCACGAGAGTACTCGCGATCCATAAGCGATTTGCCATAAAGTGCTTCCACGTTGTTGAACTTTCCATTTAGGGCTCGCGTGCGATTAATGTTTATCCCAACAATTTATGAAATTACACTGATTCAAACTTGTTGCAATCGTGGTTACCATTTGTTACTTTTACAACTTTCATGGTTGACATATTGGATCTTTTTGGATCTGCATCTCATTGGAGATATACTTTTTTCAAGTACCTCATCAGATATTAATTTGAGATCTAATAAGTTAATCGCAGTAGTAGAGAACTGTAAGACATTTTAAAATTGAAATTATTAACCAGCCTGACTATTTTTGAAAGATCATTAAATCTTTGTTATTTTTTATTTTTCTGTACTATACACTTTGACAATATCTAAGTTTATGAATGTCTAATAGCTATTTCAATGATAGATATACAAGGTGTTGCACAGCTAATTCTTTTACAAGAACTCGTAGTATAATATCAAGAGCGATGGTGAATACTGTAAACTTCATACACCATCAGCGACTCGTGATTCACGCTTTATTATGTCACCCTATAATTGTCAGCTGGCACGATCGAATCCGAATTAAACTAGATATTAGATTCGCATAGTTTGATTTCCGCAACGTCCAAATGACCTCTCCCACAATTAGCGTCAAATAAGTGATTATCGAATGTAAATTCACTTCGTGTGTCATTGATAATGAATGACGTCTACCTTTCTAGACACAATAATGACTTCTCCCAAACTTGAAAAAAAAATAGAACAGTGTTACTCTTTGAAAATTTACATGAATGACCACACCGTAAAAATTATTAATCTTGAATATAAATTAATAACTCTTGTCATGAAGTTAAATTATATCCAATTTTATATTTGTGTGGGACAACAACATAAAGTTTGATAATTTTTTAGTTGATCTTGAAAAATGGTTCCTATTAAAAAATCAAGGTTATAGTCTTCTTTTCTCTTTCGAATTCTTCAAATTTTATATTCAAAAATTTTTTATACAATCATTCACTGTATAAATATTTAGCGTCCACTGCTACAGAAAATGAAACTGAAAATGAACCAGTGAAATTAAAAATGAAACTTAAAATAAACCAGTGATATAAAAACTGAAACTCAAAATGAGCCACATAATTTCAAATAAAATTCTTCATAGAATAATCATCACAAACAATCTTTCACCAAAATTTTATAGTATCTCTAAGCCCGTTTAAAGAGAAAAATTTCTATCAAAGTATTTTAAACGTTATGCATAGTTATTTTCCGGCTGGTTACCTCTTTTGCGCGCGTTTGCTCTTTAATCAGGTGGTTAAAAAGTAGAACACGAATATTACTAGAAGGCCACTTACTTGGCTCGTTTATTTCAGAAGCCTGACGTCACTATCCCTCTGCATTATTTGAAATTCATTTGTTCTTTACATCTTGCCCGTTTATTTAATACAGTCCATATATTTTATCGCTGTAATTAACGGTAGCTTCAACGCGCTTCGAACGTATCTATTTAACTGCATTTCAATTAATCAGCTAATTACGGCCTCCTCTGCATTTTCATAATTGATAAATAACATGACTGACCGAACGAGCCACTCGTAATTGGATATCGTCTACTCTTTTCTTTCTGCCTAAATAATTTTGCCTAATTGCTCACTTATTCATTATTAGACAGCTCGTGTAATTACAATTTGACGGGCTTTAATTTACCTGAGTGTTCAAGGCTTCATATTTACTGTTGTTGGAATTCATTTTTAGTTTTGTGATGTGAATTTGAGGAGTGGTGGCAGAATTTTTGGAATGTGGAAATGTAGGAGTTTTGTGAGCCTAAGCGCGCTGTAATTTCACACGCCGTAGATTTACGCATTGTATTTCCATGCATAATAGTTCCACGCATCGTAATTCCACGCATCATAGTTCCACGCTTCGTAGTTTTACGCATCGTATTTCTACGCGTAGTAATTCCACGCGTCGTAATTTCACGCACCAAAATCTCACGCACTGCAATCTCACGCGCTGGAATTCCACGCGTCGAATTTCCACGCACCGTAATTCCATGCACAATAGTTCCACGTGCCTTAGTTCCACGGGTCGTAGTTTCACGCATAGTAATTCCACGCGTCGTAATTCCACGCACCAAAATCTCACGCGCCGTAATTCCACGCGTCGAATTTCCACGCACCGTAATTCCATGCACAATAGTTCCACGTGCCATAGTTCCACGGGTCGTAGTTTCACGCATAGTATTTCCACGCACCAAAATCTCACGCGCCGTAATTCCACGCGTCGAATTTCCACGCATCGTAATTCCATACCCAATAGTTCCACGCGCCATAGTTCCACGCGTCGTAGTTTCACGCATAGTAATTCCACGCATCACAGTCTCACGCGCCGCAATCCCACGCACCACAATCCCATGCATCACAATCTTACGCGCTGCATTTCCACGCGCCATAATTCTACACATTGCAATTCCACGCGTCCCAGTTCTGCTCCCCGTAATTTTGCATATTACAGTCTCGCACGCTACGGTCTCATACGGTGCAGTTTCACGCGTCGAATTTCAACACACCGTAATTGTTCGCCCCGTAATTCTACGCGTCCTAGTTCCTAGCATCGAATTTCTACGTCCCGTACTACAGAGTATTCCCTGGCGTCGTACGTTCACGCGCAGTATTTCCGTGCATTCCGCACTTCCACGCGCCGTAATTCCATAAGCTGCATTTCCACGCCCACTTCCACACATTTCTACCTTCTATTCTTTATACTTCACGTACTTTATTTCCACGCATTGTGCTTCCACGCTCTACATTTATCCTAACTTCCTTGTACTTCCATGCGTCGTATTTCCACACGCGATATTCCTCCGTGTCTTAACTTCTTTGTACTTCCATGCGTATTTCCACACGCGATATTTTCCTGCTTTCATAACGAATCTCTGCAGTGGTACATTTTCAGAAGACGATTGCCTCAATTTCCGTAGCTAGTTATGTCAACGAAAGATAGTTTGATTCGATTTGATTTGATTCGATTGAGAGGTACGAATTTCCTATTACAGCCTTATCGTTGCCGCGCGAAGCCAATATTCCATGATCTAGCTAACAGTTGCCTTCCACAGCGTAATGGAAAACAAACAAGGGAAATATTCCACGTATACCGTTCGACCGTTACTTGTCCGCGTTATTTTATCCACCTTCTATCCCATGTTTCTGCGATCGAACGGTTTAAACGTGGTTTTATATGCGCGATGCCACGATCGTGTCGTAAATTTTGGCAAACGGACGCTCGGGGACGAGCAACACTCGCTCGCACTCGAGTGCATCGTTCTTTCCAGATACCAGGATTTTTATTATCCATCTACCGTCCTCCATCTGCGTACTTCTTCTCTTTTTGATATATCGCGACGCGGTTAACGGGTTAGGTATTATTGCTAGAGGTACTATTTTGTGCAGTTTATCTCTATGGCGTAAATGAGGTAGAAAAGAAACTGTGGAGGAGACATACGTGCAACTCTTTTCGTGCAATTTTTTAGAACCTTGATATCAATGGTTAGGGTAACTTTAAAATTTCAGGGCCTCTAGAATTTCTATATTTTTAAAATGAAATTTTTGCTACGGCGCGTCGAATTGCGGCGCGTGGAACTGCAACACGTGGAATTACAGCGCGTGGGATTGCGACGCGTGGAATTACCACGCTTGAGATTGCAACGAGTCGAATTACCACGCGTGAGATTGCAACGCGTGAAATTACCACGCGTGAGACTGCAACGCGTGGAATTACCACGTATGGAATTGCAACGCTTGGAATTACCACGCATGAAATTGCAACGCGTGGAATTACCACGCATGAAATTGCAACGCGTGAAATTGCGGCACGTGGAATTACCACGCGTGAGATTGCGGTGCGTCGAATTACTATGCGTGGAACTACGACGCGTGGAAATACGGCGCGTAGGATTGCGATGCGTGAGATTTCGGTGCTTGGAATTACGGCGCGTGGAATTACTACGCGTAGAATTACGATGCGTGGAAATTCGACGCGTGGAACTATGGCGCGTGGAACTACGACGCATGGAACTACGATGCGTGGAACTATGGCGCGTGTAATTACGCTGCGTGGAACTACGAGGCATATAAATACAGCGCGTGGAATTACAACTCGTGGAATTACTATGCGTAGAACTATAACGCGTAGAACTACGACGCGTGTAATTACAACCCGTAAAATTAGTACGCGTAGAAATACAAAATATGAAAGTACTAAGCATGTAAATACACCACGCAGCCATACTCGGTACTTGTATAACACATAGTTAAACTACAGTTTACCTTCACCTCATATTGCAATCTAATGCCAGTTCTCTGAAACAGAAATCCTAGTTACGCCAATGGGTTTCACATAATCGCAGCAAAAGTTAGTTGAACCGCCACAAGAACATTTCACGAAACTCGATAGCAGCGTGGTGTTCACAGTACTAGAACGTTAGCCGATTTCCCGTGAGACCACGAAATCGATTGGAACATTATTTTCTTTCTTTTTATTTGATTCCCACGAAGCGGAAGAGTCGACCGGTCAGAGGCGAACGGGGTGAGATTAAAGTGTCGGTAGCCCTTAAGGCTGGTTACACCTCTTTCCACGACGATGGAAGCTTTCAGTGTTCGTAAACAATCCGGCGACGAGTGGAATTTATTCGACGGTTCAACCGTTATTTGCTTGATCGATTTCTACGTGGACAAATTGGGATTTCGCGCGATTGAAATACGAGTGGATTCCATGCGAACTTTGCTAGAAAAATGATTCTGCTTTGTTTCAGTTTGCGAGTAATATGAAGAGGACATCTGTTATTATTAGATTTGCTTTGTGCACTGGGATGTACTCTTCATTGTCATTTTAGGTTAGGTCTCTACAATTTTTATCAAAATATATATACTGTTTTATTACACTTTATTGAATTTTTGAAAAAGAGGTATCTTTTAGTGACGAATAAAAAATTACACGCTGTTTATATATTTTTCATTCTTGAAGTTTTTGGATTCCGAAAAAGAAAATATTATTATCAGTTAGTTTTTTCAGTCCCTCCAAAAATGAACCTTTTTCCTTTTCCCTCTAAAATCCGTTTTATCAAAGAATTGCTATCTTTACTATATTTCTGAAGTTTCAGAAATACATCCCCTTAGAGCAGTTTATTTGTCAAAAGCCAATGGATGACCACCAATAAATAATTGTTTATTTTTCTGTAGTATTGTTTTCTCTCCATTGTGCCGAAAACATAAGAACAAAAGTTCCCCGTCACAGTCTCTAGCAAAACCATGGAATTCGTGGGTGTGCACTTAAGAAAGCGTAAATCACCTGAATGGCCTTTCTGATCTGTGAAATATCGTATCCTCGCCTTCTTGCATGAGACCATACGAGTAGGCACGTAGCTACAATTTATGTCCTGTTTTCAATTCTCGCCTACGTCGCTGTGGAAACTACTTCCGGTCACCGTTTCTCATTTTTTCCTATATTCCTGGCAACAATTTTTTAGCCACCCTAAGCATCATATATCAGAGACATCAGCGGCAGAACCATTTTTATTACCATAAAAATTCTCAGTTCTGTCTAATAGAAGATTCCATTAAAACTTTAATGATCTATGTTCATAGCAACAGGTTTTAAAAAATGAGTCTGCAGTAAATTACAATTATAATTATACGTCTTTACGCACGTATTCAATTATGTATGTTAAATTTACGTACGCGTTTAACTATGCATATGTTGAATACACGTATGTATTTAATTATGCATATACTAAGTGCATTTACGTACACATTAAATGACGCATATGTTAAATGTGTGTACGTTTAATTATGCACATCTAATGTCTATATACGTGTACATTTAATTATGCATATGTTACGTGTGTACATGTGTGCATTTAATTATGCACGTGTCAAATGCATAGGTTAAATGTAGGTGAACATTTAATTGTTAAATGTGTACACGTATGCATTTCATTGTACCAATTACATATGATATTTCAAAGATATTTTTGTATTAACTAGTCATTTATTGATACATATGTTAGATTTAGAAAAATGTATATATAATTACACATATGTTACACATATGTACATGTAACTACTTATGCACAGGATGTGTTAAATACACTTTTGGATTAATAAATCATTTGTTCATACATGTTAAATAGTCATGAATAGTCATATACATACATTCATATACATGTGTGAGTCCACATATGTTAAATGTTCATATGTGTACATTTACACATACGTCTTGCATACGATATTTCAAAGATACTTTTGGATTAAATCATTAGTTCATACATATGTCAGATGCATTCTCATATAATTATACATATGTTACATGTGAAAATACGAAAATTTAAATACACATACGTCAACACATATTCGTTAAACTATACAAGATACATTTATTTCAGAGATATTTTTGGGTTAACTCACTCGTTTATCCAACTAAAACAGAAGTTGTATCTCAAAGAGATCAGTTACAAGGGAGTCTGCTGTATTTGAATTCAAAGAAATAGCAAGTTTCTGTTTCTGAATAATTGCTGAACATTTTGTCAAAAGCAAAAGCCCCGAAATTGCATATTCCCGCTCGGATTTCAAACTTGTGCATAATCGCATATGATTAACCAGATGTCGAGTTTGCCATAAGATGGCACAAAAGCCACGATATATTATCGTTTTCACCGAGACAAATGGAATTTATAGTAGCACTCGGCTAAAACCCATTTCCCTCGGATACCACATTCGTTTCCGATAAAAGGAGGAAACTCCAAACGAGAGCACTCTCGTCCCTTCAGCTCCCCACCCTTTTACAATGCATTCGTTGCGGTTGGAACTTAATGCATCGTATGCACTCGATGCATTCATTTGCGAAATTCGCCAAGAGATCTTTTGTCTTCTTTTTCTTCTTGTTCAATTCGAGAATCGTGCACCTTTTTTCAACCGGGTGAAAAACCGGGTTACTCACGAAATTTCGGGGTTATTTGTTCTCCATCGGAGGGATTAGACTTTTCGTTTTTCGCTACTCTCAAACGTAATTTCATTTGCGTCTAAGTTACGTGTGATCAGGTAAATTTGTTTTCAAACCAAGTGCATGGGAATTGGTTATTCAGATTTACACTCTTAGTTTTCATATTTAGAAAGAAATGAATATTTACATATATTTCTATACAATACATATAATGGAATTACTATAAGTAGAACTATGCTGCGTGGAACTACAGTGCGTGCAATTACGGTGCATGAAATTACCACGCTTAGAAATACGATATGTGGAACTACGGCGCGTGGAACTACGATGCATGGTACTGCGACGCGTGGAATTACCACGCGTGAGATAGCGATACATGGAATTACCACGCGTGAGATTACGACGCGTGGAATCACCACGCATGAAATTGCAATGCATGGAATTACCACGCGTGAGATTGCGGTGCATGGAATTCCCACGCATGAGATTGCGGCGCGTGGAATTACCACGCGTGAGATTGCAACGCGTGGAATTACTATGCATGGGATTGCGACGCGTGGAATTACCACGCATGGAATTCCCACGCGTGAGATTGCAATGCGTGGAATTACCACGCATGGAATTCCCACGCGTGAGATTGCAATGCGTGGAATTACCATGCGTGAGATTGCGGCGCTTGGAATTCTCACGCGTGAGATTGCGGCGCGTGGAATTACCACGCGTGAGATTGCAACGCGTGGAATTACAACGCATGGGATTACGACGCGTGAAATTACCACGCATGAAATTGGAACGCATGGAATTCCCACGCGTGAGATTGCAACGCGTGGAATTACCACGCGTGAGATAGCGGCGCTTGGAATTCTCCCGCGTGAAATTGTGGCGCATGGAATTACTATGCGTAGAACTAGGGCGCGTGGAACTACGATGCGTGAAATTACTACGCGTAGAAATACAATGTGTGGAACTACGATGCATGCAACTGCAATATGAATATTTATCATATTCAGAAATAAACGAACATGCAAGATAAATTTAATTATCAAATGTTTCGATCAAAGTAGCGTTTCACGCGGTCATCAAAAAACCGTAAATCATACTGGCAACAACGATACTTTCGGACATTAATTACTTTTTATTGATAACATTCCCTGCAAACAGGAAACAAGAACTTCAACAAACTTTTCTCATTAGCTCTCCCTGGGAAGGGGATGAATTCCCTTCTGAGGGAAGTCACTTAATCCTCGGGTTATTATAAACAGAGATAAACGATGCGTGCACAGATCGATCTACGATACGTAGTTGGTAATTGAAACGTTGCAACAGGTGAAGTCGATATCGACCAATTTCATAATAATCAAAACTCGCGACTTCGCTGACGGGCAATGATGCTTTAACGAAAGCAAAGTTAAATGAACAATTTATCGAAGCGGAAAGCTCTTCGTTCCTGGTTGATGAATTGCGTGAAAATTTAATGAACAATCAATTATAATTTCCCAACGGCGTGTTGCTTCGCGTGCTTATTTTTGGTATTTTTCGGGGGTAATCGAACGCGAATGAAATATATTGTTATTCGATGCAAGCAAAATATTGCAAGAATATTTGCAATCGACTGATGACTGAGTAATGGATTCGAAACAATGGCTGTCAGTAATATCAGATTATTTACTTTTTCATTCAATTAGTTCACTGCATAATTTTACTGTTTTTTACTTCACAAGTTTTACGGTTTTTTGTAATCGTTGGGTTTAAGATGATTTCATTTTCTAACCTCAAACAAAATCGAAGTTAAAAAGGAAGTTTGTGCAAACTTTACTTTCAATTTGAAACTTATAATACTGCGGTTTTTACTTAAAAAGTTTCTGTTGTAGTACTTCAATTTGTACTTAAAAATTTGTAACATTGTGATACTTCAATTTTTATTTAAAATTTTTTAGTGTAGTAATACTTCAACTTTCATTTAAAAATATATAATATTATAGTACTTCAATTGTTACTTCAAAATTGCTAGTGTTATAACCTCTTAATTTTTACTAAAAAATTTGTACATTATAGCACTTCAATTTCTATTTAAAAATATGTAATATTATAATACTTCAATTGTTACTTCAAAATTGCTAGTGTTATAATGTTTTAATTTTTACCAAAAAATGTCCTGTATTATTATAGTTCAATTTTTATTAAGAAATTTTTGATAACATCATACTAAAACTTTTACCTAAAAATTTGTAATAAAAATACATCTCAATGTTTACCTAAATATTACTAATAGTATGATACTCAAACTTTTCCTCAAAAGTTGTCTAGCATTATAATACATAAATTTTAACTTCAAATTTTGTAGTGTAATAATATATTAATTTTAATATAAAAGTTTGTAATGTTATAGTACTTTAATTTTGACTTAAAAAATTGTAATATGAAGTCAGTGTACGATGCACATATACCAACATGTTTTGGTAGCCCCGTAGGCGAACGTTTCACGAGAGTATTATGACACGCAGCAATATTATGGTATAAGATGTCGGCCATGGCACGAGGCCAAAGCACTTGTTTACCGACGTCGTTTTAGCTAAAGGCGAGTATGTCAATCGGCCGCTAATATCGGCTGGTAGCGTGTACTTACACGACGTTAGTTGATCTCGAGTAAATGCTCTATCCTCTTACTTATGCTGTCAAATTGGATCGCACGACAACGTAAGCCGTTGTACTACCTAGATAAACCTCCCGAATACCCCCTGACCCTCTGCCTCTTAGCCGTGATAAAGTGAGATCCATTTGACTCGAGTTTATCAGCCTCCTTCGTACCTTCTCTCTGTCTGTTCTCTTTTTTACACCAGCAAGTTTCGCCGGCGGAGGTGAATCGCGTGAGTAATTTCAGGTATTAACGTTTCCGAGCTAAAACAAAAGAACGAACAAAGTTAACGCTTGTCCCGTTGAGGAAAAAACCGGTAATATACGAGCATTCGATTTTTCAACCGACACTAATGTTTCTTTGTATTCAGCGTCGAGATATCTCTCATAGGTAGCCATGTTTTGTGATATTCATTCAGAGAGGATGATATACGGTGTCAATATTGTATATCTTCGGGGAAAATGGCTCGTGAGATTCCCGCGGGTACATTAGAGCGTCGCTTTAAAATAGTGATGGGCAGATCGAGTGACCCAACTTCACCAGAGTGCACCGTGCAGAGATACCTTCTAGAACCACCAGTTATATTGCCGGTTCACGAACTTTAATATCGTAGTTCGCTTAAACTTGTGACTCTAATATTGTTCGACCAAGTCCGCGGGGATTTTAAATTCTCAATTTATGAAATTTGGGAACTCGAATTAAATTGTTGGATCTATTATTTTTAAAAATGATTTCAAAATTTGTGCATCTTACCTGTATCATTATATTCTAACTGATTTAACAATTTATAAATTGTACCTGTGTTATGACTTTTAAACTTGATTTCAAAATTCATATATTTTACTTGTATTATTATTTTCAAACTTAATTAGACAATTTGTAAATTGTACCTGTGTTATGATTTTTAAACTTGATTTCAAAATTCATACATTTTACTTGTATTATTATTTTCAAACTTAATTAGACAATTTATAAATTGTACCTGTGTTATGATTTTTAAACTTGATTTCAAAATTCATATATTTTACTTGTATTGTTATTTTTTTCAAACTTAATTAAACAATTTATAAATTGTACCTGTGTTATGACTTTTAAACTTGATTTCAAAATTCATATATTTTACTTGTATTATTATTTTCAAACTTGATTGGATAATTTATAAATTGTACCTGTGTTATGACTTTTAAACTTGATTTCAAAATTCATATATTTTACTTGTATTATTATTTTCAAACTTGATTATACAATTTATGAATTTTACCTGTGTCATGATTTTTAAACTTGATTTCAAAATTCATATATTTTACCTGCCTTATTATTTTCAAACTTAATTAGACAATTTATAAATTGTACCTGTGTTATCATTTTTAAATTTGATTTCAAATATTGAACTTTAAAAATTGATTACTTATAATAACCAATTCTAATAGAAACGCTGTCTTATAATAAAAATTCTGTCCACCTATTATAATATCCAAATATGATTTAATTTTGTGACATTAAAGTAGCAATACCTCAAAGACAATTTCTGTCAAGTAGCTAAGAAAAATATAGTGGGAGATAAAAGAGAACTATTCAAGCAGTGTCAACAGAGAAACTGTATCGTTAAGAGCTTTACAAGGTGCAATGGAGAGAAGCGGAAGCAAAAAGGAGGAAATTAATGTGGCATTGTTCGTCGGCGTAATTCGCTAGAAAAAGAAGAAAGAGGCGAGTAAAAGAATCGAGAATAAAAGAGTGCAGATACACAGAGGCAATGTTACAAGCGATTAACCTGCTTGAAGAGGAGACAGCCCTGAAACGAACGACCACCGGAAAATAACGTCAAGAAAAAAAATTGTGGTTATGAGAAATTTTAATGCAGGAAATTTACGAGCGAGTATCGTTTTCCCTTCGGTTCTGTTTACAACCACGGTTCGGAGAAAGTAAAGTCGAGAAAAAGGCGACCTCTTCCGCTCCAAAAAAAGAAATTTTCTTGGAGAGTCTTAAGACCGAAATGAGAAGGAAAGTTTCGTGCAAAAGTTTCTTTTCACCGTGTCACGTTTGTCCCATTACTTCTTATTAAGCTAAGAATTTTCCGTTTGTCCCCAATGTTCGTTCGTATAATATCTCCGAAATGAAAACACACGGAACACTTGTACAAAAGAATTTCGTATGCGAAACTTTGGTTGGACCCAATGTTTCATTTCGTCCTGCGAATAAACGCGAGTATATTTCATACAATGAAATACGTTGCGTGTACAATGCAGATGTACAAAGGTTGCTACGTTTTAGGTACGAATTCTGACCGTAGAGGAACGACGTGCCATTTGAATGTGGTCATGGGCTCAGATGAATAAGGTATACTCTTGGTATTTTGCCATGGACGTTTCAGGGGTTCTTGTAATGCAGGATATTCTGCGCTTAGTGCTGGGTTACAGTTTGCAGTTGGTGTCTTTATTTTGTTGGTATTTTTATAGCTTAAGATTTTAGTATTTTATGAGGGATATGTATTGTGGATTTTTGTGGACTCAAATTTTTGTGATTATAGTTTTTTGTGTATTTAATTTCTGATAGCTCCAAATTGGGATATGTTCAACTTTCCACACCTCCAAATTCCTGCATCTCCAAATTTCTGCATTTGCAGATTCCCACATCCCCAAATTCCAACACTCCCCAATTTCCACATTCCCAATTTCCCATATCCCCAAATTTCCAGATTTTCAAATTTCTACATTTCGCAATTCCCACGTCCTCAAATTCCCACGTCCCCAAATTCCCGCGTCCCCGAATTCCCACGCCCCCAAATTCCCACGTCCCTGAATTCCCACATTTCCAAATTCCACATCCCCAAATTCCCACGTCCCCAAATTCCCACGTACCCAAATTTCCACATCTATAAATTCTTAAACCCCCAAATTCCCACATCCCCAAATTCTCACGTCCCCAAATTCCCACCTCCCCAAATTCCCAAATTTTGAAATTCTCAACCCCCAAATTCCCACATCCCCCAATACCCAACTTACTTAATTTCTCAAACCCCCATCTTTCCATCCCCCAAAAATTTCTGTCCCTCCAAATTCTCAAGTTACCTAATTTCTCTAACCCCATCTCTTCATCCCCTAAAAATCACCAAATCCCCAAATCCCCAAATTCTCAAATTTAAATTCTTGAAATATTCAGACTCAAATTCCTTGAGTCTACTTCGCAAATCCCCAATTTCGCAAATCCGATAAATAGTCGTCAGAAATTAGCATTTGTCCAATTTCGTAGGGCCCTCTGTTTGTCTTTCCGGTAGTTCGTTTTGATTTACAACACAATCCCGTTTGTTCTATCTTGCGCAGCTGTATTTTAGTCGCAACGTTCTGGCTGTTCAACATGAACGCGCACATTCGTTTAACCTTCACCCCTAAATTTTCACCCCTTACAATAGTAGTTGAAGTTCGTGAAGGTGACATAAGTTACAACATCTCGTTACACCCACCCATGGAATATATGCAGGGAGCTAAGAAACGCCTTCTAGGGAAGGGGTTTTAAGCTATTTTCAACTGGAGGTCGTTCGACAAGAATTATTCGATACGAATAGTACTATAAATTCACGAAAAGGGTATAAATATAATGTTGACTTCGACGAACAGTTATATCACTTTCTATATAACTTTCTGTCAGTGAATCATGCTTGTTCAATTCATGTGACATGACTTTATTTTCTTTTTCAACAAATGTTTACATTTGATGAAGTTTGTATTTTAGGTTATGTTGTTAAGGAAATAGAGCTAAGAATAATTTTTTCTTGTAGTACAAATGGTTAAAAATTAAAGATACAAAGGTTACAACCCATCAATATAATAAGATTTATTTATAAATTAATTTATAAATATACTGAAGTCTATATTTTAAGTTATGTTGCTAAGGAAACAATGCAAAGAATAATTTTTTCCTATAAATGTTTAAACATTAAAGATCAAATGCAACATGCTATCAATATAATAACCTTGAACATTAGATCAGCAATCGAATATCTTTTCACAAAATGACAAAAGTTTTTAACTCGACCATTTCGAACCATTCCATTCCAGATCAATAAGATCTAGAATACTTGAGAATGAGGTTTATTAATGCTTGAGAACCTTTCAAACTACGCAGAGAATTTTCGATAAATCAGCTTAAATGGAGCACTTCGTTTGTCTCAACGTCGTCATCGCCTTTAGCGAACTTCGCCATTAATAACGTCAACAAGAAGATCTGATCTCGGCTCTTCTTAATCCCCTGTTCCCGCAGCTTCGTCTCTTCTCGTAAATCTTTGTAGCTTTTTAAAATAATCCCTTCCATCTTCGCATTACTTCTGCATCGATACAGCTGTCAGAACTTGACTGATATCCTTGATATTAAAAGGGGATGTAACTGGCATCGATCTCTGGACTTGCCATTAAGGGGTGCGATTATCTCAATTTAATTCTAGACTTTCAAACTTTATTTTTTGTATAATAGGAGATTTTTGAGAATTCTCAAATTTTCAAGTTTCCACGTCATCAAATTTTCATCTTCAAATTTTCACATTCTCCAATTCCTACATTCCCCAATTTCCACGGGTTCCAATTCTCACATTTCCTAATTCCCACGGATTCCAATTTCCACAAGTTCCAATTTGCCACGGGTTCTAATTCCCACGGGTTCCAATTCCCACGGGTTCCAATTTCCACGGGTTCCAATTCCCACATTTCCTAATTCCCAGGGGTTCCAATTTCCACATTCCCAAATTCTCACATCTCCAAATCTCCACATTTCCAAATTCCCACATCCCCAAATTTCCACGTCTCCAAATTCCCACATCCCCAAATTGCCATATCTCTAAATTCCCACATCCCCAAATTCCCACATCCTCAAATTTTCTGTAGAGGTTATAATTGGACCCGTGGTCCCGCTGTTGGGGTGGCGTTGCAGTTGACCGCCATGCCTTGTAGCGCATCGTATGCAAAGAGACGATATATTTTGTATTAAGATTATTCCAATATTCAGTTCATTATGTATAACTTTGCTATCTTGTGTTTATATTATTGGGTTGGCAAGAAAGTAATTTTGGTTTACGCCAGTAGATACCATTATGTTTGTCTTATAAACATAATCTACTGGCGCAAACCGAAATTACTTTCTTGCAAACCCAATATATTTATGTTATAAATATATTATAACTTTTTTCTCATAACGAAAGCCTTTTTTGTTTTAACACTGCACCAACATTCTCAAACCCTCAAATTCCCACATCCTCAACTTCTCAACTCGCCATTAGATGCATTTTGTATTCACCCATATTTTACATAAAAATTTGTCGCAAATTTGTCCAGGACATATATCCGCAATCATCGTCGTTCATCCTGTACAGCCTTCTTTTATTTGTCCCCTCGTTATTTCTTGCTACATTCCGTACAAGGGAAGTTTCTTACTAGGCAAGCTCCAGGAGAAATTCTTGGGCTGATCCAAGCAAGATACTACACGGAGCAGAAGCAAGAAGAACCAGACACGCCCCATGGTCCCAGACTTCCGGTGTTACGAGCAAAATGCCGGGATTCGGCAATTTGTCTGGGAGTGATTAATTAGCGCTGGTATTTACCGTGTTTCAAGGCCCAACCCTGGCCCGGGCTAAAATTTACGCACCCTCTTCGAAATGAATATTTTATGAGCGTTAATTTTGTAATGCGTTAATTTTACAACATCGAACGCTGCGAGCTTCACCTTCTGAGCTCTGCGGATATCCTGTTACTCTTACTATCGAGAGCTGTTCATTAATTTGGGGCAAATTTTGGGGAGGAAGTTGTCTTCAAACTTGCTGTTCTGTTTTGCGAATTTTAGTAATTAGGAGATTATGAAAGTTTGAGGATTTGAGATTGTGGGAGTTTGTGATTGTTAGAATTTGCAGTTGTGGGGTTTTAGAATTTCTGGAGTTCGATTTTGGAATTTTTTAAGATTTGAGGTTATGAAATTTTTGAAATTTTAGATTTGGTTTTGTAAGTTATGATATTTAAGGATTCTGAGATTAAGGTTTTGAATAGTGCAACTTTTTAATTTCTTAATTTTTGAGACTTGGGAGGAGACAATTTGTAAATTCTTAAACTTTGAGAATTTTTGGATTTGTCAGACTTTGGAAATTTTAGGATTTGTTAGACTATGAGAATTTTTGGTTTTGTCAAAAGTTTGACAATTTTTCAATCTCTTAGACTATGAGAATTTTTGAATCTGTCAAACTTTAACAATTTTTGGAATTGTCAGACTTTATGAATTTTTGAATTTGTCGGACTTTGACAATTTTAGAATTTGTTAAACCTTGAGAATTTTTGGTATTGTCAGACTTTATGAATTTTTGAATTTGCCAGACTTTGACAATTTTAGAATTTGTTAAACCTTTAGAATGTTTTAATTTGTCAATCTTTTAAAATTTTTAGGCTTGTCAAAATGTAACTTATTAAACGAGTCAAACAGTAAAAGTCCGTAAAACTACTTCACCGACATATTTCCCTGAAAAAGTCACCCTTATTCCCATCAAACTTGAAACCCCCATAAAATGTCACAAGTTTATTCTCCCAACGCGAGATAAAAAGAGTAATACACATTTTTGTAGGGTCATATAGGTGACGTCTTACAGCCGAATAGATAAGAGTTTCGTTGTTAAAAAGCGACGTCATATCATTAGACAGAAATCTCTTGCAGCTGCGAAGTTTGTTCGCCCGTATCCGTAGATATTTCAACGGCTTAGGTCCTTAATTACAAGGAACGGGACACATCCTGCGAGTTTCCGTTTACGTGCACACAAGCGGAAATGTATTAACTCGACGGAATAACTAGCCGCATAAAGCAGCGGGCGTTTTAGCGCGTTACAGTGAAATAAAGTGAGATTTGTCGAGCCATTCTGAGGAGCCGTGTGCCGCATAAAGTTGTTACAGTCTGCTCAAATGGGACAGAAAATAATCCATCGATCCGCGAAATTGGTGTTCCATTAACCCTTTGAGCTTCGAGGATGACCCTCCAATCGGGTTGACAATCTAAGAGCTCTTTAACTAAATCTATGGTATTATACATATTCTGCATTATACTTACATATATGGTGTTATACATATTCTATATTATACATACATATATGGTATTATACATATTCTGTATTATACATACATATATAGTATTATACACATAGTATTATATAATACATAAACACAATACTGAGTTAATAATAAACTCGAAACTTATCAAACTTTTCAAGTGGGACGTTTAGTCTACCAGCAGCAAAACCTGCAGAGTGAAACTCTTAGGTGATTGATCTTTCCAATCGGCTTACTAGTTACCGAACGATGACTTTTAGTGAAAAATAGTAATCTGTAATACGAATCGTGGTCATTCTCGAATATAGAGCTTAGGAGGATCTCGTCAGCGGTCTGGATAGCTCAATTGGATGGGTTAGTAGTCTGACCAACGAGAGATCTGGCTTCGATTCCCAATCCAGCAATCCGATCAACGTCCAACGACTATAAGAGGTTGAAGAGGATTGGTTAAAGCGGAAGTACGAACGGAATGGATAAGGGGTACGCGTTTCGAACTTGGACATACAATTGGACTTGCTAGGCTATCAGATCCCGGATGCAGGAACATTCTTGGATCGAAGGATTTGCAACCGAATATTCGTTTACTTGTTCAATTATGTCTAATAATGTTCTATATGTTTGTTAGCTTACTTATGCTGTTTGATATGTTCAAATTATACGGCACTATTGATGTAAGCGTATGTTTATTGATGTTATTGATGGGGTGGATCTGGGACGTCCATTATGTGGATTAATCCTGTCCATGTGTGAGATATGGACTCGTGTCTCGAATATGAGTATTTAGCTCTCAAACTCTTTATTTACAGAGTTATATATCAATGTAGACATCAACAAACGCATTTTAACAAATTTTTTAATACAGAACGATAAATACATGAACAAATCATTTGAATAGTTTAACACATAATTTACATACGATACACATGAATGACTCTTTTCTGCAAGATTCTATTATGATCATATCATTTCAAAAACAACAAAGATCTGATACGAAATATATAGATATGAAATACTTTCACATGGCAGTTAGATAAATGTGAAAGGTCATGTATCAGGTGTAATCCCTGCAAAAGTGACCTTGATAGACAAAGTGTAGAAGTATAGAAAGTAGCAGTTTGGAGCAAAGATTAGATCGAGGAGTTTCATTACACGGTGGCAGCCATGCCATTTGTTCTCCGCCAGTGAACAAGAACGTATCCGGACGATATCCGTGTGTACACAGTTTCCCTTGAGTTGCGTAATTCCCGTGCAAGGCGTGTGCTGCACGGTTCCCGTTGCAGACGGAACTTACGTCACCTATACGCGAGAGAACGGTGGTTTCATCCGACTTGATGGATGTGGCGTGCATCGTGAGGTCGCGGCTGGTTGCTACCTGAGGGCAAGCCGTTTCGTGGCTGACAGAGAACAGAAACGCCCCAGGAGTCGGCCAAGTGAAAATTCACTCCAAGTCGAACTGCCGATATTAAACGGTTTTGTTTAACTACATAAGTCACGCTCCTCTGCGTTCTCTTCTTTGCTCTTCTCTTATTGCTTTCTTGCGGAGCACTCTCGCACCTGTTAATATATCGTTATTACATATTGCTATTATTGCCATAAATGTACGGTAAATAAATATTTGTTCTAAGTGTATACGATTGTGCAACGTGCAAGTTAACAGTAAACAGTGCGTTAATATTCAAGAAGATTACATGGAAATTGAACACACGTTAGAACAGTAAACTATAACCTTAATTTACATAATAGTGTGCTGAAATAATTGCATGCCTAGATTGATGCAAACACGCAACGGTTAAATGGTTTCTGAAAATTAATAAACAGCTTGAAACAACGCTTTGAATTTTAATTGGAGAATTCCTTAATTGTGTGGTAAATCATGCATAAAATTCACGCAATTTGTACTCAATTATATTCCAAAATTCTTCGTCATTTATGTTAAACTGAATTTTAATAGAAAATAACACATCGAGTAAAAATACAAATAAAAAATATTAGCAGAGCACTAAAACTTTCATAGAATTGTACAAACAGATTTGATAATACAATTTCAATGGAGGCAAACGTAAAATACCCTTTTGACCTCGAATAATCGCGTTAAGCAAATATCTATGAAATAACAGTAATTCAATCTCAGCAGTTTAAATATAATCAGCGTCGACTGAAATCGAAATGAGCTGGCTAATTTTACTATTGCCCTAATTAACTGATAATCGTGTGGAGTCAGAGATCAACATTTCGTCCCGTACGCTAGAATAATTTCTGTTATTCTTGTTGCGGAGTATCGACCGATCAAAATCGCGAACTGAACAAAGTTGGGGTGAGATCGTAATTATTATTATACGATTCTATCATAATTCCATTATCAGCCATACTACTGTCTATATGTACACAGCCCCGATGGATAGAATTTGGAAAATCGAGCCGCGGTTCCATTCCGTTTCTGTGCCAATATTTACTGGAACAATGTGATTGCGTCGAATCTGTATGCTTATTCATGAGAGTTCAGTTTCGACAAACTGGCAATCTACATTATAACCATTAGAATTATCTACGATTATCTGCTGATAAGCAATTTTCGTATTTTTATTAGATCTGTGTATTTTTCTTTCGATTAATACCTGAACCGTGATTGTGGTTTCATTATGTTGTTTCAAAGTTTATTATAGTTTGCTGTACCTTTTATAACCTTAGAAAAATAGTCAACTTTATGAAAGAAAGATGGGGATGTTCAGCTGTGACAATAAATTGTAAAAACTTGGGAATTTAACATTTTGAACATTTAATATATTTGGACAGAAATTTATAAAATAGCAACTCCACACTGATTCTCATAAAAGAACATAACCAAATATTCGAAATGAGTAAAATTTCTGAGGAATACTCGTTTACCTACCGTACCCTATTGTCATTCGATTCTTCGATCCAATCGGTAAACAGGATTCGGAAATTCAATGGTTAGCTCGATTGCGTTTCTGTGTCAATATTGACACGGTAAAGGCGATGTGATTGCACTCAACTTGTGGGGCTGCTGAGCTATCCGTTGAATCCGAACCCGTGACATGGAATACGGACCACTTAATTAACGAATATCGTCTGACAATCACAATCAATTAATCTCCGCTCAAAATATCGAATTTTCGAACATACAAAAAACTCAGTTTCATTTGTCCTAAGTGAACTTCCTAACAAATTCTCTTCTTACGTCCTGAACGAATACGCTCGAGATTCAGAGATATGCAAATTGAAGTGTAACGTACGTGAAATGGATGAGATAACCGTAGACTGAAATGATGATTCCGTTTCACTTACACACCGATATTCACGTAATTTCATTTCCCTGGTATTACTGTCTTTGTTAATCAAACGACAAACTTTCCGAATAGATTTTCGGCTTGGTTGGTTTCGCTTTAATAGAAACGGCGATTGGAACTTTGCTATTAGGCGAATGAAGGAACTTCTTGTCGTTTGACTATTAGTGGTTGCAATGATTCTGTAATTCATCGATTACGATTATTACCTGATTTTAACGGATTAAATTATTATTTAAATATTTTGAAATCTGCAAGAAAAATTTGAAAATACATCTTTCCTGTAATATACAAGTATAAAGGTACAAAAATGTAGATTCGAAGGTACACGTATACGGAAATCTCGCAACATAGCGTACAGGGATCCATTTCTAATTCCGTCAATAGGAATACTTGAAAACTCTATTCCACAAGTTTTCCGTGCACGTAGTCGACATTTCCTCGAGGCAGAACAAACGACGTTCGTGAAAGATGCAGGGATTGATCGTTTCCCGGAGAAAGGCAAACGCGTTGACTCTCGCATCGCATCATTTTACATTTTCCCCGCGTTGCTGTAACTCTCGTTGTTCCGCAACAATATACAAACTCGAACACTGAGATATGCAGACAGCCTAAACGAATGACCCGACGAATTGACTTTCATTCCGCCGCAATTCTGACGAATGTTCGTCCCGGGTGTACGCTAGAATGCCAATAAAAGGTGGCCGTCTGCGAGCCATAGTATCGAGTAGGACGTAAATTTCAAAAACGTTTGTCACGAGAAGAATCGAGCCAACGTACGTCGTTGAACATGAGAAATAGCGCTTGCACGAGAAAAGCTTGCCGTCCTTTTTACGTCCATTGCAGCTTTCCACCGGTATGAAGATCGTAATTTTCTTCTGTCGGTCCGTGATGCTACCCCAGATGCGAGAAGACAAAACATAATGCATGAACAATAATCGACTCGCTTGAATCTTTCTTCCGTATGTAAACGTCACACCGAAAGAATTTATCGCTCGTTTCAAGGAATAATCGCAGCTCATCGAACTCGTATTTTCACTGCAGACTTTAGGATTAATTTAATAGAATTTGGAATTATAATTTATAGGAATTAAGGATTGTTAAATACAAAGTGTTTGTAACATTTTAAACTTCTTTAGTTGTAACATTTTAGTAATTGTTAGACGAGACGCAACTGCGTATGAAATTTAAGGTTACGTGGGCCGCCATGTTGAAAAATGACGCTAGCGGCCAAGCACCCTATAATTACAATTATTGACAAGTAGAGTGTTTAATCTTTCAATTTTATCTTTTAATATGTCAGTATATATCATTGTCTCAATGTTAAGAGTCTTCGAAAGTTTCTTTCCTTCGTTTTTTCCTATAAATCATTAATTTAACTGAATCTGCAGCGGAGGTCGCATATGACCGCCATATTGAAAATTGCAGTGCACAGTGAAGCACTCTATAACACACATTATCGAATACAAAACTATATAATCTTTCAATCTGTTAAAATATATCATTGTCAACATTAAGAACCCTAAAAGTACCTTCCGTTTGCTTCTCCCATAAATAATTAATTTAACAAAATTTGCAGCACTACATTACTCCGAAGTAATCGAAATTTTTTTTCCAACACACCTTGCCCATAAAATAAAATAATCCCAAACAAATGTCAATATAAAACAGATAAACTATCTATTTGTATTTCCCTAATTTATATCAGAGTCCAACTAATTTTTTCTTGTATTTAACCCTCAGAAAACGATCAATAACCAGCAATTCAAGTGTAAGACATTTATTCCATTAGGCAAAATACATTACCCGAATTTAGATAATCGGATAGATTGCAGAGATTGCAGGGTGGAAAGTAAATGATCGTTATCGGAGCAAGGGAAAAGAAAGGGTACCATAAAGATCTTCTTACGATTCCAGGAACGTTTCATAGCGTTTTCATCAGTCTTCCGCGACGCACTCGGATAGCAAACACTTTTCAGCAAGGGAGAATTTTATCTTAGCGAATTATCGCGGTTTCTGTAGCCAGAAATCGGAGGCTCATAATTTCGCTTTTATTTCACCCTTCAACGCGTTCACGAAATAGCATTATACACAGAATCTACAGTTTGAATTAATTACGTGTATTAACGAGCTGTAGGGTAAATGACAAAGATAGAATTTGAATGATTTTATTGTTACCACTTGTGATATGTTAATTGCATAACAGAAACCATTATGGTGTATCGATTATCGAGTAAGTACATTATTATATTATAACCGGTTATGAATTATCTTTATGAGCGGTGTTGCAATTACTTTAATTGAAATTCACGAGTTTATTGTTATTTAGTACGACAGTTATTAATCGGCGATATATTACTTCACTGACATTTATATCTATTCAATTTCGAACTTAAATTTAGAGATTTAAATATTCCGAAATTATTGTTGTTTTAAGACACTGTTGACATTTCGTAATTTTAAACTCCACGACATTTGTAATGTTACGTGTACACGAATAAAACTAACCACAGTATTGCCAGGATTACGTTCGCGACCATAAGTTACAGCCGCAAATCCCGTAAAAATAATTTGTCCTTTAACCGTTCCAAATCGTATGACGCATTAATAAATTCAAGAACTTCCGCTCGGCGGATGTCGGCTAAATAAAAGCAGTTAAACCAGAAATAATGAACGACCTTTTATTCTCATTGTTAAACAGAAGTGTTCCGTTTTAATTACTGAAATGAAGGTCCTTCATTTCCATATCGATTCGCGTCTTAAACGAACCCGAGATACCGGCCGTTGAATTTTTATCCCGTCCGTTTTAATACGCGTTTAATATATTCCCGAACAACCGAACCGTCTGGGCTTCATTTTTTTCCTCGCCACGATGCAAATGCCCGTGAAAACCGTAAATTGCAAATTAGCAATTTTCTGATCCCCCCGGCGAAGGCAATTGCTGCAACAGGAATGTGTGCGAATGAAAAAGAAAAAAAAGAGCGGGAAAAGATCGACTGGCTGGCCGTGTAAAAGTTTTTAGAAGAAAACTTGCGTCTCTGAAGGAGCTACACGCCACGGACCGGCGGAGAAATTATTTTTACGAGAAAGTTTGCTTTATCAGTAGATACCCTGCTCGTCTCCGTCTTTCTATCTCTTTCTCTCCGTTCCACTTGCCTGCTCTTACCTTATTCTCGTTTCTCGCGCGATCTTCACCCGTGGGATTCATTAGAAACCGTGAGCAACCTCCGTTCGTTACTGGAATCTCTTTTCCGTTGCTTTTTGTACTTCTTTCTTTTTCCTTTCTTTTCTCTTTTTTTCATCGCCTCGTTCTCCCTATTCGGTTCGCTTTTCTCCAGCCGTTGCCATTGCCGCTGCTACACCGTTGCTTGTCGAAACGGGCACCCGGATAAACTGATATTTCGCTACCGATTCGAATCTCAACCAGAATCGTTTTATTTCGTTCGAAACGGGAGCCAGCAATTAACGCTGCGAACAAAGTCGGTCCAGGAATAATAATTATTTCTTTCGACGGAAATCCGGCTCCAACGGCCACCGATGCTATTGTTATCGCACGATTGTTCTTCTCGTATAAGGCAGACACTAGGATAATTTAATCGACTACACTGAATAAAGTATCGGAAATTTTTATTTTTATTGCTTACGTGATACATCTCACTACACTTATACACTTCTACATACGTTCACATATTATCCTCTTCACTCTGAAAGTGGAACAAATATGAATGACGAAGCTAGTACAAAAATATGGATGAGAAAGTATTATTAATTCTTTAAAAATTAATTATATATACAGGAGTCTTGATACAAAACTAACTGTGCATTAGACAATGATTTTTACATATGTTCAATTAATGAGAACTGTATTCATATAATCATCACATATGCACATATGTATAAAATATATTGTAAAATTTGCAGAAAAGAGATTTCACTCAAAAATATCTATCTTATCAAATATAGAAGCCTTGTTATTAAATATACAAGTTAATAATTTTCCCTGGTTGGGTGATTAATGGCGAATATTTTGAGGTTATGTCACAACTTGTTCAGTGGCATGCAACGTATTGATGCGTATTATTAAATATTAATATAATTGTACATTATGTTACAGTAATAGACTTGAATATAAAAATATACAAAATAATTTTGCTTTTAATTAAATATTCAAGTCAACCATTTTCTCCCTCAGTGATTAATGGCGAATAATTTGAGGTTATGGTACAACTTGTTCAGTGACATACAACGTATTAAAATAAGTATTACTAAGTGTTAATATAATTGTACAGTATGTTACAGTAATAGACTTGAATATAAAAATATAAAAAATAATTTTGCTTTTAATTAAATATTCAAGTCAACCATTTTCTCCCTCAGTGATTAATGGCGAATAATTTGAGGTTATGGTACAACTTGTTCAGTGACATACAACGTATTAAAATAAGTATTACTAAGTGTTAATATAATTGTACATTATGTTACAGTAATAGACTTGATTATAAAAATATAAAAAATAATTTTGCTTTTAATTAAATATTCAAGTCAACCATTTTCTCCCTCAGTGATTAATGGCGAATAATTTGAAGTTATGGTACAACTTGTTCAGTGACATGCAAGGTATTGAAGAATATTATTAAATGTCAATATAATTATACATTATATTACAACAAAAAACGTGAATAACCAGCAATATAAAAAATAATTTAGCTTCCAATTAATATAAATAACGTAATGTAAATATATAAATGAAGAAATATACAAGTATTATTTCGAGTCCCCATAAAATACTTTCCATACAATATTCCTATTAAATTCTGGTTTCACTTCTGTTATAACATCGTGGCAGACATTCACTGTCCAGAGCAGTGTTTTTATATCGCCAATTGCAAGAATTTTCTGCTCGTACAGCTCCATCGGTGGCAATATAACGAGATTCTGCAGCGCAATGAAAATTCAGAATCACGAGGCGAACGCGGAAACGAACGAGCGTACAGATAGCCGCATTTCATATCGTAAGGATCGTTTTGCTCGCGCTGGAATTTAATGCCGTGCTTTAATTTACCATCGCGTCGTTGAACTTTCATTCTACAACAATGGACCGACGTTCGCTTTGAGACAGTCGTCCCAGAAGCTTCGAGAATTGCCAACGATGTACGACCGGTTATGGCTTGAATAGAATTGCATTATTTAACGCCGCCTTGTTGAGCCGCGCCGCGAATAAATATGCATTAATTGCTCGCCAAACGATACGCCTAACAGAGAGACCAATAAAATCTAATTTATTCTTCCGGTCGTTCCTTTGCTCCTGAAGCTTTTTGCTAGACGTGATTACTGTTCTAAGACATCAAACGTGTGTACGTACAAACTCCCTGAATGCGAGATACGAAGATGAAGTCTTAAGAACGTGTTGTTCTTCAAATCCTCTTACTCCAAGGCGTTATTGCTCTCTTTCCCGGGTACAACAATGGAAACCATTCTTGTTGCGAAGTGTAAGCGGTATACCATAATCGTTATACAAATTTCACTAATGCCTCAGGTAAATTCTAACCGAGCTACCATTTATTCCCATTGTATTTAAGATCACAGTCGTTTATACTGCTGGGCAAATTAGTCTATATCACTTTTAGCCAGATTACTGTTGTGTGTTTTCCATTTTGTTGGGTCATGCGGAAATGCTAGAGAAACGACGCTATTTTTATTTGCGTAATTATTACACTTTTTTGGAGAAAATTTTCTTTATACATTTTCTACCACAAGGTAATAATATTGTTCAAAAGAGTAAACTAACTGAAAATGAAGTTTACTTACAATTTCCTTCAGCAGTTTATTAGTACTAATAAATAAATACTTAAATACTTAAACTTTGAGTCTTTGAACATTTAAATGTCTGAATTTTTTAATTGCTATTTCTTTTGAAACTTTAAGTACTTCAACTTTTGGACACTTCAACCTTTGAGTCCTTAAATAAACAATCCTTAAATACATGTTTCAATCTTTGAATCTGTAAATCTTTGAATGAAATCATGGACCATTATGTCCAACAATTATATCAAAATATTTAACACAGGTCTAGAAATCATAACCCCATTTGATCAGCAAGGAGCATCAGCACTAATTGAGTGTCTCCATGCAGAAGCAGCTTGACACAAAAACCTCTTTGCGACTGAATTATTATACAAAGAGGAAGAGTCTTAGTCCGCGATAATAATGTTCAAGGAAGCATGAAACGTATGAAAATAATTTGCCGATCTTTCGAATCGTTGCATGTAATTAACGAAGGAGAGATAACCTTTGTAATTGTGAGGGTAGTTCCAGGGTTAGTTAGGGACGCACGATTCAATAACATTGGTTGACCCGTTTCGAAAAGAATTTTTATCAGTGAACTTTCTGTAGGGGATCACGGGTCACCGACGATGGATTCTGAATTTCCGGCCGGTATATTTAAATTTTCTCGATTCCAGTTTCTTCCGTTCGCTCGCCTCTCTCCTTGATCCGTTCGCAAAAAAAGAGCTGATCCCGCGGAGCGGTTGAAACGTAATTTCGCGGTGAAGGGTCCGTGACAGAAGTTCTGGTCTTACGGAGGATCTCGAGGAACCGGGTCAAAAGTTTTTCGCTTTCAGAACCGTGAAACGCGAGGCCTCGTGCCACCTACCCTTCGTTCAACTTCCGGATCGACCGATTATTACCGAGTTCGAAATTCCCGTTAATTGTTCGCAATTACCGAGCCGTCGAGTGATGCGAATTGAAGGCATCGGGTCGATTTTAAAACTCCATTTTGGCCTGCTCGAAACTTCCCTGAATAACTGTGAAACAAGTGATTGGAATTCCAGCTGGAAAATTTTCAAGTTTCTGCATCGTTGCTCCATCGAATTTTCGCACGGTGGAATTTCAAGTATACGAGAGCGGATGTTAAGGCTCCCCGTTTACATAGAATTTTCAACGCAACTTAAAAACTGCTTTAAAACTCCGCTTTCAAACCGTGATCCTCTGAACTGGAAAAGATCCAGGAGTGCCACGTTATTTTGCATAGGACGCACGTTCGATTACTGCTTTTAATATTCATATTTATTCTAACATACAACGCACGTTTCTTTATATTAGATGTATGTAAATTTCACAATTTTTACTTTCAGAATTGCAAAGTTTTCAAAACTCTAAATTCAAAAATTTTTAAGTGAATAAGTTTAATAAGATCTCTACACTTCTACATTCATAGATCTCTAAATTATCGAACTTCTAAATTTATAAATTCTAAATTTGCTCCCAAATTCTTACATTTGCTACAACAATATTTAGCAAGTTTCGTGACGTTATTCCGCTACGCTGATTCAACAGTAAAAATAAATTCGTCCATGTTTGATATCGATACATTTTTCACTCTCTGTCGGAACACTCTAATATTAACTCGCCATGAGATTTACATTGATCCCCTTTCCATCCATTATCATAACAGTTAACTTTTTACAATAATATTATTCCCCGTCGATGTTTTGATGATCGAATAACATCGAACATAAAGATTCGTTTTCCAAAAGCTTGATTTACTGCCAAGTATAATCCATCCACTAAACTGCCGTTGAACTGCAATTTTTTAACTTCAAGTAACTATCGCGGGGCTGCGATTATCGTCGTTAAACGATCAATTATCGAATTTTAGGGCTTTACGCGGTGGCCGTTAATGCATCATGAATACAGCGGGCTTTAAATACGAGAGTGTTGGTGAAAGAGTACCGAGTTCCGTAGAGAAAATGGCGGAAACTCGACTTAATAGCCATTGACTGAAAATGAGGAACGCACATAAATTACATGAAAAAATTACACGAAAACAATATTAATAAGACAGAAAATAAATATTACAATTCAGAAATTTATTTAAATTTACTGTAAACATGTCACTGAAATATGAACATGTCGAAAATATTTTTACTGTTGTCAGATGTTAACCTTAAAACTTGTCGATTAAAGAATTTACTGAATTTATTTAATACTACCATTTCTCTATTATTAATTATTATTGTCTGCTTCACTATGTATATACACCAATGTATAATATTATAGATTCAGCTAAAAAATATTTATTTTGCTGTATTAAATAAAATGTGTGTTAAACTTGTGTGTATTCAAAAATTAGTTAAAAATGTATGCATTCAAAATATGTGCATTAAACAAAATTATTGTATTAAATTGAATAGTGAGTCACCTTTTGAGTAGGAATTTTTAAGATTTTTTTTTTTAAATTCTTGCTAATATTTTTTTTTTGGAGAGATTTATGCAAGCGTCCACAACAAGTTTAAAGGGTGGAGAAAGGTTTTTACAACGCGAACAGTGGGCATAACGATGTCCATTTTATTCGTACAAATGGAGCAAAGGGAAGGAGGGTGGGTTTCATCCTAGTCAGACCTAACCCGAGGCAAAATCAGACCTAACGTTCGTGTGCCGTGCATGTCGATCGATCTGTTCGGACTCGAGCTTATCGGGCCATTCTCGTCCGTCTTTTCATTCATTCCTGCAGCAGAAACGTGCTCGGGCATGTAGAGAAGAAAAGGGCAACGGAAGTCGAGGATCAAAATTTTATGAACTCGTAACGCCTTGTCAGCAATTTATAAAATAAACGTCTTTAACCGTGATCGAGCAACCTAATAATAAAAACGAGAAAAAAAAGTATTTTGCTGGTAAAACATTTCGCAAACTATAACGAACGCCATACTAGATGAAGTTAACACCGGGTCTTACGAGTTTGACAACATTTTCTGATACGTACGAGATTTCAGACGAAGAATATTCTCGAGCAAAAGTTTCCCTCGAACATTTTGTAGAACACAGTTACCTTTCCGCTTATGGAAAATCCATTTCCCTGCGAGAGGAATTATTGCCCGCGAGCTTATTCTCTGGCTGTCTGCTACGAAACCGGGAACAGTTAGACGAAACTGTCAGAACAACTCGCGATCATGTAAAGTCCTGTTAAGATTCCGGTATCATCGTCGAATGACGTTCTCTAATTCCTTCTTAACCTCTTCACTCTGTGGTTTGCTCTGTAGAAACGAGATTTTCATTCTGGTTATTTCGAAACTTCTCTGACTTCTTCAGCTATTCTACTTTACAAATATTATATAATGTATTGCTGCTTTTGTACTGTTATTATTATGTAAGTGTATATTTGTATTGTTGTTGTAGCATTGTTACTGTGTTTAACAAGATACTACGTTGAAGGTAAATTTAAAATATGATGATGAAAACACCTGGCGCTGGGAGGACATGTGTGAAGAACATATGTTATAGCAACATATGGGAACAGAGAGCACATGTGTAGTAATTATAAAGTCTGAAGTTAGAGAATAAATTAGTTAAGAAAAGTGGATTTAATACTTGAACAAAAGTAGCATTGCATATATGTACTTTGTCATATTTTTATTTAGTGTATCAGCTTATAATTATATGACTGTATTACATATGTCACCACTGTTATGACATACTGTTTTGCTAGTCACATATTGTGTACCAATATTGTAATACACTTTTGTTATTCACTTTATAATTTAGACATATCCTTAAAAATATACCAGGTTCTTCGTCTATTTTATCATTATTATTTTATAAACAATCTTCTTTAAAAGAATATCATTTACTGCTGTGAATGTTCTGTACCATGAACTGTTCCTCTAATATGTTTTCATCATTGAGATACAAAAAAAATAGTTTCAAATGGTAAATTAATATAAACAGTTTCTATGAATATATTTTATATGAACAATCAGAAATGTCTTGATCTTAATACATATTTTGAAGTTTATCTCCATAAATCTATAGACCGATGATTATCGATCAGCAAGTATAGGCTGGATTTGGGCGTACCATGGTGGGTAATTAGTCCAGTCAAGCCGTCACCCTGGTGGTTTCAGAGCGGCTTAAATGCACAACAGGCTGCTTAAATCTTGCACAGTATTCGCCATGTTGTCGAGCCGTCTATCATTAACTAAATTTACCTACATCCACGTGAAAAGGTTCTACATATATCTACCCGCTCAAATCCTTCTGAGTGATCAACACGCTTGGATTGAAGTTCTCCGACGAGATTTCTCCGTGGGTACTCGAAGGGCTTGCTTGGCTTTAAACTTCTCGGGATTTATCGAGCGATCTAAATTCTCCTTAATTCCTTATTTTTATGCACTCTGAACTGCAATTTGCAATTTAGTAAAATTTTGCCTTTTCAAAGTTTCTGGGTTTCTAATTTTTAATTTGCAAATTGCAAAATTTTTGAATTTTTGGGTTATCTGACTTTTACATTTTCTAAATTGTTCAAAGTTAAAAATTTCAGGATTAAAATTTTAGATCCTTAGTTAAATCCAACGAACATCTTCAATACCTAAATCCCCAAAACCCTAGATTCCCACATTCTCAACCCATGTAATTAAATTTATGTATAAAAGTCAAATATTTTGTTGACCACAAGTAATTTGGTACAAGATGGATGACACGAGACTATAATCCAAAGCTCGAAGTTACACACACAAAGAGAAACGCAATTACAGAGAGCGATAGAAGAAGGAAGGAAGGAAGGAAGGTGAAGATAATCGTGCATGGTCGTTTTTCAGATATCTATCCTTTACGAACGGTACGATTCTGAAATATTTGCAGGCGAACCATTTATTCTACTATGATATATCCAGATTTTACAATCGAATAGCATAGTCGCGCCGGTCATATTTCAGAGCCTTCCTGTGCTCGCTGCCGACAGAAATATTTGGCAACGTAACTGCAACCTGCAATGGATGCCAGATATGCGTGGTTTAATCCAGCCCGGACTCGTTTCGATGTTCGCTCATCGATTTCGTTCCGATGTACGTGCTGTGTTACATCAATGGCCTCGGCCAACCGTCGTTGCACACGTTACACGAGAACTTTGATGCATCCGCGAATGCATACGCTGCTTTATAGCGCGCTCGATAACTGCGGCTCGCGTTCGAGTATGCTCGCGATAGATCGCCAGAAAACGCTCGAACAACGTGTAATTATTAATCCGTGGACAATGCTCGATATTGCGGTTCGGATTAAATTTATTTATTTAACGCGTTTCGATGGTTTAATTCGATTAATCCGAAGGGATTAATATGTAGGAAATTATTCATATGTGGGGGAATTGTTGCGTGAGAAGAATGCGTCGATGTCGAATGTGAGCTTGTAAGAGATCAAATTAAGTAATTAAAAAATATTTGTCTACTTTATTAATCTAGATAAATATAGTAGGATTATAAACCGATAGCGTTGTACGAGTATGAAATTGTAAGAGATATAAGACGATGTAAGGTTCTAAAAGGATGATGCTTGATCAAATTAAATAATTAAAAAATATTTGTCTGTATTATTAATCCAGATATACTAGAACCATAAACCCACAATGTTAATTTTTAAACTAATAAAAGATTGTTACTCTTTTGCGACATTGTAGTAGCATACATATTGCAGAATAAACCACTGCAAATTTTTATACAGTATCCATGGCAAGTCCAAGTTTCGAAACGTTTTGACGCTCACGAAATGAATATTCAAACGCAGTTTGTATATTCCAGTAGATGAAAAACGCAACTTTGTCTCCGTTTTTCAATATTAACATTTCGCTTCGTTTGCTATTCGTGATCCGATCAAAATTTCAGTATCACCAAGCTATCCGTGGTTTTCAAATTTTCACGCTGCTGTTTCAACGTCGCTTTATTTGTTTTCTCCGCTATTTTTTCCCATCGTTTCATTTCTCGAAGGGCTTGTTCAATTAATGCGACGTTATGCAATATCCAGAGTTTATGCGATATGCACACAGGCTCGGGAATATGAAAAGCAAATGATCGGACGCGGCAAAATTTGCAAATGTATGCTTTTTTTAACGGGAAACCGAACGGATTGCTGTAATCGACTTGGTTGGAGAATAAAAATAACGAAACAAGTCTATAAATATATATTTTGTCGGAATATTATTTTTTCGGTATGTGTCACGGTATGAATATGTTCACTTTGAAAGCTAAATTTAAATTAAAATAACAATTGTGGTTATTTGGAATTTAGGGTATCAAGCTTGCAGTTTTTTCGTAGATGGAAGTTCTCGTTATATGGACGTGGGTTGATGAGTTTCCATATTTGTGATTGTCTATGTTTCAGCAATTATGAATTTGAGAAGTTAATGAAATTTCAGAATTTTATTCTTTCGAACTCTTTAAATGCATGAATTTGTATATTGTTAAATTATGGAAGTTTCACTTCCCCAAACTTCATAACCCTAATTCCACAAATCCCTAAATTGACACATCCACAGAGTATCAGGTCTCCAAACTCTCAAATTCCTTTATTTTGATCAAATTCCATAACCCCAAATTCTCAAATCCTAAAATTTAAAAATTCACAAACTTTAAAATCCCCAAACTCTCTGATCCCCAAATTCTCAAATTCCCAAACTCTCAAATCTACAAATTCTCAAATCCCCAAACTCTCAGATCTCCAAACTCTCAAATTTCCAAACTCTCAAATCCCCAAACTCTCAGATCCCCAAACTCTCAAATACCCAAACTCTCAAATTCCCAAACTCTCAAATCCCCAAACTCTCAAATCTCCAATCTCTCAAATTCCCAAACTCTCAAATCCCCAAACTCTCAAGTTCCCAAACTCTCAAATTCTCAAACTCTCAAATCTCCAAGCTCTCAAATTCCCAAACTCTCAAGTCCCTAAACTCTGAAATCTCCAATCTCTCAAATCCCCAATCTCTCAAATCCTCAAACTCTCAAATCTCCAATCTCTCAAATTCCCAAATTCTCAAAGTCCCAAAATTCCCAAATACCCCAACTCCCAATCCTCTAACTCTCGTAATACAAAACACCCCAAACCTCCAAATGTCATCCATCAAACGTCAATTGTCTTTCCCCCTAAAATTCTCAGAATCCCAAAATACTCCAGAAATCAAGATACAGCAGTCAACATGCCCCTCACCTATCATATTTCCCGTAGGAAAGGCAAATTTGCTGTGACATTGTAGAGTGACCCAGGAAACAGTGACAACTACTTGAACGACGTTGTATTGCAGCGGGTTGCCGGTGCCCTCAATCTCGAGCCTATACCGTTCGTCCAGGAGTCAGCGACGATCGATAAACCCATAAACCTGTCTTGCTCCGTTGCCATTTCGGAAGAATATATATTGTGATCGTTACGCTGTTCATGCAACACCACTCGAACTATTCGAAGTGGTCGAATAGTTATTCAGAATTTGAAATTCACCTCCATTTCCTCTGTAACAGTCGTGGTCCTTCTAGGCATACTCTCTGCTTGAATAACTGATTTTTGGGAGTTTAGATAGGGTAACTGGTAGATGGAGGATTCGTGAGATGGCTGGTAATTGGATGCACGGTGAAAGGCAGTGTTGGTTGTTGAGAACATGTGGAGATTTAATTTTTTTAATTTTTAATTTTGGTAATTTTAGAAGTTTAGGTGTTTGGTAAGGTAGAGTTTTGAACAATTGAGGATTTGAGAAGTTGAGAGTTTGCAAAATTTGAAGAATTCGTATAACTGGAAGTATAGAAATTTAAAAAATTAGGAAGTCTAAAATTTGGAAGTTTGAAGCTTGAGAATTTTAAGAATTAACAAATTAAACGACAAGGAAATTTGACAACGTCGAAGTTGAAAAAATTAGAAATTTGAGAATGTAGAGATTTGTAAGCTTGGGACTTTGAAAATTTGAAGGACTGAAGAATTTATTGATTATCGGGACTTCATATGTGATCCAAACCTACATTGCACCAAAAACGCAAGGACATTCGGTACTCTTGGACGATGCTCCTTTGTAAGCCGATGAAAGGAAGTCACGCACTAGCACGTGACCGGATATGGTGAACAAGTCACGACAAGCGCATTTTGAACACCTAACCTCTCTTCCTATCCTCATCTTGACCGTTTCCTCTTGCACTTTATTGTCCCTTTGTCTCTGATTTCACTTCTACCCCTTTGGCTATACGGTCATGATGCTCCACTGAACACACTCTAAATAATTTATGAAGTGTACCCTATATGAAAAATATATTTTCTTGATTTATAGTAATTCTCCATGAAACTGCCATAATGGTTACATTGGTCAGTTGTACAAGTTTAAATACAAGATTACAAGGTATACAAGATTAAAGTTTTACTTTTTAATTTTATTTTGAAGGTTCTATTATTTTATAGGGTTAAAGTTTCATTTCTACAAAGTTACAGAATAGTCCAAATTTAGAAATAAAAGTTGAAGAAAAATTTAGTTTAAATAATTCTATTGATTTCGAGACTTAAGATGTGTGGTTCGAGGGTTAAATGTACCTAATCTTAAAATGCAAGAACGTTCAAATTCTCAAAATTTTATTCCAATCTCCTCATTATGAATTTGAGAATTAAGTGTGTAAAACTAAATTGAAATTGCTGAAAAGATTCATCGTTCGAAACTTAAGACTTAAGATCTAATCTCAAAATCGATAAATATACAATCTGTGAATATTTTATCGTTGGTACGAATGTGGTAGCCTTATATAGAATTATGATGGTAAAAGTACTTCAGCAACGAGTAAATCTTCTGTTCTCAAAGTATGTATAATATGCTCTCAAATAGAAGGCAGCTACGTGCTTCAGAGACACCGAGTATGTTTGTTTCTCCGTCCGTTCGTTCCTCGCCTTCTTTTTTGTCTCCTTTATCTCCGATGTTTCTTTCTTATTTTCCCCACTTGTTTTCCTCTCCTCGAGCCGTCTTCTGAATTCCTTTCCTTTTTGTGTTTTTCTATTTAACTACTTCTCATTGTCCCTGTCTACGCGCCAGTTCCACCCCTTTGTTTCCCTCTATCTTTCCCCGGTTATCCTCTTTTTATCTTCACTCGTTTCTCACTGACCCAACCCGTTTTTCAATCGATCCCCTTGATCCACCATGGTGTTCGATCTCAAAGCTCGATGCAACGTCCTGTGTAACCGACCAAAGACCCTGCACGTGTGCTTGTTGAGTGGTTTGCGTGGAACGTCAACGTTCTATGACGAGAGAAATGCCGCTTGTCCCTGGTAATAAATGTCACGGAACATTGTCAAAGCGATTAAGTTCACGGTCTGACGTTGTGTGCGATCGTTTCGAAAATTCGTTCATCATTTACCGACTCTCTAACGTTCTTTGCGACAGCCAACGAATTTCTGTCCCTTTACCGATCACTTGAAAGTCTGCAGGAAATGATTTATCGTCGATACCTTCATCCTCTGGGATTTCAGTGCCACCAGAAATTTTACATCAGAAATTGTTATTCATAAGATGTACTCCATTCACATTATTTCACTTTTATGCGATTTTTAGAAAAATTGTGAAAGTGGACATTTCGATAATGTTGATGAAAAGATGCTTTTTTATTTTTGATCTTGTTAGAAAATTTTTATGGATACATTTTTTATTTCTTTCTGATTAAAATAGGACTGAATATGATTTTTGAAGGACCTTGCTATATAGAAATGCAATTTTTGCACACAGGTTTCAAAAACTCTCATCAGTGTACTTACACATCGATATTCAACAAAATATATCCTACATTAGTTACACCCCCAACTTTGAGGTTTAATTTCAACTGCTCAAAATGAACATCAGCACCTCAAAAAATGTGTGAAATAAATTTATGAAAACTACAAGAGTTTATATTAAAATTGTTAAAAATTTCCGTATACCCATCACTACCAAATTGTAGCAAATTAAAATCGTTGCAAGCTGCGTTGCAATCTCGATGAATCCAAATCGTGAATCGCAGTGCAATCGAATCATTTAACATTCTATAACGAATAATTTGAGCTGCATGATTTAATGTAATAATTCCGATTCATAAGCAGTCTAGTTGAATATTCGTATCATGACTTTAATAAAATCGATTCGAAGCCAGTGGATCAAAATCCTTTAAAATGTCGCGACTGATGATGTGCCCTGGAAAGGGTTAGTGTTCGAATGGTGGGTTTATAACGAGATTCTTGGCTCTGACCACCGCCGATGGAACCATAAAGCTGTCGTAACCCATTCTATCCCAGACTTCCGTGCGCTGGCTTTAGTTATGGGAATTTATTACGAACCGCATCGAGCCCGATCGATCTACAGTGATCGAACTGATTTTAGAACTCTATTCAGTACATTATGAGTTGTAAAATTCCAGTAGTAATCAGAGAAATGCACTCGCGGTTTTTAATGCACAAAAAGTTTGCTCTTTGTTTGGAATCGCTTCAAGAATTCGATAATCTTTTACGTTGCGGCAACATCGATTGCAAATAGGAAACCTGAACTCGTATTGGCAATCAGCACGGATTACGTCGACTCGTAATTTCGTGGGATTGCGGAGGAAGCTTATAATTAGTTTACCGACAATCGTAAATTTCGATCGATGTTCCGCCTCCGTTATGGAAGCCAACATTCCAGAAATTCATTACGATCCCCGGACTTCGACTGGTTAGCCTTCGCAAATTTTCCTTATGAACATGAAAATCGATTCGCGTTCAATTTTGCGCGTGATATGACGGGAAACG
This sequence comes from Megachile leachella, assembly GCA_963576845.1. NCBI lineage: Eukaryota > Metazoa > Arthropoda > Insecta > Hymenoptera > Megachilidae > Megachile > Megachile leachella. Next base: position 7,995,498 of record OY756248.1, on the reverse strand, counting down.
TGCTTCGACTATGAATCGTCGAAACTAAAGAGCCAACGGGGACGATATTCATCGATCAACGTTAATACCCTTTCTGCTTTAAAGGAGTAGTTCGCAAACGAGAAAAAAGTGTTTTCTATACGCCTTTTGTTCGAAGATACGAGCGGTTCGAAAAGCAATTTTATACCTAATTAATAGGATAAAGAACTATTTTACTATTTTATGATACTTCTATTTCATACAACTTGTTCTTGTACTAAACTTTCTTTATTATATTCTTTTTATACTAAGTTTTATACTTTTATATTCTTTTTATACTAAGATATTATGAGATTTAATCTTTGTCTATTGCACATTATACTGGGAGACCAACATGGACCTGGACGTCACGTGACCTGGCGCTCAATTCAAATGTCAGTCATCACTCAATTCAAACGTACAGAATGACTTCGAGCCTCTTTTATCTTGGTCGGCCTGTATAAATACATCTGTAACATAGAAAGAATATTTATATAGAATGAATGGTTGTCTTGGAGTAAATGTGACATCATCAAAACGGCATAGAATGTCAATTATGATAGTTACGTGACTATTAAAGAAATTCATGTTAAAGATCTATTGTGGAAATTTCTGAAATTTCTTATTGTGAAATGTCTGATACAAAAATTCATATTAAATGTCTATTATAGATATTCGTATTAAATGTCTATTATATAAATTCATACTAAATGTATTCTTATAGAAGTTCGTATTAAATGTCTATTATAGAAATTCATATTAAATGTATTTTTATAGAACTTCGTATTAAATGTCAATTATAGAAATTCATATTAAATGTATTTTCATAGAAGTTCGTATTAAATGTCAATTATAAAAATTCATACAAAATGTCCATTATAGAAATTGATATTGAATGTCTATTATAGAAGTTCATATTAAATGTCTCTTATAGAAGTTCGTACGAAATTTCTATTACACAAATTCAAGTTAAATGTTTATCACAGAGATTCCTACGAAGTCTACAGAGATCCATATTAAACGTCCATTACATCAGTTCATATAATAAACTCCTTTAAACTTTGTACATGTCTAAATATCATTAGTTTTGTCAGCCAGATAGCCTATTATGAAATAAGAAATGAAAGTTAAAAAGGGGGTAAATTTAGGTAGGAAGTTATCTCCGTAATAGCAGGTCCTTTCTGTTTTCGTCGCAAAGCCGTTGCATCGAGGTCGAGTTCATCGTGCGAGCTTTAATGTTAATAGACACCCTGTCCAGGGGCGTAACTTGCGTATCGAACAGGGACACTCTTCGCAACGCGACACGTCGATAATCCTGGTGGTGATGCACACGGCTTTACAGGGTGGCACGGATACCGTGGCTGAAACTAATTTCGTCGGATAGCTTCGGGGGTCATTCGATGCCACGAAGAACGTAACACTTTTATCGCGAGATGAAAGAGTGCAGTCCCCGTGAACTCGACGGGATGAAATAGCATCTCGGGGTCCAGAGGATTCACGGGTCAGGGAGTTTCGAGCGACCAAGTTGGCTCACGGTGTCCATGAAAGGAGGCGTCGTTTCACGGGGAAACGCGTTCACTTTAAGCCACGGGAATTTTTTTTCCCCGCGTGTTCATTTTCGCGAACCAACTACCGACAACTTTTCCCGGTCCCCTCGGGGCAAGCGTTACCCGCGTCAAAGCTCCGTTTCAGCTGGTAATATACGCGACGAATTTCCGCGATGCATCGGCGATAGGTGACGTTGCAATTACCTCGATTCGATCTGGCGTTTCTGTGAACGCGTGTACGACAACCGCGGTAATTACATCACAGACGATGGAAAATAATATGAAGAGGGTGGGTGGAAGGGGAACGAGTCGCACTCCATCGCCTCCGTAAGTTATTACCGTGACTTAAGGGAGAGAAAACCTAGAAGAGCAGAAAGTATGGGCACACCGTAATACCGTACCACCGGCCTCGTACACGTGTGCATGAATCCGTGATACGCACCTACACCTTTACATCGTCTACTTTGCACGGCAAAGTAACGACCTCATTATCAACCACCAGCTGGTTGTTCCGTGCCGGTATTAGCTCTTGGATATTTATGCACGCTTTTATTAAGCCGGGAGGTTCATTGATCTCAACCTTGTTCCCTTGTCGCAAATTTCCAAGGTCTCCCGCCTAGTTATCGTATTGTCGTTAACGCGGTGAACGGCCAATACGGGTCATCGATATCGCTAACCAAACGCTGTCGAATAATTGGATAAAAATAATCGATGGAAACAGTTTTAAAGCTGCGCTTTCCCTCCACCGATTTTACATATTAAAAGAAACTGACACTCTGAACGTGGCGGGTTTTGTTCGCGTAAAGAATGGTCCGTTCGAAAAAGTGATATTTTCGATAACGAAACGCGGGACACTGAATACGCTTTCTCGACGGACAATTCGGGAGTCGGAAAATTATTTGCGCGAAAAACGATACAAAGGAACCTCATTTTCGGACGAGTGAATGCGGCGTCCAAAAAGGAAGCATTAAGGGACACGTATGGTCTTTTGCGCAGCATAAAGGTAGTGGTTTCTCGTAAAGGAATCGAATCCGCCCTCGAAACCTTTCCAATTCGTTCGTCGCTTTGGACCGAAGAATACAGAAGAAGTAAACCCCCTTATTTTATTGTTACAACGACGCCGGGAAACCTTCGATAGCGAAATACTCGAAAATCTCGCCGGAAGCCTCGTTGAAAGCGAAATGGTCGAGGCCAGCCAACTTCTTGTAAGGAGTATCGACCAACTTTTGTCAGACATAATTCCGGACCCATTTTCTGCAGGGATGCTCTTTATACAAACTTCCGCACATCTCTCGACAAAAATGTTGCTAGTGTAAATAATTACTGATTTGACTAAAACAAACTTTAATTTTGTTTTATGATGACTAACAAGTTCGAAGGCGCTTCAGCTTTACGACGGCAACATATTTTTATTGAGCTCCGTCAAGGATTAAAACTTTCCGAAGCTCGACGAAAGGATTAAGTTTTGAATAATGCGAAACTTGCGTGTAGTAAAGCAATCTTCGGTTACTTCAATAATTTGATATATTACATGTCTGTACCGCTTTTTTATTGACAATGTGAATGGAAACAAGGTTCATTGCTGTATACGATTACTATCGATTATTGGCAATAATAGCGTGACGGTATAATAGTTTGGTTCTCGGCCAAACGACAATCGCGAAATCAGCAAACGTAATTTGCTAGTTAGAATTCGCATTATCGTTTCCTTCGCATTGAGAGACAGTCTCAAACGAATGTTGGTGAAATGAGCTTTGACGCAGATCGATAAACGAACAAAAAGATAAGAGTCGTTCAGATTGCTGACAGGAAATCATAAGCAGACAGAAAGCCGTATTATTTCGGACTTATTGTACCAAACAGAAGCCAATCACCGGTAGGAAATATTATTAGGTGGAGAAATATTTACTTAGGACCACATCCATCAAGATTATTCGAGGAAAGAAGGTTTCTGTTATAAAGATGGATATTCTGCACGAAAATCGCTCCATTGTATTTCCAGAATTATTTGATGATCGATGACTATTCCCCGTACAAACTGTACTATGTTTTATCGCAAAATTGGTTGTAGCTATCAGTAAACATTCAATACCACTTGCAAATATTGCAGGGGAATGAAAATTGTCGGTTTCGAGGTACATAAACGGTAGAGTGAAATGTAAAAGTAGACTGTTGTTATATTGACACTTCCGCATGAACTTTTATAGCTGGTAATATTTCTAGTTACTGTATCGCTGTTATATTGCTTTTATATTTTGACGTTATATTATATCGCAGTATAATTGCGATATATTGCATTGCATTACTTTGTATTATCTCGCATTATATTGCATCGTTACATTACCTTGCGTTATATAGCATCGTGTTACCCTCGTGTTATATTACCATGTATTATATCGTTTCGTGTTATATTTCCATATGTTGTACCTTTTTGCATTATATCTCCTCTCGTTATATCGCCTCACGTTATATCTCTTTCCATTATATTTTTTCGTGTTATATTGCCTCAAATTTTATCTTCTCATATCGCTCTGCGTTATATAGTATCTCATTATACCGACTTTGCATTATATCTCTTCATCCTATATCACATCCCTTCATATCACACGTTACGTTTTAAACTGTCTCGACACAGTTTCGACGATGCCATTCAATTCGAAATGGTCATTAATCGTCCAATAAAATCTGGCTATCTGTGTTATTTATCGCGCAAACAAGCAACAATCGAAGTCCCCGTCGCAACACGCGATTGTAAAAGTCCTGCGTTCGTGGACAAAGTTTTCGAGTTATTGAACCGGATATACACGTTCATTGGCTCCAGGGAAGAAGTACGTGCCTGGAAGTCGCAATGCGGGAACCGGAAGTATCCGTTTCCAGAAACCTTGCAAGAACCGTACGATTTCGTGGCGACGATAGAAGAGAGAGAGAGGTTCTCCATCGAAAAGCAAAATGGTTTTACGATACCGCGATTCCGCGTATTCGTTCCGGAATCGATGGAACGTCTTTTCAACAAGATTTCGAGAATTCACGCAACGAGAAATTTTATTACGGCGATCCACGTTGCGTCGACGAACGGGTTTCGATAACGACGAGCTTCCAATTGATTGTTATCGAGTGGCTTCTTTGAGAGAGACGTACAAAGGAATCGATGCTGGGCGAGCGAGAAATCGATGACGAGGTCGTTCGAGGTAATGTTAAGGTGGCATGTAGAACGATGTCGGAGAATCATATGAAAAGCAAACAGCCGTTGGTTTGCCTTCGAACGTGCCAATAGATTCGCTGGCAAAGCTGCCTAGCTGAATTACTTCTCACGATAGAAAAATATTTGATTGAAGTTGAATAGAAATGTTACAACTCTCTTCATTTTTTTCCATGTGTTCGATAACGGTCCGCAAATATTATTTTACACCGTTGCACGTCCATTTTTCCATTTATTTACAAGGAAATCTTTCACACGAATTTTTTCGCACCATTTTTACCAGTCTTCGGTAACGGTTTACAAATATTACTTCAGCCCTTCGCGCTGCTTTTCGTCATTTATTTCCGAAGAAATCCTTTGTACACGAATGCACAAAAGATTAAATACGAGCATTCAAATATTTCACGTACATTCAAAGCGAAAATATTTCCCTTACGGAGAATAATTCTCTCTATGCCCGATCCTGTACACGTTTCAAAAACTCTCACGACTGATCAAAACTTCAAAAGAAGCATAGTCGCGCGAACGTGTGTTCGCACAAAATGTCAACATTAATCCCTATTTGTAAATAGCAAAATATTTCGTCGAAATATTCGCTGTCTGAATTTATTTGGAATGTTCGCTCAGCCGAATTCCGAGCGATTAATAAAATGAAAAATCGACGATAGGAGGTCTTTGTTAAACACTTGTTCGACATGCTGCTTTAGTCACGTTGCCAGCTAACAGTGAATACTGATGCTTTGTGGTCGGACAGAGGTGACTAGACGAACGCCAGCTGCCAGTAGTTATGGTCAAACTGTCATCGGACGAGATTGTCGCGCCAACGGGTGGTCCTGGGTCCAGAATGTCCCGCGGGGAATGCGTTTGCGTTAAATCGAAACTCGACGGTAGATATTTGGGTCAACGATTAACACTGCTTCAACAATGTGCCAGATTCGCTTAATTCGATGAAATTAATAATTTATCAATCCACGTACCTGTACTCTAAATATGCAAATATTCGAATATCCACATTCCTAAATTCAGACATCCCCAAATCACATTTCTCTGCAAATTTCTGCCTGTGAAATTCCCAAATTTTTGAACCCTGCATTTCTCAAATTTCTTAAATGTTTCAAATAGAAAGGTATTTTACCAAATTCCTAATCTCATTCCAGAAGTCTGAAGTTACTTACAAAAAGAATCGTGAAAGGGTTTAAATGGTGTTTGAAACGTTGTTGAAATAAATTGCAGCAGTCCCCAAGATAAATTAAGAAATACAATGCGTTTCGCGAGACAAACGGGAGTATTTGAAGATCGTAACCGAATCGTCGACACATCCGACAATGTAATTGATCGAGCAAGTATGAAGTCTAGAATTAATTTACTTTCGACGGAGGGAGAAAGGGAGATTGAACTGGTTCGTATTCGAGGACACTTCGGACGCCGATCGAAGTTCCAGAGAGCGAACAGTCGGCCGTATTGTTTTCGACGCGAACTTCAGCTCGAGCTTCTAAATTTATCTTGGCAAAAGTTCCTTGGCCGGCGTTGCCTTCATTTCGATGCATCCGAAGCGTTTCCCTCGATCTCGAGATTTCAAACAGAAGAACGCGTAGCGTGGAACGTTTACCGAAGACTCGAGACTCGGTCTCATCTTCGGATAAACGAACTCGACGCACAAGTACCTTTCCAATCCGTCTCTTCCGGTTTCGGCTGGCTATATACGCGATCCACACGTGCCTTTCATTCGTTCCGAACTCGAAGCTCCTCCGTGCAAAAATAATCAACGAGATAAACGTGGAATCTTTTCCTTGGGGGAGGAAAAACTCTCTACAAGCACGAGTGTTATTTGATATAATATTATTCGAGGAGACGTAACTTTTGATAACTTAAGACGTTCAAGAACACTTGTTACGAGTACTTCGAGTTGTGAGAGGCAGAGAATGGCGATGGTAGGAAGAGGGAACGATCAGTCGATCGATTTGGGAATCTGCGGATGTGACGATCTTGTTTGTGGATGTAGAAATGTGAGAATCTTATTTGTCGAAATGTAAAAATCTTGAAATTTGTGAATATAGGAATGCAGCAACCTCGAAATTTATGGATGTAGAAGTGTAAGACTCTTGAATTATGTGGATGTAGAAATATAAGAATCTTGAAATTTGTGGACCTAGAAATGTAAGAATCCTAAGATTTGTGGATCTAAAGCTGTAAAAGTCAAGAAAAACTAAAAGTCTGTGGATGTAAGAGTTCCGAAATTTGCTGACGTAGGAATTTGGGACATATATCACTTGCAAACCTCCAAATTCTATTCAAAGATATGTCGAAACCTGGTGTTACAGTCACATATGTGTCACAGTAAATATACCAACCTGAAAACCTAAATTTAAAAATTTCGCCAAGTGGCAACCCAGATAATAAACAAAGGAGAGCAATAATCCCCTAATTAATAAATAGTTGAGCCTAAACAGGAACCTTGCTCGCAATTTAATCATGTTGTATCCTTGTTTCCTCTGTCTTTGTCCGATTCGGTTCGGTTTGCTACCGGTTCGTTCCTCGAATGCAGGGGTTTGGCAAGGCAGGTAAATGAATAGAACCGGTGAGACTCAAAGTCAATTATCGTCGAACGGGAACTGATGGAAATTCCGTCGGTACGCGTACCGCGACCGCGTTAAACGAGCCAAACGGAATTATTCATGACGAACTTTCGATACACAGGTGTGTTTAACATCCCGCGCCACTTTTCCTAGGACCGACCTACGCTTGCACTCTTTATTAAATATGCACCATTCCCGTTATCGTTCTCGGTCGACACGTTTGTTTTGCCCTCTGCGCGATAATGCCGCACTTGTCACCCCATTGCTCACCCGTTACCAGCGAACGTGTCACGAATTCGTTATTACCCTCCGGCTGTTGCCGCGATACCACCTTCTTTGTCACTTTTATTCTTTCCTTGTTTACGATGGTATCGTTGCTTTTATTATGTTCTTTCAACAGTGAGATTTTGGGAACGTCTAGGATTCTCTTGACATTTAGGTCTTGGGTAAATGTATCTAGGAGATTTGAAATGTTTAAGGACATCTAGGGACGTATATGGATAGGTACGACTACTAGTATCTAAAGATATCTTGTAGTGTTGGAATATTAAGGATCGTACTATATTTTCAGCTAATTAAAGACTTCAGAACTTAGAGATTACAGAAACGTAAAAAATGTAGAAAAATTCTTTTCTACTTATCCTACATTACAAAATAAAAGTGATACTCCTCGAAAGAACAATTTCAGTAGTATAAGTCTACGATTAATCAGACAATACTCCTCGTAAAACTCATAATGATCTGTGTACATATTAACGTATTATTGAAAGATGAACAAAAGGAACCATGACTTTAATGCAGTCGAAGATTTATGACTTTCAACAATATTTTAATAAATAACACGGTGCGGTGGTATATGCTGCTCGTTAATCGGACATGTAGAGATGTTTTTAGATGATGTGATTATTGCAGGGTGGTCCAGCCTTCCCGGTGAACCAGACATTGTCGAACATTTATGGCCGCAGGTCGGCCAGCCCTGATGCTCCAGACCACGTAGATGAAACTCAGGTTCGTAAGTCTGTAAATAATTTGGTGTGAAAATCTTTCGTATTGTCTAAACGTAAAAAGTATGTCTAAACATAAAAAGTAAGTGTAAACTGTAACAAGTTCCTATCAAAAATTGATATTATCTACTGTTATTGTGTCTCGTGAATAATAATGAAAATAAATGAATATCGAAATTATTGATATTTCGTAACACCTTATCGATTAACCTCGGATTGTCGGCAAGGAAGAGCTCTGTAAGGTTCCTACAGTTTCGCCGTTATTGCGAAGGTTCCTATTTTACCGGCTCGAAATCCCTTTCATCCCTTCGTAAAGCTTCCTCGTCGGTAATTTATCAATCATCGATATATCCTTATCGATCGTTTTCTTCCCACCCGAAAATAAACTAACGATCTAATTACGTTCCTCCAGAAATTCCACGCAAACGACGGAGTTAATTTGTTTTTGAGAAAGCACAAGCTATCATTTTCCAGAGGCTGATTTTCCTTTCTGAGCATTTTCCTTTTCTCATTTCCTCGACAAACAGAGCGGATAAAATGAAGAATGTTTCATCTCGACTGGAGACACAGTTCACGATCTATTGTCATCGTCCTGCTTATCTTTTCTTGAAAGACTCTTGGCAAAATAAACTGTGCTTTGCCGTGGAAATACGGTGGCTTTGAAAGATACATTCGAAGAAAATTGTTTTCGAACGGTATTCGATAAAAGAGGTTTAATAGTTTTATCTGTTTTTGCATCGCTTTTTCCTTCGTAATTGAAGCTGTTTTCAATTTTATACGCCATAGCGTCGATTAACGCGAGCACGTGTCAGAGCCGATGATTACGCGAATGACCATAGGAGAGTCGCTTGCGGCGATGCAATTTGTAAATTATACCAGAAATCAGCGGACATTATCAGTGCCAGTTCGCGGTTTTCGTGTTTGCAAATGAAGTGCAGAAAGTGTGGCCTGGTCCTCGTATAATGCGTTTCGTTTGATTTAATCGACCTAATTACCCCGTTAAAATCCAGTCGTGCTGCACGTTATTTAGTCGCTACCAAACGGTCAAATATACCAATTTTCGGATCGTGCCAACGAGTTTATCTGGATAAATTAAAGCTTTTTCGCTTTAATATCGGTGTAATTTCCAACGCTTTATCCACACGTTCATAATTAATTTTATGTAGCTCGATGATGATAACTGATAACGTCCGACACAATAATGTTAGGAGAGACTGTGGTTACTGTGGTTAGTTGGATATGCTTATAACACTGGAGCATGAAATCACTGTTAATTGCAAATTACTGTTTACTTAATATATCTGTCTGCTTAATTTAGAAATTTGGGGACAAGAATTAGACAAACTAATATAAAATTTTTTAATTTATATTTTGCTGAATTTCTGAATTTGTAAAACTGGTACATGTGGGAATGGAAGATTTGAAGTTTCTATATGTCATCAAATTTCCACAATTTTAAATTTCTAACCAAGTCCCCAAATTCCTAACTTGCTAAATCCCTAAACACCTACAGTAAGAAATATATGCCACTAAGCTTGAAAATTACAAAGTTGGAAAATTAAAAAATTAAAAAATACACAAATTTCTACTCAGGTATTTTCTCTCCACCGATTATCTCATTTCCCAGAATGTTTCTTGTTAGAAATACCTAATCTCAGACAATAGAGACGTGACGCGGTTCGCGGATCGATGTGGGCTGTCTTTTCACACGAAATTTCTCTGAAAATTTACGAACTGTCCTGATTAACCGACCGCTTAATTAAACTTCGTACAGGGAGAACAGCAACCGCGTGTTTCTACGGCACGACATTATATCGCTATTTATAATGTACATAACCGAAATGTTGGTATTAATTCATTAACGGTATCGCTTCGATATAATTTCTGTTTTCGTTAGAGTTTTAATTAGCGCGAAGTGATTCGTTTATTTGGCTGAAACTTTATTAACGTTGCATCCAGATGCGTTGGTAATTATTTTTGGACATTATCATGTAATTTTAATTATGGAAACTCGTAATCAGCAGTTACATGGATGAGAGACATTAATTATTATTTATGATTTAGAGTGTTTTACCTGTATTTGCATATGGGATATTTTGGGTGGATATATGTTACGTATGGTGTATTTTATGTATGCATATACATATGGAGTGTTTTATGTGTGGATATACATTGCATATGAAGTATTTTACATGTACTAATACATTACATATGAGGTACTTTACATGTAGGTTTACATTATATGTCGAGTGTGTTACATGTATACATACACATCATATTTGGAGTATTTTACACATACATGTATGTTACATGTGGAGTATGTCACATACATATATACATGACATATGAAGTATTTTACATGTACGTCTATATTACATGTGGAGTATGTTACATATACATATACATCACATATGGAGTATTTTATAAACACATGTGCGTTACATGTGGAGTATATCACATATACATATACATTACATATGAAGTATTTTACGTGTACATATACATTATACATGGAAAATGTTATATATTCATATACATAACATATGAAGTATTTTACATATGCATATAATGTATCTACATATATGAAGACTATACATGCACCCTCATACAGTCTCATTTTTAGTCCAAACACATAATTGCTCACCAATTTTAGTGCACATCTCCCAGTACCCACATCGAAACCCTCAAGAGCATTGTTCATTTCCCTCCACAAAAAGCACCTGAAAATAGTGCTTTTGAGGGGTAGCCTAACCTCTTAACCAACCGCCATTACATCTGTCGTACGTGTTCACTCTGTCAATAGCAAAAGCGTATCGAAGTAGACTGAAAACCGAATCGGAATCTTGCTCCGTTGAATTTGTTCGCATGGAAAACAAGATTAACGCCGCTGCATGGACGGCAACTGCAAACACGGAACGGAACACGTGCGCAAATAAGCTTGCTTACGAGTTTACGGTGTTCGTTCATCAAACACCGTTCGTGCGTTCGATGAAAAGAAACGTGTCGGAATTAGACCTGGACGGCTTGGTAGGAGCGTCGAAACCTACCGACCACCAACGTCGGGACGTCTGTACGCCAGTACCGACGTCGGCGTCCATCCCTTCGAGATTGAAACTCGACCTCCTCGAAAGTTCATCGGGCTTCGTAAACTTTATACGCTCTTTTTTTTCTGTTATTTACCTGTGTAGTGCGTGATAGGCTACCCTCGTCTCTTCTGCTTCGAAACGTCGATTCAGTACGATAGTTCTACCTGCTAGTTACCGTGCGTGTGGAATAATTTGATAATCATTTTGTGATACCAATTGGTTTATTTCTTTTTCATTTTTGCGTCCAGAATATTTTGGTGGAGGGTTTTCTCAAGGGCGAATCAGGTGCTTGCGGAGGTTAGGGGTTGCAGTGATGAGGATGACACTATAGGGATACTTTCTTCAGATAGTTTTGTACTTAGAAATTTTCCAATCTGACGATTTCAAAGTCGATCAAACACAGCAATTTTAAATTCGTCTATCAAGTTTGTTGTTTAAAATTTTTCAAGCTGACAAATTCTGATATTTTCCAAGTTCAACATTTTTATTTTAAAAACTTCCAAATATATCAATTGTCAAACTTCAATTTGGAAGTTTAAGTTCAGATTCAAAGTCAAGTTCAAAAGTTTAATAACTAAAGATGAAGACATTATTAATTTTCAAAGTATAGAACATAACAAATATGTTTCAACCCTTGGTTACTATGTGTATTCAATTTATATTTTACTTACAACACAACATTAACACAAAAATGTTTAAAAAATATGTTCTTAGAGTCTGATAGAAAAATACCCTTAAAAATAGAAAGAAAGCTTAATCATCATTAATTGATTTCCTAAGATTCTAAATATTGCCACGTTTTCCTACTGCACTCAGTAAATTCCGTAAACGTTCCTCAGACTTTCATGTCAGTAAGTGTATACATTTTAAACGAGAACGTAAACCGTGCATCAAGGTATAATTACTGCTTGAATCATCGTGTACGAAAGATAGATTTATCGTTTGCTTATTTTCACATAGAACATGAAATACCTGGTTTCCGATATCGATGACAGAGAAGAAGGTTCATTAATTGACAGGAATAACTGACCTTGGTCATTCCTTTTGTTTTTCTTGGAAGACTGCCGTTAAAATGGTTGTTTGAGTAGCTCGAGGCAAAACGAGTGTGTGAGAAATAGTTCCTGAGAAGTGTGGTCTAAGGAAAATAATCTTGCAAGCTATGGATCATGGGCAACATCGTTTCTCTTCGGGGAAGCTTGACGTTTCTCATTCAATTAATTATCCATCGAAATGTGTATAAATAGCGAAACGTGGCATGTAGTCAATTTTCAAACAAAGTTGCAAACTAGAGACGGAATAAATTGTTGGAAAGCAGTGTGTTAAAGGAAGGAGCTGGGAGACTTGTAATTTTTTGGAGAGTTATAGGTTTTTTAAGTTAGAAAATTTTTGGGTTATTTTCTTGTGGATTTACATGTTTATGAGTTTACAATTTTATAAATTTATAGTGTTACAATTTTACAAATTTGGAAATTCACATTCTTAGAAATCTACATATGTACCTACATATCCATATATTCATACATTCACATATCCACATATCCACATATCCACATATCTACATATTCACATATCCACATATCTACAGTTTCACATATTCACATATGTACAAAGCTACATATCCACATATCCACATATCCACATATCTACAAATCCACATATCTACAGTTTCACAGTTTCACATATTCACATATTTACATATCCATATATTCACATATTTACATATCCATATATTCACATATTCACATATGTACAAATCTACATATCCACATATCCACATATCCACATATCCACATATTCACATATCCACATATCCACAAATGTATGAATTGACATATTTGCAAGTATAAAAATCTACAAATCCACATATGTACCAAACTAAGTCTACAAACTGGAAAATTTTCAAAATTCCACCACAAAAAATATAAAAACCTACAAGCACAGAAGCGTGGGAGTTTACAGCGTGTCCGCGGCAATATAACGGGCTGTTCTCACACGCGACAGAAACGACCCATGTTTACAATGTGTGTTATTTCCCGTGGGGGGTCCGTGATTCTTCCATAAACAATTTAACAGCGCCATTCGCGATATTCTTGGAAATGCATAAACGTTTCATACGTTTCGAAGCCTCGTAGCGGCACGTGCAAAGGCTCCCATTAACCGGGCAACGTCAGGAAGCAAACATTGTCTTCGCCTTCACGTTAAAAATAACGTAACGAATGATGTCGAGAAACGAATTTTCACCTCGAACGCCGGACAACCCGCCGCCACGAATGGCAGGTTCGTTCAACGCCGGAATACAAAACATTTTTCTTCCATTAGCGTCGGAGCTTTCAGTCGCTGCCGTTCCGCGATCTCGTCTTTAAATTTCATTTTTCACTTCTCGTAACTTCTTTATCGCGCTGGAAACTTCTTACGGAATCGCTCGTGCAATCGCCTTTTCTGTTCGTTCTTCTCTATCGACCTCGAACTTCTTTATCATCCATCGCGACCATACGATTTCTCCTCAGCCTTTTCCAACATCGATCAGGATTTCCGCGGATTCGACTGCTCTTTCCACTGCCTCTTCCCGTAATCTTTCCCGAACAGCTTCGACGATATTCGACGGGGAAATCTGTTGGTCCAAGAAAAACAAACGGAAGAATTGCCTGCTTTAATTACTTCCGTACCTACTTTATTGCCTTCTGCAAATGGATGATCACTTATTGCAGCTGTATGTAAACTTTCGGAGACTAATCCTGAAAATCTCTGTTGTCGTTGACTTATGTGCTGACATGTTAAAATGAACATTTGGATGTATGAGCAAAATGTTGAAATAAGATTCTGTTTTCTCAATTGTCTTCTTTGTAATGTCTCTCAAGGATGTGAAAATTATGTGGACACATTCGACAAATTATATGTATATGTATATGAAGGTGTCGTTACCTCAGTGATGTCATATATGCACCTTCATAAACCAGTAAGGGAAGATCAATAAAGAAAAATTTAATACAAGAAATTATATATGTAGAGGAATATTTAGATGACATTTGAACAAATAGTGAGACAAATATTCAAACGAGTACCCAGATAAATCTATTTAAATACACATTTACATGAATATGAATGTCCTGTGAACAGATATGTAGATGAGCCATTAAACGAACATTTAACTTCGCAAACATATAAATGTAATAACAGATAAATGTATAAATGTAATTCTACATATCACCTTGTAATAATACAAGGTAATCATCTAACTTTAAACTCAGGTGTAAAAGTAGAATACATCAACCATATACCAGACATGTACACAATGCAAACATATTCTAAGGGAGTGAATACACACACCTCTAAGCAACAGACACAGTTTTTATTGAACACGTACGTACTCTAAGGGTTAGAAGTATCGACATAAAAGTAAACGCGAACAATCGTCGAACGAGGGTGAACAAAACGAGACAATGATCGACTGGGTGTCTATCGTGCGTCATTCACGGCGTCGTTTTAGCGACTATGTGTACGGTGTGCCGATTAAAGTTCGCAAACGGAGAACAAAGAGAGCCTGCCAGTTTCTAGAGCATGCTGGTAATCGTAACGTTGCTACGAAACGTTCGTCCAATATTTGCGGATGCTGTTGGAATCACGTAAGTTTCTCTCGGTGCTTGAATCGTCGTTAACCCCTTCGTTTCGACGCCGTACTCGGTGTAAACGAAACATGTGTGCTTGTAATTATATTTTCATTACGTTACTCTTTTGGGAACTTTTTAAATTTGGTACATTATAATATTTATTCGTCTTTTAAAATAATAATTATCATCTTGTATGAAGTATCTTGTTTTATGCTTAGGTTAGTTATTTTATGGTTAAGTGGTTAGTTATTTTATGGTGTTTGTTCAAATATTTTCATATTTGTTCGATCAAATATTTTTCTGCATTTGACCATTCATTTATTGTGCTTATCTTGATGATTATTGAAGGCAACGATAGTTGTTATTCATAGTTTGACACCCAATGTGTCGAATGTTCCTCAGCAATATATTCTTGATTCACAAACAGTCACATCCACGATTCTCTTATTTAGAACCTATTTGTACATTGTATCCAGCACGCGAGTACACGTTTATCGGAGTGACTGGGTTAATTTCGCGAATTAGTAGAATATGCATGAACTGATAAATAACAAGTATATCCAGCAATTGATTCGAAACCGTATGAACGTGGTCCCCGATACGCAATGGAGAATAATTTATCGAAACACGAGCCATCAGCTTTGATATGGTTTCGCGTGTTTTAAAGCGTAACTGCATCGCAATCTCGTTTTCAATGTAAATGGTTTAATATCCGTCGAATTTTCATGCTGTGCTTCAGTTAAATCCGTTTGGATAGACTGAAGCCGCTGTTTATTTATGCAAACCCGTTCTCGGACAGACGTGCAGTGCATTTTCCTGGCGCGTTAAAACGCTGAAAAATTTTCGCTGATCGGAAAACGCACCATCTATCTGTATTTCGGTTATTGGTTAATTGAAAATAATAGATACAAAAAAATGCATGAAAGATTCGCCTCGGTGCTTTTATATATTCATTCTTCATTTTCCATTCGAATTTTCATATTTAATAAAAACGTTTCCATGCTGTGTTTATCGGTTTTTTATTCGATTGGTTTGAACTGCGTTCGAGTCGCATAAAGCTTTGTAACTTTTAAATATTCAAGTTCTGTGATTTTCGACGATTTGACCATGTGAATTTTTCAAATTTTGTACTGCGAAATTGAGAATTTTATACAATGCATCTCAGGATAGGAAATTCATAAATATACATATTTTCAAATTTCCCGCTATTGTCTACTTGATTATATGTATGCACTATATACAACATTTATACGTTATAAACTGCTGGTTCAATTAAAAAATATTTATTTCAAATTTTATTAATCATAATTTCAAGTGCGAGTGACCTTTCAAAGAGTTAATTTACATCATAAATTATTTCCTAATTTGACCATCTTCACACTTGTTCCACCCTAAATTGCACCTAAGGTCATATATCGAGCCTCTGACAAATCGAGTAGCTTAAAGAAATCGCAGCAAAATGTCGAAGCAAAACGTGGAGCTTGCAGTTCGAAATCTTGATCGATCTCCGAAAAAACAAACGAATCTATCAGGATTCGCGGGTCTTCGGATTAAATCGAGCCCTCGAGACTTTCGCATCCGCGTTCATTCGAGTAAATGGAAACGGGGAGGTTTGAAAGGAGAAAGGTTTCGGTAAACGTTCGTCTCGATCATTGATACCGCAACCGAAGTTGAAACACTGGCTGTCGCATTTGGAAGCCCCTCGCGGTTGCGATAATGAAACGAAATCCCGGATTCTAAGGGATCAGCCGGTTCAAGTCGAAGCATCGATATCGAAACCCGATGCGAGCGTGTGCGTCAGTCAAGGTTGTGGCAGTTCGTCGAAAACTTGTTTTCCTCGATATCCGTCGTGTTCTCACATTTTCGATGATTTTCCTAAACGTGCCGAGAGTCAGACCGAGCGACGTGTGTCTGGCGAAAACGGTGGAGACGGACGTCGAACGCGACAAATCGAAACGTAACGCGTCGTCGAGGGTGTGTGTGCCACGATGTGTGCCTAGTATCGTGCGAACGATTCTCGACCGTTTGCATGTCAGTATCGCGAGAAAACTGTAAAAAGGGTGTGTTCCGTGAACGAAACATCGATCTACTTCAATGCAGCGTAGTACAACTTTTGTATGCTGGAGTGTTTTCGAAAGAATGCACTCCGAACGCGTGTAATCGGATATCCGAGTATTGTCATCCCTTTTGTATTCGGGTGGAAATGGAGCTCTTGAGGGGAACGAAGCGAATCTGACGTCTTTGGGAAGATAGGAGATGGGGGAAATAAGAGTTTTATGTAGTTTTATGGATTTTTGGGGTTAGGTTGTTTTGGAATGGGGTGGAAATTTTGTGGTGTTGGTATTTTGGTTATTTGAGGTTTTTAGATATTGAGATATTGAGACATTGAGATTTTGATATTTTGACATTGTGACATTGTGACATTGTGACATTGTGACATTATGACTTTGTGACTTTGTAACATTGTGACATTTATGACATTGTGACATTTATGACATTGTGACATTTACGACATTGTGACATTTATGACATTGTAACATTGTGACATTTATGACATTGTGACATTTATGACATTGTGACATTTATGACATTGTGACATTTATGACATTGTGACATTTATGACATTGTGACATTTATGACATTGTGACATTTATGACATTGTGACATTTATGACATTGTGACATTTATGACATTGTGACATTTATGACATTGTGACATTTATGACATTGTGACATTTATGACATTGTGACATTTATGACATTGTGACATTTATGACATTGTGACATTTATGACATTGTGACATTTATGACATTGTGACATTTATGACATGTATGACATGTATGACATTGTGACATTTATGACAATTTAACAATTTAACAATTTAACAATTTGACATTGTGACACTGTCAAGACAGATCTACAGTTACACTAAAAATAAAAATTACATATCAAACCACTTGCTTCATGTCTCCCATTTAATAATTAACAATAATCTTAAGGGTTAATCAAACTCTCTTTCATTTTAAAAATTATTCTACCGTTCCCTCAGTTTATAATGGCGTAATTTTAGTCCACTTCATAAAGTTGAAATTTCTCCGTCAATTAACTGCAATGAACATCTTGTCCATTATTTTATATTAAAATGCTACGTAATTCTACCTCTTTAGAATCGTGAGACTTAAACGTTGAAATGTTGGAATTACAGAAAGCCCGATACACGGGCGGAGGTGTAGAGGAGCAGTTACCACCACCTCCGTCACCACCGCAGTTGAAGGAAGCCGGACAATTGGATGGAGTTCCTAGACCGAATTCGGTCGATCGCATCCTTCATCCTGATGGTAGCCAGCACATCCTGACCAGTCACGAAGCGCTTAACAAGGTAAGATTCAACCGCATCTTTCATAAATATGAAGGAGCAGCTCTTGAAATATTTGGCTGTCGTATACTGCAGCAACAAGCGGAAACTTAAACTGCTTTAACATACACTGTAAATCCACTTGTACGTCAAGTGACAGCCAATATTAGGTTTCGTTTGAAAAGATAAAATTGACAGAAATCACCTTATCGTTTACTTAAAATAATTATGATATGATACATGAAACACTTTGTATCGAAGCAATTTTATCTTCTATGAAAAAATTTCCATTTTGTGTAAGAGGATTTTTATTTTGTAGAAGAGTCTTATAAAAGAAATTTAATCTTGCATAAAAACAATTTTGTTTAAAGTTATTTTTATTTTGTGGAAGAGCCTTGTATAAAAGAAATTTTACCTTGCAAAAAATTTTCTGTGAAATTTTATTTCATGGAAGAGGACCAAAAGAATTTGTCTTAAAACTTTTACAATTTTTCCTGTTAAAGAAGTTTTACCTTGTACAACCATTTTACCTTATAAAAGTCCAGCCTTGCATAAACGAATAAAATAATCATCTCGTACCTTTTCGTAAGACACAAAAATGTCAAATGCATTCATCAAAACAAGCGATCAGCAGAAATCCATAATCTGCGTCTATTATAATCCTATCGACAGTTTATCGAATATTTATTCGCAACGATAGTTGAATGGATTCGTTCAATCGTTATCTAACGTTCGAATAGTTTCATTTATTTGGAAGAACAATGCGGTCATTCTTAGCTCGTTCCATGCTCGATTCATTGAGGTATAAATGGAGCTTTCTACAGATACGTGTGTACAACCGTACAATATCCATTCTATTTCCAGAGTTTCCCCGTATCTATTCTCCTCCGCATAGCTGCTGCTTTCGAAACAGTGTCAAGCACATAATTTACCTTTTTCCGAGAAATGAACACAGAATTGTTACGTACAAATGCACTGCTGCGGTGCTGCTCGCACATGGACAATTTATCGAATTAAACGTTCCCGCATGTGTTCGACGCATGCGCAGAACAACCGCGATATTCGCCATCTGTTTCGTTCTCCTGTAAACGCGACAATCTCGTAACGTCGGCAAACTGATGCACGTTTACCGACTCTATCGATAAAAAAGTCCTGTGAAATCAATCAAACTGTATTCAAACAAAACATCATTCTAAAATAATCATATTCTAAAAATGTATTTCATCAATGGGATTTAAAATAGCAATTTTATGTTTTAACATTTTATTTGCACCTCTTTGTTCAATTTTTATTACCTACCAACTTTGGAATTTATAAAAATGATCGAAAAAGGGGTTTTGATTTAAATGTATCACAACAGAGGATATTTTTTATTTATCATACATAAATTGAAAATTTAATTTCAAAATGCAAGTGTGAAAATATGTTCTAATATATTTATTTGTATTTATAAGATGCAAGAGAGATGTAACGTTCCTCCTATGGGTCTCATATGAACTCAAAGGTTATAAATAATTAAAAAAAGAAATGTGAGGTCGAGCCAATTTAATTTTAAAATGAAAATGTTCCAATATATTTATCTGTACTTATAAGTTCCAAGAAAAATGTGACATCCCCCCTATGAGTCTCATATGAACTCAAAGGTTATAAATAATTAAAAAGAGAAATGTGACGTCGAGTCTATTTAATTTCAAAATAAAAATGTGAAAATATATTCCAATATATTTATCTTTAGTTATAAGTTCCAAGAGGGATGTGACTGTCCTCCTATGGGTCTTCATATGAATTCAAGGGTTGTAAATAATAAAAAAAGAAATGTAACATCGAGCCAATTTAATTTCAAAACGAAAATGTGAAAATGTATTCCAATATATTCATCTTTACTTATAAAATCCAGAAGCTATATAACACCCCTCCTATGTGTCTCATTTGGAATCCAGGATTGCAACTAATATAAAAAAAAAGAAATGTGACCATCCCGCTTACGTGTCTTAAACAAACTCAAGGGTTGTAAATAATATATAAAAAAAAAAAAGAAATGTGACATCGACTCGGAAAGGGTTTTACAACCCCTCGTAAGATGGCGTATCACCAATCTTTCACCAGTGGTCGTTCGATGGTGCCATCGTCGCAACCCCGATAACAGCGTGTTCTACATTATCGTGTAATATCGAGGAACACGTGGACATCGCAGTCGACCGACGGCTTCGTGATACGTCGGCACCGGATGACGCTCGTTCGCCGGAAGTTCGAGCTTCACGCTCGAGAGTGCCGCGAGTGCGTGTCAGCCGCGAAGATTTGAGAACGGAAGACTTTAGAACGCTAATGAGTCGCTGAAGGCATCGATGTGACAGATTGAAACGCGTTATTGATCCCCGTCCGACACGAGTGACTTGCCGTGAATACTGCAGACGTAATGGTTTTTTTTTCTTCCTTTTTGTCACGCGTGATCGATGATGAGACGAAAGCCTCCTCTTGACGGGTAAACGCTTTTGATTTGTCATGCACGGATCCTCTTCATGATGTTCCTGCCACTTCGAACGAATTCTTGGAGATGACATGGTGTAATTTGATTCACCTTTTTTTATTGCGGGGATGAAGGGTAACATAAGGGTGACATGAGGGTAAGGTTAAGGAGTAATATGGGAACTGGATTTTTTAAATTTGGAATTCTTGTGTTTGTAAATTGTTGAAGTTTATGAATTAGATTTGCAAGGTGTTGAATTCTTTATATCCTCATATGTTCATATCCTTACATCTCCATAACTCCATGTGCCTATATGCCTGTACCCACATATGTCCACATATGACTATATTATAATATCTCCATATCTCTATATACCCAAATCTTGAAATTTCCATATCTTCATATACCTAAATCTTGAAAGTTTCATAACCACGAATCCCCAAATCTTGAAATCTCCATAACTCTATATCCTCACATCTTGAAATCTCCAGAACCCCAAATTCCTACATCTTGAAATCTCCAGAACCCCAAATCCCTAAACCTTGAAATCTCTAAATCCTCAAATCTCTAAACCTTGAAATCTCTAAAACCCTAAAACCCCAAACCTTGAAATGTCCAGAACCCCAAATTCCCAAACCTTGAAATCTCTAAACCCTCAAATCCCCAAACCTTGAAATGTCCAGAACCCCAAATTCCCACATCTTGAAATCTGCAGAACCCCAAATCCCCAAACCTTGAAATCTCTAAACCCTCAAATCTCTAAACCTTAAAATCTCCAAATCCCCAAATCCCCAAATTTCCACCCTCCACATCCCTCACCCTAAAATTCCCCAAATTCATCAACTAAAAACGTACATAAAATGCAAAATTAATTACGTAGAAAATATAAAAGCTATAAATGTAGGATTCTGATCAAATTGAGAAGCTAACGTGACAGAACGTAGTTGACCATCGCTGTTGTGTATGCAATAAAGGAACGTGCTTATCTGGCAACATCAGGATCGACGATTGCATTATTTATGACACAAAACACGTTATCACCTGTAGTACGTGTTTTTTCTTCCCCGTATTCGAGCTTTTCTCTGAATGGAACATCGACGAACGTGACACGAACATATTTTCCTTCTGCTCGACTTCACCTATTCTTCCTCTATCCTTGCTGATTTATTGCTAGGTTTTTGCCATTCTGTCTGGAATTCAATTGTTCAAGAATTTTTATGATTCGCCTCGGCAAGAAAGGTTTCAACAGATTTCTTGCGGATCTTGATGTTAGGTGGATTTATCAAGTCTTGTCATAAGTAATGCGATTCTTTTTTGGTGGGGATTTGTAAAATGAATATGGGTGCAAAAATCTTATTCTTATACAAATCTTTATGTTACTCGATTTAATAATACTTTACTTGTAAAACACACTAAGTTTCACACAATACTAAATTTTAAAAGATTTATGTTCACAAGTCTTGTAACTTCAATTTCGGAATTCACTCTTTCAATCTATTTTATATTATTTCTCAAAAAATTTGAATATAAATCGAAAGTAGATTGCACGCTGTATTTATTCAGTACATATTGAATACAAATATTGAAAGCTTGATATTTATAAAACACTCAAAACTTGAAACTTGTCAAATTTCAAATATTAATAAAGATATTGACGGCTTAAAATTAATAATATATCGATAATTTGAAATTGTGTAAAATAATGGAAACTTCATATGTATGAATTATTCACAACTTGAAACTGATCAAATATGAAATATTAATAAAAACATTAAATGTTAAAAATTTCCAAAATATTGCCAGCTCTTATAATTCGCAAAATACTTAAAATTTATAAAGTATTGCAAATTTAATACTCGTAAAATATCCAAATCTCCAAACCTACAAAATGTTAAAAATTTGAAATTTACAAAAGACCAAAACCTTGAAACTAGTAATAATAAAATAATCTAAAATTAATTTTCTTTGAGATGTTCATTTACATTCAAGAGTGTCTCTGTAATCACACCCGGTATATTTCGAAACGAGGCTGTTAAGCACAGCTGATGAAATGGCCGAAGTAAAATGCAGGTGGGAGGAATCTTGGTCCAATCGAACCGACTTGAGACACTCCACGTTCCTGGCCGGCTATTCGGATAGGTGTGTGCCCTTTAAGATGACCCAGATAACGGTCTAGTACTATTTTATTTTCTACAGTATCTCGTTCTATGCGATTCTTTTGTGAGCTCGCAAGAACGCACTGCAGGGCATTATTTCCGCGAATGAGGTTCCTGTTGCTGTATTTTCACTCTGTTTTCTCTTTTAGCTCGCTTCCCTAATGGTTATATCCTCAAAAATTACTCTGTTTTCATTGGATATCGAGCGACGATCAAATTTTATTGAACGAGACTACCGCAACAACTAATTACGCGGAGAGCGAATAATTAACGATTAATCTCGCTTCTTGGGCCAATTAGTTAAATTACACGCGAGCATTTACCGTGGTAGCCTCGTTTCATTTGTTAAATATTGAGACCGAATCGATTCTCGATGGAACAGTGATGGACCAATTAAGTGTCCGGAGAGCTAGCGGGGGGTCAGATTTTACGATGGAGATGTTCTTTTCTAGGGATTTGGAGGTCACTTGGAATTGGGGGGATGGGAATTAGGGGATGGAGAAATTTGGGAATGTGGGAATTGGGGACTGCAGAAATTGGAAAATTATGGAATTGGCGAATGTGGAAATTTAAAAAAATGGAGAATGGAACATTTCAAAAATGCATCAATTCCAGAGTTACTACTTTACGACACCGTTACATTTACTCCACAATTCCATAAATATGCTCAAAGAAAACTGCGAAATTACCAAAATAATTTAGAAGCGTAATTTTACGTCAAACAATTAGCAAGCTAATTAAATTTTAGGGGCAGTATCTCAAGGTTACCGCGAAGCTCTAAAACGTGCGACGTAGTTTTCCATTAAAGGTCAAAATTACGTTCCTTTCTCGTGATTCGTGCGAATCAATCGAGAGTCTTCGTGAGCGTTCGCAGTGAAGTGGTTCGCGACGAACGCGTGATTCGTGCAGGAAGAACCAGGAAGTCAGGTCGTTGTATCGACCGGATATCGTGATGCAAACGCGTCCGAAACACCGGTAACCCCTACTATTTTCTAGCTTTTACGAGTGACTTTCTGGCGTGACCTGTTCAACGACTAACGTGCAACTTTCTTCGTGTCCTTTCTCCCAAGAACGTTGCCCCTTTTCGCGGACCGTCACGCGACACAAGCTCGGTCTTTCGTGCGACTTGCGAAACTTTTTAAACTCGCGTTCTACTCGCCTCATAAATATGAAGCCTTTGTCTCGATGGATCGTTTCGTTATTATGATTAATTATCCTGTCGAGTAAATTGCAAACAAGCTATGTTCTATTTTATTACAATCGCCTCAATTTATGGAGACTCTACTTTCGATGTCTATTAATAGCGGGGACATTTTTATTTTATTTTATATTTTATTGTGGGTGGGTATTTTAAAAGGTCGTGGTGTTATGGTTGCTCTTTGAACTACATACATGTATTGACAGTACAATTCTCACATTCCCCAATTCCACATCCCCCAATTCCACGTTCTCCAATTCCCACTCTCCGCAATTCTCACATTCTTCAATTCTTACATTTCCCAATTCCACATTCCCCAATTCTACATTCCCCAATTCCCACATTTCCCAATTCCCACTCTCCGCAATTCTCACATTCTCCAATTCCTACATTTCCCAATTCCACATTCCCCAATTCCCACATTCCCCAATTCCACGTTCTCCAAGTCCCACTCTCCGCAATTCTCACATTCTCCAATTCCTACATTTCCCAATTCCACATTCCTCAATTCTACATTCCCCAATTTCCACTCTCATCAATTCTCACATTCCCCAGTTCTAACATTTCCCAATTCCTACATTTCAGAATTCCCATATTCCCCAATTCCAGCACTCCCCAATTCTCACATTCCCCAATTTCCACATTCCCCAATTCCCACGTGACATGACACGCGAACCTCTTATCATGACTATCCACTACTTTTAACTTGCGAATAATACAAATAACTATCTACAGTATAATGTGATTGTAATAATTACTAAATATGACTTAAATACTTAATACTTGAATATAAAT
The DNA here is from genome assembly GCA_963576845.1 of Megachile leachella. NCBI lineage: Eukaryota > Metazoa > Arthropoda > Insecta > Hymenoptera > Megachilidae > Megachile > Megachile leachella. The sequence continues at coordinate 7,970,510 of OY756248.1, read as the reverse complement.
AAGACTCGAACCCCAAATTGAAGTATTAAAAATTCCACAATGAATAATCATCGATTAAGCGATCTCAAATGCCCGAAAGTCAGTCGTGTATTTTTAAATGCGAAAGTCTTGAAAACGTCGGTCGAATATTACCAAAGAACACGCAATTTCGCGGAACATAGTCTTGCAAAGCCATCGAGACATTGACGAAGTAAGGTAGCGGTGATGTTTCAGGAAAATTAATGAACGTTCATTCTTTATGCTTCCTTCCTCCGTCCGTTATAAATTCGGGCCTGTCTGACTCTAATCGTCTGTTACTACTGAACAGTCTCCTTTTTCATTCGAAACTGTACGATCGCCGTCTGGTCCGACACTGTTTACGCGGAGATGAAAATTCCTTCTCGAAACATTTCTTAACCGTTATTCTTTCCCGGTTGGACTTCAATATAGCTTACATCGCGGGGTGGAAAAAAGCGAACGGAGTTCGAAGAAACGATGAGGAGCTACCGTAAACTTTCATCGTGCTCTTATTGCACGAATACCTCGGAACGGCTGTCTGACGCATACCTTTTCCACTCATTTCCTTGAAAGATCCGAAACCCGACCGCTCATTGTACAACAACTTTTCCCTTTCATTCCCTGGGAAAGGCTTCTTACCGCGAGGAATTTCTCGCTCGTTACACTCTTGTTCCCAGATGCATTACCATAATGCACGCTCGGAATGTTAAAACGTTGTCGTTCGTTTGATTCCTTTTATGCGCCAGAATTCGTTACCGACTGTTCTCCTGCTGTCGATTATGCGTACCCCTTTAATGGCTTATGGTGCGAAGGGCAGACATCCTACCATTTCAAGGAAAATAAATGCAAATTTTACATTGTACTTTACATTTGTTCTTTGATTAGGTCTTCAATTGCAAATTTTTAAATTCATAAATTTCCTTGTTATTTAATTCTAGGTTTAACAAATTTTTAAGAAGATATCCTCAAGTTCCTAAATTATCAAATTCTATATTTTATAAATTTTCAAATTTTCAGACCTTTGTTTAAATTCTTAAATTGTCAGATTTCTGTGGGAATTTGGGAGTGTTGGAGTGTTTAAATTAAAAAATTTAGAAATTAAAAAGCACAGAAATTTAGAAATGCTAAAATCATCAAACAGCGTCTGAAAAAACCTCTCGTGTCACGATCAATACTCATTGAAACTCACGAACGAACAAACGCAATGTTCAGTAGCATCGGAAATAATATCGATTTTAGCCTCGGGCTCCACAAATTGTAGCTCCGGTTCTGCCCCCGTGTCAGCTATTTCGCTGAGTACACCACTCGTCGTTTGCGATGCGATCAAGTAGGTACATGTTCTTTTATCCACTCCCGTTTCCCTCAGATTTCTTTTCGATCGAATATTGAACTGCTTTATCTGTTATCCGAGTCGTGGAAAACCGACGAATCCTACTCTTTCTTGGAAGCTCTGTCGAACACGTACGCTTCGTACAACTTGCATTCGTGTATGCACGCTATCGCCTCCTGTAGCTTATCAATATTTACTGAGCAGCTACAATGTAGAATCTACGGGGAAAACGGCTGTAGCTACTCCGTTTCGAATCTAGATCTTTGATGCTCGTAACTACGTTATTAGTAGCAATCGATAATGTTTGCGATTCTACTGCGTTGTTTTATTGTTCGAGAAGGTCAGAGGTTTTGTATTGTACGAGAAAATGTGGAGAGAATATCCGGTTTATTTTGTGTTTTAACCTTTCAAATTTGACGACTTTCTAATTGTGGAATTTGGGTAATTTTGGAACTTGAAAATTTAAGATGAAAACTTCAGAACAGTAATAAAGTTTGAAAATTTTCAGAAATTCAGGATTTGAAAATTTGGGAATTTTACTAAGGGTTCCAATTCCCATGGGTTCCAATTTCCAAGGTTTCCAATTCTCACGGGTTCCAATTCCCACGGGTTCAAATTTCCACGGGTTCGAATTTCCACGGGTTCCAATTCCCAAGGTTTCCAATTCTCACGGGTTCCAATTCCTACGGGTTTGAATTTCCACGGGTTCCAATTCCCAAGGTTTCCAATTTTCACGGGTTCCAATTCCCACGGGTTCCAATTCCCAAGGTTTCCAATTCTCACGAGTTCCAATTACCATGGATTCCAATTCCCACGGATTCCAATTTTCACGGGTTCCAATTCCCACGGGTTCCAATTCCCACGGGTTCGAATTTCCACGGGTTCCAATTCCCACGGGTTCCAATTCCCACGGGTTGCAATCCCCATGAGTTCCAATTCCCACGGGTTCCAATTTCCAAATTCCCCAATTCCCAAGGGTTCCAATTCCTACATTCCCCAATTCCCATGGACTGCAATTCCCACATTCCCAACTCCCACATTCTCCAATTCCTAAACTTCCAAATCCCACATGCCCCAATTCCTACATTCCTAAATCCCTAAATACCCCAATTTCTAAATCTGTGCACATCCTTAACCCTTTAGACTCCCTAATTTTTATAACCTACCAACTCCTTCATTTACAAAATAAATAGAAGAATTCGTTCACAATAAAATATATTGTAACAGTGTAGAGTATGTAAGAAATACATTTTTGATTTATTATAAATAGTAAATAAATGATAATGTTTATATTCAACCAATTAATTTATTTAAATTTTTTATATGGTTCATGAGATATGTGATGTCGAGCCACACTCGACATAGGAGTGCAAAGGGTTAAATTTCCCCCCTCCCAAATTTCCAAATCCCTAAATCCCACCTCCCCAAATCCATAAAATTCTTTAACATCCCTCTCCCTAACTCCCTAAACTCATAAATCTCTAACTCCCCAAATTACCGTTAACTCCCAATTTGAATTTCATTCCTCTCCAACGATATTACGAGTGGTAGCTAACGATAAGTTGCACATCACGTTAACGGGTTAAACGTGCGACTTCAGTCGAAGAAATTTCTTTTCCGCGCGAAAAAATGTCGGAGTAAATCGGCTTGCCCTGACTGGGATCTGTTAAATGCCGCGTGATACAATGGCCACATTGTTCGTGACCCGTCGCTGCAGGGATGCTTTTAATTAAAGCTCCCGCGCCTCTTTTTTATTTACAGCTTTCGAAAGTGCTGCAGACGCTACATCTAGCAGGTTATCGATTCGAACGCGCACCAGATACAATTTTTTTTTTTCTTCGTCGCTGCGACGATCATCGATGCGAGTCTTTCAGTATCGGAAACAACTTGCATTGTTTGAAGCTATCGATCGTGCCTTATTCGTCCACTTCGACCAAGACGATCCTTTATTTCGTATAACTTCGACTGACGGTTATCGATACAGTCAAACGCAATCTTCGATATTACTTTAATAACGGTTCGTAGACTGAATGGTTTTAGTGGCTTTCGAACGAGCTTCGGCTAATATGCGCTTCTAAAGGTTCTGAGCACTTTTGTTCTCCTACTAATTAGTCTTCTGATCATTGTTATCTTAACTGTAGTCGGGGTATTTCGATATTATGAACAAAGTGGTATTATCTTTGGACTGACTTTATTTTTATTGTTATTTATTTTGAGAAGTTTGTTGTTATTTTATAGTGGTTCACATTTGTAATTTTTTATATTACAGAGTTCATGTGTGACGTGATAGAGTATCATTTGTTAGGTGGAAGGTATTTTTATTTTGTGTCACTATTTATGAGACATTTTGTTGGGCAATTTAGTAGGTATATGTGAACTATGTGACTATTACAAAAGTAGGTATGCATTTACCTATGAAGAAATATTATTTGAATAGCAATCAATTAGATACCTCAGATGTTACATTTTAATTAAGAAGAGTACTGTTATCATGCCAAGCTTCAAAGAGTATTTGTCCTTCTAGCTATTGAATTTGCACCACGGTACAATACCATAATTTATCGCCCATTTGTTCTCTAATTCTCATATATTCTTCCATATCAATTAAAAAACGAAGCTATAAGTTCCAAGCTTGCAAAGAAAAATTTACCCAAAATTAATTTAGCTATGATGTCACCTATCAAAGATGTCATCTTTCAGAGAGTAACATTAATTGTGGAACTCCCTGTACATTCACCTCTGATCTTAAATATCACAGATAATATCTCATATTCACTAGAACAGTCCATAAAAATACATCTTGTAAAACAATTTGTATATTGCACTCTCATTTATTTCCTGTTTATTCGACGTAACACTCAAAGGCGATCGTAATGGTTCGTTAGTCATCGTTCATAATCGCCAGGAGTCGTTAATCATCGTCGTACGCTATTCGTAGTTTGTAAACCTTCAGTCATTGTAGGTCACTCGTTGTGTACGGTTCATTGTTTGTTTTGTATTCGCTGGGTATCAATGAACATGTGCACTATTTCATTAATTATTATCGTTATCATTTTTTTTTATTATGATCATTATCATTATAAAACTAGTGTCGTACAACATTGTCAAAATATCGAACCATCAAATACAAATTTTTCAAATAAGAAAAAGACAAAATTTCGATTTTATCTGTCACTACCCTTCGCTTGAAATAGGGGTCCTTTCTTTGCTATCGAATAACTATAACTTTCATTTGACTCAAAGACGACCTCCACCCTTCCAAAAAACCTCAGCCCTGAAAAACGATCTGTAGTGATTACTATAATAAATTTGCAGCGAAAAGTTCGAACCCCTTGAGGGACCAAGGCTGGACATTTCACGGATCTTTTTCCCATGTCTGGTTTTTTCAACGAAAGCTAGAAAAATAGGACTATTCACGGACTTCTTTTCTAAAGTCAAAAATTCCTTACCTTTCATTTCTTATTGTTTATTTAGAATACATTGTTGGATCATTTGAATGAATGTTTTATTCATATGAATACCACAAAGGGGTAGTACTCACGCTACAAATAAAACTAACAAAAAAGGTGGTTAACTTTAAAGTGACTTTTCAAGTGACTCTATGGAATTAAACACGAGACATATAAAGCAACAGTATGTGCACTCTGCTATGGTTCCTTGACATCTTCCTAGTTTTCTCATTTCGCGGTGTTCAGGGAAAGCGTCATAAAACTGCATGTCAGTTTTACATGCACCTGGGTGTAGTGGCATATATGTGGATGCATATAACTCGTTGTAATTCACAACATATATTGCCTGTTATTTATAGTCCATAATTATTCCTTTCCCAAAGGATGGAACTCTTATTCCTTGTCCTAAAGTGTTGAAATTATATGAAACAAAAATTTATGAGATACAAACTATGTGAATAATTATTTTTAAAAGCGATGGTAGAAATATGTAATCTTAATGTGTACACAGCCGTACAATTAGAACTGACTGCAAAATACTGCAACAGTACCTGGAGCAGACCCCAAACCCTAATTAGTCTGTGTTGGAAAACGCAGGAACAATGGTTGCAATGGTATATCTAAATATTTCGCTATGCAATGGTATATCTAAATATTTGTACAATATTATTAGGTTATTTTTTGTGGCAATGTCAATACTTTAAGATGCATTAAATACACACTGAAAATGAACTACATACTGTACTCAGATAAGGGTTAAGCCTACAACATTTCACCCTATTAAAGTTAAAGTGTATGGTTTTCTGTAAAGTACAAATGTCGATGTTTTAACATGAAAATGTATTAAATCCTCACGTGAAAACTATCTGTTAGCCCTAGATTAAACTGTCAGACTTAGCGGTTAAACCCACATTCTCACCCCATCAGAATTAGAATACGGTATGCGGTTTTCTCTGAAGTATGTCAATGCTTCACCACAAAGATGTATCAAAAGCCTACATAAAATCAGCAGCACATAAATGTACATAAGGGTTAAAGCCACACTACCCCTCAAAATTAGAATACGAGACTGCGGTTTTCTGTGAAGTACGTCACTGCTTGAAGCTCCCCGTAAAATCAGCTGCACAGATAGGGGTTAATAAACCCGCACTCTTTCACCCCTAAAAGATACGTGGTTTTCCGTACAATACGCTCGAACAAAGACGCATTAGAAGCTGCATCGATAGGGGTTAAATCACCCTACGAAAAAGCAGCCCCGTATCAGACAAATCTGGACTTAATCATCGACTGGTATCGATACGATCGGGGTAGAAAACGCAAGGCGGTAACTGTCGGAGAGGGTGATCGTCGGATCGCGGCCGCAGGGTAAATGCAATTTTCACGAGGTGGCGGTGCAGTTCACCACGCTATCGTGTGACCGGCTACACGGACTCGGGCGACTGCATCGAGAAGGGAGAAAGAGCGAGCTAGAATGGCGCAGAAGGGAGAGAAGGTGGTGGAGGAGGTGGGTTGTACACGGAAACACACCTACGTACACGAGGAGCGGCGCGCTCAGTAGTGTGCCAAGTGCGCCCAGTGACGTAGGTCAGTGCTCGCGACTACGCCGCTCCCACGAGCTGGGGTTTTCGAGCTAGCTTTTCAACCGTTCTACGTTTCGCGATGATACCGACCGATCGTTATCGTGCTCTTTATCAGGGCTGTGCGTCATCGTGCGTCTTAACCCGGTCGTGCCGGTCACCTTGACACGCGCGTTACTCGCGAAGGTTAGATCTCGTCGCTTGCACCTGCGAGCTGCCGCTCGATGCTCGCTTTTCACCGGACGAAGCGTTTCGCGGGAAAAAACCTGCGAACTGAATGCTGCATCCTTTGTTTACATATGTGTCACGGATGATGTTTGACCAGAACTGGTAACGTTCACGCCGGCATATAATTCAGCGATCTTACCCGCGTTTTAGTCGAGTCTAAAAATAAATGAGTGCTCTTCTTAAATTGGAAAATTTTATGGTTCTGTCGTTGTTTAACTTTGACCAACTGTGATACCAGTTGGTAGTCGAGAATTTCATGATCTTTGTGCAAATTTTTGTGTTGGAAAATTTTATGAGAAATTTCAAAATTATTCTGGAAAATAGTGGAGTAAGAAAGTGGTTGTTTCAGAACTAGTGACATGGAGGAATTTTTAGTTAGGTGACTCATTTGGTTGGAGTGCAGACTTAGGCATATTAGGGTTTTCATGAGTTGAGGAATATATCGTGAACTCAAGCAACTCAATGCAGAGTACACTTGAGAACTAGCAACGTTAAGGGTAGTTTTTATTTAGGTGCCGTTATTTTGATTTCTTGAAACAAAATCACCTAGGGGTGAAAAAGTGTGAATTTATTGTGAGTTTCATTGGATCATTGATAGTGTATTTTGTTAATATCAGTGATTTCAAACCACTTGCATACGAAAATGTCTGCTTAATGTCTGCTTGAAAATTAGGGGTAGTTTTTAGTTATTCAAGATATTTACGTTCCACCTGAATCGTGATTTAGAAATGAAAAGTGGTTTCAGTGAATCAAGCAGTACACAACGACCTTCGCATGATTTAAATATTTTATTAACTATTGATCATACTCTTCATTGATAATTTTTCCCCCAGTAAATTTTAAGATACATATTTTTATGACACTTTAAGAACTATAATCTTGAAGGTTATTGAATGTAAAACGTAGTTATCAAGAGTATATCAAGTTATAACACATGTTTGGGAATGAAAATGTGGTTTTCTGTGAATCGATACATGTACCATGTGTTTAATTGATAGTTGCTACACACTAATCGCCGGTTTTAAGCAACCTGATGCAACAGACGATAAGTGAACCCTGTGTTTGAAAGTGTAATGCGTCTCACGTTCGAAAGCAGGTTGTAACTGTGCCAAGTACAAGGAGTAACAAAGGTCGTTGATCGTTGAAGGGTTATTGGGAGCATTATCTTGCCATTGCACCAACAGAGATATTTCATTTTGTGGTACCAGTTTTCGGATATGTGACTTATTGTTAGTTTGACGAATGGAGACATTTTTAATTATTGTGTTTGTGGACTGCTATGCACTCTTCAGGTTTTAAGATCTACTTCTTCTCTGGGATTTCTAGATCGCTGTGTTGTTAGATTACTGCGTTCATGGATTAGTACATCTTTGAATTACTTAGGTTATAGGTATTGCATCTGTAGATCAGTACGAGCTTAGGGTACTATATCTGCAGATCACTGTATGCGTGGATTACTGTGTTTCTGGATCACTATATTCCTAGATCAGTATTTTCTTAGATTAGTAGGTTTCTAGATGACTATATCTCTGGATCACTACATCCTTAGATTACCACATTCCTAGGTCACCACATTCTTAGATCACTACATCCCCAAATTGCTACATCCTTAGATCACTACATCCTTAGATTACTACGTTTCTAGATCACCACATTCCAAGATCACTGCATCCCTGGATCACCACATCCTTAGATTACCACATTCATAGGTCACCACATTCTTAGATCCCTACATCCCCAAATCACTACATCCTTAGATTACTACGTTTCTGGATCACTACATTCCAAGATCACTGCATCCCTGGATCACCACATCCTTAGATTACCACATTCTTAAATCACATCTTTAGATCACCACATCCCTAAATCTCTACACTCCTAATTCCCTACATCTCTACATCTCTAAACCATTAGATATCTCCATGCTCAGATACCTTCGTTCCTAAATACCTACATGACTACATACTTACATCTCCACCAACCTACACGTTTAGCTTCATATTTCCGCTCCTACATCTCTCTATAATTTACACCCTCAGTTTCCTACATCTCTGTATAATTACATCTCGACTTTCCTACATCCCTGTATACTTACATCCCCATTTTCCTACATCTCTGTTTACTTACATCTCTACTTTCCTACATGTCTGTATACTTAAATCTCCAGTCTCCTACATGTCTGTGTACTTACATCCCTAATCTCCTACATCTCTGAACACTTAGACACTTGCGTCCCTGGATGTCTGCATTCATCTTTAGACTCCTACATTCCTAGATACCTGTGTCTGTACATACCGACGTTGGTGGATACCCATGTTCCTAGATACCGTCCCTAGTGACCTACATGTCTGAATCCTAACATTAGACCTTCATAAGTAGTTACGGATAAAAAATTCCAAATTTGTGTTTTACAAATATAATGTTATTCTTCAAAAATGCTACTGATTACAAAAATGTTCTGTACAAAAATGCTACTGATTACAAAAATGTTCTTCTACAAAAATGCTTGTAGTGAAGTTTCACTAGATCATCATGTTCTGTGCAGATAACTAGACTTTTCTGTAAAATGACACATAATTACATTTTCCTATAAGATGACACATAATTTGATTTTTTAAACGCAACACCTAAAATTTCATGAACTACAAAAATCGATGTCATTCGAAAGTTTCAATCCATGTCTATGTACTCTTAAATCCTAATATTTTTAGCACTATATAAAATTAAACAGAATATATTGTTATCGTGACGGTCGTCCATCCGAGGATTAAACTGCTTTGACCATGTCAAGCGTAATAACGGTTTTGCAAATAGAAGAAATATGCAGTACGTAGAGATTGCAGAATATGATGCAGTCGCTGCAGCTAGAGATACTGAAATATTTCAAGTGCAACCGGTAACAGGTCAGTGCTCGCGGTCACTGCATTTCTGCGTCTCCATTCTCGTTTTTTGGAATACACCGAATACCGTCCGGCATCTACTTAATATGTCCACTCGAATTTATGGGTCAAAATGCAGTTTGAATTTAATTGTGCAATCGACGTTTTGCTACAATTTAATTAAAGTTGAGCAACAATTTAATCGACGTTGTGCTACAATTTAATCGACATTGTGCAACAATTTAATCGACGTTGTGTGTCATTAAATTACTCAAATTGCTGTTGGTTCATCAAACAGCTGCACTACGTTAACAATGAAGTATGAGAAATTTAGGTTGCAAGTATCTCTGTGGAGGTTTTGATAATGTTGTATTGTGCTGTTCTCGATTATTCTCGATGGCAGATAATTGCACTCAATGTGTTAGGTGAACTGGTTTGTGTATGATAGGTTGAAAAATGAACAATATAGGTAAAGTGCAGATTGAATTTATTCAACACTAGATTTTTAGTAGGTTTAACGTGACTTGGTTGAATGTTGAATCGTTTCTGATATTTTTACATTTTGGTATGTGTGAAGTAAATTTTTTGGTCATGGAGTGATTCTACCAATCGAACGAAGCTGTAAAGGGAGAAAATAGAAGATAGAGGGAGTTGAACGGTTTGGTTCTTCAGGTACTTTTCTAAAATTCTAATTTTTATCAACAAGTTTGCACCTTGACAGTTACCATACTCTGAAAGATATGCAACCCTAAAACAGTCTAAATTTTTTCCATCATCATCTGTTTCATAAATGCTTCGAATCCTAACTGTACATCACTACCACAGACAGGAAGTTTGAAGCTTAAGCTGTTTCGCACTTAATGTCCGTCGCAGATTAATTGCTCGCCTACTGTTTCGAGAAATTGTAATCGTATGCAAACACTTCGGAAGTTTATCGACGAATAAGTCACGCGTTAACGTGTAACTTTTCACAGCTGCAGCTGTTCTATGGAAATCCAAGCGCAACGTGACGCTGTTCCCGATATTGTCGACTCTAGGTGCTACGATTTACACTTGTTCGGTTGCTCACACTATAAAACCTCACAACGTTTATACCTCGCGAGGTGTTTATTAAAACACGTCTGAACGATTTCCTGTACGCATCACGTGTTTGTTCGCTTTTGTGAAATAACGATAACATGCGTTTGTATTTAATTCTGACTGAAAATGCACTTCGTTGCTCAGACAAATATATTTACTGTAATTGTTCAGAGTTAGTCTTTGTTGTTTTAATTATTCTCGTTTTAGGAATTTTTATTGATTTCATTCATAGAAATTTTTCATTTAGAATTTTGTGAATGTTACGTTTACTGTAAAGTTAGTTGATATTGGGAGTGTGCAATTAAGAGACTAATTGAGAGACTGTGTGCAATTAAATTTTGCTTTTTAATATTTCATTAGATTCTGGGTTTTAAGTGTAATCACGAAGTGTCGGTCAATAAAATAATAATTATTGTAGTGGTGTTTTACGAATCTCATGAACAATTTTATATAAATTTCACAAACTTCACATATTTTGTATTGATTAAATAACATGTTCCATACTGATGAACTATAAAATTTTAAATACCTGTTACTTCAACAATATTAATTTTTATTTGAACGAAAATAGCATGTTAATAAATGTCGTGCTTTTCTCATTTTTTATATACATTCATTAACATAAAACTCGATCGAAAATTAATTAAAATACCCCAAAGCTTCTATCCACTGCTAATTTCCCCACATTCCCAATATAAAACTACCACAGTATTTTCTGTGAAAATACATTCTATTTAGAGTAAAAATGTTCGTGAAAAATTGTATTGAAGCTTAAGTGTCCAGGTATTTCACCCTCGTACAAAGGTGGAATTAAGCTCTGAATGCAATTTAATAACAGAGTGAATTTTGTTGATTTCTCCTGGGTTCACGGAATGGCTGATATACAAACATTGTTCGTCGATTAGAATACATTTCTCGGAGTTCGCATGACAGGAGGTTCTCTAAACAAGTGCATTGTATGCATCGCGTGTAATGTAACTTTTACATTCGCTGGAAAAGCACTTTTCTCGAGACTCGAATATCGGTCTTATATGAGTCGAAGAAAACGTTCGATTGCATGTGTGTTGCGTTTTATCGATTCAGACGTAATATAAACAGAAAGTATCCTTTTAACTGCAGTTAAATTGATCGGGAACGCTTTACACTATGATTTTGTTGCTTGGATTTATCAAGTGGTGTTTTCTATGCGTACTATTTGACAGGCTAACTGTTAGGTTGCTGTTTAATGTATGGTGTTTAGTGTTGGAATTTTTACTGTCTATGAAAATCATGAATTAAAATTGTTATAGTTTATGAAACTTATAAGTCAAAATTTCTATTCTTCAAAAATTTCATCAATTAAAATGTTTGTAATCTATATATGGTATAAATCAAAATTTTCACTGTTTATAAATAACATTAAATAAAATTGTTGTGGTCTATAAATCTCATCAGTCAAAATTTCTATTATTCATGAGTTTTATCAGTTAAAATGTCTGTAGTCTATGTATGGTTTAAATCATAATTTTTACTGTTTATGAATAACACTAATTAAAATTGTCGTCGTTTATGAAACTCATCAGTAAAAATTTTTATTGTTCAAAAATGTCATCAATAAAAATGTCTGTAGTTCATGTATGGTATAAGTCAAAATTTTTAACGTTTATAAATATCATTAATTAAAATTGTTGTCGTCCATGAATCTCATCAGTCAAAATTTGTATTGTTCATAAATTTTATCAATTAAAATATCTGTAATCTATGTATGGTATAAATCAGAATTTTTAACGTTTATAAATAACACTAATTAAAATTGTCGTCGTTCATGAATCTCATCAGTCAATATTTCTATTGTTCAAAAATTTCACCAACAAAAATTTCCTCTTCAAATTTTATAAATTAAAATTAAAATTAAAAAACCTCTTCATCTTACGAATTGCACAAATTTTTATTTCATTGTGAAGTCAATTAATCATCAATAAATTACCCCAAATATCGCCATTTAGGAGACATCATATTTCAACCAATATCTCTCAATAAATCGTGCAGCGATTCCCCGGAGAGCCGTTCGGTTCGATACTTTTCCCAGAGGTAGTATTTCAAGAATAAGATGATATCCGTTTAAAAATTATGTAGAGTCGTTATTACGACAGCTTCGGATTCGGCCGGGCCAGTGAAGCTTGTCGTTCCTGCAGATATCGATCGCGTTCCGCGGGTTGTCAGGCTAAGCTGCGAGTCTGAGATTTCTAGGTGGATGTGCGAATTTATCGGCTGCCCGGAATATACGCGATCCTGACATTTATCTCCGCGAGAGCGACGATCGTGACCACCGACTGTCACGTTCGGAAAGTCATAAATCTATTTTCATCGTGCTCCCGAAATAATCAGGACCTACCTGTCCCGAATGAGGGGATAATCTTTTTAGTCTTCGACCCAGAATCTCCGACGGCCTGCTTCTCTAAATTCGTCCCTTCGACCTTTGACCTGATAAGTTACTCAAGATTTCGCTGTCTCGACTCCTTACGCTATGATTTCTATGTCAGTCAAAATTAATAGCTACAATATTACAACAGATTCTTTATCTGAAGGTCTTTATTCTTTATCTGAGCTGAAATGTTGATTCGACTATTCTGCAATCGACTATGCGAGTTATAATTAAACTTGAATTTCAAATTGAAGTTTTGGGAAATTGCAAATTTAGCAAGTTGAGAATTTGGGAATTTGAGAATTTGAGAATTTGAGAATTTGGAAATTTGAGAATTTAAGAATTTGGAAATTTGAGAATTTGGGAATGTGGGAAGTGAGAAATGTGGAAATTGGGGGATTTGGCATTTGGGAAATGTAGGAATTGGGGAATGCGGGAATTGGGAAATGTGGGAATTGGGGGATTTGGGAATTGGAGAATGTGGGAATTGGGAAATGTGGGAATTGGGGGATTTGGGAATTGGGAAATGTGGAATTTGTGAATGTGGAATTGGGAAATGTGGGAATTGGGGGATTTGGGAATTGGAAAATGTGGGAATTGGGAAATGTGGAATTGGTGAATGTGGAATTGGAAAATGTGGAATTGGCAAATGTGGGAATTGAAGAATGTGGGAATTGTGGAAAATTGGAGCAAAATTGATCCACTATTCTGATCTCAGAACTAAACTGACCGAAACAATAATCAAACCTACAAATAACAGTAAAAATAGTAATAAAAACTAAATATTAAATTTACTGATATCGAATGAAATATATAAAAAGTTTCGATACAATAGATTTAGTTCCCAGAGGTTTAAACTTGCTTACAATTTTAAGGTCTCCCGGGTGACTATCTCCCTTAAGATCCGATCGGGGTCGAACTCTACGTTAAAGGTATTTTTTTATTTTCTATTCCTCGGGTTCACGCTTTTCAGACACTTTTCGGTACGCTCGCGGTGAAATGCATCGCGTGATCGTGCCTTTCGAAAGAACGCTGATCTCATTAACGCCACTTGACTCGCAAACGAGTTCTTTTGAAATTCTCTCGAACGACGAGAATTCGACTTCAGCACCCTCGCCGACCCACGACACGATCTGGAATAATTGTATGACATTTACGTGATTTCGTTTTATAATTAAATAATTCCGATTTCTCGTTGATGTACTTGTTGAATGTTTCATTATTCATTAGTATTCTGAACGGGGTGCTTTGATGTCGGGGTGGGATCTAACCTATAAAACGTGAACATATTTGCTTGGGAAATTTAGATCTTTTTAAGGGTATCGAGCTTTTGTTTTTTCGTTCATGGGGTTACGAATTTTTATTTTTTTTTGAATTCTAAATTTACAAATTCCCACATTCTGTAATTCCACCTTCCCGAATTCTCACATTCCCCAATTCCCACATTCTCCAATTTCCACATTCCCCAATTTCCACATTCTCTAATTCCACTTTTCCGAATTCTGACATTCCCCAATTCCCACATTCTCCAATTCCACTTTCCCGAATTCTCACATTCCCCAATTCCCACATTCTCCAATTACACCTTCCCGAATTCTCACATTCCCCAATTCCCACACTCCCCAATTCCACTTTCCCAAATTCTCACATTCTCCAATTCCACCTTCCCGAATTCTCACATTCCCCAATTCTCACATTCCCGAATTCCCACATTCTCCAATTCCACCTTCCCGAATTCCCACATTCCCAAATTCTCAAATTGCCAAATTTCCAACTTCCCAAATTCTCAATTTCCCAAATTTCTAAGCTCCCCGATTTCCAAATGCTAAACTCCCAAATTCCTAAATCCCTAAACCACTAAATTTTTTTTTTAAATAGTGGTTTATAGTCGCATTAACTACTCAGGTTATTAGCAACTGTTGATCAGTTTATGGAAATAAGGTTATGGTGAAGTGGATGATTTAACATGACTTTTTCAAAGTTGAGTGAGGATTCCTATTATTTTACAGAATTTTAATAATGTATCTTGGTATGCTGTTGATGTAGCTGCTTCAGTGAGATTGTTCGTGATGTTGAGTCTTCTTCTGGCTTCGTTATATTTTCTACACTCCAAGATTACGTGTCTGATGATTATAGTTGTATCACACGTGTCGTACCTTCTGGGGGAACGTTTTCTAGTATGTATGAATGAGTTAGTTTGGTGTGTTCGGTCCTAACTCGGGTTATTGCCACTTGGCATTTTCTATTGTGTCTAGGGTTAAACCACTAAATTGACTCCTGTAACCTCCCCAAATGTCTGAATCCCACATTCACCATTCTTAACGTATAACATATAAATCCCATATTTAACTCTCAAACCCAAATTTCTCCATTTCTTCAAATTTCCAACCCTAATACATCCACCTAATAAAATTCACTTAACCTTAAAATTAAACTTTGAAAAGCCATCCCATCCAGGGAAACCGACAGTCGATCATAAACTTGCTCTTACAGTTAACCCAGTTCGAAGACACTTTTTCCTTGGTCCGTTAATTGGTAACGTTCGTCAATTAACACCGCGTTAATTTGTTTAAGCGCACACGAGAACACGCATTGACGCGTGATTTACGATGCGCCAGATTCAATGATCGCGGCCGATCAGCTCGGTCAGAATCACGCTAATGAATGATAACAGGTTCAATTCAAGTAGCCTTTCAGTTTTAATTGAACGGTTCGCCGTTAAGCCACTCGTTCGTGCTCTCTTCTCGTTGTACACACTCGATAGGCCGTAATAACGAGTGCGTGCTACGGTATTAACGCTATGTAATAATTAACGTTGCAGCACGAAATGACAGGATGCGTGTGCTTCCTCTTCCTGTTAAACGGTGTAGCAATTTCTTCGGTGCTCGGGGATTTCCTTTTGGATGGTCTTTTAATAATCTTATTGAAATTGAGAATTTTACTGATTTTGTTGTTTTGGCGATTTTTGCTGATTTTACTGATTTGGCAAATTTTACTGATCTTACTGATTTGAGGAAATTTTACTGATCTTTTTTGATTGGCGAATTTTACTGATCTTATTGATTGTTGTGTATCTGAGAAGTTAGAGGTTGCTTGAGGAACTGAACGTAGTCTTATTTATACTTCTACATTGTCACAAATTATTTCTAAATTTGATACACAATTTTTAAATATATTGTCACAAAAAGTCTTAAATGAATTTTTCTGACCTTGGATTGGCTAATTTTACTGATCTTATTGATTGTTGTATGTCTGAGAAGTTAGAGGTTGCTTGAGTTTCTTCATGTAATGTAATTTCTACTTCTGCATTGTCCCAAATTACTTGAAATGCAAGAGTGATTTGGCACAATTTCATGATAGTTTAAAGTCAAACTAAAGTCAAATTCAAGGTAGTGAAATTTGAGTAGCTAAGTAGAGCTACAGAAATTGTCGAATTGATGAGGTGAACTTTAGGTGAGGTTAGCATAATTTTCTATTAAATTTGAAATGTATAGACGAATGTAGGGAATGCAATGTAAACTTTGGAAGATGAGATACTTTAAGAAAATTTGAAGCTACTGCAAGATAATTTAGGTAATTTGAATAGATGAATATTGGAGGCTCAGCAAGAACCTCAGAAGACCTTGATGTTATTAGGAAATAATTCTGTTCAAAATTAGAAATAATTTGGTCAAATGGATATTGAGGTTTTAGCAAGAACCTTATATGTATTTGATGATATTACAAAATAATTCTGTTCAAAATTAGAAATAATTTGGTCAAATGGATATTGAGGTTTCAGCAAGAACCTCATTTGTACTTGATGATATTACAAAATGGATAAATTATCTTTTAATTAAATTTGAAAACCTTTGATACTGTTATATCTTAAATACCATGAGCCTCTATTAATTTTAATAACAGTACATCCTAGTACAAATTTTCAATAATTAATTTTCATAATTGCCTCCAAAACAAAATTCCTCCAAAGTCATCTAAAATACCAAAATCCAGTGACCTAAATCCACATGTACATAGATTTGAACTAACCAATAAAATTAGACTTTTCCCATGACCAATCTACATCAGTATTAATTTCACTAAGCGCAAAGTACACGGCAGAATAAATTCCCGAGTAGTTCCCAACTACGCGTCAAGTAAGGAATACGTCAGCTGTAGAGATCGGCGTTAAAGAAGGATCCGTTGAAGTAATACTTTGGACGCTGCTTCTGGCAGAAGGTTCTCTCATCTTCAACGTGTCCGCAGAAACTTGTGTCGCTCAGAACTTTTTTGCCGTGGTAACCTCGAACTTCGAGCGCTGCAGGCTGCAATAGCGTCAGATTTCAGGATGTTTCTTTGCTCTATGTCCTCGTTCTTGCCTCCCGTGAAACTGCAAGATACATCGTCGTTATCTGTCATTATGGATCGCCTACATAATTAAAATCCTCTGGAATTTCGGGCTCGTTATCGCGGCCAAACTTTCCGAACACTCGTTACGTTCCACCATGTTTAAAAGAAGTTGCCACGGACGGATGGTTCCATTAAGCGTGGCTTCCTTTGAAATTTCATTGTCTTCGTAAATGCGTTAAAATGCTGTGCTCCTAATAGTTTCTCCAACAAACTTAATATAACTTCTGATTACCCTCCGGGGATGTTTATAAAATGCTGATTAAATTAATAAGGAAATGTAGTAGAGGGAAACTTCGGGTAACGTTCTAAAGTGTCTTTATTTAAATTATGCTGTTTCGCTAAATGATTCGAGGGTTTTGCTGGTGTTGAGATTTTGGGAATTTTGTTTTGATGTAGGGGGATTTATTGGGGAGATTTGGAGGTGGTATTGATTTTTGTTAAGGTGAGGTTATGTATGAAGATTTCGTTGTTCTTAAATTTTTTAGTGAGAGTATATTCCTCAATTCCACATTGCACAATTCCATATTTCCCAATTCCAGATTCACAAATTCCACATTTTCCAATTCTCACATTTCCTAATTTCCATATTTTCCAATTCTTACATTTCCCAATTTCCACATTTCTCAATTTCCATATTTCCCAATTCCACATTCACCAATTCCACGTTCCCCAATTCCACATTCACCAATTCCACGTTCCCCAATTCCACGTTCCCCAATTCCACGTTCCCCAATTCCCAAATCCCCCAATTCCACATTTCCCAATTCCACATTTCCCAATTTCACATTCCCCAATTCCCACATTTCCCAATCCCCAAATCCCCCAATTCCCACATTTCCCAATTCCACATTCCCCAATTCCACATTCCCCAATTCCCAAATCCCCCAATTCCCAAATCTTCCAATTCCCAAACCCCCCAATTCCCACATTTCCCAATTTCCACATTCCCCAATTCCCAAATCCCCCAATTCTCACATTTCCCAATTCCCACATTCCCCAGTTCCCACATTCCCCAATTCCTACATCCCCAATTCCTATATCCCCAGATCTCGATATCCCAAAATCTCCATATCGCCAGATCCCTCTGTCATACTATCTCTATATCTCCAAATCTTGATATGTGCTTAAATTCTTATATTTTTATATCTCTGCATCCCCATACCTCCATACATCCCTACATCCCTACATCTCTAAATCCCTAGATCTCTCTTCCACTACCTTCTAAACCCCATATCCCTAAATCTCCATACTGTCATCCCCCATATCCCTAAATTTCCATATTGTCAACCCCCACATCCCTAAATTTCTATACATTCTGCACCCCCATATTTCCAAATTTTTCCCTAACTCGCACCACTCTCAATCGACAGCTCGATAATAAAAAAATCGTTTTTAAAAGTCAGTAAGTAATTAAAGCGGTACCAATCAGTTAATCGATATTCAAGGGCCATTTGTTCATTCGGCGTTGGCGTTCGAGTTTCAAAAACGGTCGCGAATCAGTTTCCACTCGACGAGCCGTAAACAGAAACCCGGGCGAATTTCGCAGTGTAATCAACACGTCGGCGTCGTCGCCGACCAATTTGTTTCTCTCTTTTCGGCAGTGCAATCCTGCACATTTTTCTTTTCGGCGAAGATTAAATCGGGGCCTTTGATCTCCGTTCCCTTTTGGATGTCACAATGCGAACGTTTGACGTAAGAAGCACCAAACTGGACACAGACATTTCTCGTCTGCTCGCACAGGATTGTTCAACGATTCCGGGCTTCCCTTTTGCTTTCACGATCGACCATTTCAGGGAGACTCTTTTGAAGTGCGTACTTCATACGAAATGACATTTCATGTCGGTTGCGTTATTCTGTTCGATTGTCAAAGCGTTTTGTTTCGCTCTTTTGATTGGGGTTGCTTGAACATTTTAATAATTATATTTAATATAGTTTTGAATTATGGTTTTAACAAAGAAATATATATTTTTTAATATTTTTGTGTGGCAGGTTCAACATTGTTTTTTATGTATATTTTTGTTATTATATTAATACATTAATATATTTAGAAAGAAGTAGAAAAGTAAAATATTATGTTTTGCATTTTATACATTATTTTAAATAATACATACAATTAATAAAAGTAACATAGGCAAAGAAAGATAATATCAGTTAAATACAGACTACAAAAGGTACAATCTGAGTTGTATAGTAAAAATAAAATCAGAAATGAATGAATCAAAATTAATTCGATACCAGGATACCAAAATATCAAAAACAAATGTGTCGATGTACATCGAATATCAAATATCAATATCAAAAGCAAATATATCACTGTACATTAAATATCAAATATCAATATCAAACATCAAATATAATAGTCAAAAAATATGAAGATCAGTTGTATTATTAATTCATAAAATTGTTAAGTAAAGAAAAAAAGAAAGAGATAACAATAGAAGAGTAGTCCATTCACCTTGAACGCTGAATTGCATCGACCTTTGATAGAAGAAGAAATATAGCGACCACCGTTTCGTTAATAAACGAGCATCTGAAGCACTCGGTTTCGTAATTTAACCTGTTGATTATCGAATATCGAATCGCAAAGGTTTCCGTGGGAAAAACGAGCGATGCCAATCGAACGTCGATGAACGACAATAACGAAGCCGGTCGTTGGATCGAGCGTAATTCCCAAGTATCCGTCAATAACGAGCAACCAATTGACCCCCTTGTCCGTAAGTTAGCGCCGTTTATGCCCTCGTCGCTAATTAAGGACGGCACGCTGACTAGTGGTACTCGTTGGCGTAGCTTAATGGAAATTAGTCCTGGCTCGCGATTTCCAGCGTCGTGCATCGGTCCTCGTATTCTCATTAGTCCGTTCGAGCGTGCCGCGAAATCGTCGGTGCACTCGCAGTCGCGAATAATTCGATTTCGTCCACGAGGATACGTCTGCTTGAACGCGTTCCGAATCCTCTTATACCGCTTTCCATTAAATCCGCGAGCCGACAAATTACACCGTCGAGTGACATCCGGTGCGCCCTTCTCAGTCGACGATAATCAACCACTTTCCAACTTCTACAACCACTTTAACTTATGTGGAATAGCTTGTTTTGATTTTGTTAGTTATTTATTAGTTTTGACGTGGTTCGAATTCTTTTATATTATTGTTTTTGCAAGATGAGTTACACCATCGAGTGACATCTGGTGCATCCTTCTCAGTCGATGCTAATCAACCACTTTCGATAACCATCCACTTCTCCAATGACCGAAACATTTTGTTCCAACTTATGTGGAATATCTTCTTTTTCCTTGGTTAATT
Organism: Megachile leachella; assembly: GCA_963576845.1. Taxonomy (NCBI): domain Eukaryota; kingdom Metazoa; phylum Arthropoda; class Insecta; order Hymenoptera; family Megachilidae; genus Megachile; species Megachile leachella. Next base: position 7,949,879 of record OY756248.1, on the reverse strand, counting down.
ATTTACAAGTTTACCTATGACGTGGTTTGAATTCTTTTATATTGTTGGTTTTGCAAGATGAGTTACACCATCGAGTGACATCCAGTTCACTCTTCTCAGTCGACATTAGTCAACCACTTTCGATAAACATCCACTTCTCCAATAACCGAAGCATTTTGTTCTAACTTATGTGGAATATCTTCTTTTTCCTGGGTTAATTATTTACAAGTTTGCCTATGACGTGGTTTGAATTCTTTTATATTGTTGTTTTTGCAAGATGAGTTACTCTGTCGAGTGACATCTGGTGCATCCTTCTCAGTCGACGTTAATCAACCACTTTCGATAAACATCCACTTCTCCAATAACCGAAACATTTTGTTCTAACTTATGTGGAATATCTTCTTTTTCCTTGGTTAATAATATACAAGTTTACTTATGACGTGGTTTGAATTCTTTTATATTGTTAGCAAATTTTGAAAGATGACGAGGTCCACTGTTCAGTGACATCCGGTGCGCCATCTCTAGCGACGCTAATCAACCATTTTCGAACTCCTATTCCGCGCCATTTTGTTCTTATTTATGATACATAGAACATCTCGTCTCGAAGTTAGTTTTAGAAATGCTCTGCAATAGTCACCTTAATAATAAATCTTTGAGAAACCCTCTGTTATATTCTGTTACAAATATGTCACATAAAAATAATACCAAACACAAATTCTTTAAATATATTTGTATGTATATTGTGTACATATGAATGTATAATTGATATGTTTAATACATGTACATTGATATATGTATATATGAATATATGATTGATACGTTTGACTCATATATATTGATATACAATATAAATATATGATTGATATACATGTACGTTGATATACAATATGAATATTTGATTGATATACATGTATGTTGATATACAGTATGAATATATAATTCATATGTGTGATATATGTATATATGAATATAAATTTTCCATAATTAAAATTGTCAGTAAACTTCATTTTTCGCAACAACTAAAATAACAATTTTCTGCTTCACCAGTTAGTTTCAAGCTTGCAATACTCCACAAACTTTGTTTAATTAAAAACATTCGTTAATTGTTATTTGTTCGTTACCAATTTTACCATCCGCAACACATCTGTTTTTACAAAATTAAAAACCTCGTGCAACGAATAGTTAATTTGTTTGTTTCCACTTTCATATATTCCATACACAGCATATTCAACAATTCTCAGTCATTTTTCGCTTAATATTGTATGCACACAGCTAACAAAATATTCGTTAATTATATTTCCGAGGGTCACATTTAGCAAACATCAACAGAAGCAACAAATGCTTTCCTGTAAATGAAAATTTGCGAATGCAGAGGGAAAACAAAGGTACATTTCCATTAATGTAAATTAAAATCGATGCTCGTTGCTGAAGTAACAAACAAATGTACAGAGCAACCACCGTGAGATATTTTGTGTGAAAGCAAAAATTAGCAATTTAACATGTAGAGGCCAGGTTATTCTGGTAGAATATTCGGTTAGTGGTATTGATCTTGTTCGGGTGATAAGAGCAAGGTACACCCTCTTCTCATGGTACTGCAGTTTCGCGAATGCATCGCAGTCGATGTGAGAGTTTCTGCGTTACCGACCTGCTGCACTCGATGCACCAGGCTGCACACAGATGTCGTGCAATTGCTAATTTCCTTAGCAAATATTTCGGTGGGACTATTGGAGATAAAAGCGATATAAGAGCGATACACGAATTAGCATTAACATTTGTCTCCATCTAACGATACTAATTATTATTAATAATTCCTTCTTCTATTCGCATGTTTCGATTCAGTTTTGTTCTCATATTCTTCTCACGTAATTCTGATTGTATTTTGTAATCGTTCTTAAATAAATAGTTTTTTGTGCTTTGTATATAATTAATTACGACACTATTCATCCACGGATCTCCTCACCTTCAACAGGGACAGTTTCAATTTTCCAAATTTATTAATTATCGAGGTTCTTAAATTTCTTATTTTTTAAATTTGCAAATACTGTGGTGTCAAATTTGTAAATTTATTATTGGGAAATTGGGTATTTTAGACTTTTTGAATTTCTAATTTTAGGAGTTCTCAAGGTTTCAGATTTCCAAATTCCCAAATTTCCAAATTTTCAAATTTCCAAATTTCCAAATTTCCAAATTTCCAAATTCCCACATTCCCCAATTCCACAACCCCCAATTCCCACATTTCCCAATTTCCACATTCCCAATTCCCACATTCCCCAATTCCACATTCACCAATTCCCACATTCCCCAATTCCCACATTCTCCAATTCCCTCATTCCCCAATTCCACATTCTCCAATTCCCCAATTCCCAAATTCCCAAATTCCCAAATTCCCAAATCCTAAAATTTCCAAATCCCCATATCCCTAGATCCACATCTCCCAAAATTTCCTAATTTCTCAAATCCTCAAATCCCCAAATCCACGTTTCCCAAAATCTCCTAATTCCCAAATCCCTAAATCCGCAAATCCCCAATTTTCTTATCCTCCAAAACTACTAAAATTCCAAAACTCACCCCTTATTCTATATTAATCTAATGTCTCCACATCAGGATAACAATCAAATAATTCTAACAATAGCTTCCACAATAATTCCACAAAGCACGATGCATTAACTTATTAACAAAACTATACACACGTTTTACGCTACTCAAATTTAGATCACGAAAGGAGGACGCATCAAGATAATTAACTCAAACGCACCCCTGTATCACGCTACTGAAAGACTTGTTTCTGTGAACAATTCAACAACAGACAATAAAGAAAATCACTGCCGTTGAACTTGCAATAAACGTAGACTTACTAAAACTCGATTATTCTTAAGAAAATCAGGAGAGGGTGAAAGTGGCGTGTTTTTCAAGATTTTTTCGTACGAAACTGTTAAGTAGAACTTCTTGAAGATAAAATTTGAAGTATCGGTGAATAATTTGCGAAGTGCAAGGGTGAATCGTGAAAAATAGTGAACAAACGTGAATATTCGTCGAATATGCCCCCGACGACACCAACGGACTCAGCTATGTGCTCGCTCTGTCCGCGCTCGAAGAAAGCTCAACATCCGAAAAAGCTTGTTCGATTCGACTCCATCGTCGATACCTTCTCCATCTCCGATTCCAACGCTATCATCAATCAAAGGGTAAGAAGACTAATCCACAGCCAATTCTATGAAATTCGAACTCTCTTCTCTTTTATATGAACTTTCTACTTATCGTATTTTTACTTTAAGTTTTTATGAAAACGTATTTCTTTTATGACAAGGTTTCATAACTTCGCTGGTATTCATTTTAATGTAATGTAAATCCTTTATAAATTCATTAGAAAGTAGAACCATTGTACTTTTCGTATAAAATTTCATTTTGTGCTGCTTTATGTAATAAGGGGCGGGGTGCAAATTTTTGTGGAAGCTGATGGACATTTTATTTTTAAAAAATAGGATTATATTATATTATAGGATATATTATATTACATTATATTATAGGATATATTATTCTTTAACATAGATATTAAGTGTTCGTACACATGAATATTTAATGCGTTATAAATATCAGTATTGAACGAAATCTTCCTTTCAAACTCATTAATATCCTCGTTAACGAAAAACGGAAACCAATTGCAAGCTTACCATAAACACTCAGATAATTTGCAAAATCAGCGGAAAATATTGTGCTCCACTGAATAATTATCACAAAAAGAACGCGTGTCAAATATCTGATCGAGCACACTGCTTCAAAATGGCAGCCAAATCGGGGTACGTGCGTCAATTGATTGATGTCCCTCGCGAATGTAATTCCGTGGATTTAACATGTACTAATGATATTTTCCAACACTCTGCTGAGAAATAAATGTTACTTTATTCGAACATTGTACGCGGACGTTGTAAATCTGGGTCACGATAAATACTGCTAATTTAGCGCCAATTTGCAAACGTAGCGACCCTTTAACTCGGACACCATTGCTTATTAATATCGGAACGGTCGCAGTGCGCAATCAGGTTTTAAATATTGAACAAGCTTTATTTTATTTTTATGCTCTCTGAAAGAATTATTTTTGTTCTGATTGCTGAGGAAGAATTTTTCATTCCAATTTACGAAAAAGAATTCTTTTTATTCTGACTGCTAAGAAAGAATTATTTTATTGTGACTGTTAAAAAAGAATTTGTTCATTCTGACCTATAAAGAAGAATTCTTTTTATTTAGACTGTTAAAAAAGAATTATTTTTATTCTGACTGTTAAAAATGAATTTTTTTATAGTGACTTCTAACAAAGAATTCTTTTTATTCAGACTGCTAAGAAAGAATTATTTTTATACTGACTGTTAAAAAAGAATTTTTTTATTCTAACCTCTAAAGAAGAATTCTTTTTATTCAGACTACAAAGGAAAAATTATTTTTAACTGACTGTTAAGAAAGAATTTTTTTCATTCTGACCTCTAAAGAAGAATTCTTTTTATTTAGACTGTTAAAAAAGAATTATTTTTATTCTGACTGTTAAAAATGAATTTTCTTATAGTGACTTCTAAAAAAGAATTCTTTTTATTCAAACTGTTAAAAAAGAATAATTTGTATTCTAACCTCTAAAAAGAATCATTTTATGATTTCAACCCCTATGAAAGAGTTATTTCACGTCCCACTCATCGATTTGTGATTGTAACTTATAGACGTTCTTGTAAATATTGAACTCTCGAAAGTTGAAAGATTGTTTGAAATTTAGCTACCAACGTTTACGAAGTTTCTTCATAAAGCTCTCAGAAGTTCGCAAATCGGGATGCAACCTGATCTTCAACAACGAACATCATTTCATTTTGGAAATTGATATAGGACGCGACGTCCATGAAAAACTTTGGTGATACTCTGTGTATCACGAAAGTAGATGTACTTATGTATACTTTTTTTACTGTGTACCCTCTTTTAGATATTTTTAGATTGATTACATATATTGAGGTTCGTAATTTAAGTTCATAATTTAGGTTCATAATTTAGGTTCATAACTTAGGTTCATTACGTACATTATGTCAGATGGTCATTTATTAAATCATGACAGTGAGTGCATATATTTCTGTTTTTACAATGATATCATTTTTAATTATTGAAAACTTACTCATTAAATGAAGTTCATCTAACAAGCTTCTAACAGCAAATTGATCAAATAAATCGAAGTCTACCTTCAAATTGATGTAGCATTAAGAATTTGAATCTTCACCCAATGTTTTAAAAAATTGTATAAAAAGAGATACATATATGAGATTGATAAGAAACGTGTTAATGAAAATTTCACAGCATCATTCAGCATAGTTGTCAACGTGTTAAGGCATTTCGTGTCGATCGATAGCGCGGTTTCCAGGGGCCTGGGAATCATTGAGGTCGTGTGAAAAATTCAGCGACCCCTCGGGTGATGTTTGTTGTGCGCAAAGTTCTATGAACGTTCTACAGAACAGGTCTTATCGCAATGCCTTCGAGGTCGGTCCCGTGCATTGAAAAAACTCTCAGTACCTGTACTATACTATCTTTACGGCTTTTCTATCGGTATTGCGAAAACAGGCCACGTTATACTCGCCTTGCAAATAAATGGCAGCCACAAAAGCGACTGTGCCTCGCAAGAAACTCCGCTTTTGCCTGGTCGATGACAAAAAATATCGAAATCCAAAGCAACGGTTCGATCATTCTCTTCTTTAAATTTAGAGATCTGCTACATTTTTCATTCCTACGGACGTATTACCGTAATGAGTAATGTGTCCCGTAATTCGTGAGGTGTAGAATTTATTTTAATTACGCGAAATTTTGTGGGGAAGGAGATAAAAACATTTTCTGTTAACGAGTTGCAGTTTGCGCTCTTTTCGCGAAGAATTTAACGAACCGCAGTAATTTTCATTTCGTTCATAATGAAGCTCACATGTACTTTATTTCTGTACGGTTACAGAAATGCGTTAACTCGAAAATCCGTTAATTACAGATGGCTTTTGGGATGATGTTTCCGAACTGATATGTCATTAATTTACGTTAAAAAATTTTGTTGGATATGGAGATTTTATTTCGTACGAAACGTATCGAATTATTTTACTATTTATTATTTTGTTATTTTATCTTATGCAGAGATACTTAGTTAATCTTCATTCTCTGAAGAAAATCCTTTCATCCAAATATAGATACTTGAAATTACGATTCATACAGTTTATTCAAAAATAAAATTACAATTTATTTAGATCATTCAGAAAAGAAATATCACTCTTTTCTATTTAGTTTGTCATGAACATTAACTCAAGTTTAGGTTGTACCACCAGTTCGTAGATAGCCCGTACAAATTTCATTTCTAAGCAGCAGGTGTCATATTTAACGCGGTTAATACTTATTCTAATGATATTCGTGGCTTCACTAAGCCATGTCTTTAGGAAGCTGTGTTCTGACGTTTTGACAGCATTATAGCTAATCCTGACGACGCTAGCGAAACCTTGAACATGAGGACACATCTTACAGCGTAAGCTCTGAATAATATTAGATGACGTATAAAATTAAATATTTTCAAGAAATTTAAAAATAGTATCTTTGACGTACTATAATTTAACGAAATAGTATTTGTGTCTTCATCTTTCAACAACCCTTATAGACACTGTACTCTTATTTCTTCAAAATGATTCTCATTTCACTTGCACTCTTTTAAAATTTTTTAAATGAAAACTATGTGTGATATTGCTTTTGTCAGTCTGTCTGTTATAGAATTTTGTTCCATGCACATTTTACTATTTTCTATCTTTCCCTTAATTTTAGTAAATCAAATTTATAAGAGTTTAAAGACTGTAGAGCTATCGATGCAGGTATCTAATTGATTATACCCAAAACTCATTTCCCATCTTTTTAACCAAAAAGCGAATAGCGCGATCGACTCCTGGTGGTTGTCCCATTTGAACGAAGGAAATGGATAAAGGGTAGGCGTGGTTCGGGATCTGGTCGTCGTCAGAGAAACAGCAGGTGGCCGATAATGTCCTCCGGGAAAGCTAAACCAACCGCCATTCTTTTATGATAATACGTCCGTGCTCAGCCTGATGTCCCCGAAATGTAAATCAACCGACTTTCCCGTCTCGCGACGCCCGATTCGGCACATGTCGATATCGAACCATCCGATATTTCCTCCGCTTTCCGCGCTGTCGTTTATTAAAAGACGTCGACCCGTATATATTGCCCCTGTGCTCATGCCCTGTTTCGAAATAAATTCGAGTATCCGCCGAAAGACATCTTGGATTTTCTTCAAAGCTTCTATTTGTTCGGATCACTTAGAAAATGTGGAGGGTGACACTTGAAAGAATAAGTTAGATGCTACTGTTGAAAGGAAACAGTAAAAATAATTAGGTAAAAATTATTTTGATAAAAGAGTCTGAATATTAAATAAATCAAGAGGCTCATCTGACCCAACCAAATAGTTTCTTGAATCAGTTAAGGTGAGGCACTTGAAACAAGAAGAAGAACTTAGCTGCTACTGTTGATAAGAAAAATCAGATAAAAATCTTGATACCAAATCAAGAGACTGATTTGACCCAGCCTAATAATTTTGGTTTGATGCATTTTTTTCTAACAGCAGCCATATTATTCAGATGACTAGTTTTAACTTCTTGCAATATTTTGATGAGTCTGACGTACTTGTGACGCACTCGTACTTCAGGTATGATTTTATTAGAATTTTGAATACACTTCAATTTGGAGGTCAAGTCCAATTATGTACATAGTCAATGATTAATACAAAACTGTCATAAAATTTTAACTTTCTCTGTTTGTCTTAATATTGAGCTATGATTAGCTACTTCTATCTAACGCACCTGACAAATATATTATAGTGCAAGATCTTAAGTGTCTCACTACATAAGTACATCAAAAGCAACATTTCGATGTTAATCCAGTAGAATACTTGATACAGTAGAAAAGTATAACACTCCCATTGAAATCAGAATCGAAACCTCATTTGCATAGAAGTACATTTAAACAGATTTCCTATGATTCTTAAAATGCAAACAGTAAACCTGATCAGCTTAGTGCTCCCATTCGACTTTACAGAGTAAAACTTCTTCCTCTTCTACCATTCTAAACATTCTACTTAATCCGAATTTTATTAACACTTCGCTTCGACGATTGTCTTTCAAAGAAATTAAAAGAAAGGTAGACAATAAACGTTCTAGATTTTGTTAACTATAGACAAAAGTGCTCCTTTTCGAGATAGAAGAAGAATGGACGTCTTGACTTTAAGGAAAAGGTGTACATCTCTCGACTTGCAAAGAACACGTGGGGCCGACAAAAACGTTGGCAGCACAAAAATCACCCTAGTCCTCTAGGAGGACTCAGGTGTAATCCTCTTGACACGGGATCGGCTAGCGTTCAAAGTGATCCGAGAAACTCTTGAACAATAAAGAGTCTGGTGGCTGGCACGAGTGGAGGCACTCCCTTCGATCTCGGAACTCCTCGATTATTCCTTCCGCCTTCTACAACGTTCGATGATCTCTTCTACATCGCCGTTACACAGTTTCGCAATAGTTCCGAACTTGGAGAAATTTTACGAACAATTAATGGTGATCGATTGTTGAAGAAAGAGGAGGCCAACTTGTGACTTGATATTACTAGCTCTTTGACCTATTTATATCTATTGTAATCGTGCTTATGATACTTTACACTTTTCTGCTTCAAAATTTATTTAACCCTTTGGGTACATTTGACGAGTGAGGCTCGTTATCTGTTTACCTCGAAGAAGTTACGGTGGATGAGTCTCAATTCGAATTTAACACTAGAACTACCGAGTTTATCGAAGAATGAAAAATAAAATGAAAGGGGAGATAAATAAATACTAAAGCATCAAGTAACATATAGAACTAGTTTTTACCTCAATAAAATATGACAGACATATCCATAAATCATGACAATAAAATTTTGTAATATAAATTGAGAAATCTGAAACCAGTCATTTTGACTGGTTGGTAGTTCTAATGTTAAGAAGCATGTATTACTTTTATATATTGATCCCTATAACTACGAAGTAAATCCGTCCCATGGACATAAAAATTTTTAAATAATGCAGTACTCAAAGGGTTAATTTAGGAAGGAAGGTAGAAATCTGGGGGCTCAGGAATTTGAGAATTTAGGAATTTGGTGGTTTAGGGATTTGAGGATTTGGGAATTGGGAAATGTGGGAATTGGGGAATGTGGGAATTGGGGAATGTGGGAATTAGGGAATATGAGAATTGGTGAATATGGGTGTTGGGGAATGTCGAAATTAGGAAATGTGAGATTTGAAGAGTATGGGAATTGGTGAATGTGGTAATTGGTGAATGTGGTAATTGGTGAATGTGGAATTGGTGACTGTGGAATTGGTGACTGTAGAATTGGTGAATGTGGAATTGCAGAATGTGGGAATTGGAGAATGTGGGAATTGGGGAATGTGCAAATTGGAAAATGTGGAATTGGAGAGAGTGGGAATTCGGGAATGTGGAATTGGAGAATGTGGAATTGGTGAATGTGGAATTGGAGAATGTGGAATTGGTGAATGTGGAATTGGTGAATGTGGAATTGGTGACTGTAGAATTAGTCAATGTGGAATTGGAGAATGTGGGAATTGGAGAATGTGAAAATTGGGGAATGTGCAAATTGGAGAATATGGAATTGGAGAGAGTGGGAATTAGGGAACGTGGAATTGATGAATGTGGAATTGGAGAATGTGGGAATTAGGGAATGTGAAAATTGGAGAATGTGGAATTGGAGACAGTGAAAATTAGGGAATGTGGAATTGGTGAATGTGGTAATTGGTAAATATGGAATTGGAGAATGTGGACTTAGCAAATGTAAAATCGGTCCATAAAACATATTGTCCACATAAAATACGAAATGCATCATTCCTCCATTTCCTCATAATAATTTCCATTTCACAGTTCATTCAACCGATAACGTCCATAAAAAATGTTCCACATAATAAAAGATCCTAAAAACATAAAATATTCTTCCATCCGCAATAATTTGCACCGCCCCCAGGCAAAAACGTACAAAGCAACCTAATTGGCAAAATTAATTTTCACCAAATATAAAATTTCCCAAAAAGGATAGTCCATTGTACGTTTCCAATTAACGTACGCATAATGAATCATCCGTTTTCGGTTTACAGCTGTCGTAACTGGACATACCGCGTGCGTCGACAAAAGCACGTAACGTTAATAAATTCTGTAATTTATAATTAGAAATTTGAAATTCGTCATTTTGACATATTCGGTTGTTCTTGCGTTGAACTGGAATTGATAAACAGCTGAGATAATCAACCGCCCTTGTCCGGGCTTAAATTATTCATTTACGAGTCTCTGGCGTGTAATGCGATCAGCTCGGCGATGAAACGCGATGTTTCGATACACAATGGCAAGAGATACCGATGATGCAACGAAATAAATTCAAATTCGCGGCGAATTTATTGTGCGCGTTATCCCATTTAGGTTAATGCAACGACCTCCCGTAATATATAAGGCTATTAATTTTGATAAAACGCTATCGCGACTTTGGCTTCATTGTCCCTGATAGTTCGATGTTGTAAAAAAAAGGCAGCAACAAACAAGAAAAAAAGACGCGAACTAATGGCGGTTTTATGGATATCCCCGCTAGCTGGGAATATTTCAAGCGCATATTCGCGACGAGGTTCCTTTTTTCCGCGCTTTCGTATTCCATCCATTATGCTTCGATGATTAAGTGGAAAATGAAAAATTCAATGTTTATCCCTGTGTTTGCCGTGCCAGATACTAGCAGTGTAAAGAAATAAATGAAAGTCGTCATAAACTTTTTTCCTACCCGTTCTGACCCACTTTTCTCTTTAATTTCTTCCATCGAACTGGACGTTCCATTTCCTTCGCGATATTTCCACGATAAAATGCTCGTTCACGGCCAGAAGAAAGTCCCTAATTCAACTTACAGCGATACACGCGTTTAATTATCTGTTTCAATTTTCTGTTGCAGGTAAGTGCAGTCGTTCACCGTCGCGAAATAAATCGACGTAAGTATCGTTTTCATCAACGAAATTACTTCCTGACTCCCGTTATCTCTGCATAGTAAGAACGTCATAAAATTCCCAGAATGGACTACCATCGCGGGTAGATAAGTTTCTTTGCCGGTATTTTATGTCTTTTTAAATACAACCATAACCACAGATCAAAGGAATAACCGAGTACAAAGCACTCGTTAGAATTAGCTCGAGAAAACGTGTAGCGCATTCTAGAAAGATAAAATTAATTCCCGTGCACAAAGGAGAACATAGGGAACATGACGTACTAGAGAGTCCACCTCAAAAGCGAACTAACGCGCGCCGCTATAAAACAGCAGACTCTTCGTAAAGCTACGAGCACTTGTCCGTAAAATCATTCACGTCTTTTTGCTAAACGAAAAAAAAACACAGGAAAAATTTGATGGGTCGTAATTTGTAGAATTTAGGATTTTGGGCTTTGAGATTTTGAAGTTTAGAAATTTAGGGATTCGGAATTATTAGATTTGTAATTTAGGAAATTAATATTTAGGGATTTGGGATTTGCAGAATTGGGATCTAGGGAATTGAGGACTAGGGAATTGGGATCTAGGGATATTTGGGATCTAATAAATTGGAATCTAGGGAAACTTAGCATCTAGGGAAATCTGGGATCTAGAAAAATTTGGAATCTAGGAAAATTTGGGACCTAGGGAACTTTGGATTCTAGGGAAACTTGGGATCTAGGAAAATTTTGGATCTAGGGAAACTTGGGATCTAGGGAAATTTGGAATCTAGGGAAATTTGGGGTTTAGAGAAATTTGGAATCTAGGGACATTTGGGGTTTAGAGAAATTTGGAATCTAGGGAAATTTGGGGTTAGTGAAATTTGGAATCGAGAGAAATTTGAGATCTAGGGAAATTTGGGATCTAGGGAAATTTGGATTCTAGGGAAACTTGGCATCTAGGGAAATTTGGGATCTAGGAGAATTTGGAATCTAGGGAAATTTGGAATCTAGAGATATTTGGAATCTAGGGAAATTTGGGATCTAGGAAAATTTGGGATCTAGGGAAATTTGGATTCTAGGGAAACTTGGCATCTAGGGAAACTTGGGATCTAGGGAAATTTGGAATCTATAGAAATTTGGGGTCTAGGGAAATTTGGAATCTAAGGAAATTTGGGGTCTAGGGAAATTTGTGATCTAGGGAAATTTAGGATCTAGGGAATTGATAAGTTTAAAAATTGAAATCTATGGAATTGTAAATTGAGAATCTTAGAATAAGTGAATTTTCAAATCCATTAATTTAAAAGTTAAAAAATTTAAAACCAGAATCAAAAAATTACAAAACGTTAAATATTTGAGTTACATAAAGTAAAATATTTCATAAGATCTGATAAAAATTCAAGCTTTGATAAATGTTTCTTGCCCGAGACAGAGTAATTTTTCCGTGGCCCCAGCATTGTTATACTTCTGCATCATAATCTAATTCAACCCCGTGGCGCGGAACAAACACGACCAGAATTCCCATTACATCGGTACAATAATGAATTCAGTGGTGCCACTACAAGAAACTCCGTTCCGTTTATTCGCCGAACGCGTAACGTTACCGTTAGAGTAATACAGAGATGACTTGCACCGCTTACGTAGGATACGCTAAATCGTTTAACGTCGAGTATCTTCCGCTTAGAGCAAAGCGGGCAAAATAATTCGCTAAACCAGTTCTCCGTCGGGGTTAAGTTTTTTTTCGAACGGTTGACTAACATCGGCTTCGTCTCCGCGGGTTTTAACGAACGCGAAACTTAATTGGCAGTTGCGTGCGGCTTCAATTAACGTATTACAACCGTTTCTCCGTCGGGGGTTGCAAGTTTCGTTCCGAATTCTTGCTATAACAACGACACAGTTCCTCGCGTTCCGGTTTGCTGTGCTAAGCGAAAATGTTCACACGTTTCCGTTCGCGTACGTGTGGCACAAATATTAGCTGGTGTTTGTTCGCGCGAAACTTTACGAGTCTGGAGAATCGTTTCCAAAACCTTGATCCGAATTAGTACGATCGGCTGGCAAGTGTCCATTTCGTCGCCAACAATACGTATAAATCTCGACCTCCCGCACTCCTCTCTTCGGCTATTAGATTTTGTATAGAAATCGTGTTCGCGATGCAATCGGATAGAAACGTTAACACCTTCGATTTAACGTTTCACGGGATCAGCAGAAATTTTGCTTATGATTTGAATACATCTGATAGAAGCTTTTGCATCGGTGGTACACGGTTATACTGTACGTAAAATCAACGCATGTGTACCACTTGAAATTGTAATAAATGGTGATATAATGCGAGGGAACTCAACACGTGGCAATATAACGCGAGAAAATCGATATTGCAATATAACGCGTGGAATTACTGTACGCATAATGGTATGTCACTTTTAATTGGAACCCGTGGCTATATAATGCGAGGAACTCAATATGTGGCGATATAACGCGTAGTATCGTGATATATGGTGATATAACGCGAGGATGTCAATGCGTGGCGATATAACGCATAGAATTGTGACGTGTGGCGATATAACGCGAGAAAGTTAATGCGTGGTGATATAACGCGTAGAATTTGGACGTGTGGCGATATAACGCGAGGAAGTCAATGCGTGGCGATATAACGCGTAGAATTTGGATGTGTGGCGATATAACGCGAGGAAATCAATACGCGGCGATATAACGCGAGGAAGTCAATGCGTGGCGATATAATGCGTAGAAATGCGACGTGTGACAATATAACATGTAGAATAATGACGTGTGGCGATACAACGCGAGGAAATACAGTTTATGGCTATATAACGCGTAGAAATACAGTGAGTGGCTACATAACGCGAGTAAATCAGCACATATCAATATAACCCATAGAATTGCACGCATGACAATATAACACATAATTGCCATCACATAATGACACAGCGTGCAAACTTCCCACACACGACGATATAACACGTAGAGTTACAATGCATGACATAACGCGTAAAATTGCATCGCACAGCAATATAACGCATAGAAATGCAGCATGTAACGATATAACGCATAAAACGCTACGGAAGACGATGCAACGCCGGCAGCATAAGAATCACCTACACGCTATCATAGAATATTTTCAGGAAAGCAAAATGAATCACAATTAGGTTGACAAGGAAGATGGTTTAAAAACAGTTACAAAGTCGTAACGACCAATTCCGGATAACAGTGATTTGTTTCCAGTGACGAGTACCTCTTTAGCGTACAAACGAGCCTCGCAAAGTGAACTAGATGATCACTATGCTCGTAATACTAAACTTACATCTCTCTCGACACTATGTTTCGTTTAAACGAATTGTATAATTGTAAAAAATGGGGAAAATTTTTACGAAAAGCAACGTTTAGTTTGGAATTAACTCTGCGAGTATTGCAGTTTAAAATAATAGAGTACAGTTTTAGAAAAGAGATATATCCATCCAGTGTTAACGTTTTACTTTATTTCCTTGCAACGACAGGGAAACGTTGACGAGTTTGATCAACAAGTGTTTCGTGCAAGTATAAAGACTAGATTATAAAGTTTATAGAAATCAGTTTATGATGACAAATTTATTCGAGCCGATTTTAATGTAGAAATATCGGAATATCGTTTAATCTATCTTTCAGCATCGATGAAGCGTCAAATTGATCAAGCGAAGCTTCCTGTTATCGCTGTTTCGGCTTATTTTTGCTCGTTAATCGGATCCACGAGATTAAATCGAGTAATTTGGAATATCGCGCGACATTATGATCCCCGTCGGTGTTACACGCAGAGAATTTCGTGGTCTACCAAACCGCCCGGTATATGCTAATCGATTTCAAGCGGATAAATTTATTACCTCTCTATGGTAACGGTTAAAAATATTGCAGATTTACCTGCACGCATAGTAGCGTTAACGAACCTAAATCGATTTAAACCAACGATTTTGCATCGAACACTATAACGACCAATATTTTACCTTCCGCAAAATTTACAATTTTCGGGAATTGTTTGTTTATTTATTCACCTATTTATTTCATAAACAAGTATTAATATCCTTTCGTGTGATATTAAGCTGCTCAAAAAAAAATCCATTTTAATCAAACCTTTAGAACTTCACTACAGTACAGGCTACATTAAATATTTATATTCTTTGTCAAAAATAAAAGGGCTGCAAATTGTACAACATCAAAAATTATTAACAAAATATATCTGTCATAAAAATTTTTTGTTACAGACCTGAATGTTGTGGACTTCATTATTGAAGCACTATTATTACCTTTCTGTAAAGAAATGTTTCTTAAAATATTTCGTCATTGTCACTTTGTACTGTTCAAAAATTGTCCTCGAAATAAAAAAATTATTCCAGAAACGATTAGTTAAAAAAGCAGTAACGAATGAAAAAATGAAGGGAACAAATATCGTGAACAATTTTTGCGAAAATTTCAGCGTGTCAACGATAGACATTTCGAACATGTTCCCAGCCACGTACGACAGTTTCTATGTAATTTGAATACGGGCAATTTTCGAAGCGTATTTCCGTGGAACGAGAGCGATTTTTATGGAGCGATCGTCGGTTGCCGAAGTCTCCTGTATTTTGGGTCTCACGATCTCGCATCGAGCCTTTTATTTCTATGAACGCGAACATCGCGACCGAAGCTTTGATCTCGACGTAGTGCACTCGAATCGTTCGCTCGTCGAGACCCATAAGAATTTTTCGTCCCCCTCGGCGAACCCCATCGCAGTTTCGTTCCGTTTCGTCTCGCGTGAACACCGGTAAATGCACAATGCATTTTGCAACGGGCAAAAGAGACACGTTTCTTCGTGACAGTCATCAAGAACTCAGTCAAAGGTTCTCGAGACGCGTGCGAACCTAAAGGCTTCCCTCTCAAAGAAATGTCAGTCGATAAAAGGGTTTCTATGTTAACAGCTTCACGGAAACAAAAAGCGGCAATAGAATGCCGGGAGAGACAGAATTTCTAGCTGGTCGACTGTAATTTGTGAAACTTGCTCGACCAGAGCTTTCCAAAAAGTACGAAATAGAGAATTACTCGGTTTCATTCAAGAGAAATCGATCGTGGGTTGATCACCGAGTCGCGTTCAACCTTCGACATTTTTTGGCGATAGTGTTTTATGACAGGAACGGGCTCGGTTTGGGGATTAGGGGATTGAGGGATTTCGATAGTGGGAAATTTGAAAAATTGGGGATTTGGGGAGTTGAGTGATTGGGAAGCTGAAAGTTTAATTTGAAGGGTCCGGAAATCCGGAATCGAGGGTTTTGGAATTTTGGGAAATTGGGGTTCGGTGGTTTGGGGATTTGGGAATTTAGAGATTTGGGAAGGTAGGTGTTCGAGGATGTAGAAGTTAGAAATGTAGGATTTTGAGGATGTAGGAATTGAGGAGTTTTGAAATTTGGGGATGTGGAAATTCGGGGATTTGGGAATTTGGAAACGTAGGAATTTGGAAATTTAAGAATCAGGAAATGTGGTAATTGGGAAGTGTGAGAATTGAGAAATGTGGGAATTAGGGAATGTGGTAATTGGGAAGTGTGAGAATTAAGAAATGTGGGAATTGGGGAATGTGGTAATTGGGAAGTGTGAGAATTGAGAAATGTGGGAATTGGGGAATGTGGTAATTGGGAAGTGTGAGAATTAAGAAATGTGGGAATTGGGGAATGTGGTAATTGGGAAGTGTGAGAATTGAGAAATGTGGAAATTGGGGAATGTAGGAATTGGGGAATATGGGAATTGGTGAATGTGAAATTGGTGAATGTAGAATTGGTGAATGTGAAATTGGTGAATGTAGAATTGGTGAATGTGGAATTGGTGAATGTGAAATTGGTGAATGTGGAATTGGTGAATGTGGAATTGGTAAATGTGAAATTGGTGAATGTGGAATTGGTGAATGTGGAATTGGTGAATGTGGAATTGGTGAATGTGGAATTGGTGAATGTAGAATTGGTGAATGTGAAATTGCAGAATATGGTAATTTGTGAATGTGTAATTGGAAAATGTGGAAATTTGTGAACGTGGAAATTTGGGGATTTGAGATCTTGAAAATAATTTCTAATAAACGAAATTTATCTCCAAACACATAGTTAACCTAAATGCATGGCTAATAGTTTCCGCCATACACTCTACTCAAAAATAAAAAAGAAAGCGACGAAACGAGGGATGAAAATCGCATGTCCAAACAACATCTCAGCTCATCTTCCTATTTCTGGGCAGTTCGCTGTCGCGGGAAAAGGGAAAAATAATCCGATGGCTTTGCCCGGTAGAGCGTAAAAAAACGCGCTGCTGAAGACGTCAAAGCAGAAGGAGTTTCGGTACATTATGGGGATGATAGCGGCAGCATCCAGATCCTTCGGCTTCTTTCTTTTCTGTCTCCGTTGCTCGATGCTCCAAGGATTTCACCGCGACATTAAACACCATCAAACTACGTAGCACGGAAATTACGTGAAATGGAATTAAAGGAAGCTTTCAAATTTCTCAGACGATTCGATTTTGTGAAGAAATGTACCACGATTTGGACGGATTATATGATTTATGGAGGATTCGTACTTAATCGTTTACAACCTCAGTTCAAAAACTGAAGAAGTTCATCACTGGGGAGTGTTAGGTTTTATGTGCAATTTTGTATTCTCAGTTTGGTGATTAGGAAGGTTTTGATAGGTTTTGTGTAAGGAATTTTCTAATGCATTGAATGTAGGGAAATTATTATGGGAAGTCACCCCAACAGCTCCAAATTCCAAGTCTCCAAATCCTTCACATTCCCAATTTCCAAAATCTTCAACTTTCAAATATCCAAATTTTCAATTTTACTATTCCATAACTTCCCAAATTACAACCTTGATATTCCTATAGATGTGAGGGGTCTATACTCTAAGTCCCCATATCCCAATACCCCAACACTCCCAAGAATCCCCACAGTTCCAAACCCTCATGTCTCCAAATCCTCCACGTCCCCAAATCCTCAACTTCCAAACATCCAAACCCCCAAACCTCAGTTTCCCAAGCTACCTGTCACCAATTAAACCCAACCCCAAATTAAACCAAAAAAAAATCAGCCCTAATCTGAATAACCAACCCCAGTCATAATCACACCAAACCCAAAGCGTCATCCAGGATTACCATAAATGTTCTTCCTCGTTTTCTTATTCATTGTCGCGGTAATATCCGTGTTCACAGCTGCGGCTTCCCCGTCTGCGGGGCAAAGCCGATGGGGAGGATGATTTTTCCCATAACGGACATCAAGTTGTTTGGTAGCGAAAGGAGGCTGAAGCCGAGGAGGTCGAGTTGCGCCGGAGATACGTCTGGCTTGGCGGTGGTGAACAGTGGGGTTGCTGGTTGCGCGGTGGTGGGTGGCGATGGATCCGCGTGTGGGGGTAGATCTTGCGCCGTCCAATCCAGCTGGCAGCATCCCTCGGGCACCCCATGGCCCGCCGAGCGAAAGCACCGCCAGTCATTCGCGCGGATCCCGACACGCGGCATCTGTTCCCGGGACACGGGAACCGTTTGTCCGCGAGCTTCGTTGCATCTCCCTATTTTGCCGCGCGAACCTACCGCGTATCCGGTGCGTCCCTCGATTTTTCACCCCCTCACGGGGCGTCCTGCGGGGACAAACGTTTCGTTGCTGGCATAAGTTCAAGGTTGCTCGAATTTCAATGATCCAAGTGATGCACTTTCGAGATATGGATTCTGGTTCTCCAGTTTATTGCGAAATTTCTTCGATTCCTTCGAACCTTGCATGACCTTCAATTCACTCAGATGGACGTTCATTTTGAGTAATTTGTGATGTTTTCCTTTTGAACTGACTGTTTACTGACTTTGACTAATGAACGTAATTTTTAGAAGAGTTTCATAGTTAAATTTTTATTATGCATTAGGATGATTTTGACAGAAAGTGGATAGAGAAAATATGTGATTTGAGGAATTTAACGTGATTGTGTAGATATGTATGAAAAATGAAGTTCATTTCCATTTTGCTATACGTTTTCATATTGATGTAGAATATGAACTATTCGATATACATATTTTAATAGTCAATCTGTAGACACAAAATATCGATGAAAAGTGCACTTCGCTTTTGCTCCTAAAACTTTATTTCTGAAGTTATACAGTGAATCCTCGTTCATTTTCGAAGTAGATAAATTCATTTTATAGTCTTCTGTGATCTTGTTCTGGAACAAAATTTAGAAAAGCGATCTTGGTTTATGATCGAATATGTACTTGCAGTAAATACTTTGCTTATTGCACATCAAATGCAATCACCTTTTTGTTTGACTTCCTTCAAGTTTTGCTGTTATTATCTAGTTAAGTTTCAAATAAATTGTATGATAAAATAACCACATTTATTTGAGGATGAAATGAGCACAACCATTTTATGTGAGGAATATTCAAACTTCTCTTCAGAAGTGAAATCTTTTGGAAAAATAGTTATTTAATTTTTGTAATTTCATTTTAAATTAGCAAGGATTATATAAATAAATCTTAGAAGAATATGATGTACAAAACAGTGCTAATGGTATCCACCTTTGATGAGTTTGAAGACAAACTGAACTTGACTGAATCTAACTGAACATTCTTGAGAACACGTCACATCCTTGAGGAAGTGTTCACGTTACTAAAGTTATAAGATGTGAAGAGTTTACAAAAGAAGAATATAAAGATGATAAACGTCATTATGTAGAAATACAAGCTGATCTCGTTGCACTTCAAGGTTACACCTAACGTTTCCCATACACGTTACATGATCTTACTATTTTATTAACACATTTCAACCTATATAAACGCACCTAACTTCTCACCTACCTAAAACTGGAGAATCAAGAAATCCATCCATAAAGTTTGACTCAGATCATAATATTTTTACCTAGCCATAGAAGAAGAAAATCGTTCTCCAACAAAGTGACAGCTATTCTCACTAATTTAAGTAATTAAAAAGATTGAAAATTAGAGAAGTGCGAGGATTAATTTAGTGACAGATTCTTGTATGAGCGGGTGTGTTATCATTGTGAAATATAATCGGTTAGCAACCTGGAGTGCCAATGCGGATCACGTGTGCCGCCCGTCTTCATGGGGATGGGCTTTAACGATAAGAAGCTGAGGAGATTACGAAGATTGCGGCTATTTGGCCGCGCCAAAGTCTACCTCACGGTCCGGTGGCCACAGCTGGTGGGTGTTTAGACCAATCGCATGTACATTTTCCACGCTGTCTTGCTTTTCTATAATTGAGACAAGGAAAAGCGCGCCAAGATGCCTTCGAGTCTAACTTCGATTAGATGTAAAAACTTTTAATGTAGCTGAAAATTTTTTAGTGTAGTCAGGAAATTTTAGTATGCATGTTTTTCAATAAAATATTTTTCAAAATAATTAAAAATATTTTCAGTAAAGACTATAATAAAGGCATATTTTCAATAAAATATTTTTGCTGTGGCATCCACTTTTGTTTAAAAAATTGTTACTTTATTTATTAAAATGAATTTTGATCATGTTCTGGGGAATTGTATAAGAGTAATTAATAACTCAAATTTTTGGATGAATTTATTCTTTTTTTTTTTTGGTATTTGGGAATTTGATGGGTTTTAAACGTACGAATTTTTATAAATTCATATCCCTGAATATAAAATTTCCGAATTTTGTGAAATAAATTTTGAAACACGACAAAGCTTCATATTTCAAATTCGGTTACAAAACAATAATCTGTTAATAAAAATATAATAGATATTCCATCGGAAACTGTTCTTTGTTCAAGCTGCTAGTTTAAAGAATCAATTTCCGCTGAAAAATTTAATGAAAAATTTCCCGAAATCAGCGAATATTGAATGATTAAACCTATGTATTTTACAACGCTTCGTCCACTGTTTTTAATTGAATTTAATGCCCGGGGCTGTGTACGCGCTGACTGAAGCGTAAAAAAATGAAATGCAGAGAGAAATTTAAACGATTATCAGCAAAAGGAGCATCGGTACACAACCGCGATCAGCACTCGACTCACGTAGAATGCATAGATTCCGTGACGATATTAAGAATAACAGTCTGCGAAAACGGGGATAATTTCCACCCGAAAGTTTACTCACACTCTGACAATAACAATTCTGCTCGAATAGCGTAGAATTTTTATCCTAAAAATAAAATATTTGAAAGAAATGTTAATCGCAGATTATGGCAACCACGCCTCGATGAATCAACTCATTATAGACCGCGAAATAGCGCACTTCGATTCAGATTACAGCATTTTTATCAAAACCTTCATTTTAACGACCGCAATTAAAATTCTGTCAGAACGATAACGGTAGTCCCGGCATGACTAATTTTTCCATTTACTTCATCGAACATTAAAACGCTTGCCGCCGTTTAGCGGCGTGTAAATGATTTTCTAATTGTCCGCGTTTATCTGGAAGAACCTTCATTCATTTAGCCGCTGAAACCTTTTCTGTTTGCGCTTTATTATCGATCGGGCGATAACGTTCGACTTCGTGGAGCTTATTTTCCCTGGCATGTCCATTAATAGGTACAATTAAAATTCCCTTCGCGCGCAGACGATTTTCTGCCCGAGGAAATCTTCAACCCTCGTTTGCCTTGGATTTATCGCGGCGAAATGCGGGGTTCATAAACACCTGAAAATGGCTCGCTTCGCAGCTCAAAGATTCGTGATTCAACACAGTCGGATACTTATTGTTGCTATGTATGTGCAGGAATATCTTAGTTCGCAAATTTTTACATTCTCAAATTCCAATGTTATTGAATTCTTACATGCTTAAAATTTGTACATCCCCAAATTATTGAATGTGTAAATTCTTAAATCGACGAATCTCTGTACTTCCAAATTATCACGTTCTTAAATTATCAAGCTCTCAAATTCTCAAGCTCCCAAATTCTCAAGCTTCCAAATTCTCAAGCTCTCAAATTCTCAAGCTCCCAAATTCCCAAGCTCCCAAATTCTCAAGCTCTGGAATTCTCAAGCTCTGAAATTCTCAAGCTCTGAAATTCTCAAGCTCTGAATTTCTCAAGTTCCCAAATTCTCAAGCTCTGAAATTCTCAAGCTCCCAAATTCTCAAGCTCTCAAATTCTCAAGCTCTGAAATTCTCAAGCTTCCAAATTCTCAAGCTCTGAAATTCTCAAGCTCCCAAATTCTCAAGCTTCCAAATTCTCAAGCTTCCAAATTCTCAAGCTCTCAAATTCTCAAGCTCCCAAATTCTCAAGCTCCCAAATTCTCAAGCTCCCAAATTCTCAAGCTCCCAAATTCTCAAGCTCCCAAATTCTCAAGCTCCCAAATTCTCAAGCTCCCAAATTCTCAAGCTCTGAAATTCTCAAGCTCTGAAATTCTCAATCTCCCAAATTCTCAAGCTCCCAAATTCTCAAGCTCCCAAATTCTCAAGCTCTGAAATTCTCAAGCTTGCAAATTCTCACGCTCTTAAATTCTCAAGCTCCCAAATTCTCAAGCTCCCAAATTCTCAAGCTCCCAAATTCTCAATCTCCCAAATTCTCAAGCTTCCAAATTCTCAAGCTCCCAAATTCTCAAGCTCCCAAAATTTCAACCCTCCAATTTCTCACTCTCCCAAATTCTCAAACCCCCAAAATTTCAACCCTTCAATTTCCCTCTCTCCTAAATTCTCAACCTCCCAAATACCCAAATCCCCAAATTTCTCCATCCCCAACTTCCCATACCACCAAATTTCTACATCCCTAAATTCCTCCCTTCGCAAACTCCTGCATTCCCAAAGTTTTTTAATCGCAACACCGTTTTGTACGAGTGACGGAAAAACGTGTCCCGCGCATGGGACGTGTTCTTCATCAACGAGGCAAGATACCCGAGTGCTGTGTGTGCTGTTGTCGCGCTGTGTTCAAACAATCTCAAGATTATTCGAAAGTTATTCGGAGGTGGTACAACGTGGTGCAAGAGCTCCGTTCATCTGGGACATCCGGGTCGAATGGAATACTCGGCCGAGATGCATCCTGAAACTGCACGTGATGCGGACATTTAGAATTCTCGTCTCGACGATGGTTTGGCTCAGACCACCGAGAGATCGACAGATTTTCCGCGTGAAAATTACACGCTAAGTTCGCGTCTGAATCCGATATTCACCTGGCTTCTACAGAATTAAGCGACCTGGCGAAATTACCAACTCTGTTTCTCGTTAACATAATTTCAGCTGGAGGAACTGGTTTCATTTGTTACAGACGTATTTCAATTTTTTTTTAAGTATTACAATTGTTTGAAAGGCGTCAAGAAGTTACAACATTCGGTTGGTTTAATAGTTATGTCTCCTTGTGGAGAAAGTTTAGGTTGTTTAGGGTGTTTAGATTGTTTCACATGAGATTATTAGGTCTCATATATTACAGTGATATTTAAATTTTTTATTAGTCATGTTAAAAATGAAATGTATCGAAAATTTGTAATATTCGGTTGATCAAAAAGTTGCTTTGTGAGCAAAGTTATATTTGTATGTAGGATGTATAAAATACTTCAATGAATATTTCTACAAGAGAACAATTACAGATGTTCAGTGGTGATTAAATGAAGATCCTCACCAATAAATTCTTACACATGAAATATATTGTAGACACATTAATATATTGTATAAAACTTAATTCAAATAATTTAGTGACCTCCCTCAAACGCTGCAAGTGAATGAGAACCAGTGTTTCGTGGATCGATTGAAAATATGCACGCTCGAAAATAACGAACTGATATTGAATACGATTATCGAACTGCTTTTAGCAAACATTTTAGGTATTTCATGCGGCATTATGAAGATACGCTCGTTCAAATATTATGATGGATAATTAGCGAATAATTACCGGTAATTTTATGCAGTGCGCCCGCAGAAATCTGTTTTCCCAATAACCAATTATTATTGACACTAATTAACTCGACATTCCCTTATTAATTGAAATCACTGTTTTTAAACGATTCTACTAATTAATAGTATTCTTGGTTATCAATAGTACTACATGCAAGAGTAAACGAAACGTTTTACGTTGAAAATTATTCAACCACGAATCGAGGAGGTTGAAGTGGCATGATCGTGTCAGGTTCATTTCCGTAACCTTATCTAAATTTTATCATAGTGTAATGTACATTCGTATGCATATAGGTTACTAATTAATGGTACTCTTGATGCTCTAATGATACTCTAATGATGTTTTAATCGACAGTATTACATACAAAAATAGATGGTGGGATCTTGACAATTATTTATCGAAGAAGGTTGAAGTAGCATCGTGTCAGTGAAATTGGGGATTTAGGGATTTGGAGATATAGAAATTCGGGGATTCAGGAATTGGGGAATGTAGGAACTTGGGGATGTAGGAATTGGGGGATGTAGGAATTGGGGGATATAGGAATTTGGGGATGTAGAAATTTGGGGATATTAGGGATTTGTGGATGTAGAGATTTGGGGATATTAGGGATTTGGGGATGCAGAGATTTGAAGATCCAGAGTTTTGGGGATATTAGGGATTTGAGGATGTAGAGATTTGGGAATATTAAGGATTTGGAAATTTGAGAATTGGGAAGTATGGGAATTGGGAAATGTGAAAATTGGGAAATGTGGGAATTGGAGAATATGGAAATTGGGGAATGTAGGAATTGGAAATATGGGAATTGGAGAGCATAGAAATTAGGGAATATGGGAATGAGGAAATGTGGGAATTGGGGAATGTGGGAATTGGGGAATGTGAGAATGGGGGAATGTTGGAATTGGGGAGTGT
Source organism: Megachile leachella (assembly GCA_963576845.1). Classification (NCBI taxonomy): domain Eukaryota; kingdom Metazoa; phylum Arthropoda; class Insecta; order Hymenoptera; family Megachilidae; genus Megachile; species Megachile leachella. Next base: position 7,925,157 of record OY756248.1, on the reverse strand, counting down.
AGAAATTGGAAATATGGAAATTGGAGAGCATAGGAATTAGGGAATATGGGAATGAGGGAATGTGGAAATTGGAGAATGTGAGAATTAGGAAATGTGTAAATTGGAGAATATGGGAATTAAAGAACGTAAAATTTGAAAATTTATGAATTTGGTTATATAGAAATTTGGAAACATAGAAATTTGAAGATGTAGAAATATGGAGGCGTAGAAATTTGAGAACTTACAGATTTGGAACAGTAGGAATTAAGAAATGTGGAAATCTGTGAATTTGAAAACTTGGAAGTATAAAAATTTGAGAATGTCGAACGAAGAACGTTGAAGTAGCATAATCCTGTCAGGTTCATCTCCGTAACCTAAACTGAATTTTATCATCGTGTTCGTGTAATGTACGTATGCATAGTCGGTAGATCTGCCGATGTGCCTTAATGAAATTCCTGGAGCGCGTACATGATCGTCCATAAATCACGCGGCTTAATTAGATCAAAAGTGGTCTCGGTTTTATTCGAAGCATTTCGAGGTACCTCCCCGCATGACAGTTTAGCTGCACACAGTCATAGAAACTAAAGGAACCATCGAAACGTCGGACAAGATACCGGTTCGATAGAATATTTTCCTCGCAAAAGAAATTTCAACGGCGCGACGTCGAAGGAAATATTTGAACTCTCGAAGGAAATTCAGTTGCCATGAAATCACGAAATACATGGTAACGGTACACAGGGATCCCTGCGTAAAAGAATAAAAACGTTCCGTTAGAATTTGTAGGGTCTACGTGCAGTCGTTATCGTATCGTTGCGTTGAATAAATTCGAAGAACAGCTGGAATGCTCGCATATTTCGAACTCGAAACGGGCCAATGCTATGTCGTGTATAACGAAAACCCTTCGCGTTCCGCGAAATGAAACGATGAATTTTTCATCTGGCTCTCCATTAAGGAATTGATTGAGACCCCGTGTTATTGGATTACGGACTCTATTCTTTTGCTATTCAAAAGTCATTTCTTCGGCAAATTAAAGTGGTATTAATTAGCGTTAAGTGGTTTGAATAGTCGGGAATTTGGAATGTGGGGAAGTTGAGAAGTTAGGGAGGTGGGGGTTGGAAATTTGGGAGCATGGATATTTGAGAATTTTGGAATTTGAGGGGTTGAAATTTGGAGATATGGATATTTGAGAATTTTGGAATTTGAGGGGTTGGAATTTGGAGATATGGGAACTTGAGAATTTAGGGATTTGGAGATTTGGAAATTTGGGAGCATGGATACTTGAGAATTTTGAAATTTGAGGGGTTGGAATTTGGAAATATGGATATTTGAGAATTTTGGAATTTGAGGGGTTGGAATTTGGAGATATGGGAACTTGAGAATTTAGGGATTTGGAGATTTGGAAATTTGGGAGAATGGATACTTGAGAATTTTGGAATTTGAGGGGTTGGAATTTGGAAATATCGATATTTGAGAATTTTGGAATTTCAGGGGTTCAAATTTGGAGATATGGATATATGAGAATTTTGGAATTAGAGGAGATGGAATTTGGAAATATGAGAGCTTAAAAAATAAAAATTTTGTAGTTCTGGAAATTTGAAAGTATGAATATTTGAGAACGTGGAAACTCGAATGACTACAAATTTGAATATTTGCAAACTTGTGTATCTGAAGACTTGAGGCGCCTCTCATGGCGCGAAGATTCAAATAAAATTGCAATCTCCATGATTCCTCCAACAGATATTACACACGTCTTTACCCACACGAAGCAAATAGCAATTTGGATTTTATTTATCGCGTTTTTTCAATGGAAATGGAAAACCGTCACGGATCCCACGAAGACGTTCAAATATTTCTCGATGTATTTCCGACCCGATAAATCACAATCAGGATTCCTTCCTTTCCTGCATGGAACATGTGAAATGCCTCGCTGCAGGCTGACGGTTGAATCGTCGAGATTTCGACGTGAAACTTCCACGGGGTGAGAAAAGGCGGATGATAAAAATTTTCTAGCCAAAGCGTGACAGAAAAGTTCGACTTTTATCACCGCGACTTTCCGCGATCAACTTTTTCATGTTCGGTCTAAAAGCGTGGAAAAAAATAATGTTTGCCAAGGCGTCCGAGGGGAAATGGCTCTTCTTACTTTAATTAGACCTCTCTTTTTGCTTTTGGTATTTTTTCTCAGTACATACTTCGTAACGGAAGCAATGAAACTATCTTTTCATCGAAAGTTTATCTCTCTAACAAAATTTAACTCGTTCCGCAAGATCCGCGAATTCACGGTTCAACGTTTATTTGCCTCACGCACAATTTCTTCCGTTGACCAATTTCTATTTCCCGTGTTTGCCTAGACTCGTCGACGCGGAAGGACCCAGCTTAGTATACCGCAAGCTTCAATTTCTTCTGCTGGCTGCTTACGAAATTGGCCAGACCAAATGGATTCGGCTTTATCTCGTTCATTGAATTTTCTACCGTCTTTCGGAAAACGCAATATTCTAAAAAACGTTTTGAAAGATAATATTATTTCGTTTTTGAATCGTCAAATTTTTGTATGTTTAATTAAGGCAAGGCTGAACTTGAGACACGATGTGTACACAGCACTGCTATGACAATGCTGTTCTTCGCTGTTGTGTCGCTCTCGATGAAGGCAGATAGTTGTACCTAATGTGTCGTATGAACTCATATGTGTATAAAATAGTTTGAAGTCAAGCTTTGAATAATTACATTTTTACCAAAGTAGTTTAACTTTGATAATTTAGTATTTTAAAAAATTCACAAAGTACGTAGGTAATTTCTAAATGTTTTCAATATCGTTTTGGTGCAAAGAGGTGCTTTCTTGCTGTCTATTGACGTACCTTTTACTTACATGTAATGTACTTTCGTGGAATTTCTTAATACTCCTATAAAACATGCAGGCTAAAAAGTGCGAAGCAAAATATATGAAAAGAGCCATTCAATTGAAACAACCTAGTGAACGTGTCAGTAATGTCCCTACCTAACCTAACCATGTCTCTACATAATCTACGATGGCATTCGTGAAAGCCACCATAGTAGCACCTAAGAGATTAAAAATTCTACCAGTCCACATCTTTCACCTCCACAACTAAAAGCAAATTCAACTTATTTCAATCTGATTTTTCCATCAGCTTATCTGCCTATCTAAAAAGGCGTTAATGTATCCAAAAATGTTGTCGAATAAGTTCAGCAAGGACAATATTCGTTTTCGGTAGTGTTCGCAAGGATTTCTCGAAACTTGGATACTTAATCGCGAGTTAAACGTTTGGATTAAGACGCGTTCGACGAGAAAGTTAAGGGGTGTCGTAAGAGGGTGCGGATAGAAGAGAACAGTCTACTACTCGGGAATAGATACTTCCTTTACGAGCGGCAGCTTAGCTTGTTATAATGGATCTCATTACTTTTATCGCCGGGACATATATCTAGCCGAACTCGAAATTACCTTCCACTTCTTCCTCGCGTTACCTCCAGTTCGCTGGCAATCTACATGCAAAAATTCGGGCTTCTTTCCACGGCCCCCGACATCTGCAACCCCTAATTTTTTATCAAAATTACTTAGCGAAACAGACATCGTTTCTTCTGCGGACCACGACTTTTTCTTATATACTCCGTCTGCGTTATATTTAAAATGATGGTACTTTTTAACAATTATTTACAAATTCTTAGATGAGTTGAAGAATGAGGTGAATTTATTAAGACAGTAACATCTTACAGTATTATTTTTGTACATATTTTTATACTTGTAAATAGGTCTCTCTGTTAACGTCTTCATTTATTTTTGAACTATTTAATAATTAGTTATGAGTTTTATAAATAAAGTGAGGTGGTTGAGATAAATTGAGGGGATGAATTTATTAAGACAGTAACATCTTACCGTAGTATTTTTCTTCTCGTAAAAATATCTCTCTATTAACATCTTCATTTATTTTTCAACAGTTTAATAATAATTTACAAGTTCTTATGTAAAATGAGGAATTTATTGAGACAATAATATGTTACACTAATATCTTTGCACAATATACATATCTTGTATATTGTGTATAATTTTGTATAATTTTGTATAATATATACATACTGTAAACGTAGTAAATATATCTTTTCATTAACATCTTTATCTACTTTTGAATGATTACATCCTTACAAGGGTGTACATATAAAAGAAAATTTTAAAACACGAACAAAATGAAAAATCATCACAAACGACAGGTTCTGTCATCCTTGAAGAGTTCAACTCTTCAAACCAGCTACACCATGAAAAAATTAAAAGCACCAAATAAAGTTCTGATGAAGCTTCACATATCAAACGAATATAAAAGTTAAACGTTTCGGAATATAACTAAAATCGTTTCAATCGACTGCACTCGCGCGTAAAGAAGCAGGAAACATTTTGGATCGGACATTCCATGTCGTTATGAGCGAATGATTTAAATTAAGCGTTCCTCGCTTTGACATGGATTCGAATAATTACATTATCGCTTATCGTATAGAATTTCAACTCGGATGTACGGACAGTCATCCGTATCAATTCATGCCCGTATAAATTCGAATTCCTTCGGAACGGCTTTCGAGCTTGCGTGAAACGAACGATTACCGATAAGCGTTAATGAAAACCTGAAATTTTTACGCGCCGTCAAATACACGAGTCGACGGAACAACGAGCGGCGCCGGATACGGCTGAAATATTCGATGACCCGTATAATGGCTCGATTCCGCGGAATTGTAAAATTATATTTGTACGCTTGGCTCCGATATTCATTGCGAGCACCGTCGTGGAATTACAGATTTACAGCGGATTGAAAGAGCGTGTGCACGCGGTTCGATGTTTGTCTTCCCGTCGCGTTGCCAAATTGTGGCTGGCCATCGGTTGTCCAAGAGTTTTGCAAATAAAATACCTCGTTTGCCTGCAAATCGTTTATTTGTTGCCTTTTGATTAACGAGACGCTTCGACGCATTAAGCAATTTCGACACATTAATCGAAAGGACCATGGTATTTTTAATTTTAACCTGATGGGTATACAATAACTTTATTTCGGTTGACGTTAATTTTTTACCAAATAATTCTTCATGTACAGTTTTTCAAAATAATAGAAATTGTTTTGTCATTGTTCCACGTGAGTTTTTAAAACCAAACTCTGCAGCTAATTAGTTCATAATATTTGCTCCCTCGGTTTTTCAAATTTTACCCCACAAATTCGTCATCCACGAGTATTTTTAAAACTCTCTAATTGCTTAACCATTTGTCCACGCGAAAATTTCGAATGGAAAATAGAATGCGACACAAATACTTCTTGTGTACACAAATATAGAATGTATCAGAATAACAAGTACCAGAGTAAAATGTATCGGAATGAAATCACGACTACAGATTGGTAAAAAGGATAACGAAATCACGTGTCATGGCAAAATAGCATGCATCGGGGTACACTGAACGCATCGATTAGTTATGTCAATCGAGAGGGCAGCAAACAGCTACAACGGTGCTTGATTAAAGCATTTAGCATAACAACGCTATTGGCTGCACCCTGTGGACCCGCCAGCAGCTGCCATAAATATTAACGTTTTTAATAAACGCGACTAATTTAACGCACACCCGGCTGCTATAACTGTTATTATCCATGAACTAGCTTGCATTTCTGTTCTAAATAATGGAAAGTTTAGTGATGATTTATGGTCAGTTAAATTTCAGGCTTACGCCAGCGAACTAGCATTAAGTAATTAGCTCATCGATTTTCGTTTCTATTAATCTGTTACGTAAGCAAAATTCTTCGAGTAATCGAAGCTTAATTATTTTTCAATTTGAGCTCTCTTTTGAAAATTTTTTTGTTGGCAACTTTTAAATTTGCTGTGCTATTTTAATCTTCTGAAATTTTGAGGATCATGAAATCTTGAATGTAGAAGTTAGTACATTTTCAATTTTAAAAATAAAATTCACAGACATTTAAGGCTGCACGAAGGTTGTAAATTTTCACATAATTTATGTAAATTGTCTGAAATCTCAAAGTAGTTTTGATAGTTCTTTAAAGAGCAAGATTGCGTGAGAATAAATTGTTAGAGTTAGAAAGAAGTTTGGTGAGGACGTCTGATGTTTATGTGGCTATAGACAGTAAATGACAGACATGGACGATATACTTAGAGATCGTGCATGAAACGAGGAGGTTTCCAGGGAACAACGTTTAACTCGAGAGATACGATCGAAGTTTATTCAGGTCTCGGTACCAGACGGTTCGACGCGGTACCATTAAAGACCAACAAAGTGACCTCGGCGTCGTTTCGATACCCGATATTCCTATTTTCCGATATTTAGTTGAAAACAGAGAATCGTCGAAATTCTACCTATCGAATATGTGATTGATAATGGAATTATATCGTATAATAATAATTATTCTCCAACGCTGTTCAGTTCATAATTAGTCGATAATCACTGTTGCAGGCAACAATATGTTAATCTAGAAGATAAATTCGCTTCGTTATATTATTTAACATCCGTAAAGTGTCATAAAGTTGTAAAATGTATAACTTCTTTCTTCTTTCGCGTAAAACGGAGTGTTTATAAGATGCTCCATCTTGCTATGTAATCGTTTCACTCTGATCCCGATATGGAAAGCGGCCCGCGTGCCAGGGAATATCCATTCCCAATAAATTATTCAAGGCGATTCGACGAAGCCGTCGAAGATAAAATGGCGTCAACAGAAGGGCAAGTGCGATAATCCAGCTCACAGAATATGGATTCGCGATTAATCAATATCCGATGAGGTGTCTGTTTCAGCGCGACGTCAACTCAATCATCGACCGAAGAAATATTGCCATTCGTTTATTACGCAAACACGATATTTTAGAGAATAATCCGAGAGTGCCATCATTTTTCTCCTCTAATATTGAACAAATTTTTATTTTGTCGCGTACGTGTCATTTTTCTTTGACATGGCTTAATATTCTTGAATCTGGTTATTTTGGATCAAGTAATAATGGGTTGTGATATAGCACAATGCAATATAACGTGACATAACTCATGGCGATATAAGGAATGACGATGTAACCATGATGTTCGATAGCACATGGCGGTTTAACGCGATGAAATAGGACATACGGTGATGCAATGTGTGAAAGTATAGCAAACGGCAATATAACGCGAGGTTGTACAACGCATGGCAATTTGAACGTGTAAGAATATAATGCATAGTGAATTGTATACATGAAATTATGTGTTGCGATGGAAAATGTAGAAATATAAAAAATGGCAATATAGCGAGAGGGAAACAAAATGCGCTGAAAATACAATGTGTATCAAGTGCAACCGGTATAAACACAATGTGCGATGAATACGGCAATAAAACAGATATCTACAACGTCCATGAAAATCCATATAAAAATAGCAATATAAGAAGAGTCTTCTATCTCTAAAATTACATGCAAAATTTAAGAACATGTTTGCTTAAAAAATTGTCAAGTAAGAAACGAAAATGAAGTGCTTTTGCATGTTTTAAATCTGTCAGAAGCATATTCCCCCTTTGACGATGTAAAACATGATTGATACAAATTACAGTTTTATGAAGCAGCAATATTCGACCGTTCGAAATTTTAATCCACAAGAGACGGATTCCGATCGTTTATGCGCGGTTCGCTACATTATTTATTCGCGTTTTCCGAACATAATCTAGACAGTGAATATTAAAGCAGTATTACGAAGCTGGAGACCCAGCCAAAAAGCGACAGTGAAATTTTCCAGCTTCGACGAAGGATCAATATTCAATTTAATACGAATTATTTGTTCATAGTTGACATCCAGCGTGTCCCGGTATTCTGTTTTTCATATTCGCGTTCGATTTTTCTGTCGATTTCACGGTTCGAGATCGGTTAATCGGTCGAGGGTACTTTTTGTTTTATTTCCAGCAACAAAGGGAGAACGGACAAACGATTTTACAAGCTTGTCGATACAAGATGTCGCGTGGCGTTCGTTGTGTAGCAGACAGAATGACGGCGGAGAACTCTTTCGGCTGGGCAAACTCAGACAATATCGATCGGTCGATTTCAGTAATGAAAATTTTAATGAACCCCTCAGTGGTGATTGAGCTTCATAATTTATACGTTACGTCATGCATTGTAGCGCGGACGAGATTCATTGAATCATTAAGCATGACGATGGATCGAATGAATTCCACGCGCGTATATGAATCTCGATTTGACAACGTTAATTGAAAATCTATACAAGCTCGTTTCTTCGTTTCCTGATATTGCCACTGTTTACAACACCTCGTATCAATCCACAGCCTGTCAGATTCAGTTTTGCACGCACGAAGAAATATGAAATGGAACGTTACGTGTCTAAAGTCTTTTAATCATTCCGACGAGAGAACACGGTGTCTGCTCGATTCTCCCGGAATTATTTTTGCCCGATGGAAAACAAGAGAAAGGAAAAGGATCGCCGAGATGAATGAAATACATCCGATTGCATAATTCTCGGTTTGCATTCCTGTTACGCTACGAGCGCATTCGTCGAGCATTCCTTACGTAACGCGAATATTGAGTGTTCATCGAAAACAAGTACACTACTATTTCATAACCATCGGAGGGTATTTCTTACCCCGAATTGATTCTATTCGAAATATTTGCGTATATCGACTCGTGAAATTTTAGGATTTCTATGTTGGGGTAGGTTTGTGGAATTTGGGTAATTTTGGAGGGATGGAATTTGCAAATTTTTACATTTGTGAATTTTTATATTTCCAAATTTTCAAATTCCCTAGTTACCAAATACCAAATTTTCAAATTTTCAAATTCCCGAATTTCCAAATTTCCGAATTTCTGAATTTCCAAATTTCCGAATTTCCGAATTTTCAAATTTTCAAATTTTCAAATTTTCAAATTCCCGAATTTCCAAATTTCCGAATTTCTGAATTTCCAAATTTCCGAATTTCCGAATTTTCAAATTTCCGAATTTCCGAATTTCCAAATTTCCGAATTCCCAAATTCCCTAGTTCCCGAATTCCCTAGTTCCCAAATTCCCTAGTTCCAGAATTCCCTAGTTCCCAATCTCCCTAGTTCCCAATCTCCCTAATTCCCAAACTCGCTAATTCCCAAATTTCCTAGTTCCCGAAATCCCGAGTTCCCAAATTCTGTAGTTCCCAATTTTCCTAGTTCCCAATTTCCCTAATTCCCATATTCCCTAGTTCCCAAATACCAAATTTCTACTCATGAAATTTCCAAATTCCCAAATCCTCAAATTCCCAAATCCTTAAATCCCCAAATCTCTAAATTCTCTCCTTATATCACAACTCCCCAAAACTCTAAACTCCCACCTTCTCAAATTCCCAAATTCTAATCGCATCGAATTATCCTCCAAAAAATACATCTAGCAATAATGCATTTAGTGCCTAAAACAGAACTCCAGAGATAACCGAGTCTGAGTCGAGGACAAATCACGTTTTGAAAACAGCGACCACCGGATAAGTGGACTTAATCGACTGAGCTTGTTTGCGATGCGGACAAAGCTCCGAAACTAATTAAATAGGCCGCAAAGCGATGGTAATATAACGCGTTACGAGTGCATTCGAGGATGGATTGCAATGATGTCGGGAACGCGATATCAGCCATCCTTTTCAACGGTATGCGTGAACAATGGAATGGTCCGACCACTTGAATACCGGTATATTTGACCGTCAAGCACTGGACAATCCGGTGAAACGGCGAACCGTTCTGTCGCCGATTGAATTACACGTTAAACGTGACAGCGAAATATCCTCCATTCGAAGAGTTGCTATGGCGCGCAGTTTGTCCACGACATTGTTTCAGGAAGGTCAACTTTGTCCTCTACCTTGTTTCGAATAATACTTCTCTGTGTAAATGTTGCAAGAGTATTTTTAATAGGACTATATTTGGTAGGACTATTCTTATTTATTAATCATGTTGTCAGGTTATTAGGGTTGTTATAAATATTTTTACAATTTGAAAATTTATGGATTTAATTTTAAATACTGTTAGGTTGTAATAAATGAAGGAATAAATGATTTGTCTGGGACAGAAAGTTCAAACACCAAATTCCTTCATTTTTAATTTTGCACATCATACATGACTTGTGTATATAAAGAACGCAGCCATTTTTCGAGGACATATGTGAAACCCATAAGAACTGAAGTTATCAGGAAATATCGACATGCGTTTGACGAAGGTGGTTTGACAAGAACGGAACAGGGGAACGCTCCTGGAAGAGAATCAGAATCGAAGTAGCTGACGCGGCCCTCGATAACCCCGCGGGTCGAAGATCAAAGATAATCAGGGACTATAACGCTCTCGAAAATCGTCCTTGCTACGACAGCAGAAGAGTCTATTTGCCTTTCGTCTCGTGCTGCAGCGGCTGAAAAAGAGGAGACGAGATTGAGAAGACGAAGGACCGCTTGCCAACTTCCCCGAGTACACTCGTCTCGACCTCGCTTCGATTGCGAATTTATCGTTTCTGGACCTCTGTGTCTCTACGCGTTGCAGATTTTCACTCGCCGTAACGCGATATCTTCCTTCGGAAGGAATTCATCAAACGTGGGGATCATTATAACGCAGATTATAGGATGCTTTATTGAAAAACTTTATTTCGTACGCTCGAAAACGAGTTTTATAATAGGTTATGGCTGACTTCGAAGGCTTTTTCAAATATTTATACGTGAAAGTTATGACAGTTCAAGATATTTCAAATTTTTATGGCAATTATCTTCTTCTTATACTTATTTTCTCTTTGTTTTCATTTGCTTTTTCTTTCGTGTAAGATGGGGTAGGTTTCCTAGAGGTTCTTTCCTCGAATATTTTAAATATTATTTATCGAAGAATATTTTCTGTATTTTATATAGAGGGTGCTGTTCCAGAAAATGAAATATTTTCATAATCTGAACCATGACGTGAAATATTAAAATTATTTCATTTTGAAGCATCAGCAATATAAAACTCTATTTTATTCAAATTGTAAAACTCACTTGTAACTTGTATGAATACCATTTTAATGCGTGAAACATTTCAGCACAAATTTCATGCAATAATTACCGAAACGTTAACTAGAACATACGATTTAACCCCGAGAAAAATCTCTATTCTGCGATGTAACGTGCCAACATTTTTCTTTTGACGTAATTAATTAGACGCCGAAAAGCGTTTCCGAATATTCATTATCTGGAACCTTCAGAGCCAGGGTATCTACCAATTAATTGGGCAGCTTTGAAAAGCTTTCGAAGCAGCTGTATCGTCCTAACGAAGGTCACGTCGATTTTCTGCTGGTCCTATTTTCATCCCTGTTCCATCGCGATCGCGCTCATTTTCCCCGCGCAATTATATTAATTTGATCCTCGAGCGGTTTCAATAGGCATCGAGTCGTTCTTGACCCAATTGGAAACGGCACGAAATTCAAGGCTACACGCTTCTGCACACGGTCTGTTTTTTTCGGAGCGTTTTTTCTATTTTTTTTTTTTTTTTTTGGTTTTCTCACGGTTCGATATTTGCGTGCTGGCCGGAAAATACCGCAATGCGTCCGATAACAGAGTTGAAATATCGCCTGGAGACGACTTTCCTCGAAATCGGGGAACAACCGTTTGATCGAGAATCGTCGAGGACGATCACGGTGAACCGATCCTCGCTTGTTTGTCCATTCCGAATTGTTTTCAAGGGGTGAGTTTTACGCACGAACGCGTCTTGCGTTTCCGATTTAAACGCCGTTCCGTGTACAAATTTGCTTGCGTGTCCTATCGTTGGAACAACTGGGGCTATCGAGAGACACTCTCGTTTAGAGTGCAACGTACTGGGTATTTTTTAGTTGAAACAAAAAGAAATAAGAGGGTGAATAAAATTTTTTTGAGGCTGCTTCGTTTTCAAGGAAATTAAATTTGAAAGTTACGGTAATAATTTGTTGATAGGATAATTTTGAAATATTTATTGTAAACTTAGGATAAATTTTTTTATCACAAGTGTACTAAAGTCATACAAAATTATTACTTCTTAAAAATTCTTTAATTTATCTTAAAAAAAATTTTTTTGAATTTTTAATTCATCCTCGAAATTTTATATGATAATGAATTCGATACAATTCTATATAAAAAATTGGATAAAATTAATTTTTGGTAAAATGCAGTATTTTCTGCGACCAATATTTTGTTATAACACTTCATCGAATTGATAAATTTATTTTGCAATATTCCAAAGATTCGATAAGATAAACGACATAAATTTTCAGATAACAGTATCAACACGTACGAAATCATGTTTACGTGAAAAATCAAGAAATTATTGAAAACATATCGATTTGACCTGCATATCGTAGAAGGATCGTATCAAGAACGATAAGGCGTCGAAAACGGAGGAGCACGATCGTTTCGGCAACTTCGTGAAAAGTAATTAGCCGAAATTGGTGGGTGGCAATTAGTAACGACGACTGGGGACCAGAAAACGAGAGGGGAGGAATAGAACGGTAACTGGATCGGAAGAGTCCAAAGTCTTCAATTAACGCGATAAACTTTAGGTAAACTCGTTTTGACGAGGATCGTACGTTACTCGTGTCTCAAATTCAGATACGAATAAAATTAGATTCGCGACCTAAATGAATATCTAATTCATTCTCCGATAATTACCTGAAACTTGTTCTGGTAAGCTTGTTTAATAGGGAGACTTGGGGAGGTATTTTGAACACTTGTCGTTTGGGGGTTTTAGGATTTTAAATGACAGATCATTTCACTTTTAATAAAATTGCCACTTGACTCAAAATAATAGGTGAGACTAATAAATAATTAACGTGATTGGTACTGGATGATGGATACATTTATCTTAGTACTCTTAACAAATTACTTCTTAATTCAGAATATTGCTACAAAGATAATTGCTAAAAAATTAAATTACATGCATCAGTAAAATTTTTTAAGATATCTAAATGAATGAAATTATAACAACTACAAAATAACACCTTAACATTAACAAACATGAATAACAATCTTTCTCCTTAAAAATTATTTCTTCCTGAACCATATTTTCATACTATTTTCTCAGCAGACTGAAACACTAACCCGATTCTACTTCACCTACCAAATATTTAGGCCTAAGTATTTAGACCACATGAAACATTCAAAACCCTCAGACAATAATCGACAGTGTTCTGCCAAGCCAAAATTAATTTATTTGAAATTCTGCCAAGTTTTTTAGCTTAAACATTTATAACACGCGTGTACAATAAACGATTCGACAGATTTATAACCGGAACAGAGACTGCAGACCAAACAATAGGAACAAAGGTCGTAGCAAAATAACGTAAAGATAGAAGAACGCGAGATATAGGGTACATTCTATGAAAATAAATATGAAAAGGTAATAGAAACATTCCAGTTTTCCATGTCAAATATTTGTTATCGTGCTACGCCCAATGGATAGACCCGAGTCACTCAGGATATTGAAACGGAGGATATTTTATTTCGATGACAATGTTTATATCGATTACTGTCTGTTTATTTAGCTCCTTATTTAATTCCTCGTAGGTAAATATTTTAAATTTCTTCGCGTTTCGCGGGTAAACTGGGTCGTGTTACCGCTAGTTATGCAACTGATATTTCAGTTCATGTAAATTTCTATACATATGTTTACTTTAATTTATTTTTATTCGTATGTCTAAGTAAAATGAATTTAAAAATACAGAAACTTATCCATTTAAAAATTGAAGACTCCAAATCTTGAAGTCCAATAATGTCACATATGAAGAATAAGATATTTCAAATCCATATCAGCAGAAAATTCAGAAACTCGTATAACTGATCCAACTTCGTGGTCCAGAAAATTAGGAACTTTCCAGCAAATTCGATAATATGTGAAATTAAAAGAACCCCAAACCTCACTATACATTTTTCTTATCGTTCAGTTATTGAATCCAGCAGCTGATATTGCCAAGCACGAGGTTCGTTGGAGCACCGCCAAAGCAACGGTTCTTGCAGGAAAATTCCAACTAACGCGATCAATGAGCATCGTATTAGAGGACTCCGGAACGAAAACGTCAAAGGGCGACATATGCAGATGCGACGATTCAGGGGTAACAACGTAATCACGGTCCAGAATCGGTCCGAAATCAGGATGCCGGCCAATAGCCAGCAGCACTCCAGAATTCTGATCCCACGCGAACAGGATTCGAAACTGACGGTTCACTTTGATTACAAAGCGAGACGGACAACTTTGATGCGGCTGAAACACGCCTAACATACTGCACGACGCAGCTTTCCGCCTGGGAAAGCACAAAGCTCTACTCGCTTCGAGACTCCTATTTCGTTGCGCGTTTACGTTCGAAACTTTTTCCACGCTCGTACGATATCGATGCTTTTTTTACGGGGATGCTGATACGGGGCTTAAGAAACTGTAACCTACTTCCATGAAACTACGTACGTGTTTTATGAGCAGCTTTTTGGCGACCAAGGCTCTCGACTTCGCGCGAATCGCTGTTTTTAAAATAATCGGCTAAAGGGATGCAGAGGGTTGAATTTGGTTTAAACACTTCTTGTGTCATTTATTTACTGGGTGCGATTTTTTAAGGCTACCACAATTAACTGGTTAATTTTCGTGTTCTTAAATTGTCCAAGTTTCTCAAAGTCTCAAAATAACAAAATTTTTAAGTACCACTTTCAAGATTATAAAACAGGCGACGCAAAGAACATATGACTGTCCATGATCATTGGAATTCTAATAAAATTAAAAAGTACCAAAAATCTCAACACAGTTCTTCCACTAAAATCTGAAACATATCCAAAAATGTTATCGTAACTTTTAAAAATTGTTCTACTTTTAGTTTTGAGTTAGTTTTATCTTTCACCCTTACAAAGATATCTTGGTACTTTATATTTCAACAAAATCCAGTAAAATTCACTGGAAAGTGTTTCTGATAAATTCAAACACCCTGTTATAGCTCCGATGTTTTTAGGGATGCTAACAAGCACAGGAAACCTGTAAAAGAGCTTAAACTTTAAGCCTTAAGGCGTCTTCGAATATGGAGGCAGAGATTACGTAACCGGATACAGCTCTTCACGGTAAACGTGATGGCTGCCGTAAACGAAACGTTGCGGAAGTAAGATGATTCCGGTGCTTCGAAAAGCCGCTTATCATCTCTCTGTTAATTGAGATTCTGCGTATATCGTCTATTCGATTTATCGATATATTACGAATTCCTGTATTCCAATAGCTGTTTCCTGGATTCTTGTTAACGTATGCTACGTCCATCTTATACTGCGGCCGCCATCTTGTTTTAGTGGAGTCATTAGTGTTTGTAATAATTTATGCGTATGAATCGACAGAAATTATTTGAACATGTAATATTTAATAACTGTGTTTTAAAACATACTTTACAACGGTACTACTTTTTGACAAATTCTGAAATTATTTAAATGTAGAATATATGAAATGAGGATATATGTATGGGACTCATAAGCACTTAATATACTAAGTCAGACCTGTACAAAGATGTATTTTATAAACTTGACAGTGATTTATATAAAGTCAGATGTAAAGTAGGGATCATTTAAAATAATTTTCCAAAAAGAATTTTGAATGAAATAGGAATATTTGAAGACCGGGAATAATTTATTTTTCGAATGAAATTTTACTTATGAACCTCCTATTCATACGAGATACATCTCGAACTGTCACTAAAAATTATAAATTTGACTATCATACCAGCCTTCACTATCTTATTATATTATTGCATATTATACATATTGTACATTGAATTGTATTAACGTAGAACCATCCACAGCAATACCATTCAATAAACATAAAGACTTCAATACATAAACAACCATACACGATATGTAAACGAGCATCGAAAATAAGCACAGGTCATAGAAACGTTCTAAAGTTTGCACAAAAGACGGCGTTGCGGCAAAGCGTGTAATTGAAAGCCGTCGTTATCATTTTACATTTTATCCAGCTCCCGAAACGTTTTCGAGAAGAAAGAAGCCACGTATCAAAGACAGACAGGCGACTACATAGAATGGATGTACACATATTGGAGGCGCACTGGCTTCTGATGCAGATGACGTGCAGATTAGTGGCTACGCCAGAGGGTTCTTGCTTTGAGACGTCCGGCTAAAGGGTTTCCTCTCCCCTGCCCGATGCATTTCCGGATAATTTAGATCGTGCCGCGCTGCCTCTGTTGTGCTCGCCGCTCTACCTTGCACACCAATCTGCATACCCACCGATGCTCCGGCCACCTTCTTGCTCGTATATCACATTTTTAACCGGTATTCTAATCGCATGCTCAGCTGCTTTTTTATCGATACGTCACTCTATAGCTTCGGCTTTTTATCGGAATTTGTGATACGCGCTACCGATTATGTTTAGGTTGTCAAGTTCTTAGATTTACGGTTTGGGGATTTTTTGTATTTTAAATTTTTAGGTTTATTAATTCTTAAATTTGTATACATGTTTCGATCAATTGAGACATCTAAATTTTAGAATTATTAAGTATTCAAATTAGTAAATTTTTAAAGTGTCATGGTACTAAGTTAGTAAATTACTAAGTTGCTGAGTTGCTAAGTTCCACAATTCCTAAATTCCCAAATTCTCAAGCTTTCAAATTCTCAAGCTCCCAAATTCTCAAGCTCCCAAATTCTCAAGCTCTCAAATTCTCAAGCTCTCAAATTCTCAAGCACCCCATTTCTCAAGCTCCCAAATTCTCAAGCTCTCAAATTCTCAAGCTTTCAAATTCTCAAGCTTCCGAATTCTCAAGCTTCCAAATTCTCAAGCTCCCAAATTCTCAAGCTTCCAAATTCTCAAGCTCCCAAATTCTCAAGCTCTCAAATTGTCAAGCTCCCAAATTCGCAAGCTCCCAAATTCGCAAGCTCTCAAATTCTCAAGCTCCCAAATTCTCAAGCTCCCAAATTCTCAAGTCCCCCAATTTCCAAGATCCCAACACCCAAGATTTCCAAATTCTCAAGTCCCCCAATTCCCAAGATCCCAAAACCCAAAATTCCCAAATTCTCAACTCCCTAAATTCCCACATCCCTAAAATTCTAAAATTACCAAAAGAACCCAAATTACCAAAATTACCAAAAGAACTCCTAACTCCCACTAACAATAAATAGCCATTATGGAAACAATCGTATCTTACCCAATTCGTGTACCTACACGACTTTGTAACATAAATGAACATCCTTAAATTTATCTCATGTTCACCGCAGAAAATATGGCGAATACTTTCGGTCACGACCTATTAGCGCGTTGCACGGGGTTTTGGAGTACATCCCCCGAAGACGAAACGGTTGAGTGTAAAAACGAGACTCGCAAAGCGACTCGGCGGCCTCTTTATCCGCGCGGCGATAAACTTCCCCGGAATTAAAGTAAAATACGAAATATCGCGGAACACGGGGAATGCAGACGGCACGGCTCGCGGATGTATCCATTACCGTGGAGCCATGCGTTTTTCTCGAGGAAATTCGCTTCACCGTTTTCCACCTGCAAACCGGAATGCATGGCCGTCCGACCACGAGATAAAAAAGAGGGAAACCCAAGACGTTAGGAAGGGATGGAAACGACTCACGCAGAGCCTCTTTAGTGGATCGTAATTCAACGAGAGCTTCCCGCGAATTCGTGGCAGACTGCCTCTCGCCGGAAGTACAAATTTTGCACGCATATTTCCGCGGAAACGACCGTTACATGCCTGCTGCGAGAATAGAAAATACTGAATTACATGGCTGTTGCGTTACAGGAATTGTTAATTACATTTTAATGAGCGTACTTGGTTGATGGCTGATAATTTTATCAGCATGCAAGAACTGGAAAATTCTCGTTTAATTTTCTAATCTATTTTGATAGATTCGGTTATTCTGAAGTTAAAGTTTGAAGCTCAGACAAGAATAGATTATGCGGGAGATTGAGTTTGAGGTTTTAACAAGATTAAATAGAGTTTAATGATAAGGTTATCTTGCAAGTTAGATATGAAGTTCGTCGTAAAATAAATAGACTTCAACAACAGAATTATGTAACAGATTGAGTTAGGTTATGTCTGTACCTTAAACACAATTCAGTAAACTTGGAGGATAAAAATATTTATGAAATTATGTTCGGTTAGAATTGAATCTTGAACAAAAATAAATAGAATTAATTACTGAAGTGATGTCACAGATTAGGTTATGTAGAGTCGATGACAAAAGCATATATGAAATTATGTTCGGTTAGAATTGAAACTTAAATAAAAATAAATAAATTTAAATGCCAAAATGATGTTTCAGATTAAATTAGATTATGTTCGAAATTAAGTAGACTTGGCTGACAAAACCATATACCAAATCAATTTAAAATATAACTTAAAAAACAATAAATAAATTTCACTTTGAAAGATAAAATTGCATGCTCGATTAAATACAGTCAGGTTTCAATAAAAGTTTAACCGAGCACAAACAGATTTGAGGCGAAAAGAAATATTGTTATTCGTTGAAAATATTATCCCTACAATATGTACCTTACCACCGATCTTGTAAGTTTGTAGTTGTTCGAAGTGCATTCTGTTGCAAACAACGATACAACGTGGAAGTAAGTTTCGAAGTTTCCATTCAAACAAGTCAGAGCATCCCTGGAGAATTCTCATCCCCCAGGAATTCTAGACAATGTCTGGCTGGTTATCAATGTCCGACTTGTCGAGAATGAACACCCTTCATCGGCGACGTTCCATCTGTCTTGCGGGCCTTCGAAACATCTGCTTCGATTTCGTATTCGCTTTGCCAAAACTGGTCCACGCTCGAATTTAACTCTTCGTTGCGTGATTTTACTTTCAAACCTTTTTATACTCTTTTACACTTCCGTGATTAATGACAATGTAGATGTGATATAATAATTCTCTTTTAAGGGAGAAATTTAAAATTGTACCTGTACTTACAATTATATTGTACGTATACTATTAGAGTCTGAAATTTATGTATCTGTACAAAAGAATTAATTCATGTATCTGTACATTTAATTAATTCATGTTTCTATATATAGAATTAATTTATGTATCTGTACATTGAATTATTTCATTTATTTGTACATTGAATTTATTCATGTATCTGTACATTAAATTAATTCATATATCTATACATAGAATTAATTCATGCATGTACACATAGAATTAATTCATGTATCTGTACATAGAATTAATTCATGCATCTGCACATAAAATTAATTCATGTGTCTATACATAAAATTTAAAATTCATACACCTATATATAAAATTAAAAATACATGTAGTTATACATAGAATTTAAAACTCATATATCTATACATAGAATTACAGTTCATGTAACTATGCATTGAATTAAAAATTCATGTACTCATACATGTAGTTACACATTCATGTACCTATACCTAAAACTTAAAATTCATAATCTACATTGAATTAAAAATTCATGTGTCTATATATGGAATTACACATTCATGTACCTGTACCCAAAACTTAAAATTGATATGCCTATACTATAACTTGAAATCCTACAGCTAATATTCCTACCCTGTAACATAAACCAAAAATAAAATACCAAATTGCAATTATGAATGTCAAGAAATTTCTTCTATAATAAATATACGAATAATCAAACATGAAAGCAGTAAAATATTTCAGTGAATACCAACTAAGAGTATTAATATCACAAGTAATTATCCTAGTAAATATTCCGTCGAAATCAGTTTGAAAAAAAGTTCACAAGTACAGATGAAAAACAAGAACATAAGGGAAACAGTAGTATTTACTCTATATGCAGATTCCGCATGCATCCGAATGTTTCTTCTCTATGTAAACTGTGGAAGTTCAACGACAATTACGTCGAGTTTAACTTGGAACGTCAATCGAAGTTTCGTGTCTGTTTTCTCGATAATCGTTCGAGCATAACTAACGTCGAGCACGAATAGAGAAACGAATCTACCGATCCAATGCGTTCCTCGACGTTTCCAAGCTTTATAAATTCAACACGGGCTCGTGGAACCGGATATTTTTATTAGCTGGATATTATGAATCCTATGGAGAACTGCAGATGCGCCGTCAAGTGACTATCGGCGAAAACATCGAGACAAAGTGAAAAGAAAAATAAAAAAATAGCTTATCTTTCGTGGTAGAAAACTTTTACCGGAGCTTCGTGTTTATGGAAACTGCTTTCAAAGGGAAAGTAGAAGCTGGTATTAACGCGACGGACCCTTCAGAGTCGCTTGCGTCAACATTGTAAGAAAGTTTTACAATCAATAGTCTTGTAACATTCAGAATTTTAAGTGCAACTACGAATAAATTTACGGGGTTTTATCTACTTATTTTCGTTGACCTGAATTTAAGAATTCATTTTAGAATTTTTACTTTGAAATTTTTCTCAGAAGTTCTGAATTTTCAGATTACAAAGTTTCAAACATTTTAGATCATTAATTTGCAAATCAGAGTCGTAAGTTTCCAAATCTCTAAATTCCTATATTCCTCAATGTCGCACCTGCAAGTCCCCAAAGCCACAGATTCCTAACCTCCCAGATTTCCGAAGTTGCAGATTCCCAGATTACCAAACTTCTAAACTCCTAAGTCATCGATACCCCAAATTTCCGAATTATTAATTTCCCAAATTTGAAGATCAACCAACCCTCTAAATGTCTACACCCTTCAAACTTCCACCTTCTCCATGTTCTCAAACTTCCAAACGAAAAAACCTTGAAAGAAAACTTGCTCAAAGACAAAAGAGAGTATAAGAAAGAATCGTATGAACAGGCAATGTTTGGACAAACAGCTTTTGAAACACGTCGCGTCGGATCATCTAACTTGTCGTTAGCTAAGGTGAAAAGAGCATCGTCGACGATGTCCGTTCATCGTTGAAAACGCTGGCAAATGTGATGAATGTCAGGCCATTTCTCACTTCTTCTCTGTCTTACCTCCGGTAACAGGGTTGTCGGCAAGGTACATTTATTCATGAGTTCGCTGCTCGCTTCAACAACTTCCGTTTCTGCTCCTTCGAAGGCTGTGCTTAGCGAAAAGCATGCCCATCGTTCTTCCCATAATACGAACGATGTTTCTCATTTTTTTTATTCCTTCTGCAAGATTACTCGGAGAACAAATAGCAAGATGTATCGAGTCACATTGTAAGCTATCTTTTCTGTGTGTACATTTACTCTGTATATTTTCGATGTTTTAAGTTACTTTATGTCGAATTCAATTTTTATTCTTAAACGAAGTTTTTAATTTTATAAAGTTTATAAAATATTTTTAGTTTTAGTTTTAGTGATGTTTTTTATAATGAAGTGATTAGGTTTAGTGACAAGTTTTTGAGGTTATTTTTTAATTCGTAATTTTTTGAAACATTAATGTAATTTGTATTTTTACTAAGATAATGTATTATCATTGATACGATTACCGTGTATTATCGTTAATATAATTATCATTGGGTATTACCATTAATACAGGTATCATTCACGTAATTATTATCGTCTATCGATCGTATAATTTCTCCATATTTACACCGTGTTTAATCAAGGGATTTAGTTAAATCAATTATCTCAAAGAAAAAGAAACAGTCATCTACACTGAACTTTTTAAGTTCATCATGCTTTTTCATAAAATCGCAACAAGTTTTCTGATAAATAAATGCGATTCATCATTTATCATCTCCTTCCAAATTTACAAAATTGCAAAAAATTCCTGCAGTTCAAGCATTCAATCGATCAACCCGTAAAATAACAACCGGCGTTCCGACAATTTCAGTTTCGATCGCAGTTAATGAAGCTCAACGCTTCGAGCGGTTGACAGACGTCACGTTCGACATTGACTCCTCTCTGAAACGTTTCCCACAGGACGGAATCTCAGACAGTAATACGCTATGATAACGAACCTTTGTCCGTCAGATTCGTAGTTTTGAGCATTCGGCACGGAAATTCGATCGAGGGCAGCGACCCTTCATCTTCTACCCATCGCACCCTACTTGATTTACATTAAAGGCTCGCGTGCGAATCCTCTGACATGGGGTTGCTACAAACTGCACGTATGGTAAATGCATATACTGATTGTACGCGGTGTGGCGATCATCGTCGGCCCCTTTGTCGATCACCGTTTGATTGGTCGTCTAGATTAAACCAAAATCGAGTTTCTGATCGACTTTTGGAACTAAAACATATCATGATTTTCGTGAAGATTTCAAAACAGCAAATTATTGGATTGTCGAAAATATTTCAAGCACTAGAAGTCTAATATCATGTATCAGCAGTTTAATACAATATTAAAAATGTTGATTATATTAATATTAATAAAAGGTTTAGTACAATGTTTGACATAGTGTCATAAAACAGCAGTGACATCTCTTGATTTTGCAAGTGATCTCACATCAAGAGTGTGTTTTATTGTAAGGCTGGAACGATTTGAAAAATGTAAATTTTAATTGAGTGACTTTTTAAAATTTATATTTTTGAAAACACAATGACGAATACAGAGTTCATAAGCTATTATGTATAATTGTAATATATGCTTTATTATAGAAATTCTATATGTACATATACTTTATTATACAAACTATATGTACACATATACATTATTATAAAAATTCTATATACATATGTGCATTATTACATGTATTATTCTATATGTATGCTTCTTTAAAAACATTCTGCTTTATCCACTAAAAATAGAAGCAATGTAACCTTACATTTAACAAAACTAAAGAAGAAAGTCCAGTTGCCATTTTACAGTGGTAACATCGATGCGTTCAGCAAACAAAATGGCCGCCCTACGTCCACCTGACTTTCGAAAGACCTCAAAGCAAACAAAAACAGAGCGGTAAAATTTCTAATGGCCGATTCGTGGAAAAGTAGTAGCGTGAATTTTTTCGTTGGACAACGGTGATTATCTTCGAAACGCTAACAAGGAATTCAGGCTCGAACTAGCGCTCGTTACCGCGCTCCAACGGGCGTTGCTAATCGAAGACAAATCGATTTTGTTTTTTAATTTTGTTCCGTCCGTCGAAATCGATTCGAATTCATTTCGTTCTCCTACCGGTTAACGACTCACCACGCCATCTCCGTGTCCGCTCGTTGTTTTTACCGATAATTGTAACGAACGTGTGTCTCGTCAGCGAACGAGCCCATCACCGTTACAGCCCGAACGTTTTTCCATTATTTCCGCCATAGTCGTTGCAAGTTTTCCCTCGAATTCATCGCTCTGTCCGTGGTAATCCATGGAGTTTCGTGTTTTTAGGAATTTTATCCGTGTACTTTCGTGTACATGTGTGCGAGTATACCGGAAACCTTGCGAAAGCTCATTTGTTGACAGTGGAGGAAACATGCAAATTTTAATGTAATCGCGATGTTTATTATTCTGGGTTTTGTTTTTAGCGCGGATTTTGTTGTTTGCTATGTCTGGAATTTGATCAAACATTTCTGAAACGTTCGTGAAATATAGAGCGCTTATTTTTGCTGCTTCATTAAATAACTGATATTTTACAGATTGATTTTTAATTTTATTTTAGGAAGTATTTTAATCTCTTTGCTTGAATATTTCAATTTATCTCAACCGAATAATAAATTAAATTTTTTGGTAATACACTTTACGTTTTCTTCAATCTCTGCAAATTTACACTGTCATTCTTTTGTCTCATCATAAGTCACAAAGTATTATTAATTTTTATCACTTGTTACTCTAACCATCTTCCGCAGTATACAACTACGTACATTCGAACACATAAAAATACTGAAAATATTTCGTTTATTCCAACACCGCACGAATACTTTCCCCCACTGTACCAACAGGTTAACCAGTTATCCCGCAAACAACAGCCGGTGACAGAGCTCGATTCACGACCGGACACCATAGAGTGTCTTCCGAGAAATTTAATTAAAACGCACCGTGAAAAAGGCCAAAAGAATGACAGCGCACCGTTTCGAGGGAATTAAACGTTATTGTTTTCCGATTTGCGATGCACCGAGGTTCACGGTGTATACATTCCGTTGCCCGTCCCAATGCACGACAGGGCCGAGATCTTTATTGCGTTTCGAAGTACCGGAACGAGCAAACAAAGCGGTAATCTGTCGTGCAGGTTGTTTTGGGGACGTGGAACGAAATTGCATTCCATAGTAAACGGCTGAAAATGGCGAAGGCCGTGTGTCGATCGTCACGCTGCATCGGAGAGCCCCATGTACGCAGCGACACTGTAAACGCTCGCGTTTGGCCGGACACGAACGTCCACCTTGGTTAACAGTGAAGTTGCATTCGATTCATGTATTTTTTTTTTGCGATATCAAGTTTTTTATGGGTTAATAAATATAGGAATGGTAGGTTGTAAAAAGATAAGGTTTATCTTGAACAATGTTTGTAGGAGGTTATGAAGTCAGTGCAATAGGTGGTTCTACTACTCCTGTGTGCTAATATATTTGTGTCTCCATATTTTTACGTTTCAGTATCTTTATAATATATCAATATTGTTTCAGTATCAATAGGTTCCAATATCTGTATGTCCTACTATTCCTATGTCTGTACATCCCAATGTTTCTATGTCTCTACTCTCTACTATGCCTATGTCCTGATATCTCCACATTTCACTATCCATATGTCTCAGTATCCCTACGTCCCGCTACCCCTACATTTCACTATCCATATGTCCCAGTATCCCCACATCCCAGTACCCCAACATTTCACTATCCTAATGTCCCAGTATCCCTATATTTCACTATCCCTATACCCAGCATCCCTGTATTCCAATATCTCCTTATTTCAATCCCTCTACATCCCAATATCTCTTTGAGCATTTCCACGTCCCAATATCTCTACCCATCTCCTCCCCCAAAACCTTCATACCCTATGAAAGGTATGAAGCTCTACATCCCCAAATCCGTAGTTATTCTAATGTCTTATCGAGAACAAATTGAAATCCATACTGGAAAGTATTTGTAAAGGTGTGGTTGAACTTGATGAACCGTGTGGAAGAGCTTATCCCGAGGGAAACTTCGTATCTGATGTAATTTCAATTGTTCGAAAGCAACTCTCCAGGGTTGGTTTCGATCGGACGCTTCATACTTTATTATCGGCGGACATTAACGAGCGAGGCGAAAGTCTCGCCGATCGGATTAAACGTCCAAGAGTCCCCGTGTCTGGCGCTGCATTTTACTCCGCCATTAACGATAAAAGAAAGCTTTACGGCTTTCCAGCGTGAACATCCCGACCGGTGCAGTAATTAAGATCGAATCTTTCGGCGAGCGATCGGCGGAATTTTCGTTAATCGAGCCTGCACCCCGACTTAAATGTACGGGACATTAATATTCACCGCTTCCTCGGTAAGCGATTAAGACTCGACGGGATTTAAATGGGAATTATTTTAATCCTGACCGAACGCTTATTTAAATTGCACCAAAGTAGACGCGTCTCACGGTATCGCTTACAGACGCAAACTCGTGTTACTGCGACAGTTTACAGGTAATCGATCACTTTCTGATCGGTGTACTTTGGAGGAATCATTTTTTATGCGGGGATGTTGAGATGGATTGGAACGATATTACGATCACGTGATAATATTTGTAGATAGAATATTTTATCGCAGTTGAAGGAATATCTGTTTGTCGGGTGGTCTGAACTGTACTATTTTACTATGAATGAACCTTCAGTTACTTTTTACATAAAAACGTTTTACACAACAAAATCATTTTTGTAAAAATTATACGTAATTTTACGTGTATTAAAATACGTAATTTTAATTGTTTATACATATGTATATAACAATGATGTAATATAACAAATGATGGAAGCTCCCTTCGAAGATGTTAATAATACAGATAACTCGGTGTTTCATCCACGAACGAAATATGTACTAACGCACCAACGAAGCCGATAAAGCAAAATAAAAAAAGTATCCGCGCCATAGTGACAACAAAATATCGAGCTACACGCTTCCTGGTCTTTCTCATTGTTCTGCTCGCAATCCTCCTGTTCCCGTCCTTTTTCTTTTTCATTCTTTCTCGCCGTTCGTCGACGCCATTGACGGGCAATACATTTTCCGGTGTTGTTTAGGAAACGATCGGACATATCTCACGGATCGGTTCATTGCATCAAGAACAATACACCACGCACGCAAGCTTTGTATGTACCCTTTTTTGTCCGACTCGTATTGTCAGTTGATTTCAATGTGGACCGCAATAAATTGCTACCGCGAAAGTGCGGCCGTGTAAACGTTAGAAGATGGCGGAGAGGGTGAACTTGGAGTAAGAAAAGGAAGGGTAATCTACTGTTTTCTGTCCGGAGAGGCTTCAGCTTTTCTCGACTGCTCGTGACGGTGACAAATTCGCAGGTGTTGTGCGACCTAATCGATCGTCGATATGGAACCACATTTATCAGGAGCGTTCGAACATACGGATTAGAAAAATAGGGTGCGTGTTGTTTGAAGGGTGGAGGCTTCGGAAAATCTTCTTATTCATTTCAAATAATATATTATAGTATTGAAAATAAAATGGAAATGGCTTTATTATGGAATTTCAGTACAAATCACATTTATCGTCATTGAAACATTCTACATGAGAAGACTTAGCATTCGTTATTATGTTACTTTAATTTTTATTATTTATAGAAGTATATACAGATTTTCCAACTCGTTGAAAATGTTTTTTGACACACACAGTTTTGTGCAAAATTTTTGAACTGAAAGTAATACCTCTAAACATGACCACCATTTTTACAAAAAGCAATATTTATACACATTCATATGACACCATTTTGTTTTTACATAACAAAACAATTTTATAACGTATCTAGAAATATGTACAATCAAGTCGATTTTGAAAAGTGTATATGTAACTTTAATCTCTTAAATTGGTGACCTAACCGCTTAAACTACGTGGTCTCCAACCTATGAAACTCACATGACCTATGATGTTCGCAAAATGCATCCTCTCTGTTAAACAATGTCCATATTTATTCGCCCCGTAATATTTACCGTCATAATATTTTCAAGATTTGACATATCCGCGCTTTTTCATGCCTGCGTGTCGAATAAACAAAACGTGCCGATTTTTTTATGCATCGTCGATAAACTTTGAAATATGCATCGCTCGTGGACCACAGTTTCAAATATTCGCTGAATAATGAATAACAACAGCTGTTTTGTCACGGTTGTTTTTTCTGCCATCGTACACGATTGGCCAGACGAATAATTTAATAATAAAGAATGTCTGGTATCATCTTAGTATGATGTCACATATGAATGATATGTTCATGTGTCTCTTCATAGAATAAATAATAAAACAAATATTAATAAAGGAACATATTCATGTGAAACTTGATAAGATAAATAACAAAACAATGTGATAATAAAGGATGTCTGGTATTATTTTATATGAAGTGACATATGAATGACATGTTCATATGTGTCTTGATAGGACAAATAATAAAACAAATATTAATAAAGAAACATATTCATGTGAATCTTGATAAGATAAATAACAAAACAATATGATAATAAAGAATGTCTGGTATTATCTTAATATGAAGTAACATGTGAGTAACATGTTCATATGTGTCTTGATAGGACAAACAACAGAATAACATAATAATAACAAATATCTTCGTACTACCTTAGTATCAATTAATAAAGGAGTATGTTCATATGAATCTTGATAGGATAAATAACAAACCAACATAATAATAAAGAATGTCTGGTATTACCTTAGTATGAAGTAACATATGAATAATATACTCATGTGTGTCTTGACAGGACAAATACCAGAATAATATAATAACAAGGAATATCTTGTTACTACCCTAGTATGAAACAATAAAGGAATATGTTCACCTGAATCTTGATAATCAAATAACAGAATAATATAATAATAAGAAATATCTCAGTCTTACCTTAGTATGAAATAATAGAGGAACATGTAACATATGAATCTTATCAAATATCTGATATTACCTGTTACAATGAAGATTGTATTAAAGTGTATACTATCGATATTTTCAATTGTAAGGTAGTGATAATGGTGACTTAAGGACGTCGTTCGTCGGTAGAGGCGTAAATAAAGGATAATTACGTGGGATTCGCTAACGAACAATGAACAGAGGACGATGGTCGTGTGGTTGGCCGGCAAAGTAGGATTATCCAGGATCTGTATCCCGACTCGAATACGCGAACTGTGCTTTCGGTTTACCAGCTGCATCGAATGGGTCCAAACAATGTTCATCGTTAGCCGTTTCCCTTTAATCGAAAAGCTCCCGGTAAAGTCACGCGTCTCGCCGCAAGCCGGGTTCGTTCGAAATTATTCCCTGGCTGCGCCTCGATTCTGATGCATAGATTCAACCGCATTTTTCTCCCACCCCTCGTTCGCCACTTTTTTTTTTCTTTTATTCCACCAACGGCGCAGTTTTTTTCCCCGTTCGTTTGTTCTGCCTGCAACAACAGGACGCGTTCGTTGCGCGGACCAAGTCGTAAAATTGTATGAGATAGGGCTTTCGAGCGATGCTTTGTTTCGTGCGGGACTCCGAAATCGAAAATGAAAAAAAGAACTGGAACGGAGCAGGGGAAACGATACACGCCGTTTTGTGGACTGCGTAAATGTGGTGGAATAAAATGGGAGAATACGGTACAAGGATATTATATGCATACCCGGGTATCCGAGTGGTATAAATACGTTACTTTGTCAAACATCTGTGGATAATTCTTGTTTCGTTTTTAAAAGACCGTGAATGGAGATACGGATATTGAGAGATATACAGAAAAAATTAAAAAATGTTTAAATTAATAAAATGTGACCTGTGACAGTAATATAATAAAACGTTCATCTATAAACTCAGAAGCAAATCATAACTTGAAAGGTTAAATATTAAATGAAATTAAAAACGGCCGTATACGCAATACACCCTTTTAACCTTGCAATTCGTTTCGATAAAAAAGCCGTTCGGTGAACAGTCGGACGACGGGTCAGAATAATGCTCCAGCCAATGAATTATATGGCCATTTTCGATCGACCAGCAAAAATAATCTATCGCTGACTCGACGAAAATGGACCATCGTCGTTTTCGAGCTGTCCACGATGAATTCACTGATCCTTTTACAAGGATGTATCTCGTGATTATATATCATGAGCCATAAAAAAAAAAACGTTCATATATTCACACCAGTTAAAACGTTTATACATACATGTGGTTAGCGCAATCATTTTATAACTTCGGTTGCATGCAGAACGCGTTATAGTGACATGAATTATTGGTATTTCAAAATTGGGGAAATTGAAAATTTCGAATTTTATGAAATCTTGGCAATTTTTTTTGTTTTCATTTGCAAGTCTCTGTGTTCTCAAAAATGCTTTGGCTTGAATTCTCTATGTCCCCAAATCACTATCAAGCTCCCAAATTTTCAAGCTCTTAAATTCTGAAGCTTCCAAATTTTCAAGCTCCCAAATTCTCAAGCATCCAAATTCTCAAGCTCTCAAATTCTCAAGCTCCCAAATTTTCAAGCTCTCAAATTCTCAAGCTCCCAAATTTTCAAGCTCTCAAATTCTCAAGCACCCCATTTCTCAAGCTCCCAAATTCTCAAGCTTCCAAATTCTCAAGCTCTCAAATTCTCAAGCACCCCATTTCTCAAGCTCTGAAATTCTCAACCTTCCAAATTCTCAAGCTCTCAAATTCTCAAGCTCTCAAATTCTCAAGCTCTCAAATTCTCAAGCTCCCAAATTCTCAAGCACCCCATTTCTCAAGCTCCCAAATTCTCAAGCTCTCAAATTCTCAAGCTCTCAAATTCTCAAGCTCCCAAATTCTCAATCTTCCAAATTCTCAAGCTCTCAAATTCTCAAGCTCCCAAATTCTCAATCTTCCAAATTCCCAACCTCCCAAATTACCACATCCCCAAATCCCATATCCTAATTAAAATTCCAACTCCTCGATTCCCCAAGTTTCCACCTCCTCCAAATCCTCAAACTTCCTAATTTCCAATTTCCCAAATCCCCACATCCCTAATCCCCAAATTGCAAAGTTCCCAATCTTCCAAACTTGCATTCGTACAAAATCGGGTGGCTCAATTTCAATAATTCCTGGCAATATCCTTGACAGAATGATTTGAGATAATTGCCAGGTAAATTTGAAACTGTGCTAGTTGCATAATAAATCGATATCGTCGATCGGCCTCGTGTGTTCCAATTATAACGTCACAGCAGGCTCGTCTAACGACTTACATAATTGAATGGTGAAGTGGCAAGAAGAGCGTTCGAAACGAGATAAGTTAATAATTTAGAGGAGCAGGGACTGCGAGTAACGATCCTCCTGACCTCGATGAACAATTCGGCTGTTTGCACGAGGCGTGGCTGTCACCGATATTAATTACTGCTGTGTGTTTATAATTAAGCGGTCGTATCGCTGGTTGACCGATCTCGGTAAACCAAACATCTAGCTGTATGAAACTCTTCGTTGATCTTTCTCATCTCACACATTGCGATGTAATTTTAGACTAATTGTAGACTGTGTTTCTCGGTAAGATATTTAATGTTATGATGTACGTGTTGTGATACTTGGTATTTTTGGAAATTATCAAGTTTTTTAATTTTGGAGTTTCTAAGTTTTGGATTTTTATATTCTTGAAATTTGGTTCTTTGGATTCGTAAAGGGTTGAGATCTCCATATGTCTGCATCTCCACATAACCACATCTTCACATGTCTACATCTCCATACCTCCACATGGTCCATATCTCCACATGTCTTCATCTCCACATGTGCAAATCTCCACATATCCAAATCTTCACATGTCCAAATTGCCACACGTCCAAATCTCTACACGTTCAAATCTCCAGACGTCCAAATCTTCACACATCCAAATTTCCACACGTCCAAAGCTTTACACGTTCAAATCTCCAGACGTCCAAATCTTCACACATCCAAATCTCCACACGTCCAAATCTCTACACGTTCAAATCTCCACGTGTCCACATCTCCACATATCCAAATCTCCACACGTCCAAATCTCCACACATCCAAATCTCCACATATCCAAATCTCCACATGTCCAAATTTCTACACGTCCAAATGTCCACATATCCAAATCTCCATGCGTTCAAATCTCCACACGTCCAAATTTCCACACATCCAAATCTTCACACATCCAAATCTCCACATGTCCAAATCTCCACATGTTCAAATTTCCACACGTCCAAATCTCCACACATCCAAATCTCCACATCTCGAAATCACCCTAAATTCCAGCCGATCACCCACACCATAATCACATCCCTTCTAAAATAAATGTAAACCTACATCCCCTCTCCACTAATCCAAAACTACTACATCAGCCAAATAATACGTCAGTTGGCGCCTAACGTAACCTTTCTCGAGTATCTTGCCAACTTCTTGCTACTTGGTAACAAAACTGGAGCTCGACCTCGACATAAAATTTCCTTTTTACAAGAAATTCAGTTGTAGATAAACAGTTTTAATTGCCATGTTCAGTGGAGTAGAAACGTAGACCCTTTTGTCTCATTAGCATCTTTCTTGTCAAAGATTTCCGGATAAACGAGCATCTACGCGGTGAGGTCGCAGAAATTTCAATGGAGGAATAATCAAAGATCTATGTTCTTCGTCGGAAGCCTTTGTTTCCTGCTGTGACGATCAGTGGACCATAAATGAGATAATAGAGTACGATCCGGACATTTGTCTTCGATTGAAATATTCATTTAAACGTCTCGTTTCAATTAAAGGGATCGTCGAAGGCGTTTAATGGATCCGCTATAAATTGCTGTGACGTTTAGAGTGTCAGCGGTCGCGTAGTTTCGGAAGGTAAATTTGACCCTGCTGTGCTAACTTCACGAGGGTTGGATTGTTGAATACGAGACTCTGCTGAACAACTTATTTGTTGCTGGTACATTTACTGATTGAATTCGGATCGGTAACTTCGTCGGGATTGAAAGGATGGTACTGACGTAAGCTTGATTCAACAATGCTGTCGCAAAAATTATTTCGTTGATTGAATTACTTGTTCAAGGATACTTTGTGTATATTACTGAAAATACAAGTAACGTTAAGTTGGAGATTAATCTGTGAAGTGTCTGAAGACTTCAACAACAAGATAAAATTAAATAAATTTTGAGACATTTGTGAAACGGTTATTATTTGTACTTGATGCAAGAATTAATATGTGCATGACTGACAAAGCAATTAATATTTATATCTAACTTCTTTAGTTTCTACTATAAATTACAAGATGTTAAATATGTTCAAGAATGTTATTTATTGACTCATACGTTGCAGGTAGATTTTAAGTAGTATAGAACAGTTAAAATTAACGAGCACTAATTGCAGTACGGTCGCAGTATAATACCTCACACAACGGAACAATGTACGCGAGCTAACAAGGAAACTACCCCAAGTGTCCCCCTCTGATTTTAATGAGCTTCTACATGTTGATAGATTATGTTATTATGCGCTGAGCGTAGACCGTACACTTAATTGTAGATATACTAAACTTTAACAGCATACCTTAATACAGTTTAAGCAATAAGTTTCATAATTAACATTGTTCACACAATAATGTAACCTATATGAACTCCAAAGAATTTCAATAACAAGTAATTGTTACTGAAATTCGTAATTCATATGAAACAACATGTATACTGATCGATATACTTTAGACTCGTCCATCGTCGATCTAATTCCCTTAGCCGTTAAATTGTGGTCTTAGAACTTAGCAGAGTGCCTCGTAAGTTTAGCTATCTTGGGTAACGCATATCCGTTCTCATCCCTTAGTGAATTTCATCCCTTCCCACCGAGCTCGTATCCTGTCCTACGGTCTCTGTCATCGCTCGTTTTATTACCGATAAATCCCAGCGATTTTTCACCACCGGGAAACGACTTTCTGCCTAACGTAATTTCACCGCTATAAAATCTTCTTTATATTCGTTACATTTGAATTCGTTCCTCCGGAAATTATTTTATGTCAAATGTTATTTTGCTTCAACTGGTCACTTTCTTTCAATGTATCTTGTGACGCTTTACATTTAGTTTCTTGGACTATTTCATTTATTCTTGAAAATTAGTGACATTTGTAAAGTCAACGACAGATTTAGTTTTTGTAGGGAAAATATGGGGGTGAGGTGAGGGATGAAAGACTGGAGATTTGGGCATATGTGGATTTGGAGATATGTGGATTTGGTGATATGTGGATTTGGGGATGTGTGGGTTTGAAGATATGTAGAATTGGAGTGGATTTGTGGATATGTGGATTTGGGACATGTGGAATTGGAGATATGTGGATTTGGGGATATGTGGAATTGGGGACATGTGGATTTGGGGATATGTGGAATTAGAGATATGTGGATTTATGGATATGTGAATTTGGGCATATGTGGAATTGGGGATATGTGGATTTGAGGATGTGTGGATTTGGGAATATGTGGATTTGGGGATATGTGGAATTGGGATATGTGGATTTGGAGATATGTGGAATTGGTATATGTGGAATTGGGATATG
Organism: Megachile leachella; assembly: GCA_963576845.1. NCBI lineage: Eukaryota > Metazoa > Arthropoda > Insecta > Hymenoptera > Megachilidae > Megachile > Megachile leachella. The sequence goes on along the minus strand of OY756248.1, from coordinate 7,891,762 downwards.
TGAAATTGGGATATGTGAAATTGGGATATGTGGAATTGGGATATGTGGAATTGGTATATGTGGATTTGGGGATATATGGATTTGGGACATGTGGATTTGGGCATATGTGGCTTTGGGACGTGTGGATTTGGACATATGTGGATTTGGGCATATGTGGATTTGGGACGTGTGGATTTGGACATATGTGGATTTGGGCATATGTGGATTTGGGGATATGTGATTTTAGGCATATGTGGATTTGCAATATATGGATTTGAGGACGTACAGATTTATAAAACTTTAAACAATTTCTAACACAACAAAATTAGATCAATCACTCATCTATTTATCCTTATATAAAATTTCCAATATCAATAGTTCCAATACCATAATACCTTAAAATCGAACAGCACTCAATAAAACAATTAACAACGAATTAAAAATCAAGTATAAAACTGTCGACTTTTCCCCTCACGCATGCAGCTTCGAAGTTGAAAAATCAAATGCCTCGGATGGTGAAGGGTGCTAATAAAATGTAAAAAGAGAGGTCGTCAGAAGGGAAGTGGTTTTTTTATATCCTCGAACGATGACGCTCCCTGCTATGTACTGCTTCCACTTGAAACCATTATACGATCCATAAAGAGAGAAGAGAAAGTCGTTTCTTCGATGATGAAAAATAAAATCCAAGTCATTTTATACGTTTTTTATTATTCAAGAGAATCTCGTTGAGGAATTGTCCGATTCGAAAGTTAGTTCGGGGTAAGAAATTTCACGGGAACCGGACACGTCCGGCGATGCACGCGAAGGACAAAGCACAATGTAAATAAGATCCTTTGCAATTAAAGTAAAGCACTGTGCAGAGAAAGTTGATCGCAAACGAGAAAAGTTCTTTGGGCTGTTAGTTTAGGTATCATCCCCGTGGTTGTCGAAAGTTACGAATGTACCAATTTGCTCGGCTCGCAACTTTGCAATTAAGTTTGGAAAGGATTGCCTTTGTAAACCCGTCCGTTGAAAGAACAGTGATTAAAAACATATCCAACGAAATCTAATTAATACCGCTTCTTCCCTTCTGTTTACTCGGCGATTTTATTAATTAAATCCAGGTTGCTCGGACACAAATGTAATTCGTTCTATTTAAGGTACGAGCATTATTCGCATAAAAGTATCATAGACGAAAGGTGAAAATGGTTTCGCGAATCGATAGGGAACATGGATGAATGTTAACAAAATGGAAAACCGATATTTCATTCAGCATTGCCTTCCTGCGCTTTCTGCAAAACAATAGCGCCACCATCCCCTTTTAATCTTCGCTCGCTACCTCTTTTACCCAAACTTTTACGCGGTGTTTGACTTCATTAAACGATTAAATTTCCTATTGTTGGCTCAGCCAACTGCTGGAACAACGATTCTCTTCTGCTACGCTTTTGTCTTCGGCAATTCGAAATATTTCCGGTTATAATCGGACTACAAATGTTACGGAGCATTTAAATACGTGAGAAATGCGATCAATTGTTTACTGTGCATTATGCGTCAAATTACTGTATAAATCACAAAGTAAAATATTAAGTAGGTAACGTAACATATATATTAATCGGAGAAGGACAAGTTCCACGATAGGTATAAAATTTATTTATCAAATAAATAGTTAATAGGTTAGGTTAACAGGTGATCTTATATTATGTACAATTTTCCGATTCGTTTTATAAGAATTTTTAATTCGTAAATACTGTATTATAAAAATTGATGAGATACTATTTGAAGAAAATCTTTGACAGGAAGATTTATCGCAGTGAACGTTTGTATTTACAGTTTAAATTATTCATGATAGAACGGATTATTCCGTTCCTTTTTCCGAATAAACGTGTGAGCCCGTAACTCCGTTACAGTTCATTAAATGGACGTAAATAATATCACGGACTGTATAGACAGCTATTTTATCGGACGTGGAGGTCGACCAACGTCGGAAGTATAGACGGCGGTTGCTGGGTTAATGTTCAACCGCCTTGTTAGATTTATGGCGGCAATATAAGCGTCATGGAGCACGTTGGGCATTACGCCCGCGTGTGGCTGCAAACTGATCCAAATGCAACATTCATTCTGACACATATTCAACGTGTGCGCGGAATTCCGTTTGTTCTAATGAAGGCTTTTTCTATTTTATGGACTTTTTGGTGTTTGCTTAGATCAATAGGAAAGAGTACAGAAATTTTTAATTTGGAAACATACACAAAAATATTCTAATAATAACCTAATAAATATTCTAATAATAACTGACGATATTCTAACCAAGAATATCTTGATATTCTAAAACAAGATTACGTATCAATCAAGCATATTTTCATGAACGTATCAGATCTAAATACCCAGACGAATATCAAAGCCCATGGATAACATCGTTATCGTCAGGATCGCTAATAACAAAGTAAATTTTAGACGAGTTAATTTTATAATATCTTGGTCGTTAGGCGTTTAGCTCGCTTATCTTATGAATTTGCATGAAGGAGGAAGAATAGAGGCTCGGTAAAGCGTGTAAGCTGACGATAACGTATCGTATCCTAACGTGCAAGCTACAGTGAACACGATACAAATACGATGAGGAAATTATTCCCACGGCGAGGGGTTCGATACCTCTCAACCAGTTAGTATCAAAATCCCATTACGAGACGGAAGCCATGTCTCGAGTAAATTCGATGGTTCAGTCAAGATAATACCGATATCAATTTCGCGTCGACGACGAAAAACAGATGTCATAGAAACTGTCTGCTTTCGATTGCTAAATCTTGTAGATAAAAATCATGATCACTGATCGATACTTACTTTATCATTTACACTTTGCTGTTTCTTACGTATCTTATTCGTTTCAGGTTTTCTTTTTATGTGTTATTAATATACTTGTTAATATGGTTCAGGTATACATGGTCAAATTTTTATAGAAATATTTGTGCATATTTTAATAGAAACATTTGTTCACATTTTTATAGAAATATTTGTCCACATTTTTATAGAAATATCTGTCCACATTTTTATAGAAATACTTGTCCATATTTTTATAAAAATATTAGTCCACATTTTCATAGAAATATTTGTCCGCATTTTTATGGAAAATAGGTGACCTTAGCGATTTTTCCAAACAGAAGTGCAATGCAATAAAAATTTGATTCGTCGATCATCGAACTGTCTGTCGATTCATAGACGCAATCACGCGAATGTACAGCAAATTTCGGATATAAATCTGTACGCTACGGGGTCGGGATAGTAGAGTGGAAAATTGGATGACGATGTGGTCGGTTCACAGGTGGATTCGGCGCCAGCTCTTTGTCCTACCGCAAATAAAATAGGTTCCGGGACATTTGGCATCGGTACACTGTAAAATTTTGCCAGAAATCGCACACACGTTGGTCAGCAAGGTATTAACCGGTACTGTGGGTTGTCGCTGCTGTAATAAAGACGTGAAATGAAATTGCTCTATTCGATGGAAACTGTTGTATAGAGTACTTGAAAACGAGTCTTCGCGCTAACTTTTTCTGTCTGATTGCTATAGTTTTAACGAATATCTGTAATAACACCTGTCGTTAATATGTGGGTAATAGAGTAGTCAGTTAAATAGTTCCATAATTTTTATCATATATTTTAAATGAATGCGTACTTTATCTTCATATGTATTATTTTTGTTGCAGAGTCACGACAGCTGGCAAGGGCACGACGGGGACCAGGTGAGCATCCATGGCTTACGATAATTTATATTGCTTAGCTTTTGCTCTAAGCATGATACCGCTTGGTTTTTTCCCTTTCTAGTGTCATTCGCTTTAATCATAGTATTAGGTTCATGCAAAGATAATTGTCCTTCGTTAACTTTCAAATATATCTCGTTGTCAAATCGTGATAAAAATTAATGAATATCTGAAGTGGAATAATGTAGACGCTTATTTTGCTAGACCTAAAAACTATCATAATTTAATAAGCAAAACTGAGTAATAATTTAATAAATTTAATGAAAGCTTCAGTGGTAAAAAATAAGTTTAGTTTAAAAATAATAAGTTATTTTAATAAAAGTTTGTGTAACAAGGAATACAAAGTTTAATTATTTTTGCATTAACTTAATATGCACACTTCACGAGTTTCCATCGAAAACACATTTCATTTTGCTTCATTTTGTACATATAGCGCGATAAAGGTAACAGGGAATGTCTAACAAAATGCATGTATTTTCATTCACCAGTACTTATATTTTAATTAACACATGTTGCTTATAGATCGAGTGTTCTCTCTACTGTTCTGCACATAATAAATAAAAATTGTCCACTTTAACCTCCGTATACTAGATAAAAATGATCGATGTCGTAAGGTTACCCTATTCTTGACTTTGATAAATAGTAAACAAAACTTCGCAGTAGAAGTTGAAATTTTTACCCCAAGCTATTTACATCACCTACTTCCAGTACAAACAAGGTAACCTTGTTTACTGTTACACTGGAAAATAGGAAATTTTATTTGCGTTACACCATGCATTGTTAAAAAGGAAAAATTCTAGGTTCCTTTCTTTATAATTTGGCCGAGATAGAACGCACTGTAATTTGTGAAAAGATGCAGTCAAATGAAGTACAGAATTTTTATTTTAATAATAATAAAATTTCTGTTTTCATTTTAGAATTAATTTACGTGAATGTCTGTAGGTATTCTGTCATTTAATATTTGTGTTACTGTGGGTTTGTTCCCTTAATAAATAAATAAAAATATTTTTTAATAATAGTGTGTTGAGTTTTGCTAAAATAGATGTTTTAGTTTTTAATAATAATGTGTTGAGTAAGTATGACTACTTCAAAGAAAAAGTATGAATACCTTAAACAATCGTTCGAAAAATAATTTCACGGTGATAGTAAAGTATATAAATCTCAGATTGTACAACTCAGAAATTCTCTACAATAAAATAAAAATTGTCTGCCATTTTACACGAGTGTCTTGCACCTCTGTACACTGCGCCTCAGCGTTCACAGTGAACCCTCACATCTCTTATGTCCTATAACATAAAAAAAAGTTCCCTCGTAAATTCCACCTCACATAATACCAGTACTTCGATCCGCGAAGTGTTAACAGAGCATTCCTCCAGCAGGGGATTAATCGTTAATTCTTCAACCCTATCGATCGACAGAAATGAAACGAATAGAGGTAAATCTGAAAATCTATTCTCGGCTAAGGGAAATCGTATTGCAGCATGCACGTACGTGTGCATAAGTACGTAGGTATCGTGTTCCCGAAGGTATTGACAGAAGTTACATAGAAACGATGAAGCAGGAACGCGGTAACGGCGAAAGAGAGCGTGAGGGGAAGCGAAAGCAATTTGCATGACAGTGATGCATGCGATTCGAGTTCTTACCGTCTGGTTACGTGGTTGCAACGTGTACTGCACCTCTTCGTTATTAAGGGCGTTGCGGTTTAATGACGAGATCGTTGCAACGACCTGTGCATCAGGGTTGCAACGTTCCTCGTTAACTGGCAGCGATTAGTCGGCAACGTCTGCGAAAATATTTACCAGGCCGCGGAATCTCTCCCTTCAGAGAGCACCTTTTACGCGTTAATCGGCGCAATCTCTTGCCACGGAAACTCGCCGTGTACTTACATCTTTTCCGTTCAGCAACGCCTTGGGGAGCCTAATGTGTTCATTGCCAAGTTCACTAACTCCTCGCAACATTTATGCTAATCTCCACTTGCTCATCGACAGTATGAAATTTCGAACCGGGAACTTTGAGATCTACCTCTGCTTTGACTCTGTATCGATTCCCCTTGGGATTTCCATCCGAATCGCAATCTGCGAACTTCGGCTAAGATAGACAGCTTTCGGTTCCATTCACACCGGTAATCGCCTCGCGATTCAATTTACTGCATTAGGTGTTATTTTAGTGGCGAGATCGTTGCAGATAAAATGATCATGTGGTAGTAACTACTCTAGTACTTAGTTTTTGGTTGCTGAATCTTCAAAATTAAAAATGTCGAGATAAATGGATAGGTTTCTGGACTTGCATATATGAAATACTGAATGAAAATTTGGAAGCTATGGAAATGGTGCATCTAAAAAATGTGGACCTAAGAGTAACTCTGGTAGGTCTAAAGAAAATATGAACTCATCAGAAAGTTAGACATAGGAATAACTCACTATGATAATTTAAAACAATTTCCAAAGAAATTGCTGTGGAACTGAACCTATATGTAGATGTAGATAAACAATCTACAGAAACCACAGATGAAAGCAGAAATTTTGAATCTACAAGTAGATCTAACAACCCAAACTCAAGACTTAAACGCAGATAAATAACCTGCAAAAATTGTAGACCCAAAAAAAAACCAAACCTCAGAGAATCCAGATCTACAGTTCTACAAAAACAGTAAAATGTATGCCCATGTTGATCCACAGAAAATTTAGATCTACAGATTAAGTGAGAGCTTTAAAGTAATCCCCATCTTGTTTGCAAACATCGTTTATTTCGCCGCAAGAAGAATACCATAAAAATTTCTTAAACAAGGAGAAAACACAAGATTTCCACAGGCCGAGGCGTCGCATTGCGATTCAGCGCACCTGCGGAATGCTTTTTACGAGAAACGAAAGACGTTGGAGGCACTTAACAATGAAAGCTGGTTGAATGAGATTTAGTATACCGTCTAATCGGGTTTACTCTTCGCCTCGAGGCTGCGCTGCTCGCTGATATGCCGATACAGTCTCGGGTAGTTAAAGAACGGTGCGGGAACAAGAGAGAACCTAAAGGAAACTGCGAGGCCAAGTGGTTAGGAAACGCACGTCGTGAATTTAAAAAGATTCATTAAACCTGGATATCGGTGTACCTTCACGACGAAAACTCTTTACAAGGGGCTCAAATATTCATTCATTTTTATGCCGCTAATAAAGAGTTGCGGAAGTCGAGTAGAGTGTACTTAACTCCATTATTTCAGTTTCAGAAGGATCATTATGCAATGTTTTATTGAGCATTTTCACTTTGATCTTCAGTTTTAGTGTCAGTTGAGATCTGAAGTTAGAGGAGTCTATCAGAAATTTAATGTAGTCTATCTTAAAATTTAGTTCATTAAATGAACTGAAAGTTAAAAAGTTAATAGAAGGAACTGAAAAAATGTGGACATATGGAACTTCCCGTCGTTTACATCAAGTATGAAGTTCTACCATTTTGTGCTGTGACAGGAGACATTCATATGAAGTACCATATGTTAGTATTCTAAGAGACATTCAAATTTCAGGACAAAACTTTGCAGGCACTATGTTATAATATTTCGATTTTCTTTGATTCCAAAGTATCGTATCATAGGACTTTAAAGTAGATTCAATAAATATTCGCGACGATGACGCTCGACGAATTTCAATATTCGAGATCTTCACATCATTGAAGAGCATCTCGAGTCTCTCGATAGACCCTCGAACTATACCGGTTTTTCTATAGTGTCTTCCCTAAAGAGACTCTGTTTCATCTTTCATCTTCGTGTTTCGAATATCCACAATACGTCATCCAGCGCCATCCTTCAGTCGACTTTATTCTCTTTGTAGCGATACAAAGTAGATCACCCTTTCTCCTCTTTTGTTCACGGCGAACAATTTTGTGTCGAGATTCTTTCTCGTGAAAACTCTCTTGAGTTAAATCCTTCAGACGAGCGTTTACTTTTTGTTAATCTTCTTCGGACACGGGTTTTATTCCTTGTAGCACTGGTCACAACTTTGTGAATTTTCTATAGAAAATAACGTGGTCGAATTTGTTGGGCATTGACATTTTCTGTAGTCGCTTTTCCGTCGCGAAACTCTTCCGGGAAATCTTACCTCAGGATTTCTAATAATTCCCTTGTCCGATGGAAAAAGCCTGTCGAAAGCACAGTGCCGATAAAATACTGACGCTGAGCAAAATCTCGTCGCGATTTGCGAACGTTCACTCCCACGGGAATCGTCGAATGCCGATGCAGATCGAATTTCCACGTCGAGCATCATCGAATCTGGAATCGTTCTCTGCGTTTACCGGTGCAGCTTTCTTGCTAATGAATTTCATTCAGAGTGTTTCTAACTGAATCCGACATACTAGAACAAAGTAAACATCAGAGGCAAATTAATTGCTAAACACTACGAAGAAATGAAATATTTGCTCGGCGGATACTGAAACTTTCTTTCACCCGTGCGGTGGGTTTGCAGTCTGTCAGGCGTTAAATATCGTATTTCTACGGTAAAACTCGATCTTATTAAATTGTGCTGTTTAAATATATTTAATCTCAAATATAAGTAGTCAGATAGTTAAATATTGACACTTTGTGGACATAATATAAAATAATCTAATTAGGTACAATGTCTGGTGTTATATATTAATTCTGTGATTTTACATTTACGTTATTTTGTACGTCAACTTTGAATTGTCAAACAGGGAATTTAGAATGCAGAGACGGGTCTAAAAATTTAGGTCTACAGTGGTGTATACACAAGCGCGTTTCGCTTTTGCAGTGTGGGTAATTTGGAGAGATTGGGCTACACTGCACCAACTTTGCAGCTTCCTGTGTAAATACACTCCACTTTATTGTTCCAGCAGGGGTGCTTCATTCATTTCCATGGTATTAAAAGGCCGAAATCCCTTTTATATGCTGTGTATTGCCATGACTAACTCGGGGAAAAGGGCTTGATGCCAATTACATAAACTCGCCCTCTTTTTTCCAGCTTTATTCTCCGGCTGTCCTCCTCTGGTACACGCATTGCTCTCCACTTATCCCTTTCTGTTCGTTCTTTCTCTTTTTCCTTGATGAGCATTCGTGACTCTCGCCGCAAATGAGCCACTCCAGTTATGAGAGATTACCATAAGCCTTAGGGTGTTCGGTAGCTAACTTCCTGTCCTCCTCTGTTTTTTTTTCTGTCTCTCATTACCAGGGTCGTACGGAAGGCTGCTGAGGCTGCTGAGATCGCGGGATTCTGAAAAAATCCGAGAAAGAAAATGGAACGACTCGTGACATTCGGTCCACACGCACTAATTAAGCAACGACTTCCCCCCTGGCATTCAGCTTGGATTCCATTATGTTCGACGCAATAAACCACAAAACCAATTGTTTTTGCGTTAGCATTGTTTTTTTCTCACACGATCCTTCTCCTTTTCCCTTCAAGTCTGATAATTCACTCGTTAATCTCACGGTTCATTGATCATATAACTTGTTCTTTAATTTTGTTCTTAATCTGCGTTAAATCTTTCAGACTTCATTTTTTACGATTAAAAAAAGTATAAGCATATTGTTTGCTCCGACAAGTGGATTATTTTCTCTCTGAGTAGGTCGTCGTAAGTGGTTATTTAAGCATATTGTTTTATTTCTTTAAAATATATCATAAACGTGCGCAAAGGTGTACCTGATTTTGAAGCAGCTTATCGACAGAGTTTGCTGTTCAACCGTAATACCTAGATGTCTCTTACAGTTTCAATCTCCGAGCTAATTCGAATATCACTGCATCACGATTTAATAGATTAATTTAAATTCGAAGCAGTGCACAACGTTAGCCAAGGTCATACCAGGCACGCAAGAAGCAAATGCATTTTTATCAACACAATTTTATACAGTGAAATACTGCACCTTCATGGCAATTCAAATAAAACGTACACCTTTGACCTACTTCTCAAAAGATAATATGAAATAGATAATTCTGGATGAAGAGTTTGGAGGAAATTTCGTGATCGGAAAAGTAGCAGAGACAGCCACGATTGACCAATCAATTTTCGGTCGGCCAGTTTACAGGATGTAAGTTCGAGCCACTTCTATGTAATTTCCGGTTTGGCCAGAGGGAAATTTGCTTGGGAATCGACTCAAAGGCTCGCACAAAGGAGCGTTACGGAAACGTTAGGGAGGGCTTCGATGCATCGACGCGATTTCGGCGATGCTCGTTCGCCAAAGCAAAGAGAAGCCCGTTAGAGAAATGCAAATTGCAGCCAGCCAGACAGCATTAAACGTTGCCATTGTTCGGCGACTCGGTGGTACGGTTGCATACGACAACACGCGAAACACACCACCAGAATTGCCTCCCTGAAAATTCTAAAGATTTCGCTTAAGTTTCCAGGTCATACGGCTTCGAGCTTCGCAAGAAGTAAGAAAAAGGTCGGTATGAATGCGCTGACCGCTTTCAACTATAAGTGTATTTATTTTCCAAGAGCAATCAGAAGCGGTTCAAGCGGCGACTTTTAGCTTCTAACTTTCGCAAACGTTTGCTTTGAAGAAAACGGAGAGGATTAAAACAAATCGCGATAAACCTTAGATAATTCTTGCAAAATTTATACCGTGGCTACTTCTTTCCGGGTTAATAAGATTAAAAACAATTTGGTTGGTAAACACGAACGAGGTCAACGAGAAAATATTCTTATCTTAAATTGGCGATTTTTTAAATTTCTGAATTTGTTGAAGCAGCGACATTTCTACGCCCTTTGAAATGAAATTGCGATTTAGGAAAACGTCTCACCCTTTCTACAGCAAAAGTTCTTTTAAGGTCTGTGAAAAGAAGTCGAGAGAATCGAAAGGGAGTATGGTTTTTGTCGAAGAGGAATTCCATGACTTTCAAGAGATTAAGTTTAAATGAGGTTCTCTTTGCTTCGCGTATTTCGAGTTACGTTTCTTCGTTGAACGTAAGATAGCGATAATAGACATTTTTCTCCAATTATGGGCCTCGTTGAAAGGGAAAGGAGTTTCCACGAATGCAGAGAATTATGTACATTCTTACTGCCGAAACGAGTCATCGGTTTCTCTGTGTTGCAACGCCCCAATCTTGACAAAACCTTGACATAATCTATTCGCAATGTTTACCTTCATGTAAATTTTTGTACCGTCTCCTTATATTGCCACGTGTTGTGTCGCAACGACACACTACTGTAATTTGCTCTAATTCTACGGTTAATAATTTCGTGCTGTAATTCCACCCCTTATATCACTGCGGGTTACATTTCCACGCGCTGCAATTCCACCTGTTGTATCTCCATATCTTATATCTCCGCGCCTTATAATTTCGCGCGTCGTTCCACGCACTGTAATTGTACGCATTGTAACTCTACGCTTTGTAATTTCACACGTTGTCATTTTAAAGATTACATTTCTACGGATTGCAAACTCGAAACTTCAAGCTCCGAATCCCAAAATTTACAAGTATACATCGGGTTCCATAAGTTACCCTTTTAAGAGAACCCCAGCAAAGTCGAAGGTTTAAGGAGAAACCTGAAGCAGTAATTTAGAGCTTCCTCTCAAACACCTCCGATTAAAGGAAACCTAACAGATCGTTTTCAAAATAGAAATTTTAAATATTGAAACTTCAAGCACGAGTTAGTCCGTGATACGGAAGAACATGTCCAAACAAAGTAATGTACAGGTAGCTCTTTCGAAATTCGTGTAAACTGGCTATCATTACGACTATGCCCGAAGCGGTATCTTCGTATCTACCTCAACTTCCCCCATCCTCGAATCAGCGGCACGACCTCGCACGATCGGCCTGGCACGAAACGGCGTCGCCGGAGGAACGAACGTCTTTTGTACGGTTAGTACGTACCGGGTAACAGAGAAGGAAATACGAGGTAGAACGAGAGGGAAAACGAGAGGCATGCGGCAGAGAATGCGAGTACTTTCGTACAGAGTCGACCACTTTTTATTCGAAATAATGAATAAAAAACTTGTGGGGTCATGACCTCGTGCTAGGAACGAGAATCTGAGTATTCTCTTTACTTTTTATATAGCATTATCCAGAAGGAAGTTAAACGAATTGTTGTCGTAAAAGTATGCAGCTGAAAATGAGAGAGCGATGTCGTCGCTTTGAAGTTCAGTTTCATGGAATAATTAATACATAGATGACAGGTAGGTTTGATTCTGTGCAAGGTAGTGCTCCGATTCGGTTGAGCGTAACCGATCATCGCTTGAGGAATTTTACGAACGGTCTAATAAAAGTTTATTAATTAGAGTTGTAGATTTTAAATCAAGAAAAAGAGATCGATGGTGTTTTACACAAGATCGAATAATAATCGGAATAAAAATTTCTTTGGATAACGCCCAGAAGAGTTGAGGCGAGGACGATCGTGCAGGTTCGTGCAGATCCGGTGAGGTTCGGCTCGGCACTCTCCGTGCGTGCAGCGAAGTTCATGCCGGCGGCCGAGCGATGACGTCAGCAAGCAAGAGGCCCGTCCACGGCCAGCTCGGTAAAGCGTACGAGAGCTCTTGACGTTTCGTCTGTTCGCGTGTACGCTCGGATTATTTTTCGGTGGTTCGTTCGATTTGCGGCCGGCAGTGTTCGATCGGTATCCGCGGGTAACGCGCGTGCACCACCACGTGGCGGGAAAAACGTTTGGTCGTTTCGACGCCACGCGTTCCTTCTGCGAGTGCAATCGTGGATCGAAGAGCGAGAGAGAAAGCGACCGAGAGGCGGAGGAGGAGGCGTCCGTGGCGACCTAACCTCCCAACCGGTGCGTCGCTGATTTTAATCGGCGTTATAGCATGGCCGTGTAACCGTGTCACGCGAACCTGCACGAAGTATCACGGAAACCAACTCGTCCGGGAAACGCCGCAACGTCTGGTGTTCGACGTTTGACAACGCGCCGATAAACTTCCTTGGAGCGTAGTTTCTAACCTCTCTCTAGTGGTTCGCGCCACCGGCTGTCCTGTTTCGAGTTACCAGCGAAAACCTGTGGAAGGGTCGATGAGACGGTAAACAAAGGAAAAGAAGAGAAGTGCAATCTGTTTATACGAGCCCGAAGAAACTGTCGTGTACATATTGACGTTCGCGTTCACGTCGCCGTTTGTCCTTTGTTTCTTTGTACGTGTTGGCACGGGGAAAATATATCGTGGCCCGATTGGCGGTAGAAATTCGTTCCCGAGCGTAGACGGACAAGAGAGGAGCAACCTGTTTTATGACTGTGTGAGTGGCGTCTGTGTCTCTCATGGAATGCGAGAATCGTGTACGTCCAGGCATCTTGATACCAGGGGGTGATTTTCAACTAACACCGAATAACAGTGCAGTGCTCCTACTAGTGTAGGCATATGCTCCGTTCCGTTATCGTCTAAATGTGCCTCCTGTGAATCAGTGATCTTCTTTCCGAGGTAAAGTGACGTTTTACTACGTTGATACCGTGAATATCACTATTTTTTTTATGGAGAGTGTGGAAGGAACACGTGGCATTTAGGATGTCGTATAGGAATCCTTTTCAATCGTGCTACTCGCGTAACGGTAAACGAATTAGTAGAAAGTCTACGTAACGTTTCTTGTCATCAGTGGCGCGCTGACGGTACGAAGGACCAGATATTATAGTAGAGGAAGTACTGCTCCTTTCTTTTTATACAATCTTATTTTTTATGGCAGCTACTGGAGATTGGTTTGTTATTTTTTCTTTTGAAAACTATTCCCAGTTTACACTTACTTTGTTAGGTTGAAGTTAGATTATATTACGTTGACTGTCGTCAAGTTAGGTTAGACGTCGGTCATGTTAGAGTAGGACTCAGGTTAGATTGTTATGGTAGGTTTCAAGTCAGGTACATCTACTTAAGTTGCGTTAGACTATAGTTAGGTTAGGTTAGATGTCATATTAAGTTAGATCAGCTTACCACCTACATTAAGTTGAGTTAGGTTATGTCAAATATACTGCTCACAAAAATACGAGTACTAATTTGTAAAGAGAGGGGCACGATCGCTCTGTTTTTTTCGTAAACATTCGATGTTTTATGATCCAAGTATTCAGACTTAAAAATAGAAAGGTTGCATCGTACACCAGGGACAAAGATTAGCGTGTTTGTGCGTTTAGTATGTCCCACGTGGAAATCGAAGTATGTATTCACAATTGTGAATTTCCTTATCCGCGTCGTCATTCGTCGTGGTACGGTGCACAGGAGTACGCTTCGCGGGCACTAGAGCGAGACGAACGGACAACCTGTTTAAGATATAAACGTAGCTGTAGTACGTGCGTGCACACGCATACGTTTCCAGCGTTCTGGGCTACGTAAGAGGAGAAGCTTGTGTACAGTTTTCGTGGGAGCGTAGAATCGGTTTTTACCTGTTGTTCGGGAAAAAGAAATACGCGTCGCGTATCGACGGATATCAAGTTGGACGAGACTCGTGTGCCACTTTGAGGTTCCATACTTTCACTGATCGATCGCCCAGGGCATGCAGTTCACCGATCGAACCGAAGAGTGCATTCTCTTTACTGAACATCTACTAACCTTTGTTCGTACTTTGCTTTTCCGTGTACAGTTCCCGATCGCGTGATCGCCACCGCTTTGGAGTTGTACAAACTGCGTTTTTCTTATCGTTTCTTTCACGAACGGGGATCGGTTGCGATCGATTCCGTTTGGCGCGCGATTTGAACGAGTCTGCCCGCGCTCGCTGTTTCAAACTTTAATTTTTGTGTAATTCGTTGTAATTATAGATATACGGTAATAGAAAATATTCTATTTTATTATTAGAGACGACTTTGCTAGTTTTAAGTGTTTATATACAGTTGATTAGTTGGTACTGTTTCCTTCAAAACATTTGGCGCGAGATTTAAATATGTCAGTTTACTGTTTGGACTAATAGTTATTGAATTAATAGTTAGAACTAATAACTCCTAATAACAAGGCAGTACGGTAGTTAAAAAAGTTTTGAGTCACATAAAAGATATGCAAGTTTACAAATTACAGGCTCCGAAACAATTAGCGTTCAATTTGAATAAATTACTCGTATTTGTCGTTTCAGTCTGCAATTTCTAAATAATTCACTTCGATCCTAGTTTAATAATAGGAAAAGTTTTGCATGTTCTTGAGACTCGCATTTATACCTGATTGATCGGCAACTTGGCGCGCAATTTAAACGTTCGTGTTCCTTGTAAAAACCATCGAACTAATGTTAATAGTAAGACAAACAGTTTCATTAGAAAGAAATATCGCGAGTTTTCAAGTCCCACGTGTTTACATATATCGAACGAGTGATCGACACCAGTGATTATGTATTACATAATGTTGAGCAGTAGCACGTGACGGTGAGCAAAGAGGAATAATTTCCTCCGTTATTTGCCAAGCGATTCGGGTTAACCGACCTAAGTGGGACAGGCCGATGTCCCTGGTTTTTTATCAATTAGGTTGCACTTGCGTGAGATATAAACGCGTGGCACGGGCCCGTAAGAAATAGGCCGCCGGGGAAGTATAATACGACTCGGTGTCACCGTAATCACGACTCAGAAATCTGTCGTATATTTGACGCATATAAAATTACCGGTCTATGCAATGGGTCTCGTGTTTCCTCGTTAGATTGAGTTCAAGCGGTCGAGGCACATTCACGTTGCAACAGTACATTAAACTCTCGTGCAAAAGCTTCGCGGTGGAAAAGGCACGGTACTGTCGACGCCTAGTCGATCTCTAATTATAGATTCTGTTTTACATTTGCCACGATTCTTCTGCGAAAATTCGACGTTTGGAACTGTGTCAGGTAAATAGAGGTTTTCGAACAGCTTCGCGTTTGTCGTACCGAAGTCAAGCAAATATAACTTTAAGAGAAATCTGAAGTATAAAATCTTTAGGGAAATTAAAAATTAGGATTTTTCTGCGACAGATGAGTAAATGAATTTTGTCACGATTCCTTCCACACGAGTAGTGCGAAAATTTGAAAATCTTTGTTGTTCTGGTGAAGTGCGTCTTCGCGAGTTCCGTGAGAAAAGTATGTGGCGCAGTGGTGTCTGAGCGTCCGGATTAATTGGATTAATTTACATCGAGAGCCTATCGGACGAGAGAAGGATGACCACCAGGAGAAAGAAGAAGTCGCAGGACGGGTTCCTGAAGAAGGTCTCCAGCCTGTTCAACCTAGACTCGGTGAGTCAACTCTAGATCACAGTGTCACGAATTTCGTGTCACTTCTCGCCAACTATTCTATTTTAGACGGTTTTCTGAGCATCGGAAGGCGGTCGGTGGCTTTGTGGTCATCGCCTACGACTCTTTCGTGTACCGTTTGAAAGCGTTCTAGCGTAGGATGTTGTAAAAAAGCAACGTTCACTGTTTCTTTCTCGGGATGTACGTTCCCACGTACTTTTAAACATTGTGAAATTCTTATTTCGTAGGACCTTTATAGAATTAACACTTTGATAACATATTTGACATAATCTTGTACTTTTCAAGGTAATTACACTTGTACTTTTCATTCCTGTAAATGACTACAAAATTAAAAAAAAAAAATGAGGTAAAATGGCTAAAGAATTTCAATTTTATTGCCACTAATTGTACACATTGATTTTGCTTCTCAATAATAGTTGAATCAATTAGTAATTGGATACTTGGGATTCTGTCGTGTCAGAATTCCACGTTGCCGAGGTAATAAATGTAATTACGTATGCAAAGGATCACGTGTTGCCGTAATATCGCAAAGGAAAAGTGCATAAAATTATACGCATCGAGAGCGTAACAACGATAGCAATTTTGAATCGGAACAATTTATGAGTTATGTACTGAGCTTCCCAGATGAAAACACTCAGCACTTTTTTATAAATGGTAACCATGAGCTTTACTGCGTTCAACTAGATGTTTTTTCACTGATCAATTATATAAGACGATAATATACCGATGGTACAAGAATGATAATATCTCGATGATCATTAAGTTTAACTAGAAACAGGAATTTATAAATATACGTCTCACGTTCATTTTTACAAAGCACATATTGATTTCATTGAAATAGAAATCAAGTCGTACAATGTTTAGCTACTATGTATGACAGTATCACGTTTTCTAATAACGAGTATCATATTCAGGAAGTCTAGTTTGCTTCGACAAACTGGAAACGAAAAAGAGTTACCGCAAGCGGAAGATTGCAAAATTTAAAAGGTGCAGGGAAAAATATCGCAGCATTTTTCTCCTTGATTTCTCGAACGTTTCGTACGATAAGAAAACGTGGAATAACTTCTAAAGGCCCCTACCGTTTGATAAAGTAGGAAGAAACGAGGGACCGAGAAACCGTGCAACTGCAATCGTTGCAGTTGGACATTTTTATTCAAGGAATTCAATCTTTGGCTACAAATTTACAATTTACCTAAATTTATTTCGAATCATGATCACTGTGGTTGTCAGAGTTTGAAACGACTGCTCTGTTCAATTTGCGATAACAGATTTCCTTGCACAGATTCATGATAGCGGAATTTCCGTATAAACCGCCCTCTCGCGGGCAGGTGAGTCCGATTAAAATCCAGCACAGTCAATGTTTGTTTTCCCTCGCCAAATCAGCGGCGTGTTAGTCAGCTTTATCGAGCGTTGTAAGCATGTAGTTTACATTGGCACCTGGTTTTCGCTGGTCCTAAGTCAACCTGGACACCGGTGGCCCGAGCTAAGCTTCTCCACAGTATACACGGTCTGCGAAATGGCAGGCGCCAAAACAATTTTGTGGCGAGATTTTCCGTTACGAAGGTGACCTCGGACCCAATGTTTATAGTCTTGCGTTAGTTAAACGTGCAAGCAAAGCCTCTACGTTCCTACACGTATAATTCACTGCAGCGTGTATATCGAATGCTTGCTACATTGCCGTGTACCGTGAGCTTCTCTAGGGAATATGCTAATTTCGCGAAGGGAGTTTAACGGGTCGTTGCATTTTGTTGGCGAATTTCCAGAGATAGTTACGGATTTTCAATTTGTGAACTTCTGCATAATTTAGGGACTGGGATTCGATTTTGGTGATTGAGAGATTTGGGAATTTGGGGCTATGGACAATTTAGGGGATGTGTTTGGACAGTTAGGGGATTGGGAATTGATTGATTTGGCTATTTGGAGCTCTTGAAAATTTAAGGACTGTATTTGGAAATTTAGAGATTTGATATCTTGGGGTCTAGAAGGTTTAGAGATTACATTCAGATATTCAGCAATTTGGAGATTGAAAGATTTGAGAGTTTAGGGACCTTGACAATTTAAGGACTATATTTAGAAATTTAAAGATTTGTACAGCTTGGGAATTTGAGGGTCTGAAAGGTTTAGAGACTGCAATTGAAAATGCAGAAGTTTGGAGTTGAAAGATGTCAGTGATTGAAAATATGAAGAATTTGTGTATCTATCAATTTTAAGCATTCATTGAGACACTTGGAAGGACTTTGAAAATTTGTGGCTCCTACAATTTGGACATTTAAAAATTCATGAACTTGCAGGCTCATGCCACAACGCTCTTGACTCCAAATTTATATATCCAGACCAGTAGAGCATTTTTCATAGGAGACGTCCGAGCATCCTACGCAAATACGTGTTCTACGATGGTCTCAAAAATTTCGAGATCAAAGGTTAAATAGATTTTGGAGTTTAGCAAGGTCTTCAAACACTCGTAGCATGAGTCATCCACAGACGTGAGAAAGGTTTGAATAAACGTTTGTCGTCCCTGATCCTCGGGTTGCTTTACCAGACGTTCCGACTAAGTAGTTGGGACATTTGCATAAAGACTAAAAGAGACGATAAATCACGCGACACTTTTCATCGTTCTCAGTTATCTACAAGCTCAATTTCCTGTTTCATATCGTATGCAAGCACTATGTGGGAATTATGTACATTTGCTGGTCATTTAATTCAGTTGTGTTGCGTCACTTCGATAACGTTCCTTGGCAAGGTCATTCCGACCCAGTTGACACGTTCTTGAACAAACGCTAGCAGCCTGTAGCATTACGAAATCACGATAAACAGGTCAGTGATAATTGACACGGATTAACAGGCAATTGAGAATCAAAGTGGCTCCCGCGTCCGGAGGTGCTCGGTGTTTCATCTTCTCATCCGCTCCGGAACGCGTTTCGCGAGCAACGCGTGAGACCACGACTTATGTAAGTCCTGTCGTGTATTATTATTCGCGAACACCGTGTGTGTTTGTGCTCGCTGCACCACGCATGGAGTATCGACACGACCTTCGCGGGAAATACGTGCCAGTTCCAGGCACGACTCCATCTCTGGAAACGAGTTGAAAGAGTTCCGAAGCGCAACCAAATTGCAATTCGATAGGCACACTTAGCAGGTCTTCGACAAATAACCTTCTCGAACAGCTGTTCTTTCGCTGACAAAGCTGTTGCCAGATTGAACGTCATGTGTGATAACCGAGAACGGTGACTACGCGTTCTGCGATTGCTATTCGATCATTCAGTCAGAGGAATTATGTCTTCCGTGCTTAGAGACCTCCATCTTTTAGCGTCGGCTTTAACTTGAGGTATTATCTAAACAGAACTATGAAGGCAATAAGAGCTACTCCGCGAAGGTTATTATGGTTTTTCAGAAAGAGGAGTATTTCCGTTGTGGTAGTCAATTTCTGTGTACAGGAAGATCTTTTGAAGACACGAAGTAGCAATCTTTCCGCTTCATTGGTTTTAATAAATCGGTTGTCCATTCGCAGCATCTGAAATGAGATCAGGGTGGTTTCGACATAACGGCGTTTCTCCGCATTTCGCTATTTCATTCGAATACTTTCACGTTTGCAATGGGCGGAATGTGGATGCTTCGTTTAAATGACCTTCTACATGACAGGTGGATATTGAATTTCATATGTACACATCAGTATTTATACAACTGCCTTACAGCATACACTGTCAAGGGTGTAATGAAATAGATCAAACACCTCTGACATGTTTCGTAAAATACGTAAACAAGGTGTAAATTGTGGTAAATGTGGCAAAACGAATGACATGGTGGTATGCTAATTTTTAATAGGAATTTTATTCAAGAAAAAATATTGTAGGTTTAGACTTCAGGTATGGTGTTAACACAGAAGTACATAAATCGTGTTGCGACCAGTTGCTTAAAGGAATTCCAAAAAATATTATGCGGTTGAGAACCTCTGCGTTTGATGCCTCTCTCATTCCCGTCAGACGCAGACCTCCCTTGGTCGACCTTCCGGAGGTGGTTCAAGGGGAGCTTGGCCCGCAAACCTCGACGAGCTGTGCACCGAATGTAGAATCGTATAACTTGCACACGCTTCTCCTATACCCCAAGAACATTCCACCCACCCCCAGCTGAGGACCAAACGCCATTGAATGGAGTGTTTCACGGCAGACTGCCGAGCTCCATACGTTTCGTGCCAGACACCACGGTTTCTCTCTCTTTATTTCCTTTCCACGTCTTGTTTCTACCAATTACCATTCCCGTTTCGTCTTTCACGCGTTCTGCACCTCGTTCGCCCAAATTCCCTACCTCGATGCGTATCTCTCCCTGTTTTTCAATTTCTACATCTTGATCCGGGGATCCATGAAACTTCAAGTAGACATCGCTATGAATTTTACGTTTGACGATAGATTCCACGGTATATTTCCACGAATCGCCTTAAATTTTCACTGGCATCTGGTTAGAACCTCGGAGCTACTCCATGAATAATACATGCGGTGACACTGGTGTCTTAGTTTCTGATTGGTTCACCACCAGCTTCCGTAAACCGTTCCACTCGAATCCTAGCGTACTACGACGTCCTTCCTGGTTCAACTTGCAACTTTCTACCGTTACTTCGCGGCTGAATCTTTGTAATTTTGTCTGTCGATTGTCTGATCGTATTACCTCCAATTACGACTTGAAGACCATCAATTCTAACAGTGACTTTAGGTACATGAGAGGATGAACTTCTTTTTCTGGGAAGACTTCTTTTCTAGCAAAACGTGAACTTAGCAGAAATTAATTGTTTGTGGACATTTTGGTGCATATCGAAATACTGCAATATTGTACAAACATCATGATATAGCAGTGAATTTTACAACTCAAGTTTTATTTAATTATAACTAATTTTCAGAGAGGTGTATTCTTTAAGTGTATCAATCTTTAATTCGGAAGTATGATCATCAATTACCTGACTATTCTATTCATTCTCTTCGATATCAAATAAGTTTAGTATCACATCCAATATGCACCAAAAATTCCACATACCAAATGTTAGCAGTACAGCAAACATCATGAAAGTTCTGCCATGTATCGTTGAAGCATGAGCGTTACGCAGGGGGATATTTTCTGATTGTTAAATTTAATTAAACATCCAGACGTTAAGAAGTAAAAGAATGGTTTCATTCGGATTCCAGCAAGGTACTATTTATAGTTCCCGTTGCTTTTCACGTGAAACAACAAGCGTAGCTGGGTAAGATCGTCGTTAGCGTTCGTAGTCCGAAGTGACGGAACGATTCCCAGGGCCGTACATTTTCCCAGGCACGCTTCGAGAGTTCAAGGGGGGCTAAAGAGTCGAGGAAAAAAAAAATGTTGGTTCGCGCTAAGGTAAAGTCTCCAAGGGAGAACGATCCAATTTATCGTGCGCCTAGAAGCTTTACGTCACTGTCTCCACGTTGTTCCCGACGATTCTCCGTTGAACTTAATTCCGGCTAAGCTCGACTTACATTACAGGATTAATTTCCGTGCGCCATGCAACTCTGGAATTACAAATTGTTCCGTTCCTTCTTTCTGTCTAACGTGAAAAGGTCTCGTCATTTCTTTCTGTGTTTCTTTTATTCTGTGCTGCTGATATTCGCGGATACTCTGGTAGATAAAATTGTAAGCACACTTCATTTTTAGTTGATCTGCGGTTATACTGTTATTACGTTTGTGGGATAATGGAAGAAAATCAGAAGTTAAGAATGAAATGAACTTCTAATTTTAACCACGCTGATAATAAATAGTGAAATACATGATTCTATCGTAGTATATCAGTGTGAGTGTATATTTACCGCGAGGATTAACAAGTTGCGATATTTTTGCCGGGCAGCTTTAAAAGGGTAGAATGTTGGATCGTATCGGAGGCGCGGTCGAACGAGCTTGACGCGTCTTTTTCTCAGTAACCGATAACAGTTATTTTTCTACCTTCGCGTGGACAAGCTAGTGCTCGAATGCAAGCAGGTCTAAGTCGTTGAATAATGGCGAAGGATGAGGGGAACAGCCACTAAAGCCACCAGGCTTGTCGGACCTTCCGTCCGGCATCGAAATCTTCTCTTACCTCGGCCACCCTCGACCGTCCATTTTCAGTCTGCGAGTTTCTCCGGTTAACGTATTACCGGGGCCTGTCTTATGCGGGCTATTCTTCCACAGGGAAATATGTTCCCTATTAACTAGAAAGGAAATCAATCGGTTTCGAAACATTTAACGGGCCAATAAATCAGTCATTAACGTTTCGTTCTTTCCCAGAAGGTAATCGCGGCTGATAACGTGTACGGCTAATTTATCTCGCAAGAAACGGTGAAACTATCGCAAGAAAAGTGAAAGCGACAGAAAATCGAGCGGACAGAATCGTATTGTATTCCACGTTCCAAAAATAATTCACGCTTTGCGGTATGTCCGAAGCGTTTAAAAATGTTGAAAACAAGAAGTGCCACGTGCCGTAAACGAAAGCCTCGAGTATGCACGGCGTGTCTCGAGTTGACGAGAAACAGATTTTCTAAATCGGTACGGAGAACGGAAAAGATTGGACCGGAGGGATAAGTTTTAGCGGGAACTCTTACGAAATTAGGGCGTCTTAGCAAGAAAGACGATGGCTAGCCCCCGGAAGTTTGAACAGTTCTGGCTATCGACAACGGGTAAATCCGTACGAATGGTCTCGTAGGTGTGCATGGCAGGCATTCTCGTTAAATTGGACTGGCTGAGAAATGGAGAGCAGCCAGTCGGAGGGTAGTAGAAAGCCGAGAGAAGGTGGCCAACGTCGGGGGTGGAACAGGGAGACACCGACAGCCGACAAATGGACGACCGTCCGTATTCGCAGACGTACTTCAACGAACGGACACTGACCAGGCTGCCTCGAAAGCCAATACCGGCCAAGCTTTGACCTTTTCTGACCGTCCTTCCGCATTCATTGTTCTCTACCCATCCACTTGTAACCCATGACTTATCTCTCGTACCTGCTTCACGGACCATGAGTCGTTTTCACCAGATACACTCGAGTCATGTTCACTGAACGGGACAGCGAATCCAAAAAATTTTTCTCCCTTAACATTTGAGCACTCTACTGCTGGAAATTTGTAGACTTACCAAAAATTACTCCTGGAAGATTTTCAAGCTTCAACGTTTATCTGCAAGTTTGTAAACCTGAAATTTCCAGCATCCCCATTTCTCAAACTTAGAAAATTTTTAATTAAAAAATGTACAAGTTAGGAATTTTTGTGTGTTTCTGACTTTGAATTTGATGAAGGACAGCATAATTTTCCGTGCAAAACACGAGGGGTGGATCACGTAAAATTTTTTCTGTATCTTGGTGGAGAAAATTTAATGAGCTACACATTATTCATCTTTTTGTCCTGTCTAAAACGGCTGGAGAGCCTCGGTCGGTTTTTCGTCTTTGATAGACTTTTTTCAGCTTTTTCGTCCTAACACGGAGAAACTTTCAGCTCTGAAATCCGATCAAAAGCTTTGCGAACGTCAGCGCAGCTGGTGCAACGCGTCGAAAACTAGATGAGCTTTTTTTCCACGAAGTCGTTCGGGAAATTTACGAATTTTCATATTTTCCGATGTCCGACATTCCGTGTTTCGTTTAGAAGTTCGATACCGATGTTCGCCGTTTAACCCAGTTAACCGAAACTAAATTAAAGTTGTGGATGTTATAAATTAATGTCAACCGTGTCGATAAGTTCTGGTAATCCTACGAGGCAATATCAATGAAAACTACGCCCGATAAGAAACGAGAAAGATTTTATTATCGGCAACCTTGCGTTGCAACGTCTTGTAATCACGCGAGAAATCCCGAAGATAAAGCGTCGATCGCGTTTTTATCGGCTCGTTTTCATCGGGACTTCTTCGCCGCGATAAAGCGAGCGAATCTATCGAGGAAAGTTCGAGTTCAAGACCAGTCGCAATCGTTGTCAATTATCGAGGTGTACGTTCCGTGTTTTCGAGAAACGGGAGACGAGTTAAATCGATTAGAATCCGACCAACTGACGGGGGCTGAGCGCACTTCCGTAATTGAAAGCTGCTTTCAATCAACGATACCGGAAACCATCGATGAAGAAATCATCCCAGTCGGCGTTACGTTCCTTTCCATGATCTTCGCTTCTGTTAGTTTATACACGAGATCTATAAATAGACTTCTGGAGATACTAAGCTTCAGGTTCAGTGATATCAGATTCCGATTGCTAATTTTACTCTACAAGTTTTTAATAATACTCTTCGGTTTAACATTTTTCTTTATTCATAGAACAAAGTTATCGGATATAAACTTGACACGAGGGAATTTTTAACTAGAAATTTGCATACTGTGTGCATCCTACTTGAACGATATTGTAACATTCTTTAAAAGTAACAAATAGTAATGAATATTTGTCTACAATTGCGGCGAAGTCCGATGAATTTTACCGATAACGAAATTCACAGTCTGTTTATTAATTTATAAATATTTAATTGCATATTTACAAGGCCTTGCACCGGATTAAATCAAACAATTTAATTAAACTTCATACATTTTAATCGAATCACCGAAACGAGTTATACGTTTATACTTCACAGGCTCGCGGTGAATTAGCTTGATTAAACTATCCATTTAATTACGGTAACGATCATGAGTATTTTATTTCATTTTTGCTTCCGATACGAGTGTAACGGTTCAATGGAGGTGGCAACGTTTATTTACGCGTTTCAACCGATATAGAATCAATTAACACCGATGAAATTAATTAAATCGAGGATCGTCCTCTTTCGCATTGTTTTTTCAGCATGAAACCAATTTCTCGTCCCGTGATAACGCGACTGTAATTAACGGGCAAATATACACGGAATCTCGTTGCTTTTCTCCGTAAATCGTGGGATAGATCGATGAGGGGCGCTAAAGAGACAAACCGATTGTCGATGGCGCAGCGTATCGTGAATTATTGCTGATCCGACCTGTTCTCTGTGCCTGACAGTTCGACAGTTTCTTTTATTCGTTCTACCCGTTATTTACCGTAAAGTACCATTGTTTCCTTGTCTTGGCCTGTCGTAGACATTGGTCAGTGAATTTACGCTCGAGTAGCTTTCTGTAGTGACGGTTTTCGATTTAATCTACACAAAATTTGTTCACGATTTGTTCGTACAATTAATCATTAATTACTAATACTCAAAAATTATTTACTATTATTTATATAATTATTCTCTTTTTTGGTTATCGTATCATTCTAATTACTTTTAATTTTAAGTGGAGCAATATAGGAATCTGGGGATATTTCGCTATCTGTGGCATTTAGGGAAATAGGGGTTTAGGGATTTCGGGATCTAGGGAATTTTGGGTCTAAGGACTTTGGGGTTTAGGGATATCGGAATCTAGGGAATTTTGGGGTCTAGGTATCTAGGGAATTTAGAGTCTAGGGATCTAGGAAAATCGGAATCTAGAGAATTTGGAATATAGGGAAATTGGGGTCTAGGGAATTTCGTATCTTGAGAAATTAGGGTCTAGGGAATTTTGGATTTGGGGAATTTCGTATTTTGAGAAATTGGGGTCTAGGGAATTTTGGATCTAGGGAAATTTGGGATCTAGGAAAATTTAGAATCTAGGGAATTTGGGATCTAGGGAAATTTACGATTTAGGAGAATTTGGAATCTAAGGAAATTTGGGGTTTAGAGAAATTGGTGTCTAGGGAATTTGGATTCTAAGAAGTTTGGGGTCTAGGGAAATTGGGATCTAGTAAATTTTTGGTCTAAGAAATTTGTGGTCTAGGGATATTAGGATCTCGAGAAATTTGGTCTAGGAATATTGGAATCTAGGGATATTAGGATATTCTTATCTAGGAATATCTGATTATAGGAACTAGTCTAGGGATATCGAAATATAGAGACATCGAATCTAGGAATATCGGATCTAAGATAAATTAGAAATTACTAATACAATAATAATTTAGTAATACACCGGTATAAAAGTATTGCGATCTAGCAATATAGGAATATGATATAAAAGTATAGGGATATCGAGATCTAGAAATATCGGTATCACCCACAAACGTTTTGTCGTCGCAGCAGAAATAATGCAACGAAGCATCCTTCATTGTTTGCACAGTTGCACGTCAGTTACCGAATCGCGACGCGAAGACACGGAGAAATTATATCCGGGCATTTTTCAAATCTACAGCCAAGGATTTACCTGTGTACATACGGCCTTTACCTACATGAGAGGTGAATCATATTTTATTCCGTTATTCCTTCAGGTTGTATGTTTCTTAGTTTCAAAGCCGACGTACACGTACCACGCCAGAAGGGAAAAGAATCCGTGAAAATCTCGGGCAATTTTACTCGCGTCTCCCTCGCGTATGGAAATGGAATCGCATCGGCACGTATTTCCGACGAGATTTTTCGACGCGAGAACCGGCAAACGTTTCCACAACCTGGCGTTTCCGATTCTACGAAATTCGAGCGTACCTCTCGACACTGACTACTCTCATGTATGGTTTCACTATTCGGAGAACTTTAAGCTTTCAATCACATTTTCGTAATAAATTCTGTAATTTCCATTTCACTTGATTTTTAATTTTTGCTCATTTTTTTTTAGGACAAATAATTTAGATATTTCACCTGTTTAGGTAGAATATCTTTTCTTTGATAATTCAGTGATCTCAGTGTTGGAGTGATCTTAACGCCATTAAACGTCTTAATGCTGATTGATCAAGAGACGATAAAGAGGCGATTATCATTGCGCAACAAAACATTCGCTCTTAATAATTATACGCTTCTCTAATCTCCTGCGCAGCTGTGTAATTTTCATTTTCCCCTTTTTAATTCCAATTCCATTCGAACCGGTTTTTATAACGCCATTAACGCATCTCTTAGTGTGTTTATCACTCGCATAATGCACGAGATAATAATTATCTAATTCACGTTGAAAGCGAAAAACGATATTCCTCATGCGTCTTGAATTAAATGCAATGAACTGCTATTTCTTTGAGAAAAATGTGTTTGAAGTCACTGTTGGGTTAATGGATCAAATTGATTAGTAATTCTAACTAATTAGTAATAATTAGTTACTCTTTGCAATTTTATGAAGTTATTATGTGGATTTTATGGTAACAAATTTAGTGCTTTGGGTATTTTTTAATTTATTAAATTGTGGAGTGCAACACCAACAACAATCCAACCATACATCCCCTTCCAAAACTAATAAAAAACAATATACCCCAACTATAAATCGAAGAGATCCACTGCCTCTCCCTATAACAAATTCATCGCCAGCTCCGCAAACTGTAGCCTCCGTTAATACAAGAAAATATTCGCGAAAGAGTTCGAACAAGAAATTGACGTAATTACGCAAACAAAAAGTTGTCGGTCGCGCGTCTGAGTTAATTCAGAGTGGCGGCAGGAGTGGAAACAAAAAAGTTTTGGAAAAACCGAGGAAATAGGTGGTGGCGGTCGGAGCCTTTAATTCTCTGGAAGAGCGACCCGGAAGCGGGTTCACGTAGAAGCTAATTGAATTTCATATTCTACCGCGCATCGCGAATCGAGAGCTTCCGACGAGAGTTCCCTTGTAATTAATTACCATTCAAGCTTGCACCATCTTTTTCTTCTCCGCTCTCTTCTCCCTTCGTCTGCGTCTTTTCTTTCCCCAACAAAGTTTCCCCAGGGAAACTCTTTTCCGGGCTTGTCCAGACTCTTTGTATTCCATGCTTTTCGACAACGATGACGAAGGGTTGTCTCTTGATTGAATTTCGAGTACCTTAATGGCGAAGTCCATAACAACCTTTCGAACCGATCGATAGCCATAATTTGATCTAATCTCTAATTACTGGTTGTATTCACTCCATAAATCTTTGATGTATCGATTATTCTTGAAGGTAGATAGTTGCATCCGATGTGTCGGGTGAACTGGTTTGTGTATAAGATAGGTTGAGAAATTAACACTATAAGGTGCTGATTGAATTTATTCAGCAGTAGTTTAAAGTGACTTGGTCGAATTATGAATCGTTTCTGATATTTTTGTATTTTGGTATGTGTGAAGTGAACAATTTTTTGGTTATGGAGTAGTGGTTCTAACAATCGAACGTAAGCTGTGGAGGGTGGAAATAGAAGATAGAGGGAGGAAGGCTGAACGGTTTGGTTCTTTAGGCAGTTTGGAAAAATTCTAATTTTTAGGGACAAGTTTACACCTTGATGGTTAACTATGGTTAATATTGTCTGAAAAATATGGTCCCCTAAAACAGTTCGGATTTTTCCTGACATCATCTGTTTCATAAACGGTTTGGGTCCTAACTGTTCAATCCTACAACGTTACAATATGTGGATTTTACAGTTTGTAATTAAATATTAATTTCGTCACTAACTGTTTAATTTCAATTTTATTTTAATATTGTTCTAATAAATCTGTTCAATAGTTCGAATGAATCTGTTGGATAGTTGGAACGAATTTGTCGAATTGAAACAAATTTCAAACTTGTTCCATCAAGTTTTAGAGAAAGAACATTTAGAAATAGGGTGGAAAAAATTGGAGTAGTTGAGTTGAAGCGATCGAAGTGGTATCGATGCTCGATGTTATTTTATTTTATTGTACAATATTTTTGCACACGCGTGAACATCGAATTTCCGGGCTGGAATGTCGCGCTTTTCCCACGGGAAAATCCGAAAATTGAATTTCACCGAGATACGAGGAATCTCGTGTAGAGATATTCGGGCAATCAATGAAATCGTCGTATAAATCGTGTGAAGCACGACAAAATGGCAAACCATGGTTGAATTGTTTATAAGATACGTTTATACTGACTTATATAAATTTCGGAGTTAATCGATCTAAGGTTTGATCTTTCAGATGGGACAGGGCGATAATGTTCATTACTGGAAAACATGGATAAGATTTTACTGTTAGATAAGATGTGTATAGTGTTATAATAACGGAAGTAATGTATAATATTAATTGTGATTGAAATTTGTGTAATATTATTGATGTATTCATTGAAATATGGAGAATGTTAATGTGTACAATCATATCAATATGGTTGTATAATGATATTGATTAGATGATTGTACATAGCAGTCATATAAGTAATAAATTTTCAGGCTCTAATATTTAGTAGATCAATACTATTATTTTTGTTAATAATTTACGTTAGTATTAAAATTAGAATTATTAATCCATTAATTGCCTGAGGTTGAATATGCACTATTTTCTAGAAGGTGTACAAAAATAAATTCTTCATAAAACAAGTACTCACATATTTTTGAAAAAACAAGCAATGAACCAGAAATTTATACCCACAATATTAATATAAATTTGTTATATCAACCTGCAGAGCATTTTAATCGAAAAATATTTCGCAGTCAGGAAACGAAGTCTTAAGATAAGAAAATTTGAAGCGCGAATTCCGATGCCGTCTGGAGGTTTCATGAATACCGAAAACGTCGGGATTCCATCGCGAAGCAACTGCATTATCGTCTTCCCTCGTTCTTTCAAGGTGGCGTACTTGTTGAATGAACCTCCGTCTCCCTTTCCGATTCTTTTCAAGATCAGCCACTTCGTCCCACGAAGAAGTCGCCTTGCTCTATTTTCCGAAATTATTCCCCTGTGAAATGGAAGAAGCCTCCTCCCAGGCTTCTTGTCGTCTTCGTCTTCGTCGTTTGAAAGGGATCGGGGGTGGTTGGGTGTAGCGAACGATAGGCCACCTTTCTCCCGTCACGTTGCACCCACCGCAAGACGTTTTTCATTGTTCTCGGCGTACAAAGTAAGAAATACGGAGGAAATTACCTGCTAGCTATCTTTGTTCTATTGTTATATCGCGGTGCTTCTATTTATCGTTATGATCGAGTTCCCGGACGCGAAATTGCGAAAAGTCGGAGGGAAACGTGGATGATACGCCATCGATTGGACGTTGGATGATTCATGTACACTCGAGTGTAAATCTACTTTCGCTGCGAGATGTATTGTGCAAAATTACCACTCGTCGATTTTTGGGGATTCTGAGGATTTTTGGATTTTTGAGGATATTAGGGATTTTGGATAATTTTGGGATTTGGGGACCACGAGTTTCGGGGATGTAGGAATTTGGAATTTTAGTACTTATTAATTTACCTACGGTAGATTTAGATATCCATAAATTTATGGACCCAGAGATTAATTTAGGAATTTATGGATCTGGAAATTTTGTGGTCTAGGTATTTCGTAATCTAGGAGTTTATGAATCTCAGAATTTGTGAAGTAGCGAATCTATGAATTTGGTAATCCACAAATGAGATCACAGATTTCAGATTACAGATCTAGGGAGTCCATGGACCAAGAATTAGTCCTAAAAATTCAGAATTGTGAAAAGCTAAAAATTCGGCGATATAAATCCCCAAACCTTGTCAAATTCATCCTTTAACAAAGGCAATACATTCGAGTACAAACCGTTTAACAAACGATTAAAGCTGCAAAATTGCATACAGCCCCTATTGAACCAGGTAAAAATTCATCCCCATTATTTCGCGACTTTATATCGTAAATTAAGGCGAATAAAGGTTCATTCGCGGACGTTTTAATAATAGGGCATTTAAATCGAACGGCGTGCATACAAACACAATACATTTGTCACTGGAACGATAGGCCCCAGAGGAGTCGTAGTCGCTCCAAGTGCACGTAACAAACACGAATCGATTCGAATTTCAATAAACTTCGATTATAGTTTGGAATAAACAAGAGCAAAACGGTGGTACAGTCGGTTGGAAAAAAGCAAGGAACAGTGAACACGAGAATAAGCGATTTATTCCGATTATTTTGTTGATTACGATGCAGTTGCGGTTTCCTTTCTTCTTTTTCTCACGGCGATAACGGGTCTCATAAGCTCGCGTTATCCGTCCTTGTCGCGGTGATAAAAATCATTCTCCCATTCGTACAGCTATACATTTAACGTTGGAAAAAATGCATTGTTCTCGTTAGACTGTTTTAAATAACGTATGTAATTGCTTTGTCAGAGTTGCTGTTCTGAGAGGAACAAATACGTGAAATTCTTCAGTCTGGATGTTGATTGCGTTTATTACTTTTTTTCGTGGATAAAAATATTTTATTTCTGTTTTAGAAAATGTAATATGTGGGTAATGTAGTGCATAGGTGATACAATAAGTAGGAAATGTGAGACGTATGTAATATAACTCGAGGCCAGTATTACACGTTGGCGATATAACTCGAGGACAATATTACGTGTCGGCAATATAATATGTAGGTAATATAACACGTATGCCATATAACGCGAGGATAATATTACACGTCGGCAATATAACGCGAGGACAGTATTACGCTTCGACAATATAGCACATAGGTAATATAACGCATAGATAATTTTACGCGTCGGTAATATAACACATAGTCAATATAACGTACATGCAATATAACGCGAGGACAACAATACGTGCCTGTAATATAACGCATAGACAATATAACATATAGGTAATATAAAACATAAGCAATATAGCGCATAGGCAATATAATATGTGGGAAATACTACACACAGACGATACAACATATTGCAGTATAACACATATGCAATATAACGCGTCAAAGAAACAACACGTGTTCGATACAACGTATCGCGGATATAACGCATAAAAAATACAGTACGAGGGTAATACAACGCATGCAAAATATAATGCGTGGAATATATAACCCTTCTAAAGTATAACACGTCGTAAATAAAGCGGTCGGCGATATAAGCATAGAAGATATAACCCGTGTAAAATACACGCGGTGCTATACGAAATATGTATACCGCATAAAAAGCATGAGGTATTATAAAAATAATCGAGTCATAATGTACACAAGAGAAGCGATATATCGTTCTCCGACAACAAATCGAGTCGCTGTTATCGCAAGTTAATTAAATTTTGAAAGGAAACAAGCGCGGTAGAGCAGCGTATCGCGGGCGCAGACGAATCGATAATCCCACGAAGCTACGTCGTTTCTTTTGCTCTATGAATCGTTACCGCCGCAACGAAACGAACGGAGCAGCGTTAACGCGAAGAAAAATCCTCGCGGTGAAAGTGTAACGAGCCCCATTGAACGGTATTAAAATGAAAGCTTACGGAGCGTCGATTCACTAAACGGTTTTCGAGAGTTTAGTTGCCGCGGCGCAGACACCGTGAAAGAGAGTTCTTCGACGCTCGTTCGATCCCGAAACTTTTCGAGTTAACATGCTAAATTTTCCACGGGAAAATTTTCCGACTCTGATTTACATATAAACTCGACGTTCGGCCGTGTAAATTCACGATCGGGAAAATAATCCCAAGGATTGGCATTCCGCTCGTTGGCAACCCTGAAACTTAATCGTTTTTTATTCGTTTCCCGCGGTAGATCCGTCGGGACCATCGGCGGATTTCTCGAACTTATAAAATCTTTTCGAAGTCACGCGATCCTCCGGAGGCTACAAAATGTTCCTCTTTCCATCGAAATTATTGGAATTCTCTTTATTTGTACTTGTCTCGAGTTGCACTTTACCCCCCGGGCTCCTGTAGCCAACACCATTAAATTAAAGTCTAGATTGATTTGATCGAAAGCAGGGAGTCTGACACGCCGTCGAGAACCTTTTCGACCAGGAATATTAATATGCAGAATTAATATCCTTCTCAGACACCGTAGCTACCTTGTTATCGATTTTTAACAGTCTCCATGTAATAATCGAGACAATTATTTCTTTCGTTATTTACTTCATTGCCAATGTCTGTCGATTGTACATTGCGATTCATTCAAATACTCCTTTTGTATCAATGACTTCAGTTTCAGAATTGATATTTAATCTTATTCGTATACATATGTATGTTGTATCACATATGTATATGTATGATTGTGTATACACATGTGTACAGTCATATATGTATACACATGTTTACAATCATATATGTATACATATGTGTAGTATACACATGTGTACAGTCATATATGTATGCACATGTGTACAGTCATATATGTATATATATGTGTACAGTCATATATGTATACACATGTGTACTGATATCGTAGTTCATTTCTATTTGTATCTATTAAAAAATTTATTGAACTTCATATGTGCCTTTATCGAAGGTGACACGAATATTTCCGTCGTCACAGTTCATTTCTATTTTTATTTATTACAAAGTTTATTACACTCCATACGTATCTTCATCGATAGTACTCTTCTAACAAAAATAAATATGAAAATTGCCAATACTAATACTTATGAAACGAACTTTATAATCAGCGCTTGAATTTTTAATAACTCAGCCTTGTTAAGTCAGAGCTGTTTATAATAAATCATTAGAAATGCGATGAATCAGTGACTGAATTTTGAGCTTTGGTAGTTAGCGAAAGCTTCAAAAATTCCATAGTTAACGATCGAAAAAAAGGTTCGGCTTGCGTTAGGTTCTCTTTTGCATGAATTCCCCGACGCGTGTTATCGCATGATGGCATGGTTTTTTCCCGAGGAACTTGCGCCCTCCATCGAATGAGCAGAGTCTTTGCTGAAGCATGAAGCTCCCTAGAAAACAAACAAGAATTCCGCTGGGATTCCCTTCTCTAATTTTCTGGGCACTCATTGTTGCAGGCACACACGCCCCTTCTTGCGGCTGACACGAGACACGTAAGTAAAGAAAACAGATGTGAACACGAGAGAGCGTGTATGTACCTTCGCACAAATTACTGTAATTTTGCGTGCAAAAAGCCCTGGTTACTTTCAGTTCTTATCTTTTGTTTTATTCAACGTATGCGCTCGTGTACTACTCTTACGGGATGAACTATGTGGGAAAATAAGGTGAAAATGTGGAATATCTGTTTTTGGGGGTTTCTTTGGAGATTTGGAAGGTGGACATTTTTCTCAAATTTTTTTATCTTGTAAATCTTCTGGATTTACAAGTTTATCCCTTTATTTTTGATCTGGCGCGTTGTTTAGATTTTCAAGATTTTCTGTTTCCATGTTCCGCAGATTCATATGTTTCAAACTCCAGTTCTTAAATTTCTCACATCCTCAAATTTTTAGGTCCCCAAGTTTCTAACATCCTAAATTTCCAGCTCCACAAATTTTCAATTCCGCAAATTTCTAACATACCAAATTTTCAGTTTTTCAAATTTCCAATTCACCGAGTTTCTTACATTCCCAAATTCTGACATGTGTAAACTCTCACATGTGCAAACTCTCATATCCCAAAATTCTCACACACCCAATTTCTCAAATCCCCAAGTTCTCACTTCCCCAATTTTTCAAATCCTCAAATTCTCACTTCTCCAACTCCTCACATTCTAAATATGAAATCTGAGAAATAGAAGAACCTTTCACTCCATATCGAACCCCATATTTCCAGAACCCTAAACAATAACATAACCTGAATTACATATATTCGCAAGAATACGAAGAAAATTGCGAGGTTATTTATCGTCGGTGTTCGTGATCCGTCTACGATCTGCCGTCACTTTCGTGTTTTCCGAACGTCGAGGGTTAACCTACCCCTTTCAGCAGACCCGACAGCCCTTCAAGCAGCACGGTATTCAAGCGAAAAGATTCATGGCGGGTTTCATTCGATTTGCAGGATCGTTTGAAATTCAACGAAGAAGGCACGTACTTTACCCGTCGACCATAGCACGAAATAAGGGAATGGGAGATTAAAGGGGTTGCGGGGCAACGCGAGTGAATATCGAACTTGCCAAATCGAGTAAACTCTTGTCCCCGGTTCTTGTAACTTTCTCGGATACCTTTCGATTATCTTCCTCGTTTCTGGCTCTTGCTTCTTTTCCCAACTCGTTCATCTTCTTTTTCAACCCCTTTGCAGCACCGGAAATGGGATCAATTTCGCGCTTAAACGTCTCCATCTAGTTTCCTTGTTCTTTCCTAATCAACTGTTAGATTTATTCCGGACTGTTCTCGTATATTTTCGGGAACTTTGCTAATAAGTCGGGTTTCACGTCCCATAATTTTGACCTGCGATATTCTGAATTCTGCATGCGCTCCTCCCGAGAGAAACGACCCTGTTTCGTGCTATTGATTTGTCCAAATTCTAATTTCGTTAGATTCTGGCTCTCTTTGTGAGACTCTGATTATCATCATCTTTTGATGTGACGGAAATAAACTAGCTGACCGTCCAGAAAATTGTAGCTTAAGGGGTTAAGTGTATACCTCGATCATAGAAATTATATATTTATAATTTGAGTCATATTTATCACAAAGTGACGATAATGCTTCCTACAATTTTTGCTTTTAAGCAAAACTGTAACTTAGTTAGGCTTTCGAGTAACATGATTGTATAAGAGTAAGAGGTGATCGTGTTCATAGCGGTTACCACGTGGTGTGTTGCTCTTCGTGTCGCTTCCTGCGCTTCCAGCCCCTAGAATTGCATTATGGTCGACCGGCATTATAACGGGACACGTCATATAAATCATGTGGAGTGACATGAGCGTGTCGGTGTCAGAGTCGGTTCACGTCCCCCGGCGTTCACGCAAATTACCGAAATTAGTTGTTAACAGCGGATCGACTTTCCACCCTCGAAGGCCACCTATTGACCCTTTCGACATGCTTAAATTAAAGGAAACGAATGTCACTTTTGATTCTACTTTAAACACTAACCACTGTTTCAGCTAACCAGCTGATTTCCTTTCAAGATTGTGGGGTGTTTATTGTGATGTAGATTTGATAACAGGTGCTTTACTGCGACTTTTATAGTTGCACGAGATATTTATTGCTTTCGTGTTTATAAACAGTGGAGATGGTTATTTTGGTGCAGTTTATCTTTGGAGATTGTTGATGGTTCATTGCAGTTTATAATGATGGATGTTTAGTGGTTTATTACACTTTTGGTAATGACAGGGGATGTTTATTATTTAATTTCAAGTTTGATTATTGAAAGAGGTATTTATCGTTTCATTGTAGTTTTGATAATTGCAGGGGATGTTGATTATGTTCGTGGAATTTTGATTATTATATGAGATGTTCATTGATGCAGTGTGGTTTTAATAACCACACTAGGTGTTCATTATTTTCTTGCAGTTTTGATAATCAAATACGGTGTTCATTACTTTCTTGTAGTTTTGATAATCATGTGAGATGTTTATTGTTTCATTACAGTTTTGATAATCACATGAGACGTTTATTTTTTCATTACAAGTTTTGATAAGCATATGAGATGTTTATAGTTTCATTACAGTTTTAATAATCACACGAGGTGTTTGTTATTCTATTTCAGTTTTAATAATCACACGAGATGTTTGTTATTCTACAGCAGTTTTAATAGTCAAACGAAATATTTGTTATTCTACAGCAGTTTTGATAATCACAGAAGATGTTTATTATTCCACTGCAGTTTTGATAATCGCAAACAGAGTTGTTTCACTGCATAATCACACTGATTTTAATTAAATAACGCTATGACATTAACATCGAAGTTGTGTCGTTTTACCGACAATCATTGAGTCGTTCTAACTTGTTTTATTGATTGAAGTATGCAGTTACGGTTGCAGGAATCGTGGAATGAATATTACTAGTTAGCGACATCGGTATTACGGGTAATTATGTTTTCCCGTGTGCTGGAATGTTGCACGCCCCATGCAACATCCTTTATAGAAACGTAATACTGGATTGATAAGTTGACTACTGCGAGGGTCATCGGTGACCCGCATCGTAATATTAAATTCTTCAAAATGAACAACTGAAAATTAAAAAATTGTGTGATTATAAATTCTGAATTATAGTAAATGAAAATTCTGAAATTATTAAATTTAATAATTTTTGAATGTAGAAACTTTTAAGTTAACTAATTTGGAAGTTTTCGCTATCAATTCTCAAATTCACAAATTTAAAAATGAAATTCTGTATCTACACCTACCAATTCTATAATATGAAGCAAATACTAAATAATAGTTTCTAATAATTACTTCTAAACAAAATAGTTTATCAGCCCACACATAAACCGAAACCTCCAAACGTTCAAATTTTCCAAAATCAATTCGTTCTCCACATCGACGATAGATCCGGCAATGAATTCTAAGCACTGGGTATAAAAAGAAAATGAGCAAAGCATCGGCCGATGAAATAAGATCGTAAAATCCGAAACGTAAATCGTAAACGGTACGTGTCTAGGTTGAATGAAATTCGTCATCGGATGGAGCTCCGTTGGATCTCTTCATCGATACCTATCGATAGGTAACACCTAGTAGAAGATAGGTTCATTCTATCAGCGTAAAGCGTAAAGATCGATGCAGTAAACTTTTAACAAGGATCACTGGTCAAAGTTCGAGATAGCTACCAATTTATTTCTCAAATTTTTCTCGGTTCTGATCGCATTTTCCTATTTCTCCAAACGTTGGAAAGTACTTCTGTATATTTCAGCTAGGTATTGAAACAGTCAAAACGTCCTCCCAAATTTTAAATAAACTTCATAACCTACAAAATAAAAGAGTATCACCGAAATCCAATAGCTTCTTAAAGTCTTAATCCTTCTCCGGATTTCGGGACACGTAAAATCGACGAAGTCGTTAAACCGAGCTGCGCAACGACGGATCAAACAGACGAAGAAACTTTTACGCAGTGATTCGCTCCAACGATTATTTGCTACTAGAGACACGGCTAGTAAAATGGTATTCCCGGAGGGACACTAAATTCGATGAGAAAACGTGAGATGTAAATTCGATTGCTGATTTAGTTTACGAGTTTCTGCAGTTTATGGCGGCTGTTCAGAGTATATCAGCAATATGTACTAATTATTCTTTCTTGCAATTTTGGGACTTCATCATTTTTTAAGTTGAGGTCATTGCAATTTTTGGTATTTTGATACTTTAGAATTTTTTACTTTTGGAACTTTGGTAGCTTTGGAATATTGGTATCTTGACTGATCACACTTTTTTAATATTATAACCTTGAATCTCACACGAACCCGTAAATTTCAAATTCCAAAATGTTGGAACGTCAGAATGATCCTGTAACTACCTTTCAGCCATGAATCCTGAATCCTGTAACTACCTTTCACCCATCATACCGATGGTACCGAACCGATAAAAGCCCCTAAACATCGCAATATGATTCCCAAGTGGCGGAAAATTTCCCGGATAGACAACAAATGGTTATTGCCGAATCCCTTCGGAAAAACAACGAAATCGTCGATGAGATAAGACGGTATTAACCGAATACGGGGAACTGTAAATTTATTCCAGGGTTGTAGCCCACGTCAGCGTGGCATCGCTAAAGATTCCCGGTTCTAAAAGGATTCCGAGTCCGCATTATGCGGATCACGTACGTCTGCTTTTCTTTCGGATTTCTTCCTTCCAATCGTCTTCTATATCCAGCTTTCTCACCGCGGAAGGGCTTGTCAAACGCTTCTTGCATCCACCTATCTCGTTTGCTGGATTACATTTGTCGAAACAACCGATTGGGGGTCATCAAAATAATTTGTCCATAATATTTATCCCAATGGTATTCCCAAAATAGGGTGTGTTAGATGTATTAGATAAAAAGGGGTGGTAGGTGAAACTGAACAACCTTTTCATTTGTCAAAATATTAATTGAGCTCATTTTTGAGTTACTACTAAAACTGATCAATAAGAGTTAACTGAGATACACAAAAGATTGATAGAAGGCTAGAGATGATGCTACTGATGTAAAAGTCTGACTCAGCACTCTTGAAACCCTTGAAAAATTTGCACAAATGCCGAAGAGTTAATGGGTCTGTTAGCAACCTGTACTCTTTAATCACACTGTTAGTGATTATTGGTCATTTCATTTTATTAAAAATGATAAGTAATAATGGGTAGGACCTTCAAACTTGATATTACAAGTACTTAATTTGCAGTTTAAAAAACTGTTAGCTTATGAGAGCTTATAACGTGCATTGCAGATTTTAATAAGATGAAGTAGGTATATAACTTCAGGTAATTTCTTACATTTTTTAAAAATGACGATTAAAATCGATGCTCGATGCTGATGGAGAAAGTAGTATGAAAACCTGAGAGACTGTAATGGTGAATTAATATGAATTAAAGCATGAGCGTATTATTAGCTTAATGTTAATGTTATTCTATAAAATTCACATACTGTATTTCACACTGTATTACTGTATTCTAGAATTGATGAGTTGAATTGAATCAAAGAGTTGATAATCCACAATCCTGTAAATATCTCATTCACAAAACATCATTATTACAGAAAATACAGTCTTCCATTGACAAATTCAGAATAAAAATTTCTACTGTTATTAATAGAGCGAATGCAGTCCCTCCACTCAAATACACGAACTTTATTAAACATTTCATTAAAGTTAATTGGTTATCGGTAAATTTAAAAGCCGTCGAGAGAGAGGAACCCCCTTCGAGCCAACAATAATGAAACCGTTGAAAATGAAATTACATGGTGCAAGAAATATGCGAGGTTAAATTAATTACACGTTACACACACATACACATATACATTGTAAAGTGTATATGAAATTCTTGCCACGCTGTGCCATCCTAAACATCTTAATCTCGGTGTTAAATTGCATGGAGAGGTCCTTACACGAAAGTGCTTCAAACATTCTCGTCGATTCACTCTACTGTTATTAAAATCGAGTTTCCATCAATTTGTTGTATCATAAGACTTGCTATGTGCTTTGTACATTCAGGTACGTGTTACATATATACATTCTTATTTGGCAATTTTTAAATTATCGTATACTGAAATTATTTTTGAATTTTATAATAAAAAGGTTTCTCAATTTTCATGTTGTCAAACTTCTTAATATTTAAATTTTTGACTGAGAAAATTAATTTCGTGAAATAAATGGTGTATAGTCTTAATCTATGATTTTTTTCTCTATAGTCAGAGTCCTAATCACTCATAATAATAAAATTAATAAAAAGATTTGAAATGTTATACTGTGAATTTACCTCTAATTGCATAAACTGTAAATTGTGCTGAAACTGTAAACTCACAATTGAATTATAAGACAAATATAATTTATTTTTGTTATAATCTGACTGCGACTCCACGTCACAAGCCAAGGGGTTAATTACCCTAAGTTCGAAGCTAAGGCACGAATTTTCAGCTGAGCGATTCGAAAACAAGGGAGAAGCATAATTGTGTAACGTTTCCCAGCTAAACTGCTATCAATTACGGTGGCGTAGGAAAATATGCAAATCGAATAATAACCGTGCCGTAAATCGCAGACATTAAAATACACGCTCTTCCGAGATTACTTTCGTAAATTAACACGCAACACGTAACATCGTGAACGTGCACAATGACTCGGTTCCCCTTTTTTCCTCTCCTTTTTTCTCCTCTTTTTCCCTCCGCACAAAATGCGAGCTTCGGTATAATTTCACCCCTTTTAAAGCGTCAAAGCCAGACGGCGATTCGTTTATTTTCATTTTTGTCCCTCGCTTTTCGCGCTGTTTGTTGCACCGTGCATCCGGGCTACCGGCAACATAAAGAAGCAACGAAACACTCTTAATGAATATTTATATCATTATCGCGGTTTGCCAGTTCCACAACAAAGAAAAGCTCTCCGGTGTTTCCGCCCACAGCCCGGTTGACCTCGATTTTTCCTTTTTATCCGGCTACCAAAGCTTGGAAAAACAGAACGAATCCCTCAAAGGATTTATACGGCAAAGAATTCACGAATTTAGAAGCACGATTTTCATTGGCGGCACTATGAACGCTCGAAAGGTTTCACGAGCGTTTCTCGAGATCCCGGTTCTGCTTCCGGTTTTACACGCGTTCCGGTTGCTCCTCGACAAACGTTTCGCCGTCCACTGTGCTCGACGCTCAGATTTCTATAGCTCGAAATTCTTATAACATTGTTGGGTGTTTCTATACTGATACTTTGCGATTTTTAAGATTTGAGGTTTTGGTATTGTAGGATGTTTTAGGAAGGAATGTTGGTGGGTTGGAAACTTTCAGATTTTGGAAGTTTGTAAATTTTGAGATTTTGGAATTTTTTAGATTCGGGGTCTTGGAAGTTTGGAATTTTTTAGGTTAGGAATTTTGGGTGTTTGGAAATTTTTAGATTTTGGGATTTTTAAGATTTGGGGTCTTGGAAGTTTGGAACTTTTTAAGTTAGGAATTTGGGGTGTTTGGAAATTTTGAGATTTTGGGATTTTGGAAGTTTGGAATTTTCAAACTTAGGAATTTTGGGTGTTTGGAAATTTGGTAATTTTGAGATTTAGGGATTTTGGAATTTTTAAGATTTGGAGTCTTGGAAGTTTGGAATTTTTTAGGTTAGGGATTTTGGGTGTTTGGGAATTTAGAGATTTATGATTTTGGAAGTTTGGAATTTTTAAGGTTAGGTGTTTTGGTTGTTTGGTAATTTTGAGATCTTGGGTCCTTGACGTTTTTAAACTTTGTGATTTTTAAATTTTTAAATTAATTAATCTTTGAGATCTTGTAATTTAAAAATTGTTAAGCTTCGCAATTGTTTGAAATTTTTAAGCTTAAGAATCTATAATATTTGAGATGTAACAACTTCGAAATGTACAAACATTAGAATCTTACAAAATTTTTTAATTATTTGAAATCTGAGTTCTCTAAAACTCTTACCCTTCAGCATCCTTTAATCTTCTATTTTTAATACAATAAAAATTTGTCAACTCCACAGTTAGTTTCCTAATTATTCAACTTTGAGATTTTCAGACGTATGAATACTTAAACTTTCAAATTTTGATGAATTCTTAAGCTTTCAGATTTGAAAGAATCTTAAGCTTTTAGATTTGAAAGAATTCTTAAACCTTGAAAGCTCCGAGGTACGCACAGAAGTTCAGAAAAGCAGAAGTTATTAATTTGAATAGTCTTTTATCCTCCTTTCCACTTCTCTTTGGTAACATAAATTGTTAGAAATTATTATGCTGTTACGCGAGAATGGATTGCTGTAACGTTCGCAAGTTGCAAGCGATAAAAGTTTCGACAGAAAGTTTGCAGCTAATCGGATAGCATTGTAGTCTGTGTAACGGGCGATTAGAGCTTCGCGAACATTGCTTGGCTCGTGTAACGTCGCGATAGAAACAGCTGCAATGAAATCCCTACGGGACAATCATTCCTAACGCTTCTGCTACCCTTCTTCTTCTTCTTTAAACGCTATTAAAAAGGCTAATGGAGCACATTTATTTAAATCTGTCTTTTTCATTTTTTTTTGGTACTTAATTAGGTTTATCAGACTCCTGTTTTAATTATGTTTATCAGTCTCCTATTTCAATTATGTTTATTAGACTCCTATTTTAATTATGTTTATCAGAATCCTGTTTTAAGTATGTTTATCAGACTCCTATTTCAATTATGTTTATCAGACTCTTCTTTTAATTATGTGTGTCAAGTTATGTTTTAATTATGTATATCAAGTTATGTTTTATGCATATCAAACTCTTATTTCAATTACATATATCTGACATGTGTTTTGATTATGTACATGAAACTCATGTTTCAATTACGTATATTTGATTCATGTTTGAGTTACATATATTTGATATACATATGTCTTAATTACATATGTTTGACACACATGTTCAATTTTTAAAGTAAAATTTGTCTGGACAGTAAATAAAATTTATTACAGTGTTTCAATAAATGATTCATTCTATAAATTAATCATTCCTTATTTTCATAAGACTATAACATAAATTATGATGTTAAGTATGAAGTATTATAATGCTGCAATATTATAGTTTACAATAATTTATCAGTTTTAACTTTTCATAAAATGTGGCATACACATATACTTTAAATCATTGGAAGAATAAAGAAAAATATAAAATAAATCATATATTCAGAACAAGATACATAATTAATTTTACTAATGCAAACATAAAATAATTCATATAACTTCATGTTAACTCTTCAGTAAAAAAATTTCACCCCAACTGCTCATGAACCCCAAACAAAAAATTGTTAGTCTCATACCTTTGCATTTATACTAAATTCTTATTTAAAAATGATTTTAATAATTGTAACATTAACTTCAATAATTATGTACCTACTTAGACATACTATTTAACAAACCTCATTAATTCCAAACCAAAAATCTCCAAATCTAATATCCCATAAACTAACTTCATTCACAGAATTATGAATTTCATTCAAGTGCCAAGATCATTCTTCAATGCCAGTCCGTCGGCGAAAAAGCTTTTAATCCTTTACCGGTAAATTTCCCTCGCTTTCGTTTGCATTCACTCGCGTTTCTTAATTGATCTATGAATAAATTAGCCGTGGATCAGAGGGAGAGTGCAGACGTCGCGAAACGACGTCGGCTTAATCTTTATTTATGCGCCAGAGTCTGGCCGGAAAATTTCGTTCAATTTAAATTAATCGCCGCTTTCAAACGCTCCGACGACAGATTTCCTTTTCTTTGTTTCCGGCATTCCTTGTTCGCGGTTCCTCTATTGCGCCTAACGTCTCGAAAGCTGTTATTCAAATCGAATTGACCCGCGACGAATCGACTAATTGTAAGCTGTTGCTGCCTGCACGAGTGCCGGTGAAATCGATTTATGAAGCTTTATTTAGAATTTACGGTGGTGATTTGTGGACTGTGCAGACTGTTGAATGTGAAACCCTTTAGGTGGACCGAAATAGCGTGTATGAAGATAGATTCGAGGATTAAGTATTAGAGATTTGTAAGTTATAGGAGTATTTAGTTTGGTGAGGTTTGTCTGAGATACGTAGGTGAGCAAGAGTTGTATTTTTTTGGGTGCGTTAGGTGACTGAAGGGTTTATGCTCCCACGCTCCCGAATGTCTACGTCCTCACATTTCTACGTCCCCAAATTTCCACGCTCTCAAGTTTTTACGTCCCCAAATTTCCACGCTCCCACATTTCCACTCTCTCAAATTTCTACGTCCCCAAATTTCCACGCTCTCAAATTTCCACGCTCCCAAATTTCCACGCTCTCAAATTTCTACGTCCCCAAATTTCTACGTCCTGAAATTTCCACGCTCCCAAATTTCCACGTCCCGAAATTTCTATGCTCCCAAATTTCCACGCTCCCAAATTTCCACGCTCCCAAATTTCCACGCTCTCAAATTTCTACGTCCCCAAATTTCTACGTCCTGAAATTTCCACGTCCCGAAATTTCTACGCTCCCAAATTTTTACGTCCCCGAATCCCAACATCCCCAAATTATTACATCTCCAAATTCCATCAACCCCAACTCCTATATTCCCCAAATTCCTGCCCACCCCCAAATTGTGTATATGGCAAGTGAGGGAATCTGACGTTGAAATGTGAGTTAAGGATCTAAGGAGTATTCTGTCATTTGGGTATTCGAGGATTTGGAGATGTAGAAATTTATAACATTATCGTATTCGGTATATCTTACATTTCTTACTGACTTTTAAAAATTGAAATAAATGACTCCGACTGAAATTTTCATCTATGCAAAGCTTCCGAACGACATCGATTTTTGTTTTTCACGAATATAAACGTATTTCTTTATGAAGATGTTACATCTGAATTTTTATAAATCATCGTACTCTCCGATGCACGTTAAATTATTTAAAAATATTCTAATATCGAAATGAGTCGAAGTCAATATCAATATTGATTTTCATATTCCGCAAATATAAATATATTTCTCTATGAAGATGTTATGTGCGAATTTTTATAAATCATCGTATTCTGCGCTGTACGTAATTTTTTCAGTGAACTCTATTTCCGAACGAAACATACATGAAATGAGGAAACAGCCCGCAAATGAAATTTAGAGAATTCAGTGAAATTTTCAGGACCCAATGAAATTAAATTATAAATACGAATTGAAATTGTAGAGACGATTTGGCAGCTCGCCAATGACCGTGTTCATCAACCGATCGTTACTACATGTAACAC
Source organism: Megachile leachella (assembly GCA_963576845.1). Taxonomy (NCBI): domain Eukaryota; kingdom Metazoa; phylum Arthropoda; class Insecta; order Hymenoptera; family Megachilidae; genus Megachile; species Megachile leachella. Next base: position 7,847,190 of record OY756248.1, on the reverse strand, counting down.
GGGTCCCAGCAGCCGAGGGGTTTTAACGATCAATTAATTCTTGATCGTGTTATCTGTCGCGCGATCCAATTTTCCAGCGTGGAAAACCGCAGTCCCCTGGACAGAAGTCGATTACAAAAATTGGGTCGTTGACAGGAACATGATCTCTGTCGCTTTATGAGCATTACAAACGCTTCTCTACATTTTCATTCTGATGAATTTTTAACTTTTTAAATATTCACTTTTCTAGCTTTTTAAGATCATCTGGAGTGGATTTTCAAGTTGTTAAGGTTTCAGATTTATTTTTCAAATTTATAATTTTGAAATTTTTACATTCTCAAATTAGTTCATTCACAAATTTGTATATGTTTATACAGCTGGAATCTTAAATTCCTATATTTCCAAGTCGGTGTATCCAAATCGATACATCTCATAGATCAACATCCATTTTGGAAGTTTGGAAATTTTAAGATTTTGGGATTTTTTAGATTTGGGGTCTTAGAAGTTTGAAACTTTTTAGGGTTGGAATTTTGGGTGTTTGGAAATTTTGAGATTTTGGAATTTTCAAGATTCGGAGTCTTGGAAGTTTGAAATTTGTTAGGTTAGGGATTTTGGGTGTTTGGAAATTCAAATTTATTTTTCAAATTTATAATTTTTCAATTTTTCAATTTTTACATCCCCAAACTAGATCATTCATAAATTTGTATATGTCTATACAGCTAAAATCTCAAATTCCTACATTCCCAAGTCACTGTATCCAAATCGCTATATCTCCAAATCGCTACATCTCATAGATCAACATCCACACTACCAAATCTCCAATCCACAACATTTCTCTCCAAAAGTAAAGTTTCATTTACGAAAGTTAACGCGAGATTCCCCATTTAAACGCAGGCCCGCAATAAGTCTCTGAAAATACGTTAATTAAGCGATAACGAGAACCGTGAAAGAGCGCAGTACAATCTGTGCGATGTTCGTAAGTGGATTTCAAGCACGTACTCTTTAATAAATGCAAAATTGAACTCGCGAGGAGGTGAAAAAAGGAGCGGCCGTTGGTTAACGCGTTATGACGGCGAGAGGCGCAAGAGGAATATTTAAATTCCCTTTTCCGACATCCCCGAAAAACCGTGTCCCAAAGTACACGTTGATTGCGTTAATTCACTTGTGTCGGGCATTAATAACGCCCAGCTTTCCGTAACATTTACCGTAATTGTTCATACGCTTCTAATGGAAAAATTCTTCCGATGTTTCAGCTTTCGTCCGGAATTTTTTAATTACTTGACGCTCGGATATAAAGCGAGCCTTCTACAAAGGAATTTATCGAAACATTTATAAACGTTACATTGTCGGGGGTGGTTTTTTTTGTAGCTATCAAACTTATTCACTGTTGTTTTGAAATTAAAAAATTTGGGGAAGTGGGGTGAAAGGTGAAGTGGTATATGTATTAAGGTATTTGGGGTGCATGTGTGGGAATTTGAATATGTATATTTTTCTATATTTTTAAATTTCCATGTTCCCAAATTTCTACGTCCTCAAAATTCTACGTCTTCAAATTTCCACGTCCCCAAATTTCTATGTCTCCAAATTTCCACGTCCTCAAATTTCGACGTCCTCAAAATTCTACGTCTTCAAATTTCCACGTCCCCAAATTTCGATGTCTCCAAATTTCCACGTTCCCAAATTTCTACGTCCCCAAATTTCTACGTCTTCAAACTTCCACGTTCCCAAATTTCCATGTCCCCAAAATTCTACCTTTCCAAATTTCTACGTCTTCAAATTTCCACGTCCCCAAATTTCTACATTCCCAAATTCCTACATCCTCAAATTTCTACGTCCCCAAATTCCAACATCCCCAAATTCCATCAACCCCAATTTCTTACATCCCCAAATTCCTAAATCTCCAAATCTCACATTCTCCAAATTTCTACATCTCCAAATCGTTACATCCCCAAATTCCCACTATCTCCAAATTTCCACCTCCCCAAATTTCTATACCCTCCCAAGTGCAACAACAACCCCAAAAAAACACAATTCAATTGCAGTTCGACGAATACTAAATTACGCAAATTAACAGGCAAAGATCCAGTTATTAGGATATCAAGGTGAACTTCCGGGCGTATGATATTAATTTCACTTGTCAGAATAAATTCAAGCGACGCGAAATTTGCTTTTAAACTTAATACTTCCTCGTCGTTGGGTCGGCCAAGGCGAGCATATATATTACATGGTAAAGTAAGGTAAGCGCGTAAGGTAAGCGCGTAAGGTGCGTGCAAAAGGCGAGAAACCGAGTCGCGTTAAGCGGAATTAACGCGAGAGGTAACTCGAGCTACTCGCGACACGCGCAAACCTTTTGTCTTAGGAAATTAAAACGAAAGGACTCGTTGCCTCTCGTGTTCTCGACATTTCACCACTGCGAAACCCCTTGTGCTCCGTCTGTCCGCGTTTAACAGTTGGAAATATTTTCATATTCTTCGCGCGACGAGGTTCAGAAATACCTAATTTAAGTTGAATTTTAATTCAAATATTTCTGGTATGATTCTTTTTAATTTGAAGGTTTTGGGTCAAATGTGTAAATAGGTACTTTGGGTGCTTTTTATAATTTGTTGTATATTGTAAGTATAAAGTACTGTACTGTAGCAGAACTATAGTTCTGCTACATCATATGCTCACTATACTTCTGCTACATGCACATGTGTGATAATGTGTCATATCATTTTAAAGTACGTATGTGTACGTACGTAGTGGAAGATACATTGTAGATATTTGGTATAGTGTTATGATAGACCATTCCATGCACGATGATCGTAGATGATTATCCGAGGAACGTGATTCACGAGCCGAAAGCACTTGAACCACTTGATCCCGAGTCGGTCGTCGGGTGTCAAGTACAGGGGCGATACTCGATTGCTTCATGGAGATGCGTGCCACAAATCTGTGGCTAGCAGATGTTTAATATTGATGCAACGAGCCGTTTTGCACGTGATACTAACTACGCGCGTTCCATTTACACATCGTATGCGATACGTTTTCGTTCATTCAGTATCACATGGTCAATCAAGCTCTTCGTTACATTCCACTACGTTCGTACTGTCATCTTTAAACTAACTGTATTTGTTTAAAATTAGCGTAAAGTACATAGTCTTACTTGCTGAGGTATAAAATTTTAAACTGGACATATGATATAACATGTCATAACATATGAACATATTGTAACATATGCACATATGATCACGTATGAACATATTGTAACATATGAACATATGATCACGTATGAACATATTGTAACATATGAACATATGATCACATATGAACATATTGTAACATATGAACATGTGATCATACATGAACGTATTGTAACATATGAACATATTATAACATATGGGCATATAATAACATATGAACATATTATAACATACGAATATATGCTACAAAATGTGGAACTCTCTGTTCAAACATGGAACAAATACCCATTACTCCAAATCCTAAATGTCTAACCTTCTAAATCCCATTTTTAAATTCCATTTGCAAATACCAAAATTGCCGAGTGTCCAAATACCAGCTATTCTCGCCATCGGCAATTTCGAAAGCGGCGGGAAATGAATTTTCCCATTTGGGTAGAGCGATTTCGGTCCATTAATAGTGTGCCGCGGCGAAAGGTCGGTCGAGTAACTGGCTCGGGGCATCGTGCCAGGCAAAATCGTCGAAAACGATCTTCTCGGGGCGAGCCCAACAAGTTTTCGAGTTTCTTGGACGATGCACAGCCAAGGTGAAGAGAAGCCGAGAGGTCCAAGTGCAGTTCGCGAAACTGCGCCCCCCTTCGCACTAGGCCAAACGAGCCACACGAGCACATTAGCAAAATTGGAGCATCTCCAACTACGAGGCGTCGGATCGCCACTGGACTTTATGCTCTCTTCTGTTTTCTTCTTCCGCTTTGGCCTTGCGTAGCCTTCTGTCGCTTCGTTGGCACCGACTACCTACGCTAATTGCTCTTTTATACAGAAGAAAAACGATGTTCGACGTGGACGTTCGCTCTTTCGTTAAGGCGAATACACGGTTGGAATGGTGGAATTTAAGTTTTGGGGTTGCGAACTTTGGGAGGTGGAATAAAACCATTTGAGGAAAGATTCTTGTTATGGAATTTTGTTTTAAAGGAGTTCTTTTCTTGGAATGCAAGTTGTTATGGGACTGTCGGACTTTGAAGGTGTGATCATTTTTGGGATGTTTCGATGTGATCTTGTTTGATATGTAAATTGTAGTTCTGTAAGCTAGTTTTATAATAGTAGTTAAAGTAGAGGTAACTTATAAACTTAAACTAAGAAGCAACTCTAAGTAGAACAGCAACTCTAAGTAGAACTAAGTAGAACACCATGTGATCATGTGGAGTATGTGAGCATATGTGTTGCTGAAAATACATGGACATATATCAATTTAAAAATATGCAGACTCTTCATACGACCACAAGAATAAATTCTGAATATACCCGAACACTCCGAAATTCCTGAAGGACAAATCGTATAATTATTGATAAGTTGTGACGTTCAGAGTGCAATCAGTCTGATGCGTCTGCATCAAAAAAAACTTGCAAAAAGCCGGCAAATACGCGGCTTGGCAAACAGTGAACGTTCGTTCGTTTGACAAAAAACGAAACACGAGTGAAGCCACATTAATATCCTAATGGCTGTTTCGGCATATCTATCCTGTAATCAACGAGAAATTTGCCTCTCTCGAGTTCTTCAAACATTTTTAACAAATTCCAAACGTATGTAAGATCCTGGGAAACGGCAACCTGTTCTTTTTATCTCAAAAATTACAAGTGACTGCTATTTTTTTTTCTTATTTTATTATATCAGATCTCTTAAAGTTTGCGATCTTTGCTGACTTTAATGGAGATAAAATTTGATTATGATGATGGGCTCAGTCTTTGAGTGTCAGGGGATAATTTTATTGAAAAGCATATGCATATGTGAAATACGTTTACAAGTTAAGTAACATTGAAACAAAAATAATTTTGAAAAGTAGAATCTAAGAAAACACAAGTTATATATATTTTGTTTAACATAATGTTATAAAATAATAAAAATTTACAACTCCTCATTTTGTAGTAAAATAATAAAAATATTCAAATCCTTATTTTGAAAAAAATAATAAAAATATTCAACTCCTCATTTTGGTAAAAAATAACAAAAACATTAAAGTCCTCATTTAGTGGTAAAATAATAAAAATATCAAGAACTTCATTTAATCAGCTAACAAACGAGTTAACTTGTAAAACAGCAACCTGAATTCCAAACTGTCAGAAAGTAAACGAATAAACGAAGGAGGTAATTAGGTATTCGCGTAAAAATAAGGACGTTAATTAGATTTCCAAAGTATTAAGCGATTTCCAAGGAAGCGTTGGAAAGCATAAACAGGTCGATGGTGTTGAAACGCGTCATCTCGCCCTTAATAACGTGGCTGCCGGTTTGCAACCCCTTTTTAGGAGAATCTGCTATTTATGACGGCGAGGGCGAGGACCAAGGTATTCCTGTCGGATACACCCGGTAATTTCATTCGTCGTTAAACCGGTGGCTGCGTTGAATCGCTCTGCGGAAATTCACACGAAAGCTGCCTATAAACTTTTCGGGCCGAGAACGACGCGACTTCTGACACGGACCCGCCATCCACGGTCTTCCGTGAAAATTTTATTGTTCGCCAAAATGGCTGCGTTGACGAGGAGCCTGCCGGGTTAATGAAATTTTAACACGTCGACTGTAAACAATGTAAAAATGCATGGGGTGTTGTTGGAATTTTTGAGAAATCTACTCTGAGAGGATTTTTTACATGTCGGTCATTTTTGTTCTTTCTTTCGCTTTAATTTTGGACACATATTTATTTTTGTCATTTTTTGTCATTTTTTGTTTGTTGCAACTCTATTTCTATATTATTCTTGATTATTGTAGTTGATTTAATGATTGAAAGTAAATTTTCATGAGACAAAAATCTCAATGTGAATAAAGTTGAATATGAAAATTTCAGTTGTTCAAAAAGATGTGTATCTTAGAGAAAAGTTCAAAAAAGAAATATTGAAGAAGGTATGTATCTTTCTGAAATAAAATTAAGAACAGAAAGATTGCAAAAAATATATGTATCTCCATGAAACAAAATTAAAAGAAAATTGTAAAAGACATGTATTGTTCTCAACAAGAATTTTAAAAGAAATAGAAAAAAGTATATATCTTATCAAAATAACTTATTAAAAAATCTCTATACTTTTCTGACCAACTAAATCATTCAACCATCAAATTATAATAATCTCAAACAAAAAAGAAAAGGTTTTCAAAAATACTTAAAAATGAATAAAGATCAGTTTATTCCAAAAGAAGTAAATTAAGTGCACAATGCTTAAATTGTGCAATGAACAAGAATGAAACGATCGTCGGAAAAGAGAGAATAACTTGCATTAATTCGCGCAATGGCCCGGTAATTATTTTCAAGGTTGCGACGGCCAGAAATCACGAGCATTAGCCACGAAACGTGGCTATCTTTACCCGGGTTTCAACGAGCCGCGTTCCGACAAAGGCCAACGAATATAGTCGTCGGTTCCGAGTCGCGATGTTAATTCGAAACACGAACGCCACCAATTCGACCCGTTGGGCTTCCCCGAGCCAACATTCCGGGACCACCGTATGTGCTCTTCAACATTACTGCCTCCGCATCATGCGTGTGGAGAGTCACCCTCCTCTTTCAATCGATTCTGAAATTTTTTTTATTACAAATCTTAAAGGAATTTGGGAGTTTTGGAGAATATGGGAAATTTGGGGAATTTGGGGATTTGGAGAATTTAAGGAATTTGGGAAATTTTGGGAATTTTGGGAATTTTGGGAATTTTGGGAATTTTAGGAATTTAGGGAATTTAGAGAATTTGGGTAATTTAGGAATTTGTAAATTTGAGAGTTTGGAAATTTTACTAATTGGGGAGTCAAAAATTTGGAAATGTGAGATTTGGAAACTTGAGAATTTGAGAAATTTGAGAATTTTGCCTTCTAAGATTCTGGAAATTTTAGAACTGACAAATTGGAGAATTTGGAAATTTTAGAATTCTGAAATATGCGAATTTGAGAAATTGGACTTGGAAATTGAAAATTTGTGATTTCCAGAATAAATGAAAAAATATAGGATATTTAGAAAGATTCAAATGCTACCAGTGAAAATTCTCCATAATTTACTAAAATTCTGCCCTCCACCATTTTATCAAATCCACTTTATTATCAAATCTTATTAATCAAAATGCAATCTCCACACTCCTCCCACATACTTTTACCCAAAGTAGGCCACATCGCACACAAGTGTCTATAATCCTTGTTAATACAAAGTTTCATTTCATACGTAAATGACAAAGAATAATTGAATGCGCCTGAATACGAAATTTGATGAACCCTATCTAGGGTAGATACTCTAAAGTTTCCGAGTTAACTCAGATTTACAGGCGAAAAGTTAACGTAACATTCTTTATTCTTCAATATAGTTTCTCTGTACTTGTTACAGCTCTTTATTAATATTCCCATCTCCTTGCAATGAATAATTAAACCGGAAACTTTTAAACCTTCTCAGACTTCAGACGTTTATGTTCAAACTTCATGTCCAACCTACGGTGAAGATAATTTTGTGAAGTCTAATTTAATTAATGAATGTGATAGACATACTCCCGGTTAGACTATCTTAGACAGTATCACGTCTTATGATATCATTTCTCATATATTCTCTTCTCTTTTGTCTTTAAGAATTTCAAACTTTATTTCTGTCGTTTTAAATTTTCTTATTTGGGGGTTGGCAAATTTTTAAATTATTGGATTTGGGGGTTGGGAATTTGGAGGGTTGAGAATTTGGAGGGTTGAGAATTTGGGGGCTTGAGAATTTGGGAATTTAGGAATTTGGGGCGTTGAAAATTTGGGGGCTTGGGATCTTGGGGGGCTAGGGAATTTGGAAGGTTGGAAATTTGGATGCTTGAGAATTTGGAGGGTTGAGAATTGGGGGGGTTGAGAATTTGGGGGCTTGAGATTTTGGGAATTTAGGAATTTAGGGCGTTGAAAATTTGGGGGCTTGGGATTTTAGGGGCTAGGGAATTTGGAAGGTTGGAAATTTGGATGCTTGAGAATTTGGGGGGTTGGAAATTTGGGGGCTTGGGAATTTGGAGCGTTGGAAATTTGGGTGCTTGGGAATTTGGGAGCTTGGAAATTTGGGTGCTTGGAAATTTGGGGGGTTGGAAATTTGGGCGCTTGAGAATTTGGGGGCTTAGAAATTTGGGGGCTTGGAAATTTGGGTGCTTGGGAATTTGGGGGCTTGGAATTTTGGGAGCTTGGAAATTTGGGGGCTTGGAAATTTGAATGCTTGGAAATTTGGGTGCTTGGGAATTTGGGGGGTTGGAAATTTGTGAGCTTGGAATTTTGGGAGCTTGGAAATTTAGGTGCTTGGAAATTTGGGAGCTTGGGAATTTGGAAATTTAGAAATTTGACGCGTTGGGAATTGCTGCATTTGTAAATTTCTGAATTTACAAAGTGGTGCATCTAAAAATTCCCCCCCATAGCAGCCACCTCCCACTCAAAAATAAAAACCGTAAAATAAAACTGTATACTCTCGAGTCAATGTCGAATCGTCGATCGAGAGCCGATAAATCTCTTCAAGTTAATCTGGCTCGCAGCCGTGTGACTGACCACCGATCGCTTATTTCGGTGGAACGGTGTCTTCTTCACGCGTGCCGTTGGTATATTTTCACAGTGGGTTGGAAATAGCCGGCCAGTGGTCTAATATTATAATAGCGATGACTGGCATGCCGCGAACAACTCGCTAGCGAGCGAGCGGGCGGGCAGCAGTCGCGGCCGAGACGGCTGCCAGTTTCGAGCGTGTTACGCGAACGAGAACGCGACCGGATAACGTTACTTCCCTCCGCCATTCTGACACCACTGTCGCAGTTTCGTGATTTCCAGTGTTCGTCAAACGTTTCGCGATATTCTTGTTTCTCTGCTGACGAAACTGCTTTAGTGTTGAACGTCACGTGAAATCTTTCGCGGAGAAATTAGTTGGATTAACACGTAAACGCGTTGAGTTTTTCATCCCTTAATGGTTGACGATTAGGTTGGAGATTAGTATATATTGTAGTCTTTTCTGACTTTGACCTCATAGTTTAGATTTGAGTTTCATTATAATTTTTCAATTTAATTTAATTGAACATAAGAGTTGAATTTTTCATCCCTTAAAATGTAATGTGTTACTATAGTGAAGATCGATAGGGTGTATTATAGACGGTCTTCTATTTTCTGACGTTGTTTGATACACTCATGACGCACCTCACAGTTCAGATTCACGTTTCATTATAATTATTCAGTTCAATTTAATTGAACATAAGGGTTGAATTTTTCATCCCTTAAAATTTAATGTGGATCTACAGTGAAGATTAATAGGGTATATTATAGATAGTTTTTCACCCTCTCATATTGTGTTTGATACACTAGTGGCAGACCTCATAGTTCAGATTCGCGTTTCGTTATAATTATTCAAGTCAATTTAATTGAACATAAGGGTTGAAATTTTTATTCCTTAAAATTTAACGTGTGACCACATTGAAGATTGATAGGATATATTATAAATAGTCTGCTACCCTCTGACGTTTTGTTTGATGCACCAGTGACGCACTTCACAGTTCAGATGTGATTCGTGTCTCATTACATATTAACTTAAATTTGTAAAATTATTTTATTTATTTTATTTATACCATGTGATGGTTGCCATTGATTAATGCAATATTAGCACTATAACAAACTGGTCAGATAATGTTTAAGTTACTGCAGTTACCCTCTGTAATATTATACATAATTATACACATTGAATTTTTCATCCCTTAAACCTCAACGTGTTCCCACAATGAAAATTCATTTTGTACCGTAAAGAGGCGTTTATGCTACTTGTCAAGCAAATATAAAATATAATTTCTGTGCACACGAATCATCCCTTAAAAAAGTGCCACTTAGCAATAATGCATTTATATGAAAGTATCTTCTAGCCATAACAATATAAATCTCCCACCAAAAAAAATTTTGAAATCGATCCAGCGAAAGTTGGCTAACGCCGCTTCACGGAAAAATGAAAAAAGTTTCTATTCTCGTGTCGTTGTAACAGCGTGCTTCTGCAAAGTAGACGCGCGAATTTATGCAAACGTCAGCAGAGTATTAATCTCCGAACGTGAATTTTCCACGGTATTACGCAACGGCCCCGATACCGATTATTACTTGATAATACGTTCCCGTGGCGTGTCGTCGTGAACGGCACCTGTGATTTATGCATTATTTTCGTCGTGGCAAAAAGAGCTTCGCGTTGCAGAATTTTGCCAGTGAATTGAAAACGTGAAAAGAGGTGAACGTCGAAGCTGGCGAAAATTTGATTTAAACGTCGATGTGAGATCTTAATGCCTGGTGTATGCAGTTTTTAAGTGGACTCGTGAATGAAAAGTTTCGATCAACATTTAATTGCGTGGCGTTTTAAAATGTTTGCGATATTGGATACGCGATGACATCTGCCATGGTGAACGCTCGACGTAAAATGGTAAATTGTTATTCGTATTTAATGTTATAAATTCGGACAAAATTAGTGTAATAGTTACAAGTTTCATTAGTTTTATTATATACGTAAGTCTTTCTTTAGTGTTTTTAATGTGAAGTTGATCGTTGAGTCTGAGTCTATTGTTGATCGTTAGATGAGAGTCTGAATATGTTCATCACGTGGACTTGTACATAGAACAAGTTTTCAATTTCAAGCTGGGTGTATAAGTACTAGTTTCTGACTTATGTCATCAAATTTCTGTTATCATATCTGATAATAAAATTATAAATACGTCGATACCTATAATTCTTCCTGTATGTAACTTCAGGTAAAACAGACAGTGTTAACATGGCGAAACAATATTATATTTAATGCTTACAATACTGCCTAATAGAGTGCAAACCATACTCCATAATTCAGACTCTAAATCCACTTAACTTCTCAGATCCTCCAAAATTTTGTGAGATGTCAAAAATAGCTACCGATATCAAACTACCCCGAAATTCCAGTAAACCTGTCCAGTAAACTTAGTAAAATCACCCACTAATTTAATAACATCTATTACTCAAAATGTCGATCACACCAGCTGTCCATCAACAGCCGATGGTTGACCAGAGGTTCTTACGGCATCAGAACAGGCGGATTAATTAACGATTCCATTCAGCTAGAGAGAGTCGGTAATCGTCGATTAACCAAGAGGACAGTACGTTGCCATAATTGCATCGTAACGTGAACGATGGTAGCACCTATGACGGTGAACTGTTACCGGGTGTAACAAGGACTTCCGTTAACGACCCTTACGGCGTTCCATCTGTTCAGGTTCGGCTCCATAGAATGGTAATTCGGGCACGATTAATTCGCGATTCTGCAGGCAATATGTGCTGATGCAGCCGCGTGCATCAAATCTGTCGTAGAGTTCGTGATTGCACGTTGCCTCCGCGCGATACCAACCGGCACACAGGAATGCGCATTTCGGAATGCGTCTCGAGCTTGCAGCTACGAATTCTCCGCGTCGATTCACCGACATTAGATCGCCGACAGATTCAACGTTTCTAATTAGAATCGAGAATTATGCTCGTTTCAATGCTTCGCAAACTGACGTCTTTTATGTATAATTATACGTTTCTCAATTTTCAAGTTTCTCCTACGTTTCCATATGTTTCTCCTGTTCTCAAGCTTTCGCATTTCTAACTATTTTATGGGTGCAAATTTTCATGTTTATCGTATCCTTAGGTTTTAGGAATATTAAGTTTAGAATGTCCTAAAATTTTCAACTTTTCAGGTTGTTTTGAATGTTGCCAACAGATACTATTTAAAAAATTCAGTTGTGAGGTTTTTTAGAAAGTTCTGCTGTAAGATGTTTGTTTGGAAGGTTCAGCTGTAGGTTATTTGTTTAGAAAGTCTCACTGTATGTTATTTATTTAAAAAGTCTTCTTGCAAGTTGTCTATAAGTTTCAACTTGAAGTTATCTGTTTAGAAGATTCAGCTGTAGGTTATTTGTTTAGAGAGTCCCATTGAAAGCTATTTATTTAAAGAGTCCCATTGTAAGTTGTCTGTTTATAAAGTTCAACTTCAAGTTGTCTGTTTAGAAGATTCAGTTGTAGATTATTTGTTTAGAGAGTCCCATTGAAAGCTATTTATTTAAAGAGTCCCATTGTAAGTTGTCTGTTTATAAAGTTCAACTTCAAGTTATCTGTTTAGAAGATTCAGTTGTAGGTTATTTGTTTAGACAGTCTCATTGAAAGCTATTCATTTAAAAAGTCCCATTGGAAGTTGTCTGTTAATAAGATTCAATTTTAAGTTATTCATTTAGAAGATTCAGTTGCATATATTCATTAAAAAAGTTCAATTGTAAAGTATCTGTTAAAAAATTCAACTGCAAGTTCACTTAGAAAGTTCATCATATAAATTGTCCTCTAAGACAAAAAGAAAATGGCGAACATCGTATACCAAACTTACAACACCGCTCACGCATTCCAATTTCTCCAAAAGAACACATATCATCTTGTTATCAGTATCCAAGAAAAATCCGCCATAAATTGAATCGAAGACACGAAATCACCATTTCGGTTTTCCGCTCCAAATTGTTGAAACTGCAGGGCGATTCGTGCAAAATACCCCGGTCCAATCTCGGGAAAGATAGCGTTAGAAAGACATGAAAAATGACAGGACGAAGATATCTCCGTCTGCGGAGAAATTGCTGTATCCATTTCTTCCGACCGGCTGCATGAGAAATCTGATTTAATCAAGTTGTTGCGAACAGGAAGCGTGAGGTTTCTCGGATTCCTTTTTTTCTTTTCCTGAAAGCTTCATGACGAGTTGATTGTTGCGCGGGGAAATTCTCGAGCGTGTTTTCCTTTGTGACGCGTACAGGTGCGATGGAGAATTCTAACGTCATTACGGGTTATTAGCGTGATAACCACCATAACCGAACACCATCGATCCATCCGACCTACTCCACCGCCTAATCTACTCCTCTGCGGGTCTCAAAATCAATTAACCAGTTAACTCGTTCGCTCTGCGGGACGCTTGGTCCCTCATGTAATTAGGAACTGACCCGTACCGGATTACCGGTGTAATCTGCGCTTCCTATTGCGCTCTCTTCTTGGTTCTATCTTTTAATTCTTATTGGTTCCTTCCTCTTTCTGGGAGCATTCATACGATTTTAAGGATGATCCACTTATGAAATATTTAAGGACATTTACCTGAACTGAACTAAACTATTTTACATATTAGCGAATTTGGGGGGTTTAAGAACTTGGGGAGTTGCGGATTTGGGGGCTTGGGATTTTGGGGCGCTTGGGAATTTGGGAGGTTGCGAATTTGGTGCTTGGGAAATTGGAGGGTTGGGAATTCGGGGGCGTTGGAAATTTGGGGGCTTGGGATTTTGGCGCGCTTGGGAATATGGAAGGTTGCAAATTTGAGTGCTTGGGAATTTGGAGGGTTGGGAATTCGAGGGCTTGGGAATTTGGAGGCTTGGGAATTTGGAGGGTTGGGAATTCGGGGGCGTTGGAAATTTGGGGGCTTGGGATTTTGGCGCGCTTGGAAATATGGGAGGTTGCAAATTTGAGTGCTTGGGAATTTGGAGGGTTGGGAGTTCGAGGGCTTGGGAATTTGGGGGCTTGGGAATTTGAGTGCTTAGGAATTTGGAGGGTTGGGAATTCGAGGGCTTGGGAATTTGAGTGCTTGGGAATTTGGAGGGTTGGGAATTCGAGAGCTTGGGAATTTGGAGGGTTGGGAATTCGAGGGCTTGGGAATTTGGGGGCTTGGGAATTTGAGAGCTTGGGAATTTGGAAGCTTGGGAATTTGGGTGGTTGGAAATTTGGGTGCTTGGTAATTTGGGGGCTTGGGAATTTGAAGTGTTGAAAATTTGGAGGCTTGGGATTTTGAGGGGCTTAGGAATTTGGAAGGTTGGAAATTTGGGAATTTGAGAATTAATGCATTTGAAAATTGTAAGATTCAGAAATTCGGGAATTTGAAAAGTGGTGCGTTTAAAAATTCCTCCCATAACAGTCACCTCCCAATCAAAAATAAAAACCGTAAGCTTACATATTAGCGAAAACTTTGGCAGAGCCACTGTACCACATGTTATAGTATTCCGATACATGGTAATCCATTTGAACAATATGATGGGAGAGACATACATATGTAAATATGGGGTCAAACCGATGAAACACCACTGCGGGGCAGACTCTGTTATTTTAGGATAGAATGACACAATTAAACTTTTCGTCCTCGAACAAGGAGAGTTAGTGAGAGCAATGAGGTTCATTTGAAAGAGGAAGGTTCAATATGGTGGTCATAGCTGAACAATATTATGTTAATCCCTTGCATTACTATTCGACATGTGTGTCAGACGTGTTCAGCTAATATCTACCACAATATCAAAACTGATGACAGAAATTACAATCCCAAACCAATATTCTATTCAGCAATCCTCTACAGAAACTATAACTCCATCTGAATTGAAAATTCGTGTATACTAAAAATCCTACTGAAACTGCAAATACGTCATAAACATAGCTCGTCCTATGTCTTGAGCATAACATCATAACGCAAAGGGTTAATATTCAGTAATTTTTTATTAGAACGATAATCCTTGAGAGATTGTTTTGACCAATAAAAACTTGAGCAAATGAAAATTTAGCTGTAGAATAAATTTTAATTTTAATTTGAGAGATCAAAGTTAGTGTAAGTGATGAAAATGATGTACTTGAGTTTGATGTATGAAAATTTGTTACTGCAGGTGAATGGAGACGATGACTGGGAGTACGAGGAGATCGTGCTCGAGCGGGGTGGCGCTGGGCTTGGTTTCAGCATCGCCGGGGGTACAGACAATCCACATTTCGGCAACGACACTGCCATTTACATCACGAAACTTATACCTGGTGGAGCCGCGTCCGCGGACGGCCGTCTGCGTGTCAACGACACGATACTTCAGGTGAACGACGTGTCTGTTGTGGACGTGCCACATGCGGCTGCCGTTGATGCCCTCAAACGGGCAGGGAACACCGTTAAACTCGTAAGTTTTCATTTCTCTCATATTTATTCTGCGTACTTATCACAATTATTAATTGCGGAATAATAGTCGCTTTATTAATAATTTTTTTTGGCCAACAATCATAACGACCTTTATAAAATCAGTCAATCCACCAATTAAACTTTTTGTTAATGGGGATGATTGTAGTCATTTGTCAAAGTGTTACGTTAATAAAAAGTGACTATACTATACTATCTTTTTCGAAAGTGATTGAAGTCACTCACTGAAATGCCACATCCATTTCTTTCGTTAATAAAAGTAACTATACCATGTCGTGATTGAACTAAAGTGATTGAAGTCACTCACTGAAACGTCACATTCATTTCATTGTTAAAAGTGACTATACTATATTATCGTTTTCCAGTTAAAAGTGATTGAAGTCACTCACTATGTCACATTCATTTCGTTATTAAAAGTGATTGTAGTCACTCTTCAAAATGCGTTCATTCATTTCGTTATTAAAAGGTACTACAGTCACTGCAGTGATCAAACTGTGACATTAATTACAAAAAATTGTAATTGCTTCTGTTGAATTTCTCTGTTATTTGTGGACACTGGATAATCAATACGGACAACATACATTGTCAATACAATGTTGTGTATATTTCAATATTGTCTACAAATGTCTAAGGAAAATATATTTTGAAAATACGTATTGACAATATTGACAATGTATGTTGCAAGTTTGAAGATCCTTAAACTAACAATCTGTGATGTTGAAAACCCAGAAATATTACCAGTGTATATTCGTTTATCGTTTGAGTCTCCCGAGTAAGAAGTATTAAAATATCGTAAGAAATATTGAAATTCTGTAAAAGACGTATTCCTAAAAGATTTGCTGATACAGCACGTAAAATTGAAAAGACATTCCAAATCAAAATGTTTATTTCTCTCGATGGGGTAGTCCGATTTGAATAAAGGATTTAGTAAAAATATAAAAGCGTTCGATAATAACATCGATTAAGGGGATGCAAAAAGAAGGCGGGAAAGAGGAGAATAGATGGCGCGAGATTTGAAAGATCTTTTGCGAACAATGAAGCTGAGTCTGCTGGAAAGAATCCGTTTCAGACGTCCAATTATTATCCGGTAGCTTGACGCGAGATAATCGCAAGCGACGACAATGCCGGCTGTATATCTTGCGGAAAACTGAGCTTCCCTCGCTTTCTATCTCCCTTTTCCACTTGAAATAATGGTCGTCGTTCGCGTTTCTTTAATTCTCTCTATATCTCATCGTGTAAAGTTTGCTGCCCGAAATTAAACTTTTTCTTGCTTGAAAACTAAAACATTTTATAAATTTAGTTATTTATACTATTCGAAACTGTACTTTCACATTTCCACATTTCTAAATTTTTTAATTTATAAATTTTTGCATTTTCAAGTTTTTACAGTCACATTTCTTTTTTGGTCTTTAATTCTCTAAATTTTGTAATATTCATTTCCCAAATTTTTAATTATCCAGTCTTTTAAATTTTTCAGTTTTTTGCAATTCTTAAGTTTCATATGTTTTCCCAAAATTTTACAGTATTCTCTAGTTTCCCAAAAATTAAATTTCCTCAGATTTATTAGATTCTTCAAAATTCTTCAATTTTCTGGAAATTAAAAGTTTCGCAGGTTTCTCAGATTCTCTAAATTCCTACATCTCTAAATTTTCAAAAGCTCAAACTTTCAAATTTTGCGCTCAGTAAGAAATATTCAGAGTTTTGCAAATCCTCGAATCTCAAAATTGAGGAAACCCGGTCACAAAAAATGTCCCACATTCGTCGGCATCGATTTCTCCTCTCGAGGATCCAAGCTCCAAAGATATTGCAACGAAGCTGACTTCATGCTACAAAATAATAATCCCCGAGGTCGTAAACGCTTTTACGCTTACCTCGCTCCTGTTTTCTGGCCACTCGAAAACGGTTAATAACGCGGACGAAAAAGATAAAAAGGGACGGTGGCACGAATCCGGGCGACCGTGCACGATTCAAAAAATCTCGCCGCGTTTGGAAGACAATATTTTTCGAGCACCGCCGCGGCTAAATACCGGACGGTTGCCTTCGTGAATTTTATTCTGCTCGCATTTAGAGCGCCAGTTTCACGAAACGCTCGCCGAGCCTGAACTCGGCCCATTCAAATGCTAACGCGTTCATTGCCGAAACGGCCCGGCATTGTTTCTATCCTTTCGACTACTGATTTACCGGCGTACCTTGTACAGTTATGAAATTAATTTCTTTGCTGTTATTTAATCGATCTCACGGTCAACTTTCGAATGTCACTGTTTCGTTCGATGAACGTGTTTTCACTCATTCACTGCTCAATACTGCTTCATGCATTTTATGTTAATTCGAATTATCGAAACTTTTTGGACATGCAAATTAAATATACAAAAAGTTAAAGTAAGCTTCGAATGTTTCTTTAAGTATAAATTTTGAGATTTGTATAAATTTGAGATAGTCTTCAAAATGGTTGAATATTATATTTCGTTTAAATTGTGTGAAGAATATACTTACGTGTCATCGAATCTCGATGACTGTTTGGACAACTATAGCCCGAAAGTGGGGACCTACTCAACAGCTATTTTTACACAAATACGTAACATGAATGTTAAGAAAGAATGAAAAACGAATCTAAATTCGAACGTGATTTCATAAGTCCAAGTTTAAAATTATCAAAGAGTGTTTAATCAGAAACCAACAAATAGGAATATACTGAACGTGATTCTTGAAGTATTTCGTCACTTGTGTCAATCACCCAAGAACAAAGTTGCTAAGGAACGCGGAAGATGAATTAGAGGTATAAATTTGTTGGGTAAACTGCGGAGAAGAAATATTGGTGCAAGGTGGAATATTTTCTTCGGGTCGAGCATCAGACGGGCGTTTAATTACGTGGATTCATTGTTGCACCTCTCTGAAAGAAAACCACCCCGATTTACTCGGGAACAGTAAACCTCTTGGAAACGTAAATTCTACTTCGAACCTTCGGTAAATAAGCTTCAGTTTTTGAATTGAAAGTTTGAGATTTGGACAACAAAATTTTGGTACCTCCTCAAACTTAAAACATCTGATATCTCATAACATACATAATTTTTAATTTGATACAAAATTTAATGTAGACATCGTCCACAGTAAAATTGCACCAAGGTGTCACTTCTGCTCCCACTTTCGAACCGAATGTGTATCTCTAAAAATAAGTTGTGTTTGAATAATCTAAGAACGTGAATAATCTAATAATCTAATAGTTTAAGTTTCGTGAATGATCTAAGAACGATTTGTGAATTGGTTTTCAGTACGTACGACGACGAAGACACACACAGCTGATCGAAATCGAGCTAATCAAGGGAAACAAGGGCCTAGGTTTCAGTATCGCCGGTGGTATTGGCAATCAGCATATACCCGGTGACAATGGAATCTACGTAACGAAAATTATGGAAGGCGGCGCTGCTCAAGTGGATGGCCGTCTTGTCGTTGGAGACAAATTGGTTGCCGTCAGAAACGCTCTGGTGAGTTCGTGCAAAATTATATTCCCCTTTGCTCTGATTTTATTCCGGCTGACATCGCACTGTCGCGGCTAAATTCATGTAAACTGCATTAATCTTGACGTTCAACGACTCAATTCTCCTCGACGATCTTTCCTTACTACCAAATGTTTCGCACCTTCTAAATCGATCTTAGTTAGACATGAAAATACTGTAAAGTATAGAAGCTTCAGGGGTTGGTGATTTAGAAATTTTTTAGCTTGGAGTGTTTTTGAAATTCAAGATGGGGTGTTTGAGAACTTTAAGGTATGGAAGTTTCAAGTTTGCAATTTGGAGATTTGAAGATCTTTTTTGAGGATTAGAATATTCATATTATTGTATCAACTATGTGTGTTATATTTAAAGTCTTTGGTCTTCACTACAGTTTGGAATTTAGGGATTTAAAGATTTTTTTTTGACGATTAGAATATTGATATTATTGCATCAACTATGTGTGTTATATTTAAAGTCTTTGGTCTTCATTACAGTTTCTCAAAAATTGAACCAAAAACAATTTACCTCTAACATACTAATGATATATGAACCCCTAATTCTGACAAATCCCACAAAGAACGAAAATTCCCAGAAAATAATTCATCAGAAAGACTTTCCCTAATTACCCCACTTTCCGTATGAAATGATCATCCGTCAGAACCGCAAACGAGAAGATATATTCAGATTCTAAAAACGCAAAGAATCGTCGGAAGTTAAAATTCAATTTGTCTAATTTGAACGGTCACGGTTTCAATAAGACGAGGTCGTAATAAATTTCACTGGGCGATGAAAGCGGGCCATCGATTTTATTCGTAATAAATCGTGGAATAACGTCGGTGATAGTCGAATTTCGAAAAATCCGAGTTACCTGAATGACCCGGCAGCGTGCGCGAAAAATAGATCAGAGAGTGGTTTCTGATGGGGACGAGTAAATTGATAGCTCTTCCGTCGGCTCGTTGCCGTGGTTGCGATCAGCGTGGCACGGTCCTCGTTCCACGACTTCCCACGATTTTTCTGCCTCGAGTTCCCTTTTCTTCGCGCGTTTCCTCGCCGCCGAAAAAGCTGCGATTAAAGGCGGCCAACATCGGACTCGTTGATTTATAACCGCGCCTGTTACAATTTCGGACGTGCGAAAATCCACGGACGCGTATCGCGACGTGTCTTCGTTACCGCGTTGAGTCACGATTTTTTTCCATCCGGTTATTCCGACGATTCGGAAATTAATTTTTACGCGTTCTTTTTTTATCCGCCGCTATTTTAACGTTTTGGAGATACCGTTATCTTCGAGCGAATAATTCGGACGATTTTATGTAAGAAAGTGTGTAATGGCACGCGTCTGAGATTTATTTTGTCAAGCAGAAAGATTTTTAAATTATTTATTTTTTACTTTATTCTACTATATAGGAATGCAGTCATATTATTATCTAGGGATACTTGGGGATCCACGCATATTTTGGGACCTAGGGATATTTCGTGGTCTCTGTATATTTTTGCGTCTAGGGATATTTCGGTATCTTTGGATATTTGAGGATCTAAGACTATTATGTTCTATGTATATTTTGGGAATCTAGAAATTTGGAGATCTAGGGATACGGGGATTTATATTGGAGTCTGAGAGTATTAGCGATTAGGGATGTATGGATCATGGGATATTTTAGTCAAAGGATTTTTGGACCTAGGAATATCTAGATCTAAAGATATCTTGATCTAGGAATATCATTACCTAGGTGTGTCGGTATTTGGGAATATCAACACGTAGAGCTATTCCAACTCGATCCTATTCAAACATACTGATATTGACATTTAGGATATTAGGATATAGTGACTTGTGAATACACGATTTAGATGGTATGACATAGGATATTCAGTTCCATGGATATAGAAGTATCATTATAATATTAGACCTGCAAATCTGATACACCATATGTACATTAGAACTTTGAGATTTTCAGTATACGCCTCAACTAATCCCAATTGAAATGCTCACAAAAATAAAACCTTGTAAAACATTGCAAAATTAACTTGTCGTTGAACATTGAATTAAACAAAATTACATTAACATCATTACACAGAATACATTAACGTCACTACACAGAAATTAATTTTGTTAGTTTCAACACAAATGCGAATCGATCGCCTCGAATCCCCTGTCGAAGAAAAGATAGGATTCATAACAGATCGAGTTTCTTTCGACGTTTCAAAGAACGATTTGTTTAAAAGTTTTCAAGGCACGTTGTAGGTTGGATCGCAAGTCGATTTAACTTTCCGCATGATTGCGTGTCGGCATACACTTCGGAACAACGAACGTTGCAGGAAGTTCGTCAGTTGTTTATGACATGGTGCAGAAACTTTTCGATGTCGCTTTTTATGCGTGTCTGCCACCGTTGGATAATTACCACCCACTTTTCGTGCCGTCGAATAAACACCTACCGACTGGAACAATTTGCAACCGTCGGTAAAAAATAAGAACGATGAAACGCGACTTTGTGGCAGATTTATTCGCGTTGTTTATAAACTTGCGAGGTATACCTTCCCTCTATTTTATTGTGTCTAATGCGATGTTTTGCAAAACTTGTGTCGGAACGTGTAAACACTTTGCGGAACGTATGTCGAAAAACGTATGAATACTTTGAAAAATATAGACTGGAATATGTGAATATATTGCTGTGTAGTTTATGTCTTGCGAATTTGATGTTTTGCAGAATTTCTGTTGGAACGTGTGAACACTTTGCATATGGGACGTATGAACACATGTGGAGTAACATATTATTATTTTGAACATGTGTTATTTCGTGTTATTTTGGACATATTTATGAAGGAGAAATATAGTATTTATTACTTGCTTCATTATTTAGTAAAATAGTTAAAAATCAGATTTTCTGTACATTTCATTTTTTCAAGAGACAATCATATAAAATTACTGCTACAAAATGCAAAAATACATCTTTTGAACCATTCGAATAATATGACACATGGACAATCAAATGTGGTTCACCAAAAGAGAGAAATTGTTACAATATTTATTTTATAATCCATCGAAGTGCATAAGAGGTAAACGAACGATGATTGACAGGAGTAATTGAACGGGCGAAATCAATTACGAAGGCTCGCGAAATCTTGATCGATACGCGGCCACCATAGTAGAGACCGGTTTGCATTTTCCCTGCTCTTCTCTTTTTTTTAACACCTCGCACGCTGGAAAATGTAGATGGTGAAAGGGAATGCGTGCGAGAATTAAGATGAATGGACGGTGTTGATGAATGAAGAGAAATATTTCACGCGAAGGAAGAACGACGATTAAAGGTCTGCCGCTTCCGTGTCCGCGCGGATATCTCCGACATCCTGACGGTTCTAATAAAAGGTGATAAACAATGGTGTAATGTTGCGTTAAACCTCGGGGAATTAAAACGTCGTTTTTATCAAATCTTGTACGGAGGATCAGCTATCGTAATTTGTTATTAATTGAAATCATTACTGATATTTGGTTATGTGGTATCAAATTTTGATACACAAGCATGGAAAGGTCTATGGACATTGTCTCTCCTGTATGGTACATATAAAGTATGGAAAGATCAAGGACCTAAAGCTCTGAAAATTCATAAACACATCCCAATACATTGTCTCCCTTGTACAATATAAATGTTACAACATTCCGAACATTTTATCAATGTAATCAAACTTTATATTTGAAACTTCATGTTTGAAGTTTGATTCGTCAAAGAGAGGATAAAAAAGAGGATTGATTTGATTCCAGCAGGGTGACAAGAACCTGGAAAATGTGACGCACGAGGAAGCAGTGGCGACACTAAAAGCGACCCAGGATCGCGTGGTCCTCCTGGTGGCGAAACCGGAAACCGGAATTGTACCCCCGCCACCACCCCCGATGGCCTCGGACAATTCGCTCTCTCCACAACCACGTAAGCTAGCACCCATATTCTATTCACGCATATATTATTCACTTTCCCGTAGACGACTTTCTTCCCCCGTCGCGTGTCTCGTCGTTTCGGGACATTCTCGGGATCTTTTCTTCTCGAATTTTCACGACGCTGCCTTCCGGAATGATAAATATTTCACGCTCCGCAGAAAAATGTTCGGGTTACTTTTGTTCGTGTCCGCAGCCAGAAGGAAACTCTTTTTCCCCGTCGCTTTAAACGTGGAAATACGAGCAGTTTAAGGGTGTTTTTGTCGGGGAAAAACGGAGAATCGATGACGGATATTTTCAATTATAAATTAATTTAATTGGAAGTTATTGATAACTGATTTCGGGCGTATAATTAAAATAGGAAGAATATTTTGATTGGTATTAAATTTGAAATTTACTGTAATAATTTATGGTTTCCATTAGCGGAATACTCACTGTATAATACAATATTTTTTTTTTAATAATATGATATCGAAAATGTTAATATAATCAAAAATGTAGTATAGAAATAGAAGAGAAAATATTTGTTAAAAATCGTTTTACAAAGAAAGATTCAGCACGGAAATCATGTTCAAGGTGGGGTATTGTCTGCTTGTAAATATTTCACGACCTCTATATAAGATTGAACGTGTCTCGAACAGGAATCAGTTTGGGTTCTTCAACCATGCGCGTAAGATCGTGATTCCTTGGCTAACAGTGGCTCGTGTATCACTGTCTTTGGTAATCAATTTTAAACAATTAATTTCAATTTCTTTTCATATTATCTTCCACAGTATTATATTGTATTATGTTCCACATTATTACATTTTATAATTTTTTACATCCTTCCATTTCACATTATCATATTATCTTATGTTTTACATTTTTACATTACACAATTTTTTATACCCCTTCATTTCACATTATTATATTATATTATGTTTTACATTATTAAATTTTATAATTTTTAACATCCCTTCATTTCACATTATTCTATTATATTATGTTTTACATTATTCCATTACACAATTTTTTACACCCCTTCATTTTTCACAAAGTCAATTTAAAAATTGTTCAGAATTTTTCTCACTGCAACATTTCTACCAAAATTGAATTACTTTCATACATTTAACAAAAGTATAAATAAATGCAATTATTTGATACATGGAGAGTAAATATTCTATTCAGTGAATGAAACAAAATTATTGAATAATTTCATTGAGTATCCACCTACGAGTAATTCTTCAGAAGTAAACATTAAATATTCCAAGCCCTTCGTTCACCAAAATGGCGGACAATTTCTGAAACCAATTTCTGAAGACTTAAACGTTCCGTAATTCTTCCAATTCTCAAGAGTCTGGCGCGAAATTTAAGAACGAAATTCTCCGTTTTTCTACAAGGCACCAAACTAAATTTTTGATCCACCCCTTTTTCCCCAATTCTCATGGTATCCTGTCCGTCTCACGATCACGCCGTACGTAACTTATTCATCGCTCTCGTAAAGGCGGCCTCGTAAAACTCTCTGTTTCGCGGAAAACACTGCAACGACTGGTTTCGCGTGCGCAACTTGATGTTGCTCGTTTAGCTCGAAAATTCTGGGTACCCGGGTAGATTTATCTTTACCCGCGTCCAAATTAGATTTTAAACAGTTTTAATTTTACTGGCGGATCTACTTTCGTCGACAAATACGCGTGCGTTTAGGATAAAGACTCTTTAACGAGCCGCCGTACACGTGGATCGTAAAAGAAACCGAACTTTAATTCCCCGATCAAAATTTTCAGCGCTGTTTTATATTTTGGGGCTAATACTTAATCTTGGTAATTTGGTAACTCGTGTTTGTACGTTTCGGAAGCTTTGATAGTAAGATTTGGAAGCTTGCCAATTTCTAAGGTGGAGTGTTTTGGAATTACAATTTTGTAAATTTTGTAAATTTTAATTTTCAAATTGTATTCATGAAATTTGCTCGCAAATTTTCTTTTAACAAATTTTTTTTAACGATCATATTCATATGAGTTTTTTGATGATCACTTAACCTGCCCATGATTTCATGCATACGTGCATGGTTACAGCCCTTATCTCTTAATAAAATATAAAATAAAATTGAAAGTATAAATCGTCCCAGTTTCCCAGTGTTATCAGCGTGAAATCACGACCCGAAAGTTAAGCATCAAAGGAAACTTGTAAATTAGCGGTTGTTTGTTTGGTAAACAGGGAAACAAAATGGTTCTGTGTCGGCGTTGGAGAACAACTCGACGCTGCCTTACTCGCAAGAATCACGTCACGCGTCTTCTCTCGCTCTTCACGGTGCGGCCACGCCACGAGCTGTTTCTCAGGAGGACGTATCACGGTGAGTTCTTTCGAAGCATGCTTTTCTTTACTTTTACGACGAAAGCACCAAGTACCGCCACTCTCTTGTGCTCGTTTGAAGTCCGTTTTTTTGTGTCTTTTTCTCCGTGTGTTATTTTCTAAGTGCAAAGTATCCTCACTCTTTCTTTTCGCCGTTTCGGCCTTGTATCTCTTTTGCCATGTGGAAAAACTCGCTCCGAAAAATAAGCGTCACGTACGCTTCTTTCGGTGGATAAATCGTTCGAGATCTCGTGTCTTTTATTTTTTACTGGTCGGAGGAGACAATTTCTAAATCACGAGCTATTGAGATCTGGAGGGAACGTGACGCACGGCGATAAGCTTTGACGTCACCTATTTGGCCCACGTGAACAAATTCATCTCAAGAGATTAGGTATTAGAATTCTAAATAATTTAACGATGTACCGAAAAATAATGAGCGATCATTTAATGCGATGGAAAGAAAAGAAACAGCGATTTAAATATTCTTACATCGACCCCGTTTCAAACGAACAAACACTAAAGAAAACACAGAGCTATAAATATCAGGTCGCTAATGACCTCCTCTAAATCTTAAATAAATAATTCAGCAACGAAATCTTCCGATAAATAATTTCACTCTCCCCTGACAATTTCTTTTAAGCTCCTCGTTGGATGCCGAGACTTGCGTCAATATCGTTCTAGAATACAAAGCTCACGGGACGATCGATTGTACGAGTTGCAAAGGTTAATGGTACGGCAAACTACGTTAAAATAACGTACCACAGCGTACACAAACTCTGTGAAGCATTTAGTACGGAAATCTACTGTCTCCGATCGAAATCTCGACGTTGTTTCGATCGGTGGACGTCTCGCAAGCGTAGGTTCTCAATTGTTATACATTTCAAGCTCTCTTTCGATTTGTGAATTCAAAATAAATTATTTTGAGGTTGGGAAAGTTTTAGATTGGATTGGATTTCTGATTCAGATTGGAGAAATTCGAATTGTTTTTAAAATACTTGGAATGTTTTTGAGTTAAAAATTTTATATTACTTACATATTACTGGGATCGTTTTTAGTACACATATGTTATAGCATATATGCATTACACGTCTAATGAATTGTTGAGGTTCTTTAATTACTTTCATGATGCACGTATTGTCTAATATAAATTACTGGTACCGGAATTCTTCAATTACTTTAATGATGTACATATGTACATGTCCAATATAAATTGTTGGCGCTGGAATTCTTTAATTACGACTTTGGTAATATGCACGTATATTCTATGTCTAATATAGTACCGGTCTTTAATTATGACTTTAATGATGTGCATATATATTAAGTGTCTAATATAAATTGCTATTACTGCAATTCTTTAATCACGTCTTTGATGTTATGCACATGTGATGCCTCTTATATAAATTGCTAGTACTGTAATTCTATAATCACGACTTTGGTACTGTGCACATGTGTAATGTGTCCAATATAAATTACTGATACTGTAATTCTTTAATCAAGATTTTCATATTATGCACATGTGTAAACTGTCCAATATAAATTACTGATACTGTAATTTTTTAATTACGTCTTTGATGTTATGCACATGTGTGATGTGTCCAATATAAATTACTGATACTGTAATTCTTTAATCAAGACTTTGATGTTATGCACATGTGTAATGTGTCCAATATAAATTACTGGTACTGTAATTTTTTAATTACGTCTCTCATATTATGCACATGTGTGATGCGTTTAATATAAATTACTGATACTGTAATTTTTTAATGAAGACTTTGATGTTATGCACATGTGTAATATGTCTAATATAAATTGCTCGTACTGTAATTCTTTAATCAAGATTTTGATGTCATGCACATGTGTAATATGTCTAATACAAATTGCTCATACAGTAATTCTTTAATCAAGACTTCGCTATTACGCACATGTGTGATACGTGTAACGTAAATTGCTATTACTATTATTCTTTAATTACGTCCTTAATATTATGCACATATGATACAAATCACCGGTACTGTTCTTTAATTACAACTTTGCTATTATACCCACGTGTGTCTAACAGCTATTATAATCCAAAGACGATTCCAGTATAGAAGTTGAGAATCTCTGTCCTAACTCAATCTTGCATCAGCCCAAAGTGACTGACCGAACGCGCAAATCAACGACAGCAGATTGTGTTGTGTACGAAAACAACGGTGAATAGGGAGGACTGTTACTCCAGAGGTTGGGACATAATGTGTCCAAAGCAATCCTGTCTCTGGCAGGCGGACCGATTCGATAAGCCCTTAATCCATCGGCAATTAGTCCGCACGGTGGCCACCGCAACCCCTTCGCAGTTGCTCCGCTTCCTAAACCTCTGTACCACCCCTCGTAAATGATCACTGTCTCTCTCTGTCTCGTCGAATAACGCTGTCCGTCTCCTCTTTGTCGGCTAATTCAACAGCCTCTGTGATTGTATAATTAACCAACGGCTTGTGTGTATTTACGCATGCTGCTTGTCCATGCTGTTCGCGAACCGTTGCCTCAGACATCCACGAAAGATTCCAAGTTCTCAATCCTCGTCCGATAAATTATCCTTGATACATCGTGACTTCAACAGATAATCTAGATACAGATTAGTGTCAGAGTCTTGTAGTGACAGAAATGTCTATCATATTAAATTTGATTAAATTGTAAAATGTTGAGTTTGAAGTTTGTCTTGTTATTAGTACGAAGAAGGTTTAGATGGTCGTTTTGGGTTAGGAAATGTTCTCGTTTGCATATTGGTTTAAAATGGGTTCGGAGCAATTACGTATGCATCACGACTGTATCGGTTATGACGGCAATTTACATTCGAGATGGTATTTCCTCGTAAATCTATGGGATTGAAAACTCGTCGAAGTTGTAGGGAATCCGTGGCTCCTCTCGAATTCCCGTTGATCGATGGATATCGTGGGTAACGGCGGGGATATCGAGAGCAATCCCGCGCGAAGCACCCTCGAGAAGCGAATAACGCCTCGGTTTAACCGCAGGTGCGAGGGCAACTTTCGCGATCCGGGCTCACTTAATGAAATATTCCGTTCACGGCAATATTTAATAGCGGGTTTCCGGCCGCGGTTCACGGACTAGTCAAAAGTGCAATTAGTTCTTCCTTCGTTCCCGACTCCGTTGTTCACCCCTTTTCTTTCCTGCCCGTTTCCCGTTTAAAGTTTCAAGCCTCTTCCGGCTCGCGGTCGAAGAATCGGATTTAGCCCGTGGCGATTTCGCGTGTCCCGAAAGACCCTGAGACGGAAGACGAACCGAACGTGAAAATCCATGCGAAAGAGTAAGATGAAACCGGAGTACAGTAAGAGCAAGTTATTACGAAGCTCCGCAATCGGAGGAAATCTATGTAAAAAACTTTAATTTCTGCCCCCGTAAATTAGCCAGCACCATTATACTCAGGCCGTAATTTATCCTCCGCTGCAACCCCGCTTAGAGAGTTTCGAGGGGAGTTAGGATGATTATTTAGCGCTCGACCGGCTGGAACTTTATCGCTCGTGTCCCCTTCTCTCAGAGATCATGGAGAATATTTCCGGAGTTGTTAGGAACGATTCGTTTAACTCTCTGGAGGGGACACTTTTACACACCGCAGAGACTTGTTAGGACACTGCATACTATTTTACTTCGTATATCAATGTTACTTTACTTTTCTAAATTCATTTACTGATACGTGAATTAAAATACACACGTGGAAAGTGTATCAATTTGTATGATTATTCATGGAGACACTTTTAACCACCACTTGTAAGGACACTGCATACTATTTTATTTCATATATCAATGTTGGTTTTCTTTTCTAAATTCATTTACTGATATGTGGATTAAAATACACACATGGAAAGTGTATCAATGTGTATGATTATTCATGGAGACACTGCGTACTATTTTATTTTATGTATCAATGTTACTTTACTTTTCTAAATTCATCTACTGTTACGTGGATTAAAATACATTCTCTCCTTCAAAGTGTGTCCATGTATATTATTATTCAATCTCGACTTGTCTTTCAAAATTTAACTTCTTTATATTAAACTCTACTTTGGTCACCAGTCAAGTTTAAATTTTTTTCAAATATATGTTGCATTTAATATACTCTTAGTATTAAATTATCTGTTATTAGCAACGACAACTAACATTATATCATCATCGTTTTATTTATCACATATGGATCTTTCATGTGTGGTTACATATGGATCTTTCATGTTTTGTTACATATGGATCTTTCATGTGCAGTTACTTTCCTTTATGCACTTTTATGCAGCTTCAATAAAATGTTGGATTATTAAATTTTGTAATATAAATTGTACTTTTATGTACGTTGATTAAATGTTGGATTATTAAATTTTGTAAGATAAATTGTGAAAGCTGAAACCAGTCATTTTGACCGGTTTAGCAATCGATATAAAGCGGTTACACTTCCGTTTTCACAGTAACTAGCTTATTAATACAATTCCTCTGAATCAAAGAAACAGTATAAAAGTAGTCAATCGCTCAATAATGTCGAATGACGTAAGAACTGCGTTTTCCAGGAAGTTCGTATTGTCGCCGAAGGGTCTTTAAGAAACGTCGATTTCAGAGCCAAGTAAATATCAATCTATCGTTCCGCTCTCTCTTTTCTCTTAGCGAATCGATTCTCGGATGGTTCTGCTTGTTTTTCACTTCGAAACACCTCATACTTTTACAAATTACCGAAAAACAATCTTGGTAAGAATAAAACTGTGGCTATTGTCGCTTTTAACTTTTAATTCTCTGGTAGAGACTTCCAGTATCAAGTGTTGGTCGTTCAGGACAACTTGTTTGAACCGATAAATTACACTTTATTCAGAGGAAACAGATAGGAGACTTGTAGAAAAGGTATGACTCATGAAATGACTTAATATGACTGTAACGGAGAGCAAGGTTCTTTGAATCGATTAATAGAGAATGATCGTTGTAGCAGGTGAATTTGATCATTTTGACAAACCTTAATAATGCATGATAATGCACAATTGTTCCAAATAATTGTCTGAAATACCACAATGCAGAAATGTCCCAAATAATTGCCTGAAATATAACAATGCAAAAATGCTCCAAATAATAGTCTGGAATATCGCAATATAAAAATGTTCCAAATAATTGTCTGCAGTATCACAATGTAAAAATGTTCCAAATAATTGTCTGAATCAACTTATATTTGGACTTCATAGTTCAGAGCACATCGATACTGTACCTTACACAAAGTGCTTTTTATATTCTCCTTCTTAAAATACTATCTGTACACAAAGTCTTCACCTTTCACAAAGTACTCTTTGCCTCAACCAAAAGTGAAGAGAGTAATTTTTTCTTCAATGTACACTCGCAACGATCACAAACGGTCTATTCACTGCTACTCTTTGAGTTCATAGTACATTTTTCCAAACATTGCACTTCGAAACATAGTAGTTTTCGCATGGTAGAAACGAAGTTTCCGTTAAACGTCGGAATTCTAAACATTCGCTTTGCACGAACACCTTGAACAACATTGTGCGAGAGTTTGGAGAATACGGGGAAATAACGAACCGTAGATCGCGGGAGATTTCATTCGCGTTCTCGCCGGGCGCCCGCAGCGTTTATTCGTATTTCATTAGCCTACACGTACGGGATATTCATCCGAAACGTTGGAGAACTGTTAAAGCAAATGTTTTTACTGCGATGAAGAGGCAGGTAGGTGGTTTAATTTCACTCGATGGGAGTCAATTACCCTCGGCAATCGGTACAAACGAACGTCCGTGATTAAACGTGTACACGGATGGTACCGCGGCAAATCCCCACTGTAAATAATTCTCGTATTTAATCATCGAGAATTATGGTTTTCTAATCCTTTGCAATATCTATGAAGGATCTGAGTCGGGATCGTTAAGCGGCTTCATAAATCTAAAATACACCTGAGCGCGCTAGAACGCACTCCGTTACCGATCACGATTTCTAGTATGCCGTTTGACGTTACCTTGCTTTCGTTATGTTCTTTTTACCTTTCTTCCGGATTAAAATCTCATCGGGATGATTGAACGGTACACGACCGTAAATGACCGGAGAAATTGCGCTTCGTTCTTTGGACGATTGATAAGATGGTGCTACTTCAACGAGATTTACAACGGGATGATAATGTATCTTTTTGCTGGATTAGAATATCGTGACTTTACGGATGAATAATGACACGTATTTACTTTCTAAAGTACACACCCTTCGAATGAGTAATACTGTGCAATAACTTCTTCTTAGATGGACTACATTATTTAAACTGACTTATTGATCATTTCTTGATTTATACATTTGGGAACTTTAAAAAAAATGTAGGAAATACTGTCATTTCTAAACTTGAACGTCTGTATAAAATATAGAGATTTAACAATTCAGAAATTGAGAATTTAAACTTGAAGAAAGTTTAAAAATTGTGACAATGCAAAGAAGATACGAAGATGTAAAATGCATGTAAAAATATAACAAATTAAAGATCCTATATTTCTATGGTTATAAATTTCTAAATTAAGAAATGTACAAATCTGTGAACTCCCAAGTTAGAAACTTAATAACATAAAAATAAGAAAATTTGCAAATTGAGTTTGTATTGTGTATAAAAATGAGAAAACCTAAAAGAGCCAGTACACGGTGAAAAATGCACTGCGGAATAAATTCTTGAGCATTCATTGAAAGCCGAAGTTGAAGAATGACGCAGACGGTTAGAACGCGTGCAGAGATTTGAAAGAAGTGACGCTTTAACTGTGAGGTCAACTTACCCTCCCGGGGAAAAGGGTAAAGGGTAAAATAGAAACGAATTCTTGGCAGGGTTGCAGCCACCAGCGGGAATCTATATGCGCACGTGTGCTTGCAAACAATAGTGCACAGCTGGATGTGTGCGCACATAAACTCAGACACGCTTGAATGTCCGCGTTCCTGTCTATAAGAACTTTCAAAAGTGATGTGCCTTTTTTATATTCAAAGTAATTTAGTAATTCAAAATGTAAAATTCACAGTTTAAAATTGAAGAAGTACCTTGTATGTAATTTAATATGTGACCTGATATGTGACTTAATATGTGACCTGATATGTAACTTGATATGCAACTTAATATGTAACCTAATATGTAACCTAATGTGTAATTTCATATGTAACCTAATACGTAACTTAATATGTAACCTGATATGTAACCTAATGTGTAATCTCATATGTAACCTGATATGTAACCTAATGTGTAATCTCATAGGTAACTTAATCTGTAACTTAATATGTAACTTAATATGTAACTTAATATGAAACCTAATATGTAACCTAATATACAACCTAATGTGTAACTTAACATAACCTAACACACAAATCTAATGCGACCTAATATGCGACCTAACATGCAACCTGACATATCAACCTACTATAAATAATTAACATTACTCAAAATCTAAATAAAACACCATTATTTGCACTCCCTTAATCAGAGCATAAAAATTGTGCAGTTTTAAAAACGTTTCAAAAAAATGATCCCAACTTTGAAACAGACAGTAGAGAACCGTTTTCGACAAACAATACGCACGTGTATGTAGAAATACATACAATTGGCACGCGACAGTCAACATGCAACCGAAACGAGTCGGTGTTGGTGCATCTGCAGCTGCAGTCCCGAATGCAGGCCAAGGTTAAAGCTTGCCTGGGTCACGAGCGAGCTTGCTGGCTTTCGACAATTTTGCTTACGTAATACGCGGTATCGATCTGGCACATCTAGAGATATATTTGGTCGCATTTGGTCGCGCCCTCAAACCAGATAATGCTGAATGCTGATAAATTATCCGCTTCCGCATTGTCTGCTGCAGCTATATATTGAACCTATTCAATTTTTGCTTCGAACGATCTGCAATAAACTTCTGCTACTGATCTCTTTTATGAATGTTACATATGAAACTTTATGTATTCTTAAATTCATATATTACTGGATTCGAGGATCTCTGTGCTACTATTTGTAGAGTTCTGATACAATTTTTTTATATTTCAAATCTTCAAATGTGTGTCTGCAAATTCCTATGCGATCAGATACGTTCTTGAAACTCTACATCTTCGAATATCTATATCTTCACATCCACATATGCCCAAATTTCTTTATCTTCAAATTTCAAACTTCCAAATCTTTATATCTCCAAATTCCTAATCCCTGAATTCCCACATCCCCAAATTCCAAATCCCCCAAATTCTTAAGTCCCCAAATTCCAAGCCCCTCAAATTCCAAACCCCCCAAATTCCAAACCCTCCAAATTCTAAACCCCCCAAATTCTAAACTCCCCTAATTTCCAAACCCCCTAATTCCTAAATTCCCAAATTCCAAACCCTCCAAATTCCAAACCCCCCAAATTCTAAACCCCTCCAATTTCCAAACCCCCTAATTCGTAAATTCCCAAATTCCAAATCCTCCAAATTCCAAACCCCCCATATTCTAAACCCCGCCAAATTCTAAACTCCCCCAATTTCCAAACCCCCTAATTCCTAAATTTCCAAATTCCTAAATCCTCAAATTCCAACCCCCCAAATTCCAAATCTCCAAATCCCTACATCCCCAAATCTACTAATACTCTTAATAATCCGGTAGAAAAGTATTCTACGAAAAATACGAGAGATTCTATTGCTCGATATGCATGTCCTCCCATAGAATAAAAGAGAAATAGCGAATAAAAGCTCGCGGAAACTCGAGAAAGGACCCGGGACAATGGTCGATTCGGGTGTCGCGTTTAGAAAGACGTACGAAAGGGAGAATAAAAATTCGCGGGAGATTCTCTTGGAGAGGTAATCCTAGCTTGTTCGATCCGTTTGTATAATGGACGCTCATAACCGGGGAATCCATTATTCTTCACTTTCAGCTGGGGCTACATGTGCTCCTCTCTGTTAGGTTATTAATACTTTCGCTGACTTACACGGAGATATTTTTAATTAATTCTCGCTCGAGTTTCGCTTTAACGAGTCCCCTTTTAAAATACAGTTGCGTACGATTCATGTGCTTTGGAGTGTCAGCCTTTTTGAGGATCTCGGGTTTTATACTATCATTATCAACTGGACCGTTTCAAGTTCATATTTTTATCATGAAATTTCGGTGTTTTTGTTTTTGAAATATGTGTTTTTGTTGAAAATATGTTAGTCAAAATTTATAAGTGTGTTGAGATAAAGAATGACGTAGGTAGTAGAATAATAATGGTTAGTAAGAGTACATTATGTTAGTTAATGATATGTTATTGTCATTAGAGTTGAGTATGTTCAAACAAGAAAGCAGTCATATATTTTTATGTTCAACCAAGAAAGTAGTCATATATGTATGTTTATGTTGAACCAAAAAAGCAGTCATATATGTATGTTTATGTTCAACCAAAAAAGCAGTAATATATTCTTATGTTCAAACAAGAACGCAGTCACATATTCTTATATTCAACCAAGAAAGTAGTCATATATGTATGTTTATGTTCAACCAAAAAAGCAGTCGTATATGTATGTTTATGTTCAACCAAAAAAGCAGTCATATATGTATGTTTATGTTCAACCAAAAAAGCAGTCATATATGTATGTTTGTATTCAACCAAAAAAGCAATCACATATGTTTATGTCCAAAAAAGCAGTCACATATGTTTATGTCCAAAATTCTGAAATATTCATTCAGAAGTATCCACATGTTCATCAATGTAAAGTTACATATGTAGCATGTAACACATGTGGACCATGAGATATGCATGTCATTATCCTTCTACCAACCTATCCTTACGTCAAAACCATGAGTGAAGACTACATAAATCAATGAATTCCATGAAACAAAACTAGCATCAAGTGTGAAGCATTCGTAACACAGTAGTCAACAAACTGCGATTACGACTAACTCGCAATCCACTTGCGGTGCAAATACGATGATTACTCATATTTGAAGAGTGAACGCAGCATGACTCAATAAGCGATATTGCATCCGGAAGCCTCGGCATAAGTGTGAAAGGAGGTTAGCGCTGATTCGGCTTCGAAATCTCGCTGACACCGAAATTTGTTATTCGTCAAGCAACGACTTTATAGGGATTTTTCTTTCAACGAACAAAATCGCTGACTCGGTATTTTTCTAAACCGCGCTGTCGCGATGAATTATCGAGCGATACGCGCAATTTCCGTTTCTGGGTCGAAGCTTATACGGATCGAAAACGATCCCCGACGAAATGGAAACGTTAATTACGCAATTGTACTCGGATTTCGAATGATTTATCGCGTCGTGCGCGATGTTTTATGAATCGGATACGAGATTATGAAGAGCGTACGGGGTGAGGTCACTTGGCTGTCAGCGCAATTAACGAACTGTCAAAATGCAAATCACTGTTTCGATCGGTTGATTGCCGCGTTTGTTCCCCGTTGCATCAATTTCACCAATAAACCCGTGCCCGCGTCGCCGTAATTTCGATCTTTCCGATGGATTGCCTTCGTTATCCTCGAATTTACCAATGTCAAACAAGAACCTTGATTACGGTCATACGAATGACTCCTTTTTTAACGGAGATCCACAATATTTCTTCCATATCGAAAATTCGGGAGGAAATTTCAGAATTTACAAATCTGTGTTCACAGATTTTGAAGATCGCTAATCCTTTGCACTCCAGAGGCGCCTCTCCGGCGCCATTCGATTTAATACAATAATTTGAAATAAGCATTATTTAATTAATTCTATAATAGTGCTCATGTGATATATAAACATAGTGAAATAGACAATAGTGGAAATTATGAGTAGAGGAATAATAACTTCAAAAGAAGTCATTTAACATTTTAATTAATATTTTAAAGTTGCTATTTGCAAAACGGTAAAATTATCTTGGAGTGCAAAGGGCTAATTTAATAATTCGAGAGTTCACAAATTTGGGAGATTACAAATCTGGAATTTGAGAGTCCGATTCATGTCCTTCCATTTGAAGTCAATTCATGAATTTCGTGATTTATGACTCTTCCAGACTTCGCCCTAGAATTTCATGCGTCCTCATCTGAATCGTCTCAGTAGTTATTGATTTATATCGAAACAAAGGGTTGCCATTTGTGTAGAGAGAACCTACGGACCTTTTGATACCCGCGAAATGAGAAGTTTGCCACGGACAGGTCTCTTTCTCTTCGCCCTCGTCCCTTTCTCTCTTTTTCGTCATAAACACGCCTGTTACGCGTTATTCCGGTTTTGTCGCGCGAAAGAACCCGATTTCGTCTGAAACGCTTTGGCGCCGTTTGAAAAGCGACTTCAAAGGGGTTGGTCATTTTCTTTCTTTTCCGTCGTCCACCTACCGCCGCTTTTTTTTACGCGTTTCACTGTGTCTAATGAGCTATGAAAATTTCTCGTTTCACTTTTGATACATTCTCGCTTTTCTTTCTCCAACTGTTGCTCCGCTTCCCGTTTATCCGTTTAAACTTGTTCGCGCCTATACACTCCGGTTTCATCCCTGCGGAATTTTCATTCGAATTTCACCCGCTCGAGTTTCTCTGTGACGAGTACGCTTTATAAACGTCTCTTTTTGCAATACCATTGCGCTTTTACCCGTACTTCTCGTTTTTTCGCTCTTTGACGATCTCGCGTGACAAAAGTGGAATCGATTTTTAGATGTTTTCGAGTAGTATCGTGTGAAATCTTTGGTTCACTTGCATATGGTGTTATTGCGATATGTTATTCGTAATTTTATATTGGAGGGAGAGTTTGCGGAGGCAGGAAATTATGTTGGATTATAGGCAAAGGAATTTGTGTTGGATTTCGTTTTGTAGTCGGAAATGTAGAAATGTGTTCAGTAGAATTTAATTGTACTGTGCAATATTTTACACAGTTTTGTAAAAGTGCAATAGAACTCTAAAGTGAAACTCTGTGCAGTTTCGAATGTCATCCATGGAATTCTAGACAGCTTTAAAATTCTATATAGAATTTCAAATATGGAATTTCATGTAATTTCGAATTCCAAATAGAGAATTCTATTTGGTTACAAATTCCAAATGTGGAATTCCATGCAATTTCAATTCCCAAATATTGAATTCCACGTGATTTCAAGTTCCAAGTATGGAATTCCACTCAGTTTTAAATTCCAAGTATGGAATTCCATGCGATTTCAAATTCCAAATATGGAATTCCACGCGATTTCAACTTCCTCGTATGGAATTCCACTCAGTTTTAAATTCCAAGCATGGAATTCCACTCAGTTTTAAGTTCCAAGTATGGAATTCCACGCGATTTCAAATTTCAAATATGGAATTCCACTCAGTTTCAAATTCGAAATGTGGAATTCCATGCGATTTCAAGTTTCAAATGTGGAATTCCACTCCCTTTCAATTTCGAAATATGGAATTCCATGCGATTTCAAGTTCCAAATGTGGAATTTCACTCACTTTCAATTTACAAGCATGGAATTCTATGCGATTTCAAGTTCCAAATATGGAATTCCACTCAGTTCCAAATTCGAAATATGGAATTCCACAAACTTCCAAATTTCAAATATGGAATTCCACGCAGTTTTAAATTCTAGGTATGGAATTCCACGCACTTCCAAGTTCCAAATATGGAATTCCATTTACCAGAAGAATCACTTATCAGAAGTGTGGAATTCCACGCACTGTACTCAACAAATTTGGAATTCCATTTACTTGAAAATCTCAAGTAAATCTCATACTCAGCAATATCCAAAATATGGAAATCCATACAGTTTCAGATGTCACATACTGAATTCCATGTAGCCAAGCATATTAATTATGGAATTCCACATAGTTTCATATATCATACAATAGAATTCAATTTACCAGAAAACCTGTCATATCTGCTACATAAAATTCACCCATAAAAAAGTAAAAAATTCCATACATAAACGTCCTACCCTAAATTCCACGTTTTAATAATACGTTTAATAATACCTTTAAAACCCCATGTTAACAATTTTTATTTCAACTCATGATCAAATTAGATAGCAAAGAGTTAAAGTATTATCCTATATCGTTGTCGAAAGAAAGGCCACATCGGCTGCGAATGTACGACCCAATTCTTACATGCGTTCCGCACAGCTCGAGGGATTATTTATACGACAGGACACGGACCGTGAAAATCCTCGATCGGATACAACAAACTTGTTTACGAGCGGTTTGATCCCGAACGGCCGATACACGTCGAGCAACGGCATTTCCCTCGCAATCACCTCCTCTTCCCCGTTGTTCCCGGATCGATATGTTCCCGGCGTGGCGGCGTGACACCAGCCAAGCCGATGAAACGTGCTGGAAAACTCGTGTGGCGCCTTTACGGAGGCCGTCGATAAATCTTGATTCCGAGACATCGATACGCCACGCGTGAAGCAAATGTTCCGACTGCATTTAATCGCAGACCGAGATCGAATCGCTTCGACACAGATAATTTCGATCGACGAATCACTTGGACGGAGATGATTTCGGTCGACGGATACAGTCATATGCAAATCTGGGATCTTAGGTGAAAAAGGGAGGTCCTGGTAATTACGGGGTAGTTTGGAAATTTAAGATTTTTTGGATTTGGTAATTTCTGCTTAGGGGGAGGATTTGTGGAAGTTTAGAATTTCGAAAATTAGGAGGGTGGTTTAAGAATTTATGATTTTTAGGATTTGGTCATTTATGGTTAAGGGAGGGATTTGTGGAAGCTTGAGAATTTGGGAAGTTTAGAATTTCGAAAATTAGGAGGGTGGTTTAGGAATTTAAGATTTTTAGGATCTAGTCATTTATGGTTAAAGGAGGGATTTGTGGAAGCTTGAGAATTTGGAAAATTAGGAGGGTGGTGTAAGAATTTGAGATTTTTTGGATTTGGTAATTTTTGGATATGGGAGTGACTATTGTCACTTTCTAAGTTTGCAAAGTTCTGATTTTTAAATGGTACTTCCATGGTGCAGAAATTGTTGAATCTTCAAGTTCTTAAAATTTCTTTAATCTTCAGATTTCCAAATTTCAACAATTCCAAATTTTCCAAATTCTAACATTTTCCAATTTCTACATTTGCAAGTATCCAAATCCTCATAATCTCAAATTTTCCAAATTCTCGCATTTTCCAACTTCTACATTTTCAAGTATCCAAATCCCCACAACTGGAAATTTTCCAAATTTTCACATTTCCCAATTTCTACCTTTGTAAATATCTAAATCTTCATAGCTTGAAATTTTCCAAATTCTCACATTATCCAATTCCTACATTTACAAATATCCAACTCCTCACAACTTAAAATTTTCCAAATTCTCGCATTATTCAATCTCAACATTTGCAAACATCCAATCCTTCAAATTTTCATATCTTCAAAATAAGACATTTTTCAACCCCTCAATTTATAAATTTCCAAGTGTGCAAATTTTGTAGATTTTCAAACTTGTAAATCTTTAATTATGAAACCCCAAAATTGCCCAATTTTCATATTCTCAAATTGTCAACATCTTAAATTGCAACTTCTGAATTTACAAATTGTCATATTTGATCTAGACTGTACATCCCTTCCGCTTGATAGGTTGTCTCATCGGTTAGGTGATTCTATCTTCGTCATTCCACGCTTATACGTTGGTTACTAACTACCGGTCAAATGAACCATCGTTATCGATACCGAGTCGCTGCGTGCATTAGCGAGATGTTTTTACAGTGCTACGATTCGGTGCACGATTTCATTCCTGGTAATTAATGGTTCAAATCTATCGACGATAATTGATTGCTTGATAGAGCTTTTAGTGTACCAGTCAGAGATTACTTGCTCCGTAATAATATTCACTGTAAGTTCACTGAATATTGTTTAATAAATATATTATCACATTTTATGTTCTTTAAATTTCAAGTTACCCAATTTTTTAATTTTCATATTTTTATATTTCTCAATTTCTAAATTTTTAATTTTCAGAATCACTAAATTTTCAAACTCTCTAATTCTCTAATTTTCAAAGTCTTAAATTTTCACATTCTAAAATTCTCAAATTAGTAATTTTCTAGGGTTACTTCAAGCTGCTTCTTACTTATCAAATTACTTCAAATTCCATATTTTCAGATGTCAAATTTTCAAATTTCCATATTTTCACATATCAAATTTTCCTAAATTCATTAATTTCCAGATGTTGAAATCCCCACCTCCAAAAATTAATTAATAAAATTCTAAAATGTTATT
This sequence comes from Megachile leachella, assembly GCA_963576845.1. Taxonomy (NCBI): domain Eukaryota; kingdom Metazoa; phylum Arthropoda; class Insecta; order Hymenoptera; family Megachilidae; genus Megachile; species Megachile leachella. Next base: position 7,807,225 of record OY756248.1, on the reverse strand, counting down.
AAATTGCTTATATACATCCACCACAGAGGATTACTTCACCCATGATTTGTGATCCCAAAATGATTGTCCATTTTCCGAGCAACATTTCGCAACACCACGATCCATCACCTTAACCAGGTTCTCTTCAAAGTTTGTCACCTCTGACCTTTCCACCTCGATTTTTCGATAACTCCAGAAAGAGGTCTGTTTTTGATTAATTCTCGAGGATATCTCAGAACGGTGGCGAAAGAAACTCCATTTATAATCTTGAATTCTCTCTCAGACGTGTTTTTCTCGCACAAATAATCTCTAGATTGTAGATCCTTTCGACCCTACGTTTCGAACTCGCTTTTTTCGATCTGTATGAAACGTACGTGTCAACGTGGAAAATCTTGGGGTTTAGTGAACGACTTGACAGTTTAATTGCGAGTACCTTGCTGAGACGTGGAAAGAAAAAATTAAACCGTGGGAGAAAATAAATGATAAAAAAGAAAATTGTTATTTCTAGAAACCGACACTTTTTAAGAACGTGTGTTACAGAAAATCTTTATTGCACCTTTCGTGAGCAATCTTATCTTCTAAATTGTTCTTTTGATGTGGTTATTAATGTCATGGTTGTAAATTCTTCTTTTGAAATTGTTATAAATACTACGATTGAAAAAATAATAAATGGCTTGAAATAATTGTAAATAGCTCTCTTAAATTTCCAAATTTTATTTTCAATAAAAAATTAAATAATATATCTTCAATGTTAAAAAAAAATTGTAATAAAAGAAACATAAAAATAAAGTAAAATATAAAATATTTTTTATTAAGATAGTAAAATATTTTTTAGAAAAAATATAAAAGTACAAAAATTTTAATGAAATAAGTGGAAAGAATTTTCAGTATACATAGTTGAAAGTTAAATGAGAAGTTTCACAGTAAAATTTCAAAACGAAGACATACAAAGGCAAGGTATAACATAAGTATTTCCTCTAAACTCTAAACTAACCGTATCGAAACTTGAACGTTCTACGTGTTTGAAATAACTTGTTGAAAAACAGCTCCAAACTAGTTCGAAATCTCGAGCGAAATTCTTGGAGGATTTCAATAGCGAGCATCGAAAAAGAGGCATGTTAAAGCTTATCGGAGAAATTGTAGAAACTGGAACGCGGTTTTCGATAATTTGAAATTGGTAGACCTCGTTAAAACTTGACACGTAATTATACTAACCTTGTCGTCGTTTTTAACTTGTAGCAATCTCAAGATTTGACTAAAAAAATTGTAGAAAGTCAGTTTTTACAGGAAGAAATTAAAATTTGTCAAAAATGTAGAAACTATGAATTTTCAGTTTGAAACATGCAATTACGCTTTCAAGAGCTAGTAGAAATTAAAAGAAAACTTTTCAGAGTTTTAGAAATTTGTCTAAGAATTATGAAAGCTTCAACTTCAAACGCATTAAAAATTCAACTAAAATCACAGCTGACTTCGTTAACAATTTTTATATCTTAGACTTCAGGATCAAACCAATAAAAAATATTTTATTAGTTAAACCTGATGTACTACTTATATTGAAATCTTTGTCAGAACGAAACTACCACACGAATATAGTAGTCATACTTAAAAAAAAAAGTGATAAAAAAGTTGGAATAAGTTTTATGAATCATGAATATGGAATCGTTATTGGTAAGAGTAGATTCCTTGTCCCGGTTGAAACTAATCGTGACCACAACCGCAGTCTATTTTCTGATGTATAACTCGCCGCAAGCTTCGCAAACAGCCGTCCACCTAACAAGATCCACCTCTCCCTCTTCTGGTCCTTTGTGTCACGTTCTTGGCATAACTTCTGGCCAGTTAATGAAGCAGCCCGAGCACTTACCGCAGCGATAACCGCGAACTTTGACCCCGTCGCCAAGCGATGCTTTATACCTCGACATCGCACAACGTTATGCACAAGTATGCATCATAAGAGTGAGAGAGACCTCCGTAAATCCTTGCAGGAATTTCCACATTTTTCACGTTCCTTTGATGCCCACTAAAATTTACACTTAGGCATACTCTAAGACTATCAATTTTTTAGAGTCCAAATGCACTTGGGATTTTGCGGCTTCTTCAGATTTTATTGTCTTGAATTTCAAGTTTTATGGATTTGGAAATTTTTAGGATTCTAATTTAGATATCTCCATTTCTGGATTCTTGTATTCTTAAATATCTCAAGTTTTGAATATCTGAGTTCTCAAATACCTTAATTTCATAGTTCCCAAATTCTCAAAGTTCCAAACTCTCAGTTCTCAATTTCTGAATCCCTAATTGCGAAATATCCCAATTTCTAAATTATCAAATCTTCAAATTCCTAAATTCCCAAATTTCTAATCCTCAAATCCCTAAACCCCCAAATAACTAAATGAAGAAAACTCGATAATCAGAAAACGACGTCGAATTCGTACGTTGATCCAGATCGTGTCATAACGTCAGTTGGCACGTTGCATTTCGACATCCAAGGTGTCGACGATAAAATTTCGTTGAACACCGTCGATGGCGGATCGCACCTCGTTCATCTCCGTGACGACGACCCTAGTGGACAAACACTTGACGGATAACGGAATTAACTCTCGTCGGGAGCAAGGAGATCCTGATTTGGCTCGAACGTAACCCTGCTCCGACAGCTTGTTCAGTGAGCTGGAAGTGCTTGTTGTCGGGAAATAACCCCTTCCTCGATTCACTCAAACTTTGTTACTGCACTAACGTAGTGTTGTTTGCATGAACTTCCTATTCAAATCATCGCTTTACCAATGTACTTCTCACACATTTACTCCTTCTCTATATCACATTTATTTCATTCAGAATTTAACATGTATGTTGAGATTTGAATATGTATGTCTTCATGTATAGTATCATGTGTTGTATACTCATATGACAATACTGAAAAATAATAACTTCAGTGGACTTTGTCAAACTTTTTAATTGTTGAGTCTGCAAATTGTTCATCTCTTAAGGGATCTTTGAAGCTAAGTAGATTAAATGATCATATCACTATCAACATGTGTTTGTCATCATATGTGAGAGATCAAGGTGTGAACTACATTCGACAAGCATATACATTGCTTGACAACTTCTTAAATTCATGAGTCGACAAGTTGTTCATGTCATAAGAAACCTTTGAAGCTAAATAGATTAAATGATCATAGTATTGTCCACATATGATCATCACCACATGTGTCAGCTTAAGGTGTGAACTACATTCGACAACCATACACATAGCTTGCCTCCAACTTCTTAAATTCATGAGTCCACAAATTGTTCATCTCATAAAGGACCTTTAAAGCTAAATAGATTAAATGAACATATTATTGTCCACATATGCTCATCACCACATATGTCAGCTCAAGGTGTGAACTACATTCGATAACTATACGTATTGCTTGCCTCCATCTTCTTAAATCCATGAGTCCACAAATTATTCACTTCATAAAGGAGCTTTAAAGCAAAATTGATTAAGTGATCGTACTATCGCTTATATGTGCTCATCGCCCTGAAAACGGCGAGATAACCGTTCCCCTTTTCGCGCGACCTTTCCACGTCCTGTTCGATACTAGCCGTTGAAATTACGTTAGATAAGTTGGGCGCAGTTGCGAGGAACAGGGTATGAAACACGGTAGCCCTTGGCGGGGTTGCGGCGCGCACAAGAGGGTGGTGAAAAGATCCATTCGGTGACTATGATTCGCGCGAAGTTAGCGAAATCTCGTTGCCGACAGTTCTGGCCGAAGTCTGACTAGGTGGACGACGATTTGCCAGACCGTGCACGAGAGGAGGCTCTCCTTGTTCGTTCATCAAACAAGTTTGCCCCTCGAGAAGTTTGTCCCCGTTATGAGCAACAGCTACCCGCACAACCGTGCCAACTGAACGCTGTTCCCTCAACTTTCTTAATAGAGAAAACATTGATTGTAAATTGCGATCGTTAACGATTCACCTCACAAGAGATTTCAGGTTTTCACCTCACCTTTGCGAGCGATTAACCCTTTAACTTACGATTTTAATTGTTTCGAAGTTGTGGTTGCAAGTTGGAGTGATTTAATTATTTTAGGGCTGAAGAGTGTTCAATGGGACATTTTATTAGGGATATTAGAGATATTAGGGATGTTAGAGTTGTTAGGGATACTGTAGATATGGCACTCATTGGTGGGTGGACTGTAATTAAAATTAAACTTGAAATTCTATCGAGAGAACAATGTCACATATGTCACATTTAGCACTCATGTGTGACACCATGGTTCTCTAAACTTCATTGAAGGTTTTTCTACCTCAATAAAAGAAACCAGGATCAAAATACCTTACGCAGCAATGAAGTCAAGTGAGGTCTTCCCCTCGCTGATGGAACCATTTCCCACTCTTCAGTGGTAGCTAGTTCTATCAACCACTCAATAAGACAATAAACTTATATGTCTCACGTGTGGAGAACTATGTTGTAATACAAGGGGTTAAAAGATACAATATACACACCTATAATACATTCTCCTTCTTTACCTCATTCTCTACTTTTTTTACACTTGAACATATAAAACCTTACAAGAAATAAATTTTCTTTTACAAGCAGCAAATACTTGTTTATATCGATGTTTATACATGTGTGATAAAATACACGCATATGTGATATTCGTGCACAAGGTATAAATACCACAATTTCACTAGTTTATAACAAACTTAACAGTACAAAAACACAGTTTATACCAGCAATGTTCAGACTGTTATCAAATTCGAAGAGTAACATTCGAGCACGTTAACCAAGTCACATTTGATACTTTCCACACGTAACTGAAAAGTCATAAAAGTGAACTCGGCTGAGGCGAAGGTGTCTCGTGATTTCAACGATCCACGGTATAATGGGACATAATTCGACACTGTAAAGACTGAAACTCGGAAGAATTGCTTGTTTATAAAGGCGGTAGATGTTTCGTACGTCTTGCACGTAACCATGAACCTATAAAGTCGCTTGGACTGAAATAAAGGTCATGTGGGTGTCTTTTTACGAGTTTGATCCTGACGATTCTATTCTCTGGCACCCGTCGACGATGATCATACTCTTTCTTATTGAACGACGTTCGATTTTAACTATTTCGTCGAGAAATTTTTAATTTTAATTTTAGGTCGTGGTTTGACAAATTTTGCAATTTAGGAAATTTGGGGAATTTGAGGAATTTGGAAATTAGGGGAATTTGGAAATTAGGGGAATTTGGAAATTTGGGAATTCGGAAATTTTAGGAATTTGGAAACTTGGGAATTTGGAAATTTGGGGAATTCGGAAATTTTGGGAATTCGGAGACTTGGGAATTTGGAAATTTAGGGAATTTGGAAATTTGGGGAATTCGAAAATTTGGGAATTCGGAAACTTGGGAATTTGAAAATTTGGGGAATTCGGAAATTTTGGGAATTCGGAAACTTGAGAATTTGGAAATTTTGGGAATTCGGAAACTTGAGAATTTGGAAATTTGGGGAATTCGGAAACTTGGGAATTTGGAAATTTGGGGAATTCGGAAATTTGGGAAATTTGGAGAATTCGAAAATGTGGGAAATTCGGAAACTTGGAAAATTCGGAAAATTTGTAAATTTTGGAAAATTTAGAAAATTTGCAAAACTCCACATACTTCAACTTTACCAACACCTAAATTCCACCCCTAAAAGTATCGCTCCAATAACCAACAAAAACACCAATTGCAATAAACAATCGCACTTTACTAGCATCGTTATCCCAAATGACCAGCTACACAATACACCTGAACGAGATAAACAACTGTAGACGAAAAAGTGATCGAACAGCACGGAACACATTTCAGGTCGTTAAAGTTAAATAGTCTGCCGCGAACATGATGTAAACCGTGCGTGTTCGCGGTTCAGTTGTTTACAGCGCTTTGTAAACGAGGAATCGCAACGGGCTGTGCAAGTTGTGCATCGTTCGCACTTTTGTATCGTGGATCGAAGAAAAACAAAGGATCATTATGTGCCGGCGTGTCGATCGTTACAGGGACGTAGAATTCGTCGACACAATGAGAAAAGAGGTTGCGTAACGAGCTGTTATGCGATTAATGTGCTGCATTGTGGCGAACTGTGTCGCGAAACGCGAGATGTCGATGTCGTTTCTGGCTCGCGGATCATTCCATTAAACGCGACCAGACAATACGGGTTCGTTTCTAATTTTATTTCGAGAATTCGAAAGACGTTGGAGCGGAAACATGAAACTCCGCAACGGTATGAACAGCTTTCCTATGTTTTAATTGCTCACGCTGTAGCCGAGCACAATGAGACGAGTTTGCGAGAACGTACATTGTAATTATTTTTGAATATTAACTTTTCGCTGCTGGAATTGCGAGCGAATTTTAGTTACGAGATGTGTTATTAAAACGAGGTCTAATTACGAGCGGTATTTGGAATTTGAAACCCTTGTAATGAAGTATCAGACTCCAAACGCACTTCACGATACAAGTGTGGTACATTTATATTATACGTGAAGTAGAATTTCAAACAATTCAGTGCATTTCGTTCTACAAAAGTTGAAGAAATTGCCTTTGTACCATAAATATTTTTGCGAATATCATTTATGAAAGATTCTAAAATAATTCCTACAAACCAATCCCTTATCCGCAAACATTCCGTAATTATTTCCATTGAACGACGGATCCCACATTAGCCATTCTATTAATACCGAGAAATCGCGAGTGCATCGAATGCCGAGGAAATGCACAGACGTTCTCCTCTGAATGAATCATTCGATGGTGTTCGCGCATTCACACGTTTGCATAAAAGAAACAAGCAGCGTTTATGGATGAAAGAGGGGTCATTCGTCGACGATGGTGGTAGGGAAACAACGTGGTTGTTGACTACGTGTCTTCGTTACGTGATTCAAAGGACGCGCGTTGGAATGCTTGTAATCTGCAGTACTCAACCTGATCATCTTCTATATATAATAAGTCAAGTTTTTGGTATCAGAAGGTTATGCCATTTTTGTCTTTATATGACGTTTATTATGTGTCATCACTTTCTTTTCTCGTACACATGAACATATGTATACGTTCATATACATATTCATATCATATATACATACATTCACATATGATTCATATCATACATACATTCATACATAGATTCGTGTCATACATACATAAATTCACACATGATTCATATTATACATACATTCATACATAGATTCGTGTCATACATACATACATTCACATATCATCCGTATCACACATACATACATTCACACATCATTCATATCACACATACATTCATATACATATTCGTATCATGCATACATACATTCACATATCATTCATATTATACATACATACATTCACACATCATTCATATCATACATACACATTCATATCAACATTCAGACCTACATTCATGACATACATACATTCCTCTTACAATACACATATGGTTAAAAAGTTACACTTCAAGGATATGCATTTAACATGCATACTTTTGGTGGACTACGAAAGTAAGGAACATACAAAATTCCGTTCACGAAGTGCAATAAAATCCTTGTACGTTCAACTTACACCTGTATTCGAGCTTAATAAAACGCAAGCTTAATAGTGCTTTCCATTTGCACGGCTTGATTCCGTTGGACGAATGGGACTCTTTTCTTAGAGTTCCGTGTAAAGGCATTAACCCAGATTGCGTGACGAAGATGGTCCACGATTGAATTTCCAACAAAATGAGAAACGCTAGGGGATCTAGGGTAGAAGAAAGGAAACACATCGATCTCGTCAGGTTCATCTTTGTACACTCGAGTGCAACTTGAGACTTCCTTTGAATACCGATACATATGCAAATTACATGATTTTCTAATTTGAGAGTAATTTTCAAGTTCCTGTGTTTGAGTCTAGCTAGATTCATGAAAGAATGATAATTCTCAGGTTAGAAAGTTATCAAAGGTTGAAGGTTTGAAATTTTGGGATAGTTCTAAATCCATAGATTTCCAAGTTCTGATATCTTTAAATACCTATGATTTCAAATTCATATGTTATCAATCCACACATGGCCAAATTCACATATCTCCAAGGCCACATGTCCCAAATCCACACATTCCCAATTCCACATATCCCAAATCCACATATACCCAATTCCACATGTCCAAAATCCACACATGGCCAAATCCACATATTCCCAATTCCACATGTCCCAAATCCACATATCCCCAATTCCACATGTCCAAAATTCACATATGGCCAAATCTACATATCCCCAATTCCATATGTCCCAAATCCACATATTCTCAATTCCACATATCCCAAATCCACATGTCCCAAGTCCACATACCCCCTACTCCACATGTCCCAAATTTACATATCCCCAAATCCCTACATTCCCAAATCTTTACACCTCCAAATCCCTAAATTTCCAAAACCGTCTCCCCTCAAATCAGCACCTCCCAAAAAGAGCCCACCACCAAACCCTCCAATTACCACAAATCAGCAAAAATGATCGGCCATAAGTTTTTCCCTCGATCGTCATATTTTCCCTAGGGAGTTCAGACCCGCTCTCGACTGTACGCGGTTACGCGAATTGCATTCGTAATCGTTGACGAGTATTCCCTCTCCTCTTTCGGATTTCTGTGTTCGCTAAGAGCCGCCTTTGGGCCGATGTGTGAGTCAGAAAACGACGCAGACCAAGCGGAAAAGGAGGAACGGTCTCCTCGTTCCTTCGAGACGCGCGTGTCTCGATACTTTTCGCGATTCCTTTTCGTCTTACCTGTCCAACACCCTCTTCTTTCACTCTCTTTCCTCCTTTACGCTTAACGATCCTCTTGCTGTCTTTGCTGTTTTTTTGTTGAACTGTGTATCTTTTTCCGATCGAACGCTCCTTCGAGATACGAGTGTACGCGAGTGCATCGATAACGAGGTGATAAGAGTAAATATTGTTATTTGTATTGTCCAAAGTGCAGTGTTGTGAAATTAATTGCAAATGAGACCTTTTCTTTCAATTTGAGAAGTATTTTATTTCAGTGTCTCTTTGGTTTGTTTGTAGTTATGGTATGTGGATAATATTTGAAGTTATGAGGAAGTCTGTTTTAAGAGAAACATTGTGAAATGTGTTATGTTTAGATGGTCTTTTTATGATTTCATTCTTTACTTATGATTCATATCATGTCTCATGTTATATGTCATCTTACAAATTTAGACAATTGAAAATATTATTGTACACATGTTATTGTGCAAATATGATTATTACAAGTCAGATATACACTCTGGTGTAGAAACGTAGAATGTAAAGACACAGAATATTAAAAAAAATTAAATACAAGAATGTAAAGATGAAGAAAATGAAAAAGAAATTACTCACAAGAAGACACAAAGAATAAAAAAAAATAAAAAGAATTAAAAATAGATACAAAAAATATAAAGATAGAGTTAGAAAACTTGGCTTTCGAATAGTTAGTCAGTAACGTGGACACACGTGTGCAGCTGTACGTCAATATTCACGTCTACCGGAAGTGGCCTACTATAGCCTTCGCTACACGCGTTGCACTCATAAGAAGTCTATGTTCTAAAAAAAATAACCAACGATCTCAAAATCGAACGTGTACCTCACTCGTCGAAAGAGTATCGATGTACCGGAAGTGGAAGATATCTTCAACTTCCATGACGTTGCAAATATAGAAATCGTTCGAAGTATACCAGTGAAGTTTTCATAAAAGAAAAGTGTAAGCTTTTCAACAAACGTGTCGATTGAAAATGTGTCGATACCGTGGATTGGATTTCGGATTGACAGCGAATTAAAGTTGCGGTGCGTACAGTTGCGTTCGTGCTGCACTCGATTCGTCAAGTGATTTTCACAAAGTCGCGCAGCCAATTTCCTGCTATCGCGTTCCACGATTAACTTTATCGACGAATCATTCGGCTCGCCGGTTTCTGCGAATTGGATTTATATTGTACAACTTTTAAAACGAGATTGGTAAGTTTCGAAATAAAGTTTGCCCTTTCTGGGAATTATTGATGGTTATCTTACTGTCTCAACCTAATTTTATCTTAGTAGGTTTCTTTTATACAGGTATTAGGTAGTTTTGCAATTTTTTTTATTATATTTTGTTCATTTTTTAACTGTATCATATTTATTATTTTTTAATTGTACAATTTTTATTATTTTTTGTATTGTACAATGTTTATCACATTTTTTAATGTTATGATATTTATCATATTTTTTTAATTGTATAGCATTTATCATTTTTTTATTAATTGTACAATTTTTAACATATTTTTGAATTGTACAATATTTATCATATTTTTTAATTGTACAATATTTATCATATTTTTTAATTGTACAATATTCATCATATTTTATGAATTGTACAATTTTTAACATATTTTTGAATTGTACAATATTTATCATATTTTTTTAATTGTACAATATTCATCATATTTTATGAATTGTACAATTTGTAACATATTTTTGAATTGTACAATATTTATTATATTTTTTTAATTGTACAATATTCATCATATTTTTTTATTGTACAATATTTATCATACTTTTTATTGTACAATATTTATAATTTTTTTTTAATTGTTCAATATTTATCATATTTTTTTAATTGTTCAATATTTATCATATTTTTTTATTGTACAATATTTATCATATTTTTTTATTGTGCAATATTTATCATATTTTTTTATTGTACAATATTCATCATATTTTTTTATTGTACAATTTTTAACATATTTTTTAATTGCACCACAGTTAAGCTTTGCTTTCTAAAATACCTACAAGGTAATCCCATTAAAACATAAATATCATAAATATTAAATTTAGTTATTAATTTTGATGCTGATCTACATTATTGTTTTGTGAAAAATCGTGAGACTAAATCCAAGTTTACAGACATATAGAACGTATTTTCAAGAAGTGAAATTAGCACAATTAACGAGAAGTCAAGAGTCAATTAGAGAAGCCACCGATAGCCTTGCGAAGTATGCATGCTAACGTTGTGTCATGGTTTCCATATCGTGCTTGTAAAATCTCTTCGTCACTTCCTCCCAACATTCTTGCAGTTCGTTAGAAGTAGCGAACATATTAGATTTTATCGAATTAATCAGGTTACGGTGGGAAATTACGTTTCTGAGGAACCGATTTTCTTTACATAAAGTTGTTATACTATTTCTACTTCTTTATGGAAACTTCATACATATTTGGGATATTTCCTTAAATTAATATGGTAGTAAGAAGACTTGTTAACTTTTGAACAACAATATTTTATGTACTCTTCAAAATTAAATAAAATACATAGAAATTATTTTACTGAATTGACTTAATTGAATTTTTGCTCAAAATCTATTTTATTGAAGTAAGAAGTAAGTTTCTATTTTAATAGAATATTAAATATTTTGAAGATTGACAGGATTAACTATCGTCAAAATGTAGCTTACGTTTCACAAGTCGAGATCAGTTAAAAGTTAAAAAAATAATTATGTAACATACCAAAGTTGAAAGCAAATTTTTACCTCAGCAAATGTCTCCTTATCAATCTATTTCTATGCACCAAGCGTCCGTTTTCCTTCCATAATATATTCCCCGTGCGTTTACAATTATTTCCGAGATTGTAAACGCATCTGTGCCATTACGTTTCCAAAACACAGTGAACGTATTCCACGGGTGTATTTAATATCAGACATAATATGCAAAGTGCGCCGAAAAAAGAATGCACGATAAATAAAAAAACGCTCGTACGTGATAACCAATTTTGTCACATGCATGGAATACAAAATATACCAGCGACAATGTCCCCCGGTTATAAATCAAGCATTGTAACCGGAAAAAACTGCCGGTGTTAAATCGGAAGTGAATTCGCCACGAAGACAACGAACGGGTTTATTAAACTATGATCCCTAGACAGCCTAGGGACAAGAAAAATGTACGCGGGTTTCGCTCTGACAATGCGACTGGTTCGCGTGTTTCGAGCGAGTGCGTGCGACACGCACGTTCGACATCATGATTTACATTATTGGCAGCCTTCCAACATTGCCCGATCGTGTACTGTGTACTCGTAGCTTCACGTTTTCTGCATCTTCCTCCGGTGCATAGCATCGCGTGCAACGTTTCCCTTTCACAGATGGAAAAATGACGATTCCATCGTTTATTTCCAGGCGAAATTTTCTTTCACGTGTTATGACGGTAAAAACACATTTATGGTACGAGTTGGAGTGGTATATTATTCGAAAACAGTTTATGAAACTTTGTTACTGTGTGACAATTTTTTATGAATACATGTGTAACATATGGTTAAGGACACGTGTAACATAATACATGTCGTTTATTTTATTACATCAATTGCACATAGATTATTCACATTTTGTAATGTTGTAAACTCCTCATTTAACATATTGATTTTCACATCACCTATGAGCGTATCAAATTGCCATATCTCTGTATTTCTAAAGAAAACTTGAAATCTGCATGGATCCTCATTAGCTAATAACCCACTGTGCACTCTTATACCCATCACTACCTTGGCTAGCTCCAACCCATCACTACTTCAGTTCAAATTTTCATATGCACCACCATATGTATCATTCACATCATTAAGGTTTTGTTCACTGAACCAGCTAAAAATATTCATGTTACCTGCAATTAAGTCTTGTAAATATTAAAAAATATTTTGTACATATCTGGTAAAATTTGTTAAAAATAAAAATATTATCTATTACAATTTTCGACTGCCTCAGTATACCAGTGTTAAAAAGCCTACCTAGCTGAAAGACCGAAAAGTTACCTCAGCCTCTGTAATTCAAAAGCTAACCGTGCTGTGGACCACATGTAGCTTTGAAATTATTTACCTGTGCGGAAATGTAAAAATGTTAGGAACGCTTCAGCAGAGTCCAGCCAAATACCAGTCGACTCTGAATAAACTAAATCAGCAACTAACTCGTGTGGGTTAGTGAACTAGTTGGTTAGGTAATGTCAACATTCGCATGGAGCTATTTTTCACAAAGAGCAAGAACAAGTCTCAGTGAACGTATATAAAAATTGAGATTGAAAATAATCTATTAATATTGTAATTTAGAATGAGAATCTTATGAAATTTGGTAGTGTGAACTCTCATATGAGTTTGGTAGTTGTAGTGCCAACAAAATGATCCTATAACACTTTAACATTTTAATTTAACTCTCTGGTAAAAAACGTAAACGATCGCAATTTTGAGTCATTTTCTCCAGTAATATTCTAACGAATTTCAAAGCTAATAGTTCATCACGACATATTTAAATGTTAAAAGTTCCCTCTTGATCGCGATGGAAAAGCAAGCAGTTACAGATAAGAAAGTCCTGATTCTTCGACACGAGAAAAGTTGCTCCATCTTGTGAGACTACGGAAACCATTAGCCACGTCTCCGTCGTGTCTGAACATCTTTCACTATCGCGTTTTCTTATATCTCCTCTGTACGACCGCCGAGAGGGCTCGATGATGAGAAATATTGAAAGGTAATGGCCACTTCGTGACATGGCTTCCTAGAAACGTTTTTCTCGGGCCAATGGGAAAATCTGTTTGATAGGAAAATGTTTGTCATTTGTATAGTCGAGATAAGTTCATTACAACGAGGTTATTGTTCGTTTATGTTGACGGGACTCACATTTTTATATTTTGCAAGTTTCAAGTTTCATGGAATTAGTGAGAGAATTCTCAAATTTTTCCAATTTCTAAGTTGCTTAATTTTTAGAACTCTAAGTTCTGTAATTTGCAGGATTCTTAAGTGACAGAATTTTTCTGATTATCAAGTTACTGGGTTGACAAATTTTCCAAATTTTTAGATTCTCAATTTCTTAAATTTCCAACTTCCCAATTTAAAAATTCTCGAATTCCACATTTCTTTTTAGAAATCTTCAATTTCTCAATTTCCCACTTCTCAAGCTTCCAAATTACCATATCATACTCACTAGTTAATAATTACATCCACTGTACACTCTTATATCCATCACTACCTCAGCTAGTTCCTACCCATCACTATCTCAGCTAGTTCCTACCCATCACTACCTCATCTACCAACATTCAAATCACCATATGACTCATCTACTAATAGTACAATTATTTTGATGAATCCATATAATAATTTGAATATTTTTATTTCCATCTTCCATCAAACAATCCACCACCCAACCTTCAACCTAACCCAAATTCCCTAAAAACCATCCAAAGCATAAAATTTGTTCGTGCAAAGAATCCGAACCTGCACAAAAAAATAAAAGTAATACGTTCGGGGAGATTTGGGCAAAGGAGAGCGACAGTTGGTTCGTCGTGCGATAGCAGTTGAAACGACGTTTCGACGTCGAAGGGACGTCTGGTCCCGTGGGGAATGAATCGGACGGTCGATGCTCGTTCTTGTGAATTCGCCTTTGTGTCCGCGAAACTGGCCCGCAATCTCTGCGGGCGCAGCTGCAGCTTGCCCGAGGGCTTGCGAAATATCGCGATAGTTTGTCCGATAATAGTGACCGCAGAGGTCGAAAGCACCGGCACAAGGCCGAGGACGTTTTCCGTGAAAAGCACGCGACGCCGAAGACCAGGATCCTCGCCAACTACCCTATCTCTTCGTGGTCAGGGTATTAACGTCGCGATTACGATGACACTGATCTCATCCTCGCGATAACTTTGTTCGTTGCCACGTTCAATTGTCCCGGCACTTTAACCGGACGTTTTATTAACTTTTCTCGGATGCACCGTTTAACCATTCACTTTTGACACGGTTGCTACTGCGAAAATTAGTGTTGTCATGGTTGGAATTTTATCGGTTTCATCTTTTCTGGTGTACAAAGGTGCTGTTCGTATAATTAATTTAATTGCAAGGTCATCGCAATGGAATAGTCATATGTGATGGTATGCAATGACAACATGTATGTGTCGCAGGGATATGTGACGTTTGTGGGCAGACAATATACAGGTTACAATAATTAAAAATGCGAGGGCTTGGTCTTTTAATTTTTTTGTTAGAAGGAAGCATGTTTTAATCTAGCATGTTTGAACTGAATTGTAATGGCAGTCACATGTGACATCCACAGTGAAATGTGACGTCTGTGGTCAGACACAATATATAACACGTTATTAAGAATATGAACACTTGGTTCTCATATTGCATGTTTTAATCTAGTAGCATGTATTAGTACCTCAACATTGACAGCCCTTGAATGTATCTTTTGACTAAATTTCCTTTAAATAAATAATTTAGCTGAATTGCAAAGGCAGTTACATATGACAGCCACAGTGAAATGTGACGTTAGTGGTCAGACACAATATAGTACGGTTTATTAAGAACAAGAGTACTTTGTCTTTCAATTTAATGTTTTAATATAGTAGTATATTAGTGTCTCAATACTGAGAGTCATATAATGTATCTTTTGTCTGCTTTTGCTATAAATAAATAATTTAACTGAATTACAACAGCAGTCACATATGACATCCACAGTGAAAAGTGACATTTGTGATCAGACAATATAATGAAGAACGAATACATGAATACTGAAACATCAGCTAACATGTACATCTTTTCATGTGCACAAAATATGACACTCTGACAAAAGCTCATAAAAAAAAAATTTTAATATAAATTCTAAAACTTGAAACCAATGTTTTTGTGCACTTAGTAGTTGCGCCGTTAGAGGCTGATTAAAGAGTCTCTATAAACAGCAACATTATACTTCCTTTTAAAAGAGTGATGTATTAAACTTTGAACTAAAGCAACCACATTTAGAGAAGATACTCCGCATACACAATATTATTTCCGATTCGAATACTCATCCTGAATGAACGTAAAAGTAGATTTCCCTTTCGCTTCGTGGTTGAGCGGTTTCGCGTTTTTCTACAGAGCGGCTACTTGTTCGCTCGCTTTAAAATGTATGAGCTTCCTGTACGCGGGTTCTGCTGCATATTTTATGTCGTGGGAAGATTCCTCGTTGGACGCGCATTCGCGTTATCGACGGGCGGCACACTCTCTCCTCCTAATATCGATGCACTTTCTTCCGATGCGTGTTCGTGTCGAGTGCGTTCTCCAACGTAAGAAGGAAACGAACGTCTGTCGCATGAACCGACGGCAAACACTCTCTACTGCGGACACAGCGCAAATTTACATAAGTCGCCTGCATTTTCCCGACGATTGAAATTTCAGGATGCAAAGTTTGCCCGCGGAGATCTTTCGTTGCTTAACTTGGAGAGTGCTTTGCGAGAGGGGAACAAACTTGAAAGTTTGGTCGAAAGTCCGCGTCGATCACGATCGATCGAGCTACTTCGAATTCATTACTTTTCAATTGTACTAACTTCGGAGGGAACAAATAAGCCGTGGGAAAAGACTTCGATGGAAATTAGCGATCGGGGATAGTCACTTTTTGGTTCTTTGATTTAGAGTCTGGTGATGTAGGTAGATGGGGCAGTTTTAAAGCAAGATCGCCATGAGTTAGTATATTAAGTCATTTTAAGTGAGGAATTTGTTGTGTGAGATTAGTTGATAATGGAGGTGCACATATCTCCAAATCCACATATCCCCAATTCTACATGTCTCAAATCCATATATCCCCAATTCCACATATCCAAAATCCACATGTGGCCAAATCTACATACTCCTAAGTTCATATGTCCCAAATCCACATGTCCCAAATTCATATATCCCTAATTCCACATGTCCAAAATCCACACATGGCCAAATCCACATATCCCAAATCCACATGTCCCAAATCCACATATCCCCAATTCCACATGTCCCAATTCCACATGTCCAAAATCCACACATGGCCAAATCCACATATCCCAAATCCACATGTCCCAAATCCACATATCCCCAATTCCACATGTCCCAAATCCACATATCCCCAATTCCACATGTCCCAAATCCACACATGGCCAAATCCACATATCCCAAATCCACATATCCCCAATTCCACATGTCCCAAATTCATATATCCCCAATTCCACATGTCCCAAATCCACACATGGCCAAATCCACATATCCCAAATCCACATATCCCCAATTCCACATGTCCCAAATTCATATATCCCCAATTCCACATGTCCAAAATCCACACATGGCCAAATCCACATATCCCAAATCCACATGTCCCAAATCCACATATCCCCAAATCCCTAAATTTGCAAATGTTATACTGTGAGATTACTTGATAACGAAGGTGCACTAAATCCGAATCTAACTTCTAATAGAGTTCCATTTTAAAATTCTCCAATTTCCATATTCGAGAATGTAAATAATTTGAACCTTCAAGCTGCCACTTGACTGAAATCGTGTCACCCCAATCTGCATGTTTTCCTCGAGAAAATTTATTTGCTCCCGACCGTGACCTTCGCCGAGATTTTTCTCGTGGCTGAAAGTTCGCAAAAACTTGCTCGGTGAAGATGCGACGATAACGATTGTAAACTTCCCCGAACTGGGTCATAGAAATCTCCCGGTTGGACGGTACAAGTTCCTTTTCTGTTTGAACCGCTCGTTAAATCACGACGGCTCGATCCCAAGGTTTTTTACAAGCCGTAAAAGTTCGATATGCAACTTATACTTAACGCGATAAAGGCGCGATGTAATTAGTTTCGGTATAAGAGAAAGCTGGGAATTGTATGTATCTGAATGGCTCGCGGACAGAGTCATTATTTATCGGCCATTTTATTGGATTAATATTGCTGTTTATGGTTACGTAATCGGTTGGTACAATTAATTTCTTTCATCACTCGTATGAAACGCTCGATATCTGATTTCCGTATTTAGCAGTTATAAATTACTGCGCGAGTTAACGATAAATATGATAAATTGCGTTAAATCTGTTGCGCCGGTGATTGCTAACACCCGTAACAATCAACGTATCGCTCGACACAAAACAAATATCAAATAACTGATTTCGTAAAATCAATATTATACGTGTCGAAATTTAGCGGGTCGCAGAGGCGTCGAAAAAGTGCTGAAGCTGTTATGTTTTATTTCGTTAATTATTTGGATGAAGTAATAACGTGGTTTTGGTGTTCTACTATCTTTACATGAAAAATTTGTGGACTTCTAAATTTGTAGTTACTCAATGTTTCAAATCTCCAAATTCCTATATTCGCATATTCACATTTTCTTATATCCTAATCTCCTCAAGTTCCTACACTCCCACGTCCACACTTCCCCAAATGTGAATTTGGGACATATGAATTTGGGAAATTTCCAAATCTCAATCTCCAAATCCTTGACCCCCTCAGATTTTTCCGTCTTTCCCAAAAAAAGTATCTAAAGATTGACTGATTGATATATGGGCTTCGACTGCCATCATTACAACAAAAAGATCCAAATGATCCAACTGAAGATCTTTTCGTGTCCATATTTTTCCTGCGGGAGTCAACTTGCCTGTCAAGATCGTACGCTATTGAAACTAACAACCAGAAGTATTCGGCATTAACGAGGACTCACGGGGTCCGTTTTACGGAGCGTGGTTAACGACACGACGCGATGGAAACTCGCCGCATACGCGCTCGTTTACGAGCTCCGTTGTTTTCGTTCGTCGTTAACGGTAATAACGCGAGCCGGTTCCCGTGTAGCTCATCGAATCGCGGGTCGACGAAGATGCATCGGAAAGCAGCGACCGAGCGAGGATCGGCATTCCGGCGAGGATGCGACAGAAATTGCTCCGGCAGCAAGGTCGTTACCGGAACAACGACCTGCTTCTATCTCGGCCGGAAATGTTTGACTGTTGGAACGCAAATTTACGTGCGAGAACTACTCGTTAAACGCGATCGGGAAATAATTTGGACGGGCATTTTTCACCTGGAGTTCCGTTCTTGCTGTCGGGGCTTCTCGATCGTTGCGGAGAACGTCGACAGGGGGCAGTAACGTACGGCTGCGAAATTACTTCGCTTGTGGACACTCTATGACGGATGAGCTGGTGAACTTTTGCTATCGAATTAGAACTACGTTCAAAAATTTTATTTTTATGGATATAACATGGTAGCATATTTGGAAAATTGTCATACCATGCAAAATTATTATTAAGTTGGTTTAGTCTGTGACTCAACCAAAGAATGAAAATACAAGATATTAACATGTGTTAATAACATGATGTACACTAGTAGTGTATCACGTTATTAGCTAATAAATTACACCATTAAAATTTGAACAGTTTTTTAATTTTACAAAAGACATACAAAATATTGAAAATTAGTGATCCTAAGTGGTTCGATGGTGAAGATCAATAGTTTTGCAGATAGATACATCAGAAACAGTGTCGATGAAAGAGAATGAGGACGCGGGTATCGTGAACCAGTTGGAAAATTCATGCGGCCAGCAAGGACGTTCCTCGGATATTCCATCATGAGCTTAATGTCTATATTCTGAATAATGCGGCGTACAATCTGGAGCTACGGTAACGAAGCGGAAGCCGTGCAAACAGCACGAAACTACGCTCTGATATTTGCTCTGGTGGAAGAAGCGTGCTGGTGTATGATCGCGAGGTTGTGATCGGGCCAAGTCACAGCCTTCGGGAAATTACAACTGTCCTCGGGAAAGTGTCGTCCTCGATGTTCCTTGTAACGCGCCAGCTGCGATCTCGTTCTTGCGGTATCGGTTTCCGCTCGATCCACAATCCTGTTCAACAGATGCCTTCGTTAATGAAACCCTCATCTTTATCGTTCCGGAGTTTGCGCTGTTACGTCATCATTCCAATTGCTGTTTAAAATTGATCATATATAATGCTATTTAAAATTGCTATTATAAAATGCTATTTAAAATTGCTAGTATACAATGCTATTTAAAATAGTCAGGATGTGATGCTGTTTAAAATTGTTGGGGTACGATGCTGTTTAAAATTGCTAATATATATAATATTATTTAAAATTGTTAGGGTACGATCCTGTTTAAAATTGCTACTATACATAATATTATTTAAAATTGTTAGAGAACGATGCTGTTTAAAATTGCTAATATATATAATATTCTTTAAAATTGTTAGGGTACGATGCTGTTTAAAATTGATAATATATATAATATTATTTAAAATTGTCAGGGTACGATGCTGTTTAAAATTGCTAATATATATAATGTTATTTAAAATTGTTAATACAAAATGCTATTTAAACTTGCTAGTGTATAATGTTATTTAAAATTGTTAATACAAAATGCTGTTTAAAATTGCTAGTATATAATGTTATTTAAAATTGTTAATACAAAATGTTTTTTAAAATTGCTACTATATAATGTTATTTAAAATTGTTAATACAAAATGTTTTTTAAACGATATTTGTTCAATGAATAAAGATAAAATGATGTACGATTTTAAGAAGAACGTTAATTATGAAAATAATGAATGTAATCGTTGAATGTTTTGAAAATTTTTCAAGCGACTACCAGAGTTATCAAGCGAAACACGCGCAAACGAGCTCTGTCTGCAAACAGCTCGCAGCAAACAACGCGTCGGCGAAATTGGGCATCCGAAATGCAGCAGGTTTTATTTAACACCAACGAACAGGCACACACGCAAGCGAGGATGTAATTAAAAATCCTGTGCGCACTTTCGCTATGGGAACGCAGCTACCTCGATCGATGCTTTTCAGCGTTCGCACCACGACACGTTGAATTGCTTCATTAAGATGAAATTAATTTGTTCGGAAAATAACGGTCCTGTCGAAATTGCGTATTTATTTGCAGCTTGGTGTGTATCTTTTTTATGGCTTTGGTGATGCTACAATTTTAAACGATTTAGTTGAGAGCTAATAGGCTAGGTTTAATTTGGTAGGTTTAAATACTTTTTAGGTTTTGGGTAGATCACTTTTGGTATGAACTTTTTGGGATTTGGGAATTTTTGAATCTCTAAATTTTCTAGTCCAGAATTTGTCAAAACTTCAAATTCTTAAAATTCTATTTCTTCAAATTCACAAATTCCCCAAAATCCCAATTCTTCAAATCCCCAAATTCTCAAACCTCCAAATTATCAATTTCTCAAATTCCCACATTCTCAAATTTCCAAATTCTCAAATTTCCACATTCTCAAATCTCCAAATTCTCAAATTTCCAATCTCTCAAATTTCCAATCTCTCAAATTCCCAAATTCCCAAATTTTTAATTTTTCAAATTCCCAATTTCTCAAATCCCCAAATTCTCAAATCTCCAAATTCTCAAATTCCCAAATTTTTAATTTCTCAAATTCCCAATTTCTCAAATCCCCAAATTCTCAAATTTCCAAATTCTCAAATCCCCAAATTCCAAGAAACCCCAAATTCTCAAATCCCCAATTTCTCAAATCCCCAAATTCTCAAATTTCCAATTTCTCAAATCTCCAAATTCTCAAACCCCCAATTCCTCAAATCCCCAAATTTTCAAAACCCTCCAATTCTAAAATCCCCAAATTTCCACCCTCTCCAACCATAAAATTCTCGACTTCCCAAATTTCTAATTTTCTCCCTCAGAAAGTTAGCATTCAGCTAATAAGTTTCCTTTCGAGGCTGCCTCGGATGCAGACTCGCTTGATAAATAATTAAATTAAACACATATCGTACGAAGGAGCAATTACACTAGAATTGATCCGTAGTTGGAGTAGTTCGTGTTTTAATTGTTTGACCTAATTCGATGGGAAAGCACTTTCTTCGTGTTTTCAAGTATGCTCGCTAATTTGATTCACTTTCGCGCCTGTTCCAGTTGTTTCAGAATTGATTTCACGTTGCGAAAACTTTTCAAACGATTCAGACGCGTTTCACTGTCAAAAACTTAATTGTTGAACACGTCTGTTCTCGCAAACAAGTCAAAAATATTTCACAAACAGACTTCGCGAAAACTCATCATGATTGCTAGACAGATAATTGCGTAAACATCCAGAGTTCAATCATGAGTAAAAAATTGTAGGAACTAGTCGACAATTGTAGATTGTAAATGTTTGCAGTTATGATATGTCGAAGTCTTAAGCAAACATGAACTACTTAGTCGACAGTGTAAATCGTATTATCTATAGATTGTATATCTCAGATCGGGCTATTTAATCACATTTTGCAGACTTCAATAGATAAATGCACATTCATAATGTTCCGAGAAAATTTACACTTTGCACTTCTGTGTCCATTGTGGCTCCACATTTCACTTGGACCTTATAAATAATTCAGATTGAAATATTCAGACTGATGGGTTAAATATATATGTATTTTAATTTATTTACTATTTATAATAAATAAGAAATTTGTCACATACTCCACATTGTTATATATTTTATTAAGAACCTCCTTTTTGATCTATTTTGTAAATAAAGCTAGGTAACAGAAATTAAGAAGTGCAAAGATTTCATACAAAAAATTTGATGAAAATCCTCTCAGAGTGTTGTCCAAACAGCCAGCAGAAAGAAAGCAGTTAAAATGAGATAATCCAATGTTAAAAGGCGTATTTAATTATAATCTACGATTCGTATTGCTCGTTTCCTTACGACCTCGCTTCGGAACACCGCGATTAGGGGTGGAATCGTGTTTCTAATTAAAACAATTATGAAGGTCCGATTACCGGGTGTTCGAAGCTACGACTATCCAACACTAGTAAAAGAAGGATAATTAGCTTTGGTCCAGGGAAATTCAATTATAATCGTCCTCGCCTTGTGAGTCGTTGAATCAAACGAGAGGATTACGCGAATCTATTGAAACTGAAGGTGCATTGTCACACCCAAGTAATTCGTTTATTGATTATTTTATATTTAGACACTTCGTGAAGTAAGTTTAGGTATGAAGAGATTTTTAATGTTAACGAGAGTTGTGGACGAAGCATTTATGCAAATATGGAAGCTTGAGAAATTAATTTGGTTATTTGGGGATTTAGCTAAACTTGAGAAATTTGGAAGACTTTCCGCAATTTGGTAATTTTCGAAATTGTCAAATCCCAATTACTCAAATATAAAAATTCTCAAAATTCCAATAGTACAAATCACCAAATTGTCAAATCCCGAAATTCTCAAATCCTTGATTCAGCAAAACCCCTAATTCCTCAAATCCCCAAATTCCCAAAATTCCAATAATACAAATCGCCAAATTGTCAAATCCCGAAATTCTCAAATCTTGAAATTAGCAAAACTCCAAATTCTCAAATCCCTAATTCCTCAAATCCCTAAATTCTCAAACCCCTAATTCCTCAAATCCCCAAATTCCCGAAATTCCAATAATACAAATCGCCAAATTGTCAAATCCCGAAATTCTCAAACCTTGAAATTAGCAAAACTCCAAATTCTCAAATCCCTAATTCCTCAAATCC